>MU120897.1:224120-824120 GCA_014904835.1 Paxillus ammoniavirescens
AAGATGGAGCAGGTGCCAGTCATGGGAGCACGAAGAACCCTGGGCTAGTTCTTGATGCAGGAGGGGATCCCTCACCTCTTCCACAGCGACCACACAACCCAGAGGTGCCTCTAGGGGCCAGTTCTACCAGACTCCGAAATTGAAGATTTAACAGATATGATGGTTACTACTCGCTTCAATCTTCACAGAGGAACCTCTTCCGCCTCTATCTATACTGAGCGGACGGCTATTTGTGCTCGAGGATTTTGGGGTATCGTCGTAGTGCGTGGTTGTGACTAGCTTTTGAGATCTTTTGATGTTCATTTGTCCGTCAAATATTTTTTCTTCCGTTCACGGGACTTTCGTCCTCCTCTGATCCACACGGTGACCAACCAATCGAATGATTTAAATACAGTTTACGATGTCCTTGAAAAGCAATTCCGACATGCGTTAGCGCACAGGCCGCGTTGCGCGTATTCACGGCTTCCATGGGAATGCATCTAAGCTCCACACAGGGCTCTCAGGACGGCAGGTTGCGCCTGCGAAGTACGTTAACTCGCTCAGCCGTACTGCGCCAAAAATAGCTTCCGTGGTGGCTCATTCCTGCAGTCAGCATCAGCGCTCATTAATCATTAATCATTGATCATTCTGGAAAGCATGTCATAAATGGGGAAGAGTACCACTCATTTTTACTATCAATAATTCTCCCTAGGGCTTGAAACAGCACTTCTAGGCGGTAAAACTCGATGGGCAGTCCAGACGATTGTTTGCCGGTGTTGCTAGGATCATTGCATGAAACGGTTGACACTACAGGTACCGTGATCCCGATATGTATCCCTAGGCCAGGCCTAGGGATACATATCGGTTCACCAAACCTGTAGAAAACCTGTTTGCAGGTTTTTTTTTCTGGTATAGCTCAGGGACCTGCCTGTTTGCGAGTGTGTCTACTGCATTGCACGGCGAAAGAGTCGTCAGGCGTCAACGTAAAGGGACGTTGTCTCCGATGTAGAACGATAAGGTGAGTGGCGAGGTCATTCACCGGTTACTGGTTAAATAGTGCTCAGAATATTCGACTCCCAGATCGCACCCCCCTGCACCGACTTTCGCTTTCAAGTTGTCACCCACTGCTTCCTATAGCAAAGTCCGTGCTGCTATCACCGGACGTGCCAGCCATGCCTACCGCTATTAACATCAATGACACCAGTCCCCTGTATAGCTACAGTCCGTATTGTGAGTGTCTGATTTTAGAATCAGGAGGCCATGACTTCCACCTTACATCGCCTCTCCCATCTATACAGATGACGGTGTTGGGCTGGAAAATGGATGGGAGATCTGGTACTCTGGTTCTGGTTTCAACTCTACAACACCTGCTTCGTTGTCAAGTGGATACACAAGTCATATCACGTCACTGCCCGGAGCCAGTGTTTCTCTCGACTTCTATGGTCTGTGAACTTTCAAATCTGGGTCCGAAGCGTGCTGATCATCACTATCATGACAGGTTCCGCGATCACACTGTACGGGATCGCCAACTGCACTTTCGACGTCACACTCGACGGTAACTACTATCACAACCTCAGTCCAAATGGAGACGGATCCCTGTTTGCGATGAACTTGACTCAGACGAACCACAGTATAACTCTCGCCCCAATACTGAGTGCAGGTTCAGGTCAACAACTCGCTTTCCAGAGCTCTGAAATTTTGTTGGACCCTCCCGACGGGTGCGTGTCAATGAGGCTAACACATCGCATACAAGTCTCATTGTTCATCAGAGAGCCTTTGGCTTTTGAGAGTATCTCCAGCACAAACACCACCGTTTTCAAATACGAAGGCGGCTGGGCGACTGACAACAACCCTGAGGTGCCGGGATCCGTGTATCGATATGCAAACACCTCGGGGTCGACAGTCTCCCTGACACTGAGCAACGTATCGATAGTCGTCCTTCGAGGTTTCCTTGATGTCGGGTTTGGGACGTTCTCAGTGGTAAGTAACACCTCTCCTGGGCCGTTCCATCTCGTTCATATATTCGAACGTTGGCAGTCTTTCAATGGCACCGAAGGAAATTTTAACGGCAGCACCAACTGGTTCCTACCGGTCGTATCATTATATTACCAATCCGGCTTGGACCCATTGGAGACATACTCTTTGGAGGTGATGACGACTAGCCCAGGCGGATTCGGGCTTCAATCCGTTTCATTGTACCTATCGCCCGAGACGTGAGTTACCATTGATGAACCCGAGCTAAACGTCTGAGTTTGATGTGATCCGTCGCAGGGGTGGGTCATCGGGTGGGTCAAGTTCGTCAACCGCAGGGTACCCAGGTTCAACTGGGACCACATCGACAGGCCAGTCTGGGAAGAGCACAAACGTTGGCATTATCGTGGGGCCGGTGGTCGCTGCCGTTGTCCTGATCCTCGCTGCCCTTGGTTTCTTCGCCTGGCGTCGTCGTCGCATGGGGCATCTTCGCCTGCAACAACGCGATAACGGAGAGGATGTTCCGCAACGTCCCAATGCAGCGGGAATAGTTCCCTACGATCTGTTAGCCTCGCAAAGCTCCCAGACGTTCAAGCTGATGCCTGTTGGAGAGCATAAGAGTAGCCCCAGCTGGGATACCACAGGAGCAGTGCACTCCGTAACATCTGGAGCAGCATCTCCACCCGACCGGGTGACTTCTAACGTTTCATCCTCTCAGTCGGCCAATAATCCACCGTTGACATCACCTGCACAAAACCAACAAAACCACCCATTAGAAGACCAGCCACATGTGCTTCGCCAGGCCGAGCTTGTCCAGCAAACACCCGTGAACCTGAATTCAGAAATTAACAGGGTTCTACAGTTAATTGCTACTCGGATGGACGCGCCTTCTGATGATACATCTGATGCACCACCCGAGTATCGGGGGTAGGTCAATTTATTCTCCTGTATTCAGATATATTGTGTAGAACCCCATCTATGACCACACTGGTTTACTACTTACTTACTCTTTTCACATGATTAAACTCGAACCCAAAGGTGCACATAGGGAGGCTAGAATATTGCAAGAGTGCAGACTTATTTAGATATATGTTGGTGATCAAAATGGAACAACCTGAGAGAACATAGGTGGATATATCACAGGTATCAAGGCATGCTAAAAACACACAATATGTTCGGGAGATGATATTCTAGATGCGACGGCCGGAAATCAAGGTCAAGGAAGCGTAAGAGAGCACGCGCAGAGGGGAAAGGCAGACAGCAGAACCCTATTGCCTCTTGCGGGCATACACGTTTTGTATGCAAACGTAAACAGGGGTTAACGCATCGTCAAGTTCTTCGCACGCATTGTGTTCCATTGCGTCGACGAACTCCGCCGATAGGCCATGGCCGAGGAGGAGCGGCCGCCCGGACTTCATGAACGCCTGTAAGAAGTATAACGAATCAGTACCGCTGGACGCCGAGAATGCATATGTTACTGACTTTTAAATCATCCCTCATAGTGCTTCCAATCTCGTTCATGAAAGTTGTCTGTGGGTCGCTGCCGGGCAGCCAGGGCGAACATGGTATCCAGAATTCGCGATATACGACGTCTTCAAAGGCTGGGTGATTGGAAACCCATTCATGTAAGTGCAAGGATGCGTCTGCATCCCCTCCGCGCGCCCTCACGGCCCTGTTTGCGTAGGACATCCAAAGGGGTGTCCATGGAGGTTGGAAAGTTCCAACCGGAGGCATGACTGGCTTTTTGTCCAGCCCTGTAAAATAAAACGGAAATTCGGTAACGTCTATAAGACCTCCTGGTCGAAGAACATGACTGATGTGGTTGATCAAGTCATGATATTCGCGGATCTGGTAGCGCAAGGTAGATGGGGCCTTGAACTAGGCAGAAGACATAATTCGAGTTACTTACCCCAGATGAAATGAGTTGACAATGGACGACATTGAAATCACCGTAGAAATGCTCAAGTCCCAGGTTTATATCGTCAACTTCGCTTCTGTATAGAGTGACACGCGGAAGTTTGGCACCCTGAGCATGGGACGAGATAAATTCTCACCTGCAGTTTGCAGGCATAGATCTATAAATACGTCAAGAAATATTACATGGTACCGGGTCAACGAGGAGACTTGCATTGATTGCATGGGAACGAGATCAACCGCTACGGCACTGCAATTGGGGAATTCCCTCGCGACGTCCATTATCCTGATATTGATGAGTTGGTAGAACCTCCAAGGTGAAAAGACGGTCTCACCAACTGCCGCTACCACAACCGAGGTCAAGGATAGCCTTGACCTCAAAACCATCGTCTGCCATTATTTCTGGCAAAGGGGGAGGATACTTCCCCATGGCCTTACAAAACATTTCGTGCTGTTTGTCTGCGGTGGCGATGAGAAAGATGATGGGGAGAGGGGCTGTTTCAGCATACCGAGACGGTTAAGCTCCTCGTCATCTGCTGGTAGACGGTAAACATCGGAATAATTGTTGAGATCTCTCCCGTACTCTTGCCTGTAAGCTTGGGCGCGTAAAGAGCTGGTCATGGAGAAGACGGAGGGGGTGGGTGAAGCGGAACGCATTGAGATGTCGAGGGACGTCTTCGAGCTAGCGACACTTGGTGAAAAGGAGTCGAGGGACATCTCGGTGTAGCGATCAGACTCGTTGTCGCTGTCTTCATCATCGGAGGTGGGAGTTGGGTAGTTGTGGGAGTGGAGGGGCATTGTTGAGGTGGACATGTCTGGTTGGGAAGATGAAGGGAGATATTTGAGGGACAGTTTGACAAGATGGAGGAGATATGCATATGTTTTGAGCGTGACCGTTCGGCGGACATGGTAATTGCTCCGTCCCCCGATTTCCAACTGTCTGCCGTTTGAACCGCGTGAAAGAAAGCAAGCTCTACGTGACCACGTGCTCGAGCACTAATACTACTTTGAGTAACTTTCTCATGGCAGTTGCGTGGCAATGTACTGGCACTGGCACAGCTGTCTCCATCCTCCTTCACGACTACGGGTACAGATCTCTAAATCTCCCAATACACCTCATCACTGACACTAGGTTTTTCTGGGTCCTCCCCTTCCCTGCAATGCCAACCCACTCGTCCACTTGACCCTATGTGGTTATCACTTAGGGTTTGATCAAATTCCATGCGTCAATCTCGTTCCCCACCCTATATTTGGTGATTTCCGATGAGCCGTCGTGTATCAATACCATACATATATTGCAATCGAGCCCTTGGCAATGTATCTCGCTACAAAATGAACGTGGTGTCCAAGCCAATCATCATCAAGGGTGTCTGCCGCGTCCCAACCTCCTTTCTGATCCGGAGAACTGACTTTAGCTCGCTTACTAGAGTTGGATGTCATCCACGTAATTCCGGCTCATCCCCACACACGCCTTCCGTCTGAGCTTGGGTTAATGATATCAACTAGCTCACGGCGGAGAACAGACTGCTCAATCTTGGGTCACCCATACCCGTTGAACACCGGTCACGATTAGGATCTTCAGACAAACATCACGTGACTTGTTCATTAGTATTCATACTCCGACGACCTTTTGCCACCAATAGCGAGTAAGTGCCTGCCACAAGCTGTCTTCTTGCCTCGGAAAAGTCAGGCAATACTTGCTCAGGTCACTATCCATCGAATAGCAAATGGATCCGAAGTCCGAGCACTTATTTTCAATTATCCCCTCAAACTCTTCCATCCCCTCGACGTGTCTTTTCACCGCCGAACGTGACAGATCGCGAGGAATGTTCTGGCGAACCTTATCCATTTTTATACCCTCAAGGTAAATGATAGCCACCGCTCGCAGCTTGATCATGACGTTACCGATTATTGTTTGTCTGTATCCGACCGCATGCCCTTGGTTATGTGAATGACAATCCCGAGGCGACTGCAGACTCCCACTTCAGCCCTGCTAGGCCGAGTGTCAGTTCCAAGAGTAGATCTCTGGTAAGCCAAGCAGGTGTGTAATTACCTGCCAAAATTTACTAGCTACAGTGGGGTCGAGACCTCCGAATACTCCGCACAACCTAGATCTCGTACGTCCATTTCTCTCGAGCATGGACATAAAGTGGCCACGTTTACAGCGTTGGTAATGCCCTGGGTTTATCCTTTCGAGAACTGAAGCACTGACACATACTGTCCGCTGAGCCTAGGGTATTAATTGCTGGAAAATTCCAACTGGGAACAAATCCCCGACACTCGAATATCCGAGGATCCAAGTCATTCAAGGTGGATCTTAACTGCGGTGTGGCGCAACATATATGCAGCCGCTTCAACCGTAGCAAACTTGATTGGTCACCGGTCAACCCAACTACAGCATATGTCCGTCTCCGCGAATATATATCGTACGCTATCCACTTCACAACACACCGGCGGACATCGCACATGGATAATATGGTCACACCTGGTTCTCGGATGTTTTCCGCTCATTTGTAGAAACCGTCCGTGCCACAATGGGTCAAGGTTTGCTCCAGCGCATCGAACTGTACTACTGGCTTGCCCGTTTGGAAGGCGATATATCGAGATTACAGAAAGCGAAAACGTACAATCAGCGAGTGATGATGGAGTTAAAGGCGTCATCCTTTTCATGACTAGAAGTAGGAACAACTTGAACACGAGTAACCACTTGTTTCCCTTTTAGCGAGCTTTAGCTAGCGCTTTTTCAGGGCCTGGAAGCGACGTGCCAAGGACTCGAAGTCCTCTTCGGGACTCTCCTGAGCGGGCGGGGCAGCACCATTAGGTTTTCTACCGGCCTTCTCGTCCTCGTCTTCTGTTGGCGGAAGGTCAGGTAGCTTTGGAGTATGATCACGAGCACCCTCTTCCGAGTAGCCTGGAAGGGGCTCTGACGCCTCTTCTGTAGCTGATCCCTGGCCCTAAAGGGTATACATGAGTCGAATGATAAGAGATAGAGGACACGGCAAACCGCTGTGGCCTCCTCATCCTTTGCAACCGTTGGAACGGTAAGAGCCGTCCATTTGACCCCGTATGCCTTGGCTATCTCCGTCAGATAGCCATCAACTAATTGTGCTGACGGCGTTTCAATTACGAGCTTCTTCACCACCTTATCACGTCAGCGATGACACGGGAGAAATGTCAGGGAACAGACTAGGGGCCCGGAACACGAGGTGCTCACCCGGTCGCTCACACAACCTCCCCGGTTTTCAATCACAGCTGCGGAGAATTCGCGGCCGTACTTGTGCATGAGGAGTTCACGCAGTACGTGGAGTTCTTGCGGGTGACGCAAACACACCCGGAAATGAGTTTACAGGTGAATTGAGCGAGGAAGCTTGTGATGTACCTTTCACCTCGGTCCTCTGCGCGGCGTGGATGATAGCACAGACCCCCTCGTTGATACCCGGGTCGGGTTCACGGGTGCTTTGAGAAAAGGATTCCAAAATCGGTTTTATATTGCACTGTACTCACTCACTTCTGATCGACTAACCCAAACCGAGCTATGAGTAGCTCGCAATAGAGCTCCAAAAGCTCCAGGAGTTCTAAATTGATATCCTCATTGATGACTGATATTGTAGTGGTGGTGTATTTTCCATGGAGATCGTGAGCAAAGAATCAAGGCCACGGTGATATCGTCGGAAGTAGTGGTAGGATGCGTTTGAGCAAACAGGTGTAGATCTGACTACGGGGGAGGGGACCCACTGGCTTCCACCTTGATTCGTGCACTCTCTATTTTCCCCTTTTCCAGTAAAAGGGCAATATCGCGGCGAGAGCTCTTAGCTTGAGCCTCCTTCTTCTGCTGTAGCGTTCGGAGACGTTGAACTGAGAGTCTGACTCGATCAGAAATATCACAGAGTCTGGCGTGCAAGTGTCTCCATGAACCATGGACTTACCGAAGTTGCACCTGTGTGCAACAAGGTAAGGCATCACTTTGATAGCAGCTAGAGAAAAGAGCCAGACCTTTGCTTTTGCTGAGCTCCATGTCGCTGAAGGCATCACGGTTGACGCAGCCGCAGTTGCTGGACTAGCCGCTCGATATACGATTAACTACACCTCAGATGATCTAAGGAACAACACGACCAAATACTGTGATACTCACAGGAAAGCTCACAAGGTAGTGCGAAATTGTACTACGCTTTTACTCTCAGTACTTGGCCAAGCACCGATTCTGAAGTTATTTGGGGAGACGAATGCCTGAGAGGCCCATTTATATACCACCCACCGCGGACAGCACCTCGAAACCTGCCGTGGGCTGCCGTCGAGCGCTCATTCCAAGATTATGGTCACACAAATGGAGTCCTGTCAAGGGCGCCGTTTCATTATAGACTCCCCATTCCTGGCGAAATGCGGGTGTGGGTTGACCGGTACCGGGACCAGTCAACCAACACGTACTGCACAATAGCAAAGTTAAGGTGACTCTGTGCCTGTAACACTACCTACTCCCCGATCAGGCGGCGCATCATCTCCGAACCTTCTGACCCAGACCTGTTGCTGTGGCTAGGTGCTACCCTACTTCATCAGTGCCGGGACCACCTCCGTCCCTGCACCATATATCGCAGCTGTATGTTTCTACTCCCTTTACAGGGGATGCGGTGCTGCTCAGATCACATTATCCTGCGAAAACAAGGAGACCCACGAACCTTTACAAGGTGCGCAGTGGGAAGGTTTTGGGTATCTTTGATGGTTGCAATTGATCACATCTTGAACAGATGGGGACTTTGTGGCCTTTTCGAGATGAGAAACCGGCTTTTCGTCGCGGGGATAAAGTAACTGTGGTGGAAATGACTTGCTACCCATTTTGCAGCTGCGAGTTTCCCCATCTTGAGTGCAGCTAGCTCGAGGGCTACTGACAAACATGCTCAACGTACCTTCTCAGATCCAGCGTCAGCCACTGCGTATCTCAACTGACACTTCTCTATTCCGCACCCGCCTACAATCAGCCTCATCCGGTGGTACATATGGATCACCTTCCCTTACCAATCCGAGCCTCACTGATTCTGGGACAACACCGAGCACGGGAAACGCTGACTGGTTTATCTGTCATGTCTTGTGCATGTATGACTTCGAGTCCCCAGACCCGGATCACCTGTCGTTCGGCAAGGACGAGGTGTTGAGCATTGTCAAGCAAGAGGAGTCCGGGTGGTGGGCGGCTATGCGCCCTGAAGGGGATTGTATTGGGTGGATACCGAGCTCGTTCGTCGAGCCACTCACAGAGCAGATGTTGGACAAGTTGCAGAGTGCACAAGATGAGGGCAAGGTCTGGGCATTCCAGGAGGTGACCCATCAGCCGCATGAGGGCATTCGGGAGCTGGGAGATCCACCCAGTTCTGCATGTCACAACCCTTGGGTACCTGTTCTTGAGGACTTCAAGGTATGACATCTTCCTTTGGCGATACTGCACCAATAACGCTGTCAAGCAGGTGCCCTCTCTCCAGCTGGTTACACCAACGGATCTCGTTCCACGGAGATACCCCCAAGCTTGGGGAAAGCGACAGCATGGCTACGACTCGTTTGGCAGCTTTTTTGATGAAGAACGGTCTCCTTTGAGTGCGAGAGATGAAGTTCGGGTTCCCGCTTCTCCCGTATTACCAATACCCCAGCCACCGCCGACGCCCCAGAGCCCAGCCTTTCACCCGACACATAAATTCGCACTGCTCCCAAATCCTCATCTTCTTCCCCTCAAGCAGGCGCTACAGCCCACTGATCATCTGCCTCCTAGGCAATCCGGTGCGGCTTCACCTTGCCCTTTGCGTCCGCGTGGGTTAGTTGTGGAGGACCAAGCCTCGCTCCTTCATTTGTCAACGCTTCTGGAGGCGGATCAAATGTTCAACTTAGACCCCATCGATAGCCCTGTCATCAAAGAGTCCTTGTTGGCTGTCAACTGGACACCCGCTTCTCAAAGAACCCAGAGACTCTGTCGTGACGACGGGAGCTATCCTCACGCCAAAGCCCTGCCAGCAAGCCCACGCCTAGCTACCCAATCCACTCGTCGCAACACCGGACCCGGGCCCGCGGTGCCCGAAATTGATGTCCTCGCTTGGGATCCTGATGATGTGGCAGAACAGGTTTCTATCCTGATGCACGATTTGTACGCTGTGATTCGTCCACGGGAATGTCTTAATTGGGTAAAGGCACGCACCCTAACAGATGTTGCACATCTGCGTCGGTTCTTTGATGTGCATGACCAAATCACGATGTGGGTCCAAAAGTCCATTTTGTCGTATGATAACTTGGCGAGGCGGACGGAGGCGCTCGACTTTTGGATCAGTGTTGCCGAGGTAAGACGATACGACATTTATTTGACCAGAAGCTCATATGAGCATACTCCTAGAAATGTCACACCCTTCAAAATTTCGACACGTCCAGCGCAATCATATCGGGGTTGTCTGGCGTTACACTGTCGTTACTTCGGTCTACATGGGCGCGGTGTACTCGCAAGGAGAATTTCGACATGCTGTACAAGACGTATGGTGCCGCGAACAACTTTACGAACCTCATGGTTGTCATGGCCACGACAGAGGGACCGTCATCTGTGCCATTTATAGGCGCGTATTTGGAAAGCATGAAGGAGATTGATCGAGAATCTCTCGACGACCTTCCCCCTCACTTGGATTGTGAAGCGACTGTGGGGCTTCGGACTAGGCCGAGAAGGATGTTAGGCAACGCGTTATCGACTATGTTACACCATCAAACCTCGCCATATGTCTTTGGAGTCACCGAGTCTATGCGCAGGTTCATTGATCAACAGCTCGAAGCTGTTGGCTCATTGACTGATGACTGGCTGCAGGCGAGGAGTTGGGATATTCAGCGAACAGAGGTTAATCTTGCGCAGTTTTAGCTATCCTTTGACACGATTCTTGATCTTTCATTTATTCATAATGCCCAACGTGTTTTCTTTCCGGAAGCAGGCCTTGCCAAAACCATATACCCCTAGAGAGTTCAGCATAGTGTAGGTGTACGTTATAATTACATGTAGAGTGAGAGAAGGAGACTAAGTCGACCAGAGGGTCTAGACAGACGACAAGAGGTAGGTAGAGAGTAGCGACTAGCAATTACAAGCCTCGCCGCCGTTCTGAGAGGCAGCTTGCCTGTTGAGATCAACACCTTGTCGTGCCGATCCAGAAGGGCCGCCACGAGGTCCACCAGTCCGTGATGATGGTGGCGCGGACAATGGCAACTTCTTGGCTACAGTAGGTGTGAGTTTGCCCGCTGAGAATTGATAACGATATTTCCGTACCAATGGCCGTGAATATATCAACCACACCCTCTCCCGTCTTGGCACTGGTTTCACACCACATTAGACCTTCCTCTTCTGCGTACTTCTTGGCTTCTTCCTGGGTGACTTGTCGACGAGCAGCAAGATCCGCCTTGTTACCACAGAGAGCGATAACTATCGAAGGGTCGGCTTGACGTTGTAGTTCCCGAATCCAGGTGCGTGCCTTCTCAAGTGAGGCGGATTGAGTGATATCGTAAACTACGACTGCACAATGTGCGTTGCGATAGTACATAGGTGCCTATATCGTGAGTGCTGCTCAACTTCACTATCCAAGCCCAGGAATGAAGGCACGTACGAGAGACTAGTGAATAGATAAAAAGAACCATTAGGTGCCTCGTGTGCGAATGGGTGAGCGGAAACGGACCTTGTATCGCTCTTGACCTGCAGTATCCCTGTGCGCAGTTTAGGAGAAGAGAAACACTTCACAGCTTCAAACATACCAGATTTCGAACTTGACAGTCGTTTGGTCATCCAAGGTTACTGTTTGTGTCAAGAATGCAGCTGTGGAGTGGTGGGCTGAGTGCGGGGGAGTGGGTGGTGAGGTGACGAGTAATGCATACCACCAATGGTGCTTTCTCGGTAGTCATCGAACTGGTCCTTCACAAATCGCAGGACTAAGCTGTTTTGGGATTCGTTGGAGTCAGTTGGGAATCGAACAGAGCGCACTCACCTGGACTTTCCAACTGCTGACTCGCCTGCAGCCAGTGTGAGGGGATAATCCAGCGAAAAGTAAGGAGAAGGCCCACCTAGCAAAACGAGTTTGAACTGAAACTGCTTTGACATCGAGGCCAGCTGTAGAAATGCAATAATTTGAATAAAGAGGGTAGAAGTACTGCAGTGAATCTGAAGAGCACGACGCGCAGTGCCTCACTGCCACTTACGTAATTTACGCAGGTGCATTTCCCACGACCCTTGACCATCGCAAAATTTCTTTCCTCACCTTGTCAACAACCGCCATCATCCTGCAGTTCCCTAAGCTGAGCTACTCCTCGCAGAAAGTTCGTTCACAGTATCGATCGCAGCACACGTTTTCCTCGTCATTTCTTGTCTCTCCATCCGTTAAGCCCTCCAACTCAGTGTTCGTGCAAAATCGTCGCTTTCGCGCTTGAAAAATAAAGATGAATCGTCACCATCCTTACGGTGCTGGTCCCTATGATGGCGGTCATAGAAGAGGTGGCACCCCCGGTGGACCAGGACCCGATAGATCTTATCATCACAGAGGTGGCCCTCCACGTGGGAGAGGTTTCGGTCGCGGTCGCGGTGGTTTTCATGGTGGCTACGACAACACCCCTTCCAGTTCCTATGATCAAAGTCAACATCAAGCCGACGTCAGCGGCCCATACAATAGCTACGAGACTGCCCCCCAAGACCCCTTCTATCAAAATGGAAGTGGTAGTTATGCAGCTGGAGCTCCTTCCACACAGTACAATGCCCAACCCGCGTCAGACGCCTATAATCAGGGTTACGCTAATTTTGAAGGTGCGCTTGAAAATTGAGACTCAACATACAGTGCGAATACAGGCAGCTGTCATACGTCGCCGCATCAGTTGAGCCGCAGCTAGCGCGGGGTAAAACTGGCAGCTCTACGTCGCATTTTTCGGCGGAATTTTTTTTGGAGGTTCTTCAGGCATTAAGAGCCTTCGTCGCGGGCTTTGAGCTATTCATTAGCGAAAGCAGTGAAGTTGGACCCTTCAGCATAATGTCGGGAAATGAGTTTGCCAACTGCCCCATTCCTGTTCATTTTACCACACCTCAGGACATGCGATGTTTGGAGATTACTTGAGTTTTCCTCAAGGAATAATTGTTTCGTACTATGCGACCTTGATGCGCTACGTGCCTTCATTCTGCCCTGCCATAAACTTGGTTTTCTTCCCTTTGAAGCTTCCCAATCTCACCCGTCTCAATCTCTTGTTAGAAGGTTCTGACGCCAACTATGACGATGGAGGCTTTGGTAACCGACCTCCCCGAAGGAATATCCGCCGCGAACGTGATGACAAAGTCCATGATTCCATTATTGAAGAACGTATCCAGCGCGAGCGACCTTGCCGCACGCTTTTCATTCGTAATATTAAGGCAAGTCACCGTTGAATGCAAGATTTGCAGTGAAGCTTGCATTATCTTTGAACGTCAGCACTGATGCTCTTTGATTGATTTCCTTAGTACGAGACTAACAGCGATGATGTTCGTCGTTCCTTCGAAGAGCATGGTGAAATCAAAACTTTTTTTGATCTGATTGCGACTCGGGGAATGGTCTTTGTTACATACGTGAGTGGCCTAAGGTGGTACCCTTTCTGATGCTGAGAATTTGTTGGCGATTTAGTACGATCTAAGGGCTGCCGAGAGAGCCAGGGAACGTCTTCAAGGCTCTGAAATTAGTGGACGACCTGTGGGTTGTAATCGTCGCCGTCCAAGCTTGGAACCTGACTTCACGTTCGGCTGTTCTGTTAGATTGACGTTCACTATTCCCTGCCGCGCGATGACCAAAAGCAAGGGGGTGGTGGCGGTGGCGGTGGCGGCGGCGGCGGCGGCGGCGACCGGGACAAAAACCAAGTAAGTCGTCAACCGACTGTAACTACGTCACGTTTTGACACCTGGTCAGCAATACCAGGGCTGCCTCATAGTGACTCTGAAAGATTCTCGTCAACCGATTGACGATAACGAAGTCCGACGAAAGTTCCAACAGTTTGGAGATGTCAAGTCCGTGACTGCTATAGGCGATCGCATGGAGTATGTTCCTGCCTTCGTCACTTTCTTCCCGGTATCTAATGCGTAGTTTCTTGCAGCCAGCGTTATATCGAATTTTACGACATGAGGGTGAGTTTGCGTTCCACGTCATTGAGCGACTAACTGACTATCATTTTAGAACTGCGACGAAGCTTTCGACCGGTTGCGTCATCAAGGCTTGCAGGATGGTACAATGGACATCGTCTACGCATGGGACGAACCCGAGGTCACTGGCCCAGCTACTCAACGGCAAGAACCCTCGACCATTCTCCCGGAATTATCCGCTAACATACAATATCATTTAGTCGCGAGCCAAGATTTGAAGGCGGACGCGATTGGGAAGACCGCGGACATGGTTTCCGCGGCCGAGGACGCGGCCGGGGAAGAGGACGAGGACGAGGCTTCGACGAAGGGTGGGACCGTCGAGATGACTTCGGTAGAGATCGTGACCGACGGGGTTATGATGATGATTCCCGGGGCGGACGGGGTGGTGGCCGAGGCTACGGCGGGGACAGAGGTGGATATGGTGGGGACCGGTTCGACAGTCGTGCCCCATATTCTGCCGCCGGCGGTGGTGGTGGTGGTGGCGGCGGTGGATACAATGAGCCAACAGGCACCCCTGCCCCTTATGGTCAGCCTCCTTCGGGACCTGCTAACTCTCAGGTATGTTGTCTCACCTTCGCGCCACGTATGTGGATCTGACAAATTCAATAGATTTCTGAGGATCGCTTAGAACAAGCCCGGAAGGTTCAGCAGCTGCTGGCCGCCTTGAAGCATCCCCAGAATGGAACTGCACTACCTCAGGTGCCTTCTCAGCAGGCACCTGGCCCGGTCCCGCCCTCCAGTCTTCAAATGCCACCGATGGTGCAGGCGCCGCCCACCGCAGCATACTACCCTCCCCCACCATCAATGCAGCAGCCAGGATTAACCTATCCTCCTATAGCTCAGAATACGAATCCTTATGGGCAGATGCCATCGCAGCCACAAACACCACAACCAGGACAAGCCCCTGGGAGCATGACAACTCTTCCCCCCAACATCCTTGCTTTACTACAACAGACATCAAGTCAGCAACCGCAATTGCCACCCCAACAACCGCCAGCACCTCAATATGGAATGCCGCCCCCACCTCAGCAAATGATTTCCCCCCCGCCTATGTCGAGTTTGCCTCCCGGTGCTCCCCAACCAGGAAACCCGGGTTATCAACAGCTTATGGCTTTCCTTGTAAGTCATCTGCTTCCGAATCCACCTCACGCTCGCTGACAACACCCACCCCCTGGACAGTCGTCCCAGAAGCGGGGCTAAATAGACCAACGAAGTAGCTCGTACTATGATTTGTGATGGTCTCGATTCCCCTTCACGGCGTTGTGTCTTACAGTGCTTTTCATGTAAATACATCGATGTAGTCCGCTATCCTTATGAAGTTTCATATTTTCTTCCCGAATTGATGGTGATGTTGCTACAGGTACCTCTATGATCATGCTGGTGTCATAAGTAATAGCTTTCTGGGATTGGCAAACATTTTCAACACCATAATTCGTTGGGCATGATGCAGTACATTCATTTTAAACACCTTTCACCAACTTTGCCCTCCTCGCCTATAGCCTTAATGCATCGATGCCACCCTGCACCGTATGCTTCATGTATGCGCTCACGGTGATATACTTACTTATGACGACTGGCCAGTGGATGCTTGATCAGTGTGCTCACAAATGCAGATTGGTATCATATTCCCTTCGAAGTAGTTTGGAGTCCTTCCCATCCCGAATTTGGTGCACGTCTAGGATGAGATTGAGGTAGAGGTCGCTTTTCCTGCTTCCTGTGAGTACATTGTCGGGAGAAACAGAACAAATTAATATGCAGTGTAAACCAGGCCTCCCAACACGGACAAATCATCTATTGCGTCGTTTGTACACTGTTTGAATTATCTACTTCTGCACTCTCGGCTACAACGTAACTAGAACATAGACATTGGCGACAACGATGACCAGCCATATCGCACCCCCAACAAACGTCATGAACTTGCCACTGCTGAAATCAACGAATTCAGTGGCTTCGACTTGTACGGCTTCTGGGTCCCTTGAAGAAGAATTAGCTTGACATGCAAGCGCTTGAGACGAAGTTGGATCGTCCTGTGGGGTCGATGGCCCTGAGAGAATACCAGGAAGGGAAGACAGGGCCGGTGTTGGAGTGGGAGACGAAGGTCTTGGGGGTGACTTGCGAACGCTCATTATACGTGACGAGGACGTTAGGTAGAGGAGCGGTAGGGTGATGAATGGGAGGACGATGGACAAGACGACTTGGCTTGCCACTAGTAATGTGCTTATACCATTTTGTCCTACGGCCACGGCAACTGTCACAGAAGGGACAAGACCAAGTAGACGTGTGATAAGACGGCGAAGCATAGGCTGAAAAAAAAATGTTGTCAGTGTCTGCGAAGATGAAACGAAGAATGCAATTACCGAAACTTTCCAGTGCAAGAAACCCTCTGAGACACTCTGACCAGCCAACGTGGCCACGATAGATGCACTCTGACCGGCTGCAAGTAACGCCAGCGCGAAGAGGAGTGCAGCAGCTAAACTCCGATTAGTGAATGGGTGTCCGTGGGTTATGTGCACCTACGTTTTCCGACCGTATCTCTGATCAGCGAGTGGGCATCAAACAAATTTGCTGGAGATTCATCGCCGTGAGCCCCTGACTCATAATAGAAAACAGCACTCGAAAGAATGAGAATCCTGGAGCAGAGACGTGAGCATCGCTTACGGGCAAATAAGAAAAACTCACAAGGAATTGATGATGACAGCAAAACCCATCAAGCTCACCACAACATCAATCATGCCGTGGTAAATGTGTGAACTGACAAAGCCTAGCGCATTGTTCTCCCGATCCTTGTGGGTCAAGACGTCCGAGGGATAACTAGTCTCATCCGAGGGGGAAGCGATAAAAAGTTTCCGCAGGTGTCGAGTTACAGACTGATGCAAGCGGCCCAACAAAGTGGAGGTACTAGGCCCTAAAGACATCTGAGGCTGCGATAGCGAGCTTTCTGAGAACGTCTTTTTGGGTTTTTTCGATACTCGGTCCTGTGTTGCGAGATGAGAACCTAAGAAGAGACTGTGTGGCATAACGGTTGCTCCAATAATGCCCACAGCTGCAACAACCGTGAGCAACTGCATGCATGAACAGGTGGCGGATGACATACACGTGTAAAGGGCTCCATTTGCGAAGAGCCCTTTTGACGGGACAAATCCATGGAAAGCATCTCCCCAGTTGACAGTGAGTTTAGCAGTAATAAGGGCCATGCAGATGAGCACAGCCAGAACCTGGAATAGCAGAATTCAGCGAAGCTAATGGTTGATGACAATGTCCCTACTCACCAGTGCGGCTATGAGATATTCAAACAGCTTGACTGGTCTACTTTTGAGAGGATTGTCAAGGGCCAGAATCAACATAACATCAAAAGCAGTCAGCAGGACAGCCGCCCAAAGAGGGAGCGCAGGAAACAGGAGGACAAGGGCGATTGCAGACCCCAGCATCTCTGCAAGGTCCGTGCTGATGATGGCAATCTCGGAGAGGATGTATAGTGGGTAGTGAACGCCCCATCGCCATAGTCTCTTGTTATGCTTGCGGTCATGGAAGAGCAAGCGACAGTGAGAGGCGAGATCTACGCAGAGCAATGCGTGAGCTTAGATCGCGCAAGAAGGAAGGTAAGCTACCTAGACCTGTGACAACACCTAGACGGGCTGCAAGTACTTGGAGAAAGGTAGCGAAAATGCCAGCGAGGAGAACGAAAAACAATAGGCTATATCCATATTGTGACCCAGCTTGAAGATCTACACCCCAATTACCGCTATAGCCGTGGTCAGAGAATTCATCCGCGTGTGCTGGCAGGTAGGCCCAGGAGTAAAAGCAACCAACTCACGGATCGAAATAAGCCACCGAGCAGATGATTCCTACGCCTGAGTGCTTAGTTGCATGGTGGTACACGCGCCATCCGATGTCATGTAACTTTGATGTCCAGTGAGCCTCTGGGACTTTGTGTTCGGGTTGGGTCAAAACACTAGCTCCCGACATAGTGTCCAGAAAACGGGGAAGGCTACGAGCACCAGGTGGGAGTGCAGAACAAAAAAGCAAACTCAGAAACTCGAGGCCCAGAGCGTGGAGGTACGTGAGGATCTGGAGCAATCAGTTCAAATATATTGCCAAGAAGTCATTGGTTCGGCCACGTGTGGACCCGTTCATCCGAGAAAGCCCACCATCGATTTGCAGGACAGCGGGACAGTAGGCACTACTCATATGCCATACAACTCTCAATCGGTACATACATCCCCGGTATGACACGCTAACAATAAGGTTTTAAGAAAAGTTGATCAGGAGATAAAAAGTTGGATATCAAGAAGGACTGCAGGGATGCTAGTCTGGATACAGGTCGGTCTGACGTTCTAAACATCAGAATCAAATATGCCATCCTCTCCCAGGTTCGCCGACTCATCGTCGTCAAGTAGACAAGATGCATATGCCTGTTGGCCACAATGAGTACAGCAGTGATTCACAACTTTCGTATGTACCTCCAGGTCTTCTTTGGTAAATGCAGTGGTAGGTGATCTAGATGGGACTAGCTTGGGTGGCAGAAGCTTGGGAACTGGCCTCGTGACCGACGTGGATGCAGAAGAACCAGCAGAGGGCAATTTGTATCTCGCCGCCCCGGCGTTCTTATCGTTCAACACAGCTGCAGGTCCTACGGCGGGAATTGCTTTTGAAGGTGGAAGTTTGGCTGGAATTGCTGGAGCGGTTGACACGGAAGAGACAGAGGGTAGATATTGAGTCGTTTTTCCACTCCTCGAGCTCGATGTTGGCGTTTGTTGCAAAGCCTTGGTGCCATCCGCGTATGCCTGTGGCAATCTAATCTTAACCGTAAAACATGTTTACACGAAGGTAAGGTCACCTTCGGTTCATCATCCACCGTTTTGGCCGGCTTGAATTTAGTTAGTTTGATACTTTGCAAGACGTCTGCCTCCAGCTTTTCCCAATCTCGTTCTGGTAAAACGGGTTTGGTTGCACCCACGTTGGCAAGTTGATCGGCAGCTTCGTTCCCTTCGATTCCGACGTGACCCCGGACGTGCTTGAACTCAACTGTCTGAGACGTTGTCCGCCGTGCGTGAAGGAGTGCTGCTAGATATTTGATGAGAGCGCGGTTCTTCACTGGTTTCCCGTCGGAAGCAAGGAAGCCGTTGCTCATCCATTTGAATATCCACGATGAGACACCTGGTTAGGACATTGAGCATCATAGAGATGACAACCGGAAGATCACCACATTGGATAGAGTAATTAGAGTCGGTCTTGATGATAAGTCGACGCTTCAACGGCGGGGTGGTCTCCAATATTCGCACAATTGCCTGTGTGTCATTAATATATACGTGGACGAGGCGGATGAAAGTTGTTTACAATCAGTTCAGCCCGGTTGTTCGTTTGGTCTCCTGGACACCGCTCTGCGATATTTCTATATGAACATTGAGCGCTGTCCGTACAGCGACAGGAAAGACATACCGAGGATCACCGTGGCCCCACCAAACACCAACCCCAGCAACAGACCCGACTTGGCCGTTGCCCTTGCAAGCGCCGTCACAGTATACTATATCGCAGTCTATTTCATCTTTGGCTGTTTCAACGGCCTTCGTCACCATCTTTGGATCACTGGCTGTGGCATGCCGACTCGTCGACGGGATTGGTAGAGCATCGGCGGATCCTGGCGTTATGGCCACAGTCGACTTGGCTGCGATGAACTCCCTCGCTTCGGCCTCAGTGTTGAGTTTTTTATACACCGCGCCCGCAAAGCCATTTACTTGGGCATCACAATCATCCCTTTTAATTTCTTGATTCAGCAGGATACGTTCGTGCTGATACGGGCAACTAACCATGTCATGTATATCCCTGGCACACGTCCTTTTCGAACTGCATAATAGGCATATTTAGAAGCTTTTGGCATCGTGGTGTTTGCGAGTGATCGCAGAGCGAAAATGCTTTTGAATATCGTTTGGGTACCCACGAAAGCGGGCGATGAGGCTGAGATACGGTACAGGGAAGACAGGTTTATATGAGGGAGAGGGTTGGAGGATCTAGGGGTTCAGTTTGGTCGACACCTACAAAATAAAACCTAACCTCAATCTAGGATTTGGACCTCGAAGACCGTCAAGGTTCCGGAACGTCCCGCCCGTCCAAATATTTGTCTCAGACTGCGTCCCAAGCCCTTGTTCAGAAAAAGTACATGTCCAAATCACAAGTTAATTACCCTGTCAACATGGACTACCTAAATATTTTTCTCGACACTTGATCACAATTCTACAGACGTCCACCTCGTACGGCATCGCATGCCAGTGGAACAAGAACTTGACTGCCCTCCAGAACGTGGGCGCATTCTCTAAATGATGCTTCCATGTTTAACCTTAGGCGTTATAGGCTTCTTCCAAAGAGAGGGTGACCCTGTGACCCATCTCAACGCTCTCGTTTCGCGGCATCCTTTTGGCGAACAAGGTCTTGGGTATTCGCATCTCTCACATTGCATCGCGAATACGTGTTACTATCAGAACAGACGATTGCTTTGTTCCAGGAAGGGAAACTCCCCTGAGCACGCGCCTTCATATACCACCGTGATCTGGTCTCCTTCCAAACGGAGACAATGCCGTGTCCAAACTCGGTTGCTACCTTGTCTTTACATTTTTGTCTCCGTTTGGTTGCTCATTGCATTCAGGATCCCTCCTTTGGTATATAAAATGAACAGCCCAACCACGACGAATTTCACAGACCTGTTTGGTCAACAATCCCAACCAGCCTCGAGAAGCTCCATCGCGCATTCCTCCATTGTTCCCCACATTCGACCCATTTGACGAACATCTTCGTACACGAACTATCTACGTCAACTCGCCAGCATCTGCACACGGGTACAACCTCACAGATCATATCTGTCGCGCCCCGAGCCTCACGGTCCGAGCCTCACGGTTTCACGATCAACCAATCATCTCTATTATCGTCTCGATACCACGCTCTCCGTTCTAATCACGCTGCGTAATGTCTTCCTTCACCACCTACTCTGTCCCTCCCCGGTCCCCCACTTTTGGGTTCTTCCCAACTGCACCATCAGCGCCGCATGCATTCTCCAGCCTACACGGGGATCCCCGTGACATGCATACGATGTATGCCGCGCTGGGCTCATCAATGGGCTTCCAGCCCAATGGTTCCCAATCACACGGCGGCGGCAGTCAAAACACTCTGAAGAAGTTTTACCGGAAGTAAATCCCGTATCACTTTTCTCGATTTCGGCATCGAGCTCTACTCCCGCATCACGACGCGTTACGCGTCATCATAATACCCCAACAAATCGTTGTATCATAGGAATGGGAGGGACGGTGCTCTATTGTTCTGTATCAAATGGCCCAGTATGAGGATGAGGAAGGGACGTGAGAGGAGGGGGGGAGTAGGGTCACCATCAGGGCGTGTTGTCATGATTGCTGATGCTGGACATCATCACGATGACTCTTCGACATTCTATTGTATTCCCATTATCGCAAATGCGTAGAGCCACAACCACTGTATCAGCTAATTGTTTGTATTATGGATCGTCTAGAATTGTGTTGATCTCCCAACGAAAGCAGGACTGGTGACAACGAACAGTACTCAGGGTCTTGAAGACAATAACGTGGGGCGGGGAACTGGAGATGGGCGTCCGAACTTGGAGCGCATTGACGGCGAAGGACATCGCCACACTCGCTGCGGCTTCTTTCACATCAGTTCTCTCCATGTGCAGGAGGAGTTTGCCGTTAACAACAAAAAATGCTGGAAGGAGAACGAAAAATGCAGGCATAGCCAGTGATCCCAAACAAGTTAATTGCCGGACCGGCAAATGCCGCAGCAGCCAATCGAGATCACTCCCGGTTGGAAAGAGGGATCCAGTACAGTACAACTGTCGGGCAACAAACTTTTCAGTCCTCGACGACATCGAGTCTCAGAAATGGCCCCTTCACGAGCTTCCACATCGCAGGCAAGCAACATAAACACAGTTTACACACTTTCTCTCCTCTCAGAGTACAACCATACTCTGGATTCCCTCCCACCTGACCTCTCCCGTAACTTTGCTGACCTACGCGAGCTGGACGCCGTTCTATCTTCTTCAATGGCATCAATTACCATGAAGATCCAAAAGTTGACACAAGTAATTGAAGAGGGCTCGATGTCGAAGCAGGAGCGTCTCATCCTCCTCGCTGACATCGCTGACGAGGCCGCGCGCCTCAAACTTGGGGGCGAGGACAAGATTCGTGTGGCCTGCCAAGCCGCAGACAATGTAAAAGGCCACACAGACCATATGCGCTTGCTTTTGAGCCAGATCCCCTCCTTCGACATCTCGCTCTTGAACCGCAAAACTGCCTACCCTCATATCTCGGCACGCTCATACATGCCAATACCTGAAAACTCTCGTCGCAAGAGAGGAAACTACGGCTCTATAATGACAACCGCTCCAGATGTTAGCCCGACAAAACGCAAGAAAAACCCTCGAGATGACGATGTTGACATTACCAGTGGCAAGTCCCCACGCAAGGATAACAAAACTGGTGATCCAGGAGCTTCGAGATCTCGCAACGGCGCTCGTTCCAGAAAGTGTGTATCCCTTGCAAACAGTCGCAGTATCATTTGACATCAGATCCACAGACCGGAACGCGCAGCGTCCCCAACAGACTCTGTTCTCTCAGTCACGTCCCATATCCCTCCATCAGCCCCTCAACCGCACGCTAATAGTTCACGTGCGGGTGGACACACCAGCCGCTCTGCCCACACTTCCGCTAAGCGATCAAAACCTCAAGCTACGCCACAGGCGTATGAGGAACCCGTCCCCAACGGCTCAATATCACGAAGAGACATCTTCCCTGGGCCACCGACGGTATCAACAGGTCACCCATCACTTCATATGCCATACATTAACGGCTCAAATGGCCTACACAACTATGATTTGCCCAATGGTCACAAAATGACAAATGAATGGACAGGTCCACCACCACACGGGCAACTGGAGGGACCTGGTATGCCTGTTGCGCGCTCCGCGCATAATGGCATGTCGATGGGCCCCGTTGGTGTGCTTACGCCTAATATTCCCTTGGGGCTAGCGAACGATGCGCCAGCTAGTGCAGCAGCAGACAATGCCACAGAGGCTGGTGAGGGCGAAGGCGAAGGCGACGACAGGACATATTGTTTCTGTGACGGAGTGAGCTATGGACAGATGATTGCGTGTGACGATGAGGAATGTGAAAGGGAATGGGTGTGTTGTTATCCCTTACCTTGCTGATCAAGCGATTTCTGATTAGTCATCACCCCATTTTAGTTCCACCTCAACTGTATCGGTCTTGCCTCTGTCCCGGAAGGATCGTGGTTTTGCGAGGCTTGCAGAGCCAAGCAAAAGAACGCGAAGCGCGCTTCAAGGGGAGGAAAAAGACGCGTCGGTGGGGGCGCCCGCTCAGGCGGGAAAGCCGTCAATAATTCGTGATATTTTGTCCTCAGGTATCTGCTGTATGTATTGCCTCTCTGTTTTATCATTTCACTGTAATACGAAAATCCCTGTGGTTCACCACTCCTTCGCATCTTGCATTGTGGTCTCGCGCCTTCAGATGGCAACAGAGCAGTTCACACCATGGCCAAGATAACCAATTAGATGCGTGGGCCAAAGCATTCTATGCAGTATATGTCATATTAATGGCCATTCCTTGATTTCCTTGTGACATAAAATCGCTCTGGTGTCCCACGTTCCCCCACTTAGCTAGTACGCGTTGACTGCGGTCTCGAGGTATGATGGGACCAGTACCCAATATTGACCTAACCCAATATCGCTTTGAACTATTCCAGCTCTTTGGCAGTTGTCAGTACAGTGGCATACAAATGCTTCAGGCCAGAATTGGATGGCGTACTCCACGCTGACCCTGCCGACAGCCGCCATGGAGAGCTCAGCTTCGCATCGGGATCACCAAGTTCGCTGCTGACAGTGAACTACACCCTTCGATCGGTTTACCGTTCTTCAAGGGGAAAGAACGTATCAATGTTCACCCCCACCACGTTGACACTAGATGCCGATTCAGTCTTACTCGCAAAGTCAGACCGAGATGGCGAGAATAAGTGCCCCGGTTTCGAGGGTTTCCTCTTCTGCTTTTTCAGGAGAGCCGTCGCAAGAATCTCGGAACCTGCCACATCATCGGAAGAGGAACTCTTCGTCCGCGTTATCGCTGGAAAACTGGCATAAAACCTCAATATGATTGCGCAGGGTGATGATATCAGCATGCTGTACAGTAAAAAGTCATATACATAGTAAAACGGCTCAGCGCCTTTTAGATCCACGCGTGTCGTCCAAGCCCGGTGACATACGTCGCTTCCTAAATCCAATGTCAAACAATTGTTATCTCTAAGATATAGACCCATTACCTGCTTTGTCCACGATCCTCGGGTTCCCCCGAAGGTGTTCTCGCACCACCATCCTTGGCAGTACCACCGTAATCCAATCCTTCAACCGCAGGTGCGTTCCCGTCTCTGTCCTTATATCTATTTTGATTTCGGGGACCCGTTGGGACACCAGGTGGCAAAGGCGACGCTGGTCTGGGAGGACCCGGTGGCGCTGTAGGGGAGAGATTCTCAGACACGCCGCAAGGTCGTTTGTAAGGATGACGTACGTCCTTCATATCTTCCTCGCCCACGACCAACAAATCCGCCACGTCCACGTAATCCCTGTGCCATTGCCCTCCCACGAAACTGCGCTGGAGGAGCTCCACGGCCAGTATGTCCGGGCGCGGGAGTGTGTCCTTGAACAGGCGTTTGAACAGGCACTGGAACAGGAGTCGCGCTGCCTTCCATTCCAGGATACATCCCCTGTCCCATAGGTCCTTGCTCCTGCTTAGGAGTACGCACGTCGCGTGAACCCATGAATTTCATTACATGTAGCTAGAAGTAAGAGGGATTTAAGCATACCTGCATACCATAGTCCCCACCCATCCCCATCCCCATCATTCCGGGACCTGGGCCGCCTCCAAACCCGTCCTGCATACCCATCTGCACACCGTGTTCGGGAGTGCCATTTGTCACGACAGGCCCTACAGGACCAGAACCTGGCCCTTCTTGCATCATAGGACCTCCAGCCTGCATTTGCATGCCTAAGTCACCGTTCATACCAAGGCCCATCGACATGTTCATCGCTCCCATGCCAGCCATATCCATCATGGGGTTCATTCCGACATTAGGACCTAGCATGGTGGTATTTGAACTGCCATTCATCATTGCGTTGGCCCCAGTCATGACCATCGTGCGCAACTCGGGAGGCAATGCCGAGAGTTGGTCTTCGGGCATAGCTGCAAAGTTCTACATGACAGGCTGAGTGGGTATATGAGGCAGAAGTGAGGTTACACGCACGAGCACATTGGTTTTCAGGACATCCGCCAGCTCTCCCACGTCTCGCCGTCTGTAACAATAAGCTTCCCAAGAAATTTCATCGAATCCGTAATTAAACCAGTCGCTGATATCTGAACCCGGCCGACGCCAGGGCTTTTCGGACATTGCATCGAGGTCAACCTCAAGTATTGAACGTCCATCGAGCATTCCAGGTAAATCTGGATTTATTGAAGGGTATGAAGGGGGGGCAGTGGCGGGTGGGAGTGTGGACGGATCTGGTCCCTCGTCGAGTCGAGTATCTGGGGTAGTAGATGTATGGACGGGAGATGTTTGGGGGGCGGATGTGATGGGTAGTGGAGCTGGCTTAGCAGGGATTCCTCTCTCGCGAAGCGTGTATTCCGTGGTGAGTGACGGTGGGGCTTCACAAATGTGAGTTCGAGGGACAGGTATAGAGAACTGACATACGTTTACTGGGTTGGCTTGTGGATCGGACTGGAGGTACTCGCGCTGCAGCATTTTGCTGTCTAGAGCTGGGTTAGTTGATGGGCCACTGGGCTGCGGCGTACATACTCACCGAAAATCGAGGGAACGTGAAGTAGGTTCTATGATAATTTCGATATCCTAGTGATACAGGCGTTAATAGGGTCATGTTGAGGCATTTGTGAAGTACTCACATCCTCCTCACTCTCCTCCTCCTCCGCCACGCCATTCTCTTCTTCTTCTTCATCGTGATACTCCTCGTCGGGTGGACCAAACGGCGGTTCTTCCTCCGTCTTGGCTTCCAGGATGACTATACCGTTGGACGGCTTTACCGGCTCAATTGGAACGCTGCAATGAAGATTTCAATGACCGGCACCTCACTCGCTCAAGAAGACTCACGGTTGCGACACTGATCGTACACGCGCAATAGTGAAGATAAGTTAAAGGATTGCATGGTATTGAGCGAATAAAAATACAGCAAGCGAAGACTCTTTTGGGAGCCTCCAACTTCGAATATGAGCTGCTCTTACCAGAAGGCGCCACTACTGCTGTCCCGTCCGTTTCACCGTAAAGAAAAGCGTCGTCGTCGTCGTCCCTAATGTTGCTCGTGTTAATAAACTCAGACAAGCGCCAAAAACGGACAGACATTGCACTCAGCGCTTCCCAAAAACTTCCCGCACAATGAATACGGACGAGTATACCTCGACTGAGTGAGAAACGCTGCCAGAACCCGTGTGACTGTGAAAGGGATTCAGGTGTGACCACGCCGTGACATCTCAGTATTTTCCGAAAGTGGACAACTCCGCCTCCGCCTCAGCTCAGTTTTTTCGTGGTCATGCTTTCACTATTCACTGGGCGCGTTCTACCATCAACGCCACGGCTCTTCACCCGCGCTTATGTCGTCTCCATAGAACCCCCGGTGGTATACGAGCGCAAGCCCGTACCACGTCGCTACGGCGAACGAAAATCTTTCCTCTACAACCAATACACCCGCATGCTTGCAGCAAGCGAAAATGCACCTATCATATTCCTTCAGCACAAGGACTTCACTGCACGCAAGCTGCAGACTCTCCGAAGAGAGATTGAGCTTGCCAATTCTCGATTCACACCCTCCCTCACCCCCCCAACCCCTATTCCAGTCTCTCCCAAGCTCACCGTCATGCGAACGTCAATATTCGGTGTCGCTTTGCGCGATTTTGCACCACTGGATGCGGAGAAGACACCACAAATTGCAAAGCTGGTCGACGGCGCCCTTGCTATCCTCACGCTACCCTCGCTCAATCCTCTGCAATTGAATGCCATCATTCGCGCGATTGACCGCGCCGTGCCTCCCAAGAAGGCGCAAGCGGAGGAGGTGCAAGCCAAACCCAGGAAAGGGAAAGAGGAAGACTCGGACTTCATTCCTGGGAGACCGGTTCCGAGAGTCAAGCCAACATTAACGCCTGAGCTCAAGGTCATGGGTGCTCTGATCGAGGGGCGGGTGTTTTCTGCTGCTGGGGTAAAGGATGTCGCGAAACTACCAACTCTCGACACGCTGAGGGCACAAATTGTCGGATTGCTAAGTTCGCCCGCCATGCAACTTGCTGCTGTACTCAGCGAGGCAAGTGGAGGGAAACTGGCGAGGACACTGGAGGGGCTCAAGAAAGGATTGGAGGAGGGGCAGAGCGCAGAGGCACCACCATCATAGCAATAATTATTGGCATGCTTACACTTGGTCTTATCTGATAATTTGCGGGGGTATTGAATTTTTGAGATCTCAGTCCTGCAAACAGAACTCCCACGTCCGATCTTCTCCCCCTTCACCGGTCTTTCCGTGACCATGCGATCTTTCGCCTTTGGTCATTCGATGTTCATAGCCTTTCCAGTCGTTTCTGTGAAATACAAATGAGCGTAGGAGTTTATACCGCGGGTTGGGCTCCTCGCCAAGCTTGGAGGGCTTTGGCGGTGTTTTTGCCAGTCGCGGGACGTCCCTGCGAAGATGTTGGCAATGAGGCCTTGAGAGTATGTGTCACCAGAGGGAACATACCATGCTGTATATGGGGAAACATTCCGCAACGTTATCAGCACTGTGCCTCTCCCACAACTGGTCGCTGCGGATATAGATGACATTTCCAAATCAGAGCCAGTCGCATCAAGTTCGTCCTCATCCTCGTCCGGCTTTCGGCGCTTTCGGCTGGGATGTATGGTGGGCATGTGTCCAAGAGTTATACAGTGAGGTACAGAGCGGAAGAAGTCCAAGATAAGACGCTGATTGGAGAGAATATTCCTGTCTTGGTCGGTAATACCCTTTCCTTGACAGTCAAGAATAAGAATTGGATACAAACGCAGCTTGTCAACTAAATTCATACCTGCGTGAGGAAAGTTCCAAACAATTCGATCCCAACGTCTCCCTTTGAAGACAGAATACTTCTGCAACTTAGTTGCATCGATGCTGAACAGCACCTCAGCACCGCGTTGCTTTATAGTATCAACGATCTCCTTCGCGTCAGGGTATTTGGAGAAACATTCTTCTTCCGAATCGTACGATGTCGCTGTTACATTTGCGGGCGGAAGGTGCTCCAAGGCAGACGGGGGATCTACCAGCAACGCTCGAGCGAATGAAAAATTTCCTTCTCCTATGAGGAGAATTTTGTCGGTGGGTTTGAATGGAATGGTTGGCTGATGAATGAGTCCCTTGCCCTTGCCCTTGCCCTTGCCCTTGCCAGCCTGAGGGTTCTGGCTCTTGCGCTTGTGTTCTGCAACTTCGGCAGCATGTACGGCTTTCTGTTTCGCTTTCAGCCTAATTTGCTGCGACTGAAGCGTCGCTTTGAGCGACGTTTTCTTTCCATGGCCCATGGCTTGATCTTTGATCAACGTTTGTGATTGTTTCACAGTAGCTAGTGGTTGTTTGGATCCAAAGCTTTTGCCAAACAAACACACGCATTACACGTCACAACTTACTGAACACCGGTTAATAGTTATCCATACACTACATTCTCCACGACGCTCATTCACCTTCCATTTTTCGGAAAATGGTAAGCTCAGTACGGCTATTTCGTAGATTCTGTATGATCTGAATGACTGTAGCCTACCCAATTTGAGCTGCGGCACAAGAACGCACAGTTCGCCAATGCAGTCAAGTCAGGCAAGAAAGCAGTCAAACCTTCACGGCAAGAGCAGCTATCGAAACGCAGCCCCGTTAGTTTGTGGGCTCTAGGGATAGTTTTATTTGTGATTTTAGGCGGAGGTGAGTACCCAAGCAGTGACTGGGCGCTGTCAATCTGACGGGGTTTCCAGTAATATTCGAGCTTGCCAGAATATTATTTTTGTGAATGTCGATGGGATATTATATACGTCACACCAGTTTTCTATGTCCCCACATCGAACCCCACATACTCTGTACATTATACAGCTTTTCGAATCTCTTCGTTCATTGCGCATTAGCATACACGTATTCTCTTGCAACTTAGCTATCATCGTCCTCAACATCAGCCCCCGAGTTACTCGCACTTGCGCTAATACTCATGCTCTGGCTCCTTGTGCTCGCAGCCCCACTCCCACCTGCATGCTTGCCACTTGTGGCAGTGTGCGAAGTACCAGCGTCTTCTACGCCTTCCATGGCCTCGCCTTCAAGTTCCTTATCATCAATCTTGACTTCGTCGCCTGCCCAAATGCGCATGGTGGGCTGCCAGATCATGACAACGTTGTCTTCGGAAGTGGTAGCCGCCGTCCACTGTTCACCCTCACCCGGTGCCCAGCAGAAATCTGATGGGCGAGCAGTGTGACCTGAGAAGCGAGAACATCGTATCATATAAGCTCAAATGCAGAACGCTACCGGAAATTAAAGGGCTTGCCTCCATGGATGAACATGAGTTCTGGCGGTCCATCCTCTTGGTCATCAGGGGTTTGCTCAACTCCGATCTGCGAAAGGTCCCAGATATTGACACGCCTGTCGCTGGATGCGGAGGCAAAGACTGAGACGACATGAGGCGACCATGCGAGATGTAATACCTCGTCCATGTGGGACTCAAAGACGTGTAGTTTCTTCGTGGGGCTTCGGATGTCGTGGAGGACTATGGTCTAGACAACGAATGCGATTAGCAAAGAACTGGTGGATATGCTTCCCATGGCCATACTTTGTCTGCACTACCGGTAATAATGAGATTTTCTTGGACGGGATTGAATGCGCAGGACAAGATTTCTCGGTTGTGTGCTTGAACTTTTGTAGCTGGTTCCGTTGGAGATCGTGTGTCCCACCTGAGCACGAAAAAAAGGACCATTGTTATTGAGTTTATGTGTGCAAGAACAAATGATAGACGTACAGGAGAAGTAACTTATCATCACCGACACTTGCAAACATATCCCCTTTTGTTGGGTGCCAGTCTACATCCTGTCGTGCGAATGGTAAGCAGTAAGCCCCAGTTCGAGAGGGTGATCGTAGTCATTACTCCGACAACAGAGTTATGACCTCTGTAAACATTGGTTGGCTCGATAGTATTTTTTGCCTTCGTGTAGGAGTTCACGTCCCAGTGGCAGACAGTCATATCCTCAGATGCACCCAGGATATGGCCTGCTTTGGCGGGGCTCCATGCCAGGCCAAACCTACGATCGTCAGCATCTGGGGAAGTTCCGGAGACGAGGAGACACACCCTTCCTTCGTCTGCCCAACAAGCTTGATATCCGGTTTACACACACCTCCTCGCTCCGGCTCACTCGAGTGCTTAGTCCTATCAAATACGAAGACCTCTCCAGATATCGCTTTCGTGGCAATCAAGTCTGAGTTTTGTGGCATATACCGTGCACGATTGACTTCGCCTGCATGATTGATCTTCTGGATAATTTGAATGCGAGGCTGGGGTGGAATGGTGTGGCCACCGAGTTCGCCACGCTCGTCGTCGTAGTCACTGCGATCGAGCTTGTCTGCCAAAGGTCCTTCGCGCTTGGGTATCTGAACAGTCGCAATTTGAAGGTAGTCCTGTGCTTGACCGGAGGTGTGCGTGCCAAGGAGCAGTCGGTGGACCGTATACGGCTTGTTTGGAGGTCTGTAGAACCGTTAGCAATAAGGCCTATCGTTGAACAGGGAAGAAGCCTACGATTCCTTGTCAGGGAACCACTGGCATGTCAAGCTTGGCCAGTCCAACGCGTGTGTGATGACTAGATCATACAGATATGGTGCATTCTTCTTCCTGGGGAGTATAGGCGTGAAGGTAAGTCAACAGCACGGCTAGACTAGATGCTGTCTCTGACCATGTCTTATATTCCTAAGAGAGAGTGTGTCAAGTAAGATTGTGTCACTTCGCGAACGTCGGGTTCATAAAACAGACCTCGTTAATCAACTTGTTCTCCTCTTCAGCAGCGAGATCATCTTCCATATCCTCATCCTGTACCGTCGGCTTCATATCTAAACGAAACGCGAGGAATTCCTCAGAAGTATCAAGGATTGAGCCTTGTAATGAGTGTTGAGATACGGAGCGCCCAGTGCAGTCTGAGTGGAGGGATGAAAAGCTCGAAACAGAAATATCATGCGCGACGCGTCAATCAAATCTATGTACTTTTCCCCGTTTTCCACACCAACCACACAATCTCAGAGTTCAAACGTCCAAGATACGTCACGTCTCTCAACGTTTGCAACCGTTACATTCATCCTGGTCATACACCAGTTCGGTGGTGGCCGCCGCTTCTATACATCTATCTCGCGATGCGACCACAGCAGAGAGCATTTTAGGCTCTACGAACAAGCCACCGGAGAACCCGACCTCACTCGACAGAGAGTGCATATTCTCTATCAAGGTATATTGAAGACGAGGTGGACGAGAGGAAAAAGCCTATTGATACTGTTTTTCCCATTTGGCAACAAGTTTCTCCAAGTCAAACCTTGGATCTTCAGGGTCTGTGATTACTGTAGGGCATGCTTCAGTCGACGTAACTCAGAGGGAAGAATGGGAACATGAAGAAAGACCCGGGTGATAAGGCTCCGCGTGTGCTTGTGCAGTGACCAGACAGAGTAGCACAACGCCAGACAGACGGAGTGACGAACTAAAAATTGCCACTTACCGCCGTCGCCCTTGACGCTCTCTTTCTTTTGGCGCCATGCAGCCTTTGCCTGTTCTATTAATTGTTCTCGCTGGTGAATCGCGTGATGCTCCTTGTCTTGGTCATGGGCCTTTTGCAGTGAACGGCGGTGATAGATGCCGTAGAAGATGCCCGACAACAACGCCGTGTAACGAGCGACCTAGAACCAGAATGTGAAGGAACCAGGATGTCAGAGCATGCTTAAATTGCTTGAACCACACCACGTACGTTCAGTGTAGAAGACATGCCAAGGTTAGAAGAGCTTCACCGACAATGTTTTCGGGAAGAAGAGAAACTGTTGCAGCGCAGACGGCTTCGTGAATGATCAACACCTCGGCGTAGCTATAAATTCAAAGGCCAGTTACCTGTAAATTTCTAGGGGAGAGTCAGGTTGACTTGGATTTTCGTGAAGGACTTTTGGCGGAGGAAGTCGGCGTTTCCCTGCTGACTCAGCAGACCTCGGAAACCCATCTTCCGTTCAACTTCCCCGACAAGTGTACTAGAAAGTACTGATTTCTAGATCTCATCCATCGCATGCGGATGATGCGCATCATAGCCTCCGCGAACGCTTTATGTGCAAATGCTGGGAACAAGTAGCATGAATGGAGCTCAATGATATTAAATATGTACATGAGAATCGCCCCCAATGTCCCACATAAAACAGACGGTTCGGAAGCATAGGAACATACTGTACGAACAAGGAGGAACCATGAGTCCAGCAGATTTGAGGGTTGATGTACACAGTGGTGTTAAATTGAGGAGGGATGGCCGCCCAACCTTTCGTATCAGTGACGTATAAGATGTTGTCGAGGGAGGCTCGTGCGCGTGGGCTCTGAACTAGAAGTTGACAACTCATCGGATAGAGAGGTGTGCAACGTTAGAAGCGAGCACCGTGACCAGGAATCCAACATACGAGATGGAAACCTGCCTGTCTGAAAGGTCCAGCCAGGTTATTGAGTCTGTCTTCACACACACCAGGGCGGACGCACACTCTCTGAAAAGGGTCAGCAGGCATAGAACGGTCATTATCGGCAGGATGTCTGTGACGTTCCACTGCTCTGTTCGCACTGCACAGCACCTAGCGGAGGCATTGCAAGGCCAACAGTCCAACGGAACGTGGTACTTGTGCTGTCCAGTTGGTCCAATATCATGAGAGTTTTCAGGAAGTCAAGTCTGGAGCAACGTCGGGGTCGAACTGTCGGCGATTGCGGCGAAGTCCGAATCAAGGAAGATTGGTTTACATACAGTAAATATTTAGTGACACAACAACTCCACTAGTCGAGAGTCGAGATGCGATATGGCACCATATGGCCAGCTATATTGAGTGAAAAGTATTCGAGAAACAATGGGCAACCTGCGGTGATGATGACGGAGATTATCTCTTCTTATTTCGCTGTGTGAGTGGCTGGCCAGTGTGGAACGTGGAACACCCACACCACCACCAGCCAATTTTGTTTGTGAGTATAGTTTCACAGAAGCTGTGAAAGATTATTGGCGCTCTCTCGCTTTCCTGCCATAACCTCGGAGTAACCTTCACTCCAACCCGAACCACGTTCACGATCTAGCACCAATACTCACACCAAAGCAGCGATACACCATGGATGAAGATGTCGACATGGACGCTCCGCAAATCTCCACTCTCCGAGAGGAGGACACCCCACCACCGTCACGGACCTCAAAGTTCAGAGTCAAGTTGTTGGTCGGTGACAAGAAGGGCAAGGGAAAATCATCCTCTCCGAGTGGTTCCGCTGCAGCGCGGAAAAACATACCACCGACTCAACCTCAGTCGCGACCGCAGAGTGACGAGGAGGAAGAGGAGGAGGAGGAAGAGGAGGACCAGCTAATTGATGACGATGAACCTGCCCCATCTATCTCTGCCCCCGTTGCTACAGCAGGAACGAAGCGCAAAGCACCATCGAAGAAGGCGCGGCCGCGCAAGAGCGACAAACAGGAAAAGGATGACAAGAAACTGGATGGTTAGTAACGTCTATATGTCGTGTATGCAGCTCCTCGCAGTGCTAAATATGCATCCCTAGTAGAACCTCATGAACCTCCGCAGAACGAGGAAGGGCAGAGTGTCAGTGCTGTTCCTCCTCCAGAGAAACCATCACCGAAGAAGAAAGCGGCACCTCGCAAAGCCCCAGCGGTTTCAAAGCCTAAAACCAAAGTACCTGCAAAGTATGTTATGATTTCTTTCCCCTGATACACGACCCTCATGCTGCGTGCGCAGAGGTGCAAAAGTTTTGGCAATCCCTCCATTGGACGACACCGCAATGAGTGAAAGTGAGCTTATCTCACCAGCAGTCTTCAGTTTGTTCTCACTCCCTTCCTAGCACACACCATTACAGCTCCCTCATCGCCATTCCCTGCCGAGGCCCACTCACGTGGGGGATCACCTGAACCCGAAGAAACCGAGGCACCCCCACCCCCTGCCCCGGAAGGACCAGGGGACAGTGCCCCACTACCAGTATATCCCCTTCCTTCCAAGCCTTTCCCAGTCCAGCCGCCCCCAAAAATCGGAACTGGCTTCGCACCGATGCAACCTTTGGATCGAGGGGGCGCCAAACTTCGCCAGTGGAGGGTTGCAAACCGTGAGATCAGGGGCATCGCTGGTGGTCGTTGGTTTACTCGTTCGTGGGTCGGTGATAAAGAATCGGAATTCGCAACTGCCGTAGCTGCCGCGTCTGCATCTGTAGCTGCAAAACTCGCAGACGGGGATAAGACCGCCACCCCAAAGTCGGTTACTTCGATATCTGCGCCCATACTAGGTAAGGCTGGGAAGTCTAAAGCTGCCCGTGCCTCTGCAGGCGTATCAACAGCACCCTCTCGCTCAGGCTCCATAGTCCCAGAGCTACATCCCCCCAAAGCACCTACGAAGATGCGCAACATCATAGCTCGCCCTGCGTCGGAGGACGGTGACGAGCCAGAAGCAGTTGCCCCGGAAGCCCCTAGTCTTTCTATGGATTCATAGCGTATACCTGGTATTCTTCTTTTCCTGGACTTTCACCTATATATTGTTCGCCTCGTTAAATATGTTTATTGTATCTTGATTGTCCTATGGACAGTAGTAGTGATATTCAGTCACGTCACGGTCACGTGTGACGGATACCAAATTGAGTATGTGGTACACAGTACCGGTGACGAGTTGGTGACAAGGGTACCAAATCATCAACTCGCAGTGATAATACTCGTCCTCGGACTCACTGGAAACAGTGTGATCCGCTTCGGTGAAGTGAAACGAAACCATGTCAGCAAAGGGCGCAGCTGCACGAGAAGCCGATGGCAAGTCACGAGCTGACAAGACGGGATTCACCAAGACTTCCACCAAAGCCGGTGAACGAGGTGAGTCAGTTTCGTTAGGAAGTCAGGGAAACTACTCTGAAGTATACCTGAGCAGCAGCAGCCCAGCAGCTGTTCTCATCCGATCCAAAGTACAAAAAGTACACGCAACAGGTGGAGAAGTGTCTAAACGCGTTTGATAATGTACACGAATGGGCGGACTGTATCGCGTTCTTGAAACAACTATTGAAGGTGCAAACGCAGTATAAATAACATGTTTCACACAATAACTGACTGTGCTTGGTGTAGGCGTTTCAGTCTTATCTACAGTTCAAGGAAATTCCTCACAAGCTGATTGTAGCCAAACGTCTCGCCCAGTGCTTGAATCCCGCCCTGCCGACCGGTGTACATCAACGAGCCCTTGATGTGTACAACCACATCCTCTCGGTCCTTGGCGTGAGCAGTTCGACATTTGGTTGATTTTGTGTCCTGATTAGGAGATCTAGACAGAAGGCCTGAAGCGCGACCTCCCTCTTTGGTCTTCAGGATTGTTTCCATTCTTCGAGTACGCGTCGACGTCAGTGAAGGTTTGACCACATTGTTCACTTCATTGCGTCCTCGGATCACGCTCACGATTCACCTAGCCCACCTTGCTCAACATATATGACACAAACTATCTGCCATTACAAGGTGCTTTGCGGCCCGTGATGAAGTCATTCATCCTTGCTCTACTCCCTGGACTCGAGGAGGAAACAGGAGAATTCTTCGATAAGGTTTGAGCCTTCGCTCTACTTCCCGCCATTTGACTGCATCATGAATAGGTGCTAGGTCTCTTGGACCGGTTATCCGAGACAGTATCACCGGTCTTCTTCATGCAGAACATTTGGCTTGTCATGATCACGACGCCTTCCGCCCGTGGCACAGCGCTCAACTTCTTGTCGCGACGTCTACCCCAACTGAGTGCCGATGAAGGTAAGCGGAGGATTGTGACAGATTTATCTTGTTGCTAGAATACTTTCAGATATCACTCCAGTCATCGGACGCGACATTGGCCTAATGATCAGGGCCTTTGCGGCTGCACTCGAAGACGATAACCTGCTCGTCCGAAGGAGCGTTCTAGACATGTTATTGCAGTCGATGCGTGTTGACAGTGCAGCCATGAAGCGAGCTCATCCTGCAGACGCCGCGATACTCATGAATGCAGCCATCAGTGTTGTGCTGAGACGCGACTTATCCCTTAACAGGCGGTTGTACACATGGTTGCTAGGTCCAGACGACAAGAGCGAAGTGCAGTCTGCATATCTCAAGCAGCATGCATTGCAACTTTTGAGTTCTACCTTGAAGGCAGGCGTCTTTTCTTTTTCGGCAGCACTTGTTCTCACCCAATCGACTAGAGCGAGATGTTCGCACCCTCTGGAGAATACTCTGAGTCCCGACCTTTCAAAATTTTCATCTCCTTGCTCGATAAATGGGAGATTGGTTCTCCACTTACCGAAGTCCTGATTTACGATTCCCTCAAAGCCATTCGCCAGCATCTACAGGCCGAGTCAGACATAGGTGAAGATGTATGATGTGTGACCCCGCACCATTTCCGCACTCCTTGACGTCTGCTTTCTATAGATCAGTATGACCGCAAGTACGCTGTTGGAGGCTGCAGAACCCACTATTCTTTGGAAACAGCTGCTAAAAGCTACATTGAATGCCATCAACTCAGGCGAACAGGAACTAGAGGTATGTCTATCGGGTGTAATAACGGACTGGCATTGAGAAAGTGGACACTAGGCTATCAATCTAGCATTATTTCTTCTTCGTACACTCCCCTTGCACGACGATGAAGTCAGGAGCATTCATCTACCCGTGATTTTCGCAGCTCTGGCGGAGAAACTTCTCGTAAGTGCTTCATTCACTTTCACTAGGCTAAGTCAACTTTGTGCTTTAGGTTCATGTTAAAGAAGACATATCTCGCGTCGCCTCACACTCAGTTCGGGAGTGCTTCGTGCTTCAAGAGGAGATACTGCGACATATCTTGCCGGGAGCTCTGCAACAGCGTCCGAGACTAACAGATGATCCACAGGATTCTTCCCCGCCACTTGGTTTTTTAGGATTTGCCTCAACTTTTTACGCCCTTGATGCCCCTGCTGCTGTGTCTAATATCCGTTCAGCCGTTCCTTTGGTCTCAGTCATCGAGCACTCGTTTGCATTCAGTCGAATTTGCGCGCAGGTCATGGTACAGCAACGAGGCGCCGATTCGCTCTCAAGGACGTCATACTCATATGTTCTGTCGCTCCTTTCAAAACTCATAGAGCTTGCTGAAGAAACGTCTGACGCTCCGCTCGAAATATCCTGGATTCCATCAATATGGCTGGGTGACGTCCTCGATAGCCTGGATGTCGAGGTGAGAGCCTACTCCTTGCTGGATGTCCCCACTCTGATATGATATCGTTTTAGAATACCGATTTCGCTCTGGTAGACCGTTGTATCTCTGTCATCGTATCCATCCAAGGGTCATCTAAGCTTTCTCCAAAGTTCATCCTCGACGACAGAGCAGTAGTTAGTCGGATGGTGAAGAAAGTTCGTAATCTTTTGTTCTTAGTTTCGCGGAAATATCTCATCTATGTTTGCAGCTGTTCAAGTTCCTTCATCAGGACTGGGCAATTTTCCATACCCGCGCTGTGAATCTACTCTGGACCTTGGAATCGTCAACGGGTCGTCACTATGTGGAGTCCATCGTAGCTCACAGTATGAGCACTTCGGATTCTCGTAACACTCACGAGGCGTTTGAAGCGTTCGGGGTGCTTTGGAGACTGACGGGTGGGTGCCGCTTCTGCGCAATTAAGGGGATGTCTAATTTGGCATAGAGGACGATGCTTTGCCTGGGTTCCGCTTGAAAGTTCCAATGATGCTGGTTTTGGAAACACTCAAACATGATCACCCCAGCCTACGTCGGGTTGGAGAAACGTGGATGCGATGCAGCCTCAAGTCGTACATCCGGTAATATGCGTCATGCTGGTTTCTTTGGGAGATGAGCTGACCTGAAACTTGCTCAGGATACTGGAGCCAATTCTCCATGACCTTGTTGATCCGACAATTCGGCGAAAACCTAGCTTGCTGAAGATCAGAGGCAAGGAGATCCAGGGGTATGTTTATGAGCAAAACTTCGATCAACGTTATGTACACCACTTGCTGGAGATCTTGCATTCCATTGTCCAATTTGGCGGGCAAGGCTTCGCGAAGGCTACACGAATTACTCCGATCAAGCGTATTCAATACCAGCCGCTTCTCCAAAGACTTGAGGCTGGTAATTATCCCCCTTTTCCTCAGCTGTATAAGGATATTCACCGCTCGTCTAGCATCCTTCGACCTGAACTCGAGTTTCCTGGACGTTCTGATTGAATTACTCTCTCGGTATGCTCTGTGACTCTGCATTGGTATTCTCTCACATTACACCTAGATTTCTCCAGTCTGAGCCGAAAGAACAGCGCGAGTCGACCATGGAACCTCTGAACACGAGGATCCAGTCGACATCCGTTGATATTTTGCAGGCTATCGTTGCCCGAGGGGAGGTTGATCACTTTACTCTTGAGACCCTAGAGCCCGTCGTCATCAGGAAACTCTATTTCTCCGTTCACCTCCAGCGTCTTGACGTACAAAACAAACTCCTCCGGATTCTGCACTCGCTGATTTCTGCTTCCACGGCATACGTCGCTCAGATGAATACCGAGGAGCAAAGTAGCTCTGAAGGATCTCAAAGCTCTGGAAAGAGGGCATACACAGTGAATTCTCTCCTGACGCAAACACTAGTGGATGGAATTGTCGTACCCCAGAACAGACCTGTACTACAACACTGGCTAGACTTCGTGCTGATGGCTATTCCGCAATTCCAGCCAGCACTTCAAGGGATAATATCACCCATCGCTGACTGTCTTGGTCGACAGCTTCGATTACTCCTCAATGACGTGCTTCGAGCCAATCGACCGGGCCCGAGTGGCCCTGTAACAGCTGTTGCAACCGACGCTGAGTTCACAATGCTGCTCAATGCTTTGGAACGTCTACTTTTGCTGGGCTTGACAAATCGTCCCGAAGTAGGCCAACAGGACGAAGACACGCCAACGCAAGAGAAGGCCGGCGCCGAAAGCAGTGGCATCCTTGGCTATGTCTCAAATGTCTTTACCGCGGATTCTGCACCAAGTCAGGTGGAAGACCAGTTCATAGTGAGTCGGTTTCTATCGGGAATCGGAGTCCAACTAAGTTGTTTAGGTTCGCTCTCCTGGCTTCCGATCGCTTCATGACGGTATACGCATTTTGTTCGCAATATGGGTCAACTTCATCTGGACGAACCCAAAATCCAAACGGCCCGAAGATGATTCACTATCAATGATCTATAGTCGAACTCGAAGTCGTTGTCGCAGAGCACTGGAACACCTCTTCCGTGCTTACTCCACGGAAGTGTTGGAGACGGTAGTCAGCTGTTGGGATCGTGATCTCCCCCTTCACTCCCGAGACTCGACTCAAGCTGAAAACGCTGCTTTTGAGCTGGTCGACGTTCTCATCGGGAGCGCACACACCGCAGTGCACATGATATGCGAGAGTATAGCAGGCAGGTCGTCGGGTGGCTCCGAGAAGAGTCGGAAGTATATAAACACCAACCTGTGAGTGTGATTTGAAGCGAGGCTTGCTTGGAGACTAAAGAATAACCCTTCAGATCCGACAACACATTGTTCAAATTCCTAGAACAATATTTGTCACGCTTGGAGGGACCCCTAGCTCTTCAGGTCTGGGGAAGATTCATGCAGCTTGCGAAAGATATCGCTTCCAACATTCGGGAGTTCCGTGTGCAAGTCTATCTCACTCTGAGGTACAGAGATCTAGCTATTTGTGGTTTATAGGACTCATGGACTTCTTCAGGTGTCTTTGCGTACTGGGCGACAAGGTCACACAGACTACAGCTATGGATGACAAGCGAATCAAGAAAGACATTCAAGAAACATTTGGGAAGCTTTTCGATTCATGTGTGACTTTTGTCGGTCGATCCTCGGAGCCCTCGAGTTGGATAAGGCGCACCACGAAGGAATCTTTGATCAACGGTAGATCATCACCCGCGCCTCGCGGAGGTGGGGATATCACTTGATAGTCTAAAGGTCAGCCTACTTACAGGGTGCTGCAGTTTCAGACCCGAAAACAGAGGAGAAAGCCGACTCCAGCTCGGTGTCTCTGCAAGACAATTTTAAGCCTACCTGGGGCAGCGAGCTACCATCCCAGGTGAGCGAAGGGGTGTCATAATTTTCCATGGAATGCTCACGCACAGATAGATTACGAATTTCATTGCCACCATCGCAGTCCCCAACTTGCGCAAATTCCTCATGGATAATGACAGGGTTGCAAGCGCCTGCGGTAACATCGTATACTATGTTGTCAACCCTGAATTGAAGACGAAGTCGAGGTATATTACTTCTTATTTGACACCCGTGCGTAGTTCTAAGTTGTCTTTAGACCGCTGGAGATGGACAGCGCAGTAGTCGATGTAATAAGGGAGATGACTAGGATCCCACCAGCACTCAAGGTTTGGCGTTCACCAGTTATTGATATTCTATACGACAACCGAGTGTTCAACTCCAATCCTGCGGTTGCTACCAAGTGGAAACCAGTGATCAAAGCGCTCTTTGATTCGGACAAGACGTCATTTGGTGACTTGCTAGGTGTGTTAATGTGCATCTTCATGTCACACATCCTCACTGAAAGGCACTTTAGGTCGGATTGCTACTGCACCATCGACAAATATTTTCGTCAACCGGGAAAACGAAATGCTCGTTCGGTCGCTCAATTTGCGACGGCTGTCATTCGTTCTGTTTACTGGGGAGAAGAACCATTTCTTGACACAATTACCGAGTGTACAGGAAAAGTTGGTGGATACTTTGCGCAACGTCCCGTCGCCCATAGTTCAGAGTGAGGTGTTCCTTTGTATCCGCGTGCTGCTCTGTCGCCTATCGCCCCACAACTTGACAAGTTTCTGGCCTGTCATCCTAACTGAATTGGTAAACACCCTCTTCTATTCGTTGTATATTTTTCTCATTAAATCCGCAGTATCGAATCTTCGAACAAATCATCGTGGCTGTACCTGCAGACGAGTCCGAGGACCTACCTCTCATTCTCTCTGCAGGCAAGTGCCTTGATTTGTTGCTCACTCTCCAAACGGAGGAGTTCCAAGTGTATGCCTCGTTCGCTACTGCGTCCCTTTGAATTCACTGACCCTGTTCTCAGACATCAATGGATGTTCGTGACCGACACTGTCGACGCCGTGCTCCCCCCGGATGATTGGCATCCTGAAGCCATGTTCGACCAACTGGCAGAGATAGTCGGTAGTCTTCCTATCCCAGATGCTAGGGTAAGCACTCAGCAAACAAAGTTACATCGACTGTTCTCTCATGCTTTTCCAGGAACGCACCCGGACGAAAAACGGCGAAGTCGCGTTTCCATCCACATCCGCATCTATCAACTTCCCATCCACTGCCGAGTCCCGCGCAACGCGCCGGCCTATGTTGAACACGTTGCGGCAGATCGACTCCGTTCGCGACTTGATACCCTTCTTTTCTCACGTTAGCATCTCGACGTACGAGAGTGTTTATGCCAGCGCAGGAAACATCGACTGGGAAGCTGTGGAACAGGGGTTGTTGGATGATATGTTCGATGGCCGATGATCAATGTGTATATGATCAATGTCGAAGTTTGGTTGCAGTTATGTCCTATTCTCTCTCCTCACAGGACTTGCCCCACATACATTTTCTCTCGTTATCTTCCCTTGGTTCTATGTACTTCTTACCTGCAAATAGTTAGCATCCAACTTGCAATACTCGGAGCACAGTCAGTGACTTGACATATAGAGGGAGCGAAAACTCAACAAGCAAAGCAGAGTGAGGGAATAGAGATGTATGTGATTTCATGCAACAAGAACATAAGAACGCAGGAGCATGGAATAACAGCGCCAAATGGAAATCATGATCAGAAGTCACCCCAGTTACGACGGAATTTGTACTGCATACGTTCCTGCATGTGAGTGTTCTATTTGCATTTCGCACACCCGAGGTGTATATGCGTACCTTATATGGTAGATTCTTTCTGAATGAGAGGGCGGTTATGAGCGTATGCTAATCCCCTTGCAAGGGCTCGGACTGACCTCATCTTCTCTTCTGGTGATTTAGGCTGCTTGTAGCCTTGTTCGCCGGTACCCCACTCGGACTGGTTCTCCGTCTCCTTCGCGATATCCTTATACTTTACTGAAGGATCCTGCTTGGGCGCACCCCTCGTTATCTTCGGTCTAGGTGCTGAGTCCGCTTTCGCGACGAGCTCTTCATGCGCTTGCATGGCTTCTTGAACCGTGATGCCTTGGTACTGTGCTTCGCGCTCAGCCTCCTGGTGCTCAATGGTTTCATGATGGGCAAAGTGCTCGAGATCTTCAGGGTGGTTGTATGATTCATCAGTCTGAGTTTCGGGCGTTGAGTGGAATTGTTCTGCGGGAACGAAAAGTGTGAATCGTTTGTTATCTCGCAAAATCCTGGGAGTGCTTGCCTTCGTGGTGGAGGAAGAACTCTGGCAAAGCGCGCATTGGGGTATCAGTTCCAGCCCGTTCGCTCTGCTAACGCGACGAAAGACATACCGCTTTCGACATCATAGTGGTGTCCTTCAGCGCCGATGTCATCGAAAGATGGGAGGCCCTTGAACCCAGCTGCCTCGAACTCTTCGGGAGAGATCTTGCCATCGTCGTTCTTGTCCATGAGTTTCAAAATGGTGTCAACAACATGGTCGGCCTTCTTCTGGTGTTCAATCTCGTCCTTGCAGCATAGAATGAGGACAAGTAGGGCACTAGAGGGGCGCTGTGGTACCTTTGATTTCTTCTGCGAGTAAACGTGGTGAACACCGTAAATGGCTTCTATTTCTTCGCGATCCCATAACCCATCCCTGAGGGCCAATTGAGCATGCACGCGAGCCAGAAAAGGAGAGCGCTCGTACCGGTTAAGGTCGTGAAGCTGGAAGAAGCTTTCCAGGTCAAACGAATCTCTGCAAATCACAAACGCGTTCAAGCAGGTGATGACACACAACGGGTAGCGAATGGCTCACATATGGTGTTCCGAAGCCATCTGCCCGGGATTAAAACGTTAGGAATACCCCAATTCTAAAGATTCTTGCCCGAAACTGGAATGAGGACGTACGTGACGAACGGCGTACTCGACACCAGCGAGCTTCGCGTTCTCCTCCGCATCTCCATGGCCACCGTGACCTGCGACTAGCACGGCAAGGAGTATTGGTATTACTGTTCTCATTGTAGGTGAGGTTGCGAAGGAGGTGTAGTTCTAGTGGCGGTGTCGTGTCAACCCCGAGATTTGACCCCGATCACCTCGTACTAAGGCTTTAGCCAAATACCACTAGTACTGTACCAGGCTGCAGGCCAGCTGCAGGCCAGACTTCCAGACGAACCATTTTGTGCTGCCATTGGCAAATCTCAGAGATGAACGTTGGAACAAACGCCCAGTTCATTGTGATGCACATCGAGTAACTGGGATGCCAACCCAACAACTGATGGATGCAATAAGATTAAAATGCAGTGAGTAGGTATCTGGCTTTCTATAATGTCTAGAAACTGAGGTGAGCGATAGCGACAATTAGGTTGAACGAATGATGTCCAATGTACGGTGTAACGGTTGCATGAGTCTGGTCCACATGATTTTCACGTTCTTGGCTCCCAACCCTGTGTATGATGTTCCTCACCAACCTTCACCTACACCCATGACCTCCACCCACCACCTACCAGCTTCGACAACCTAACTTACCACCCTCTCCGAACAACACCATCCGTCAACGCCTCTAATGCATCCCTCGCTTCGCTCGCTGGGAGCACCATCAACACCTCCCTCGCCTTCTCAGCATGCGCACGTGCAAGGTCACGCGTACGCGAGACCCCGGAGGAAGCATGGATCAATGATAAAGCCTATCGGATTTATGAGATTTTCGTTAGCGACGACCAAACGATAATGGGAGAGGATGGAGGGTGACGTTGAGGTGGCGAGGGAAGGAAACTCACCCGCTCGACGTCCCCGTCTTCCTTGAACCTTCGTGCGATCAAAGGCTCTAGCTCGGGGTGTTCTTCGGCGGCATATAAGACCGGACCAGTTGCGAGACCAAGGCGCAGATCCGCGCCAGAACCAGGTTTACCAAGTGCCGTCGACGACGAGAAATCAAGGATGTCATCGACGAGCTGGGATGCCGAGTTAAGCGTCGATCTGAGGTATTCCCCACGAATGGAACGACATATTACCCACCTGGAATGCAATGCCCAAATTGCGTCCATAGGCGTACGCAACCTCCTTCCACACCTCACCCTCTCTACAACCTCCCAGCACAACAGCCGCACGTGCCCCCTTGGCCATCAGCGACGCCGTCTTGAGATATGTCTTTTTAATGTATGTGCTCCACCTATCCGGGCAAGGTGCTTCTGCGTGTGAGGGGGGAGCGTGCAGACTTGATATGTCGATATCCGTGGACGACGGTGCAGAGAAGGCAGAACTTGATGATGACGATAACTCAGACCTAGTCTGAGTCACTCTCATCTGCAAAATCTCCCCTTCTGCCAAATTAGCGACAACACCCGAGATCAACTCTACAACCTCCTCTTCGCCAAGCCTCGACAATGCTGCACTCGCTCTCCCTAGCAAAAAGTCGCCACCCAGCACCGTAACTTTGTTTCCAAACGCAGCAGGTGCAGACGGTACACCACGACGCAGAGGAGATTTGTCTATGACGTCGTCATGGAGGAGGGAGGCTACGTGTATCATTTCCACTATCTGAGCGAGGCGGAGTTGGGTTGGGAGGAGGGTGTGTGTTAGTTGGGATATTGAAGGGCGAGACTCGTCAGATAAAGAAGGAGGTGGGGAAGGAAACATGCGCCTTGGGGGAGGTCGGAGGTCGAAGGGAGTGTGGAATGAGGCTGTATGGTCTGGCATAGAGGGATTGAAATCGTTGAGCACGTCAGGTCGCGACAGGGGCGCATCAAGTTGCTCAGCGCTCAAGCGAGCATGTTCAGCGGACCAAGCTTTGAGGGGATAAAGTGACCCCAAACCATTTGTGGCACGCGCGAAGAGGAGGACGAGGAGGGGACGGAGCTGTTTTGAGGGGTGCAGGAAATAGTAAGATGCTATTTGGGAGAGGGTTGAATGAGATGAACCAAGGAGGCCGACGATGGAAGTACGGATATGGGTCATTTCTCCTTTGAGAAGAGCGTGCGGGTCCACAGTGTTTGGGGACGGGTTTGTATGGAGAGGGGACGCGTCTGGCTGCGAAGTACGGACATGAGGAGATGGTTGCGGTGTCGCGAAGACACCCGCACTATGGTGTCGTTTGGTGACTTGTGGTATTACCAGTGCCCTGTGAGAAAGACGTACAGTCGTGACTGCACTCGACCATTTTGACATGCTCGACGATGGCTACGAGGACAAGGTGACACACAGTGAAGGGGGAGTAAAGTGGCAGGAGCAACAACTACCAGCTGGGGTTATGACAGAGTAACAAGCTCACTTTTTTTTCCCGCGGAATTAGTGTCAACTCCTGACTGTCCTCAGGCTAATAGCTATATCAACCTCAACTAGTAGCTAGTACATATCTATCCGACCGTTAATACGCTGATTTAGAATTAGGTGGGTGTGCAAGTCGTATCTTTTGTAAAGCAGCGTTTGTGATTGGACCCATCCACACCAACGAATCATACCTGCGTCAACTTGCCTGTCCCACACATACATACAGCGTTTCAACCTCCTCCCCAACCGCCATACCGACACGCGTCACCGGTTGATTCCTCTGCCTGGTGACGTCCCCGTACTTCGTGTCCGGCTCTTCGATCCATTCGATCCACTCAGGAGACTTCCAGGAGTACCCGACGGTACCTGTATCAGAACCCGGTGTTTGTTCACAGAGGGTGCTAGAAAGGCAGCTAATTTATATGCCTGGATGCACCGCACATCCGTCAGTTGAAGATCATGAAGAGCAGAGTGGTGCAGCGTACCTTGGTACTCATGACCTCCCAATCCGCTTCCAACGTCCCGTTCAGTGCGAGCAACAGCAAGGGTTCCTGTCCCTCTCCTTCCTCTTCTCCAGATGACTTCTTCCGCACTTCGACGGGTAGAACGAGGATCCGCCCGAGCTGGTTACGTGTAACATAAATATGGTCGTATGTCGTATAGAATACCAATTATCACGAGATTTTATCCCATTGCAAGAAACGATACAATGAACACATCATCATCAGGCGCACTAGAAAACATCAAAGCACACTCACCTCACTCTCAGCCATCCCTTCTGCTTCGTCACCCCTCGTCTCAGCCCACACCTCGGCGCTCAACCCGGCAACAATCCGAATGTCATCCTTCGACCGCGGTCGAGCAGGATGTGTTTGTATCTCTTCACTAGCGGTACTAGCGGACTCAGCAGGCTGGGGAGTACTTGGGAGACTGGAGCCAGTCGAAGATCTTTTCGACTGCGAAGAACTGGGACTTGGGGACGACTGGTGTATAGAACCAGTCCGAGAACTGGATGATGCACCACGAGAACTGGGTCGCGACACACCTCGGGGTGCTGCCCCTGACCCACTCTCCCCGTCCATCCGTGAAGCGTAAGACACTAACGCGCCTTCTGGTGTTAGTAGCAGCGCGGTGTGTATTGATGGCGGGGAGAGCAGTTGAGAGAGGTACGTGTGCAGAGTTGGGAGTACGAGCATTGTAGCACCGTCTGGGTTCTGTGACTTGGGGTCAGCCGATTAGTAGAATTCAACGTTCAATGCCGGTGTGATTATAGAGCTCGAGAGTCGAGAGTTGCTGGGGGTCGAGACCAACCACGATGTATGGTTGTGACTCGGTTTAAACGAGCAACTTTCTAGTGGCTTCAACTGCCAGGTTCAGGTTGAGTCAGAAAAGGTCCTTAGTGATCAACGACATCGTCCTCAAAAGCCTCATCGTTCACGCAGTCGAATCATTCATGAACACCATAAAAGTTTCGATTCCCAGCCCAGCCAGCCAGCTAAACGAAGACGCCTCGAAGAGTACGGAAACTAGCACGATGACGAACTGATGCTATAAAGAGAAAGGAAAACGAGCGATAATGAAAAAAACGAGAGCGAGAGATTTCGGATCCGTATCGTCTATTGTCAGCAAGCCTTTCTCCTCGCGGGGGGAATGTCATATTACAATATGAATGTTCATCCAGGTACTCCTCTCCCCATGTCCTCCACGTACTACGCCAACGCACCACCTAGTCATTTTTACTCGCTCGATGCTCAGAATTTCGAATGTGTGAATGAAGAGACGAGGGGACGCAATCTACTTGCGCTTCTTGACACTGCTCTCATCCTTCTTGTCCCCACCTGCAGGAGCGACAGGGGCCTTTTCGTCCTTCTTGTCATCGGGTGTAGGCGCGTCCGTCTTCTTCGAGCTTGCCTTGGGAATAGGCTGCTGGCCAGCACTGACGAGTCCAAACAACACACCCAGCATTCCGAACAGCGTCAGAACAGCTCCGGCCAACCCAGCAACGGTCTCGGGGTGCGACGTGATCGCAGCCACGGGGTCCTCGCGAGCGTCGTCGAGGAATAGACCAATCTTGCCGCGCACGTATCCTAGAGGGTCGATGGTGAATGCTGGGAGCTCTTCAGAGTCATCGAGATCAGGAATGGGTTTAGCGGCGTCCTCGAGGGAGTGCTTGACAGTGTAAGTCTCTGCGACTAAAGCTTCGGCGTCCTCGGTGGAGTGTCCAACATAAATGTTGTCGAAGAGGATGTCTTCTGTCATGGTCCAGAGTTCGATGCCAACACCACCCTGTGTGCACACGCGAAAATAGGTAAGCATAACGATGAAGAAGGTAGCAAGGGAACGCACAATCTTCTCGAGGTGCTTAACGGGCTCGAGGTCCTCGAAGTAGCCAGGGTTAGGAATCTTGCGAGGTGCCCATTCGCCCTTGTAAGCCGGATTGTCGATCATGGGTGCGTACCACTTGCCCTTGTACTTGGGGTTGACCTTGTAGGGACTAGCGAGCGAGTGTCAGTCCATCCATGGAGACTGTTACTGGGAGACTACATACCGCTTCCATTCACCGCAGCCAGGAGCCTCATCGCAAGCGGGGTTGCGAACAGTGGGTGCGATCCAGTCACCGTCTTCCTCGTCGTCCCATTCCTCGGGCTTCTCAGCATCTAAAGAGCTGTGAGTGCAAAAATGCGCCTCGTATCAACTATAGCTTACCGGGGTCGGGAATGGTCTCAGGTTCTTCGTCGAGCCAGCCTTCGGGTTTGACGGCGTCCTCGTCAGGGATCTCATAGGGCTCGCTCTCGTCCCAATCGTCAGGCTATGTGCATGCCGTTAACTCAGGTTCACCAAGCTCACAGCCTCCATAGACAAGTAAGATTTACCTTAACGGCATCAGGATCAGCGATCTTCTTGGTGTCGACCCAGTCCTCAGGCTTCGTGTCTTCGGGATCGTCAATTTCCGTGGGAGGGTTGACGGCGGGTGTAAAGTCCTCGAGGAGGTTGCCAGACCTCTCGACAGCCCCATTGAACTTGACTTCGTACGTGTTGTCGGGGCTGTCGTCGAAATATTCCGGTTAATCACAGAAGCTACAGTAATCGAAAAGGTGGATAACGCACTTGATGATGAGAGTGTAGACGTTGGTATCCTTGCCAAAGGTAGGCTTGGGAGGAACAGAGAGGTGCTTTTCTTCGTACTCGCCAGTCACGGGGTTCTTGTGGCGGAAGATGAAGTGCAGCTATGTCACATCACCCGTCAGCACACCTCTCCCGTCCTAGCCACGAGAATAGTCTTACCTTGTTGCCAGGACACGTAAGGTCAGGACCAAACATCACAACCCAAGGGGTCGTGTCCGAAAACTCCTTGCCGCTCGTCTGGAACCCATCCTCGAGCAACTTGATATACCCACCACCACAGTTCCCGCCCTTCTGGTACTTGACTTCATACTGCACCACGAGTGGCTTGTCCTTGAAGTCAACAGGAGCATCAAACGGTGCAGAGATGGCATGGTGTGCGGCTTTGGACTTGGCGACCAGAGCCTTGTCACCGGCGATGAGGGAAGTTTCCGGGTCTTCGACTTTCCATTCGCCGACGTAGGAAAACGTCTCACCGCCAACGGGGGTCTTTTTGGTAGCTTCGGAGGGAGTCCACCGTTCGGGCCAGTCGTCAGTGAATTGTTCGAGGAAGGGAGCGCGAATTTCTGTTGCCTATACAAAGGTAGTGCTTGTTGAAGTACTGGACACGTATGCACAACACCAAATGGTAAACGTACCTTGAAAGTTGGGTGTTCTTCAGCTACGTTAGCACTTGCCGCAGCAGCAGCGAGGATGACAGAGAGAGCCGCGCTTCGCATTGTTATTATACGCAGGACCAAATATCTAGGTAGAAAAGAAAAAAGGCTGAGCAAACGAGCGAGCGATGGTGACGAGTTTAAAGTGTAGGCAGAAGCCAATTCAACCTTCCCTAAATATTGTTCTCCGGCAAGTTCTGCCACGTATCCTCTCCCACGCTCACCACGTTCCACGCAGTTCGACATGGTACTACACTCACTTTCTCATGCATGACACAAAATCAGTGCGTATATTAGCTACGTTACATGCAATGAATAACTAAGAACAATCTTAACCAAGCAAATCTGCGTGCCCTGATGCTGAGAGAGCGAGCTGTGGGATTCCAAGCCCAGTCAGTGTCATTAGTCATGGCCAGCGGAGTCAGGGAGAGCACTCACCACGAACTCGTCGTCGAGGTACTTGGACACCGCAATTTGGTCCCCAAGACCTTTGCGCCGCCGCGTCTTGAGTACCAAGTCTCTCGCGAGTGCTTGTCCGGAAGCAGGTTCCAATGGCCTTAGCTTGATGCTCGTATCTGTCGGGTCACCTGTCATGAAGCATTGTTGAGCCATTCGCGTCGCGTGTGCCAATGTATAGAGCATGCAATTCACCAGGGACAATTGACCAATGGTCAAAGACCTGCGAGCAGAACGCCTGTCCTTGCGTCGCAGTACGCAGGTCCATCTCAAAGCCGTTCGCGTCGATAACAGGGATGAGTGCTTTCACTGTGTACAGAGGTGACCCTGCCTTGGGAATATCTTGTGTGACATGCCCTCGTCGTCTTGCGAGGACGGTATACACGGCTGATATACAGTCCGCTGGGGCCTGCACCTCGACATAGTATATAGGCTCCATCAGGCGTGGTGCGGCCTATTCGTACGTGTTTGTCACCATGGTAATTAATGGAACGCAAGGTGAAGAAGAAAAAGGGGACTTACCATTAGGAATGAAGAGTAGCACACCCGCCGGGCGGTAGGCACTATTTGTCCCCCACCACGGAAGATCGGTTCTTGCGCCAGGCTTGCGTCCAATATACGGAATTTGACATTGCGCATTGCTGGCGCGCATTCATTAGCCCACAGCTCCATTGCAATGAGCATGATGGTACTGCTCCCACTTACGCTCATCACACAACGGGCCTTCCCGTGCGCCCCACTGGAACCCTTGTTTAATGTGCTCTCTTACCGTTCCAAGTAACTTCTTGTCCACCTACATGGATACGGTCAACGTGAGTAGCCCATCTGGGCGCAAAAGAGGCGTCGTCACCTGCGAGGGTAATGTATCATCCAATAATACATTGGGTCCGTTGTCTTCAGGTCCGAATGCCCATATCGACCTCGAAGCCAAAAGGTCCCATTGATACTTTTCCTGGAAAAACGTACCCCGCTCTTTGGGCGTCATACGCATCGTCACTCTTCCACGCTCAATGTCTTCTGCTATGCCTCGCTCAAGCGGCTCTGCGATCATCGTAATCTTGTTCCTATATCCCCTCCTGTTAGCGCTTCTTCACATTGAATGAAAAGGTGACCGCCGCCCCACGCACTTTTTGTTCGGCGTATCAGCATAACATTTCAGGGCACTTGTTTCCAGTACTGTCTCGGCAAACTTCGTGACTGGATCGGACACCTTAATCTCAATCTCCGAGAATAACCTCCTTAGGTCATGCATCACACAATCCAAGTACAACTCCCCAGTGCCGATGAGCACATGTTCACCACTCTCCTCGACTTTGGTTGCCGCGAGGGGATAGGACTTGTTGATACTTCGCAGACCCGAGAGCATTTTCGGGAGCTCCGATGGTGCGATGGGTTCAATGGCAATTTTGAGAACGGATTCAGTCATGTGATTGATGGGGCGGAAGATATAGAGGTCTTCGTCGATGTCGAGGGAGGCGAGAGTGGCGGTTTTAGAGATGGAGGCGTCGACGCCGCCAATAAGAACGAGGTTTCCGGCAGGGACTTCCTCTGCTGGGATGAAGTACCTTGGAAGAATGATCGTAAGAAAACCTTGCGACATGGGACGAGGCACTACTCACCTTGACTCGCTTATCCAAAGGTCCTCAATTGTGGCTTTCATCATGTCCTCCTCGTCTTCTGGAGAATAACCTTCGCCTAGAACCTTGATTTGCGAATCCTTCCGCAATGTCCCGCTCATAACACGCGCGAAAGCTCTGAACGACTGGGCGTCTGTCGTGTGATAAAGCTTCGTCACCTGTACCATTACAGGACCTTCCGCATCACACGCTCTCATGGATGCAGCAATGTCCGAGGTCTGCGGCCCAGTGTATGTCCGTTCAACCTTGCTCGGTGCACCTAGCACTGGAGATGGGATATGCTCCACAATCATATCCACCAACCCCGTCGCGGGCCCAAAGAACTGGTCAAGCACCACTTTGAGCAATGGTCGAACGTCCATCTTGTACATCACAGGTTTCAACGTGATGTTCAACGACGCAAGCGTAGCTTTGAGATCATCCGTCTCCTCGCTGAGTACGTGGCTGTACAGCTTGTAAAGAGGATCCAGGATAAAGTGGACGAATGTGCGAGACTGCTCGGGGTCAGATGCCTTACGTGTGAATTTGCGCGTCGTGTCGTTGAAATAGATGTCTCCCCAAAGGCGATCAGCGAAGGCGGAGACATCTAGGGGGCCATATGTATCGGCGTACATCTGGGCAAAGGAACGGAGGGTGAACGACCAAGCCATGTCGGTGCTTCCAAACGCAACGTTTCCGTTCTCGGGGCTAAGACGCAATTCCGGGTTTGGGTCGATGCCGCTGTCGAGGGCACCTGGTAAGAGTAGCGTTTGCGGTCATTGGAACGAGCTAACCTGATGAATGTATTTATTTCCTCGATAGTGTGTTTGATTTTGTAGTAGGCATCTGCAGGCTTGATGCGCAACTCAAGGACGAGCCGGTCAATTTTGTTCACGAGGAGCGTGATTTTAATGCCCTCTTGGAGGGCGTGGCGAATTATGGCCTCAGTATTGACCATCATCTGTGTCAATTATTCAGTTTTGAGGAAGAAACTGCAGATGTACTGCACAGACCCCTTCGACGACATCAACGACCAGCAATATACCATCCACCAGTCTCATTGCTGAGGCGACTTCATCGACGAAGTTCACGTGTCCAGGCGTGTCGATAAAATGCACCAAATGTGACTTGCCACTGGTGGTAGAGAGAACCAGTGACATCGGCGACGACTTGATCGAAATCTCTCGTTCACGCGACAGCACATGTGTGTCGGTGTACTTCAACTAGAAACGAGAAGTATGAGCAGTAGTCACTGGAGAAAGGCAACTCACAAACCGGTTTATCCGCATCCCACACGAGCTTATGCGTCTCAAAAACCAACATATCCATGAGCGCCGTCTTCCCGTGATGTAGGTGGCCAACCACCGCGACGTTTCGTATCATCTCAGGGAAAGACAACATGTTCAGTAGGAACCTGATTATGAAGGTCTGATTGAGTGTTAGTCAAGACCTGACAACATATGACGCACCCCTTGTTGAATCGCGTCTCCGGCATGTCCTTCTCCTCTACCGCCCATTTCCGCACTTTTATAGGCGCGATAATTGGTTCTGACAGCGGTTGGGCATCTTCTTCCTGCACGAGGGTCTCAACGTCGGGTCCGTACACCTCTTCAGCTGAAGGATAATACTGCTTATCCTCGTGCAAAATCACGGCATTATGCACAGGCTCTGGTGAAACTGGTCATTGGTCATATCTATCTGCATCCAAAAGAGTACTGACCGTCGATTTCCATGAGCGCGCCCTCGTCCTGTCTTTGCATGGGCTCATCTTCATAGCCCTCGAGAGTAGAAGCAGCTCGTTCTTGGGGTGCATGGCCGAAGCCAGTCTGCATCAACTCCTCCTCATCCTCCTCATCAGACCCCAGGTCCGCGCCAATGTAGTTACCGAACTCATCGTAGTCCTCAAACGAAGCCATGGTAGAGGACAAGAACGTTTGTTATCGAAGTGTTCGAGCTCAGCGTTGGACGCGTTGTGGAAAGAATAAATTTCGAACTCCGGTCTACTAGGGTTTCCTACCACTGAGTTTGGTAGTGTCCCATTACAAGTTTGTGCTGGTAGCTAAACTAATGACATTCACTACAACCGAATCTGATCCGAACCACCATGTCTGCACTGTCCGACGAAACACTGAGAAAGGTGTGTTTCCGTTTATACAGCTAGCCCAGGGTCAAACTCAACTGTGTCACAAAAGATCCTAGTCCAGATACAGCAGACGGCAGTTCAGTCACAGCGATCGCTGAACTTGGCGAGACAGCAATGCGCCACAAAGGAGCGCGAACGTCGGATCGTACAGTTGACAATCGGTGAAATAACAAGCATTGAAGGCAATGTCAATCTGTACAAAGGGGTAGGCAAGATGTGAGTGGCCTCTGAGCATGGAGCAGAATCAGGATTCACGACATATGTAGGTTCATGATGGTGCCTCAGAAGGTCATGGAACAAGAGTTGAAAGGACAGGAGAAAGAGTTAACCGACGACATCAACAATCTGAACAAAAAGGTAACATCAAACATCAGCGGGTAGGTCTATCTGCTAACACTTGTCAGTCAAAATATCTCGAAAAGCAGTTCAACGATGCACAGGGGCAGCTGCGTGACATCGTACGTGTTTTACGTGGCCCTGAGCTGTTGCTAAACGTCGTTATTGCTTCTAGTTCCACCACAGTCCCAAGCAATAGTACTCCTAAAATGCCCAATGCTCAAACCTTACTGCTCCTGTGTAATTGGCTGAAGAAGGCATATCATATTTATCAAGCTACGACTGTCGAATCCATCTTGATTAAGTACAGCATTTGGGTGATACACGGTGGGTATAGCTACAAAGTGAGGCCAACACTCCACATGGTTCAAACGCCGACAAGTAACCTAAAGCAGCTTCTAGCGCTGTAATCAGTAGCGCCGGAGTCCATTCCAAGATGCTCGCTCAACAGGGAAAGAGTGGGTATTGCTACTGGTTTCCCAGTTTCTGGACACAAACCAATGCACGTCCCGGAAGATAGGGCACTTGTTTTTATGCGTCGCCCATGCACTCGTCTGGCATGTCTGTAGCAATTCCGTCATTCCTCTGTTCGATGACTGAAAATTAGAACACTTTCCTTGGAGCAATACCATTCACCCTTGCATCGTGCGCACTTTTTCATAGACGCCTCCACTGTCCCGCAAACCTCACATCTCCTAGCTTCGGCCTTCTCAAAAAGCTCCTTGCTCGTTTCGAGCATTTTCTCCAGCGTATAGGGAAACACTTTTACGTGTGCGTTCTCTTCCAACCTCAAACCTGGCGGGCTGAACGCGAAGGTATGCTGTGTGGCATATAACACGGCGATGGTACTCCCCGCATTACATAGTTTTTGGAACGCGGCACCACGGTCATCCGTATGGAAGGCGACGAGGAATTTGTGTCCTTCCTTGTCCTCTGCCTCTAAGGTGAGACGAACTAGGACACCACTGCTGACCACCCTGCCCAGGAAACACCAGTGTTTTTGAGGCGTTGTAGACGAAAGGTACGTGTCATTTACCTCGTACTCTGCGGGAAGGTTGAAGAACGAAGGGAATGTGTCGGGATTGTTGAGATCAGAGGTGGGTAGGAGTGCCATTGGTTAAGTTGAACCTTTGCTACACCCAATGGGTCTATTTAAAGGGCGAGATCCTTGAATGTGATTCCAGGAATGAAACCCCCTGAGCATTTCCGTTGATCTGTTCCATTAGAATGCTCTATTAGCGCCAGTTCCAAGACCATGCTTGATGAGCGGAGTTCAGCTGAGCGCCCAAACGAAGAATATACAAATACTTACACACCTAGTCCCGCTACGCAAAATCACGTTCGGAAATCATGCCGACATTCTCATCGACCGTGGAATGAAGTGTGAGAGGCCGCAACGCCGATCATGCACATGGCTATGCATTCTCAAATGCATTGCCTTCTGGTGTCACATCTGTGGTCAACCTGCTGCCAATTTACCTTTGGTCGATATTAATATGGCTGACATCCACATGTCCCCTCAAGCCTTGAAAGCTTGACGTTCAACGTTCAACGTTCGACGCCAATCCTCCTCATCTTTGAACGTGGCCGTATGGTAGTGTAACACCAGGTGAGCCCTGAGTTCGCAGTTAACACAGATCCACAAGAGTTCGCCCACCGTTTGATGGGACTGCAGAGCAGCCAAACACATTCCTGTTGTGACGGACAAGCAAAATATTAATCCTCAGGGGATCCACAGAGTTCACATGTACGAGGTGAATCATACCTTTGAAGTTTGAACGTTAACAGCAGACACTGATTACATGATAAATTCGAAAGGAGATGCAGACTCGTGTAGCGCCCGTTAACTATTTTCCACCACGGGCCTCATGTTTACCTCAAGGCCGCTGACAGGCTCATCCTTGAGGCTTCGAATCTTAAAGTGCTGGCGTGATTGACACCTGTTATATTGCCAGATTCATAGGTGATCGATGTGAGTACGACACCCTGGAACTTTATGTTAATGTAAGTAGGGAGAATAGAAAAGAAATGGAGCGTGCAATACTGTAGCTTGTCCCATGCCAATTGCAGCAGTAGTTACTTGCTGGTCAGAATTTCTCACTGAATTCGGATGGACGCTAACACAGAAAATAGTACTTTCTGTGAAAGATTCTCTACTCCGGTGCTTGGGCGGAGATAACTCGGTGTAGTCCCGGGCCGCCACTTGAAAGAATTCTCGAGTCTACCACTACTAGTTCGCGCAGGATTGCGTGATTCTGTTCAAGAAGCCTAGCAGTACAGTTCTCCGCCATGCTCCAACTTCTCAAACATTCTATCACGTTCAGAGATCGGGTTGTCAGTATTGACCACGATGGCGACCCAGATTTCAAGCTACCGAAGATGGCTTCCCTGGTTATTATGATTGTCTACAACATAATGTTGCAGGTAAGTAACCAGTCCCTTGACATGGTACTAGAGCTATACTAGAGCTTGCCCTCCCAAGCTTTCATTCTTCATAATCGTCTCTTCATCAAACAAGTATGCACAATACTTGGGTGGAAACGCAACTTTCTCTGGTGTCGTGATTGGTATACCCACCGTCTTTGCTGGTCTAGCGTTGATCCCGATGATAAAATATGATAAAGGTGATTTAAATTTGAATATGTTGCTCAACCTATAGATTGACCCATGCACCAGGCGGATACACCATGCCTCTGCATGTGGGATGCTTGACAGCAATTCTAGGACACATCGCATACGCAATCGCGTATCGCGCGAATTTCCTATACTTGATTCTCATTGGGCGGTGCTTGAGTGGTCTTTCCTTCACGGGCTTCATGTATAGCAAGAGATTCTGCACAGACCCACGTATCGTTGGAATTCGCCGGCGGACAACACTCGCTAGCTGGTTAGTCATCGGACAAGGTATTGGAATGAGCCTCGGTCCCTTCCTTGGTGGTTTGTTATACAAGATTGGGTTCCGGAGCTCAATCTTCAACGGATACACAAGTCCCGGATGGATCATGGCGTGTGCCTACATGGTCTTTTGGCTCGTTGTGGCAAAATACTTCGAGGATGTTCCTTCCAGAGAGGTTTCCTCGAAGCTTCAGCTGATCACGCACCATACCTCTTCGTCTCCCGAAGAAGGGAAACAAATCGCAGACCCTCCGGCACATCTCTCCTCCGCTCAGGCTACCCGTCCCCCATCACCGCTAGAGGAATCATTCCAAACTCAACTATCCCATGTCACACTTGCACAGTGGGGTGTCATCGTCTGCATGTGTTGGTTCTCCATGCTTTGCTTCTTTATTCTCGGATCGTGGGAGGCCAACCTCCCTGTGTTTGGAGCTGAGACTTCTAGCCTCAACTGGTCCCCCTTCGCGGCAGGGAACTTCATAGCGCTAGGGGGGATCACCGCGTTCCCATTCCTCCTCGCCAACATGCTTTTTGCACGCCGTATCCAAGACCGGCATTTATTGGCGTTCGGCTCTGGATTGGGTCTTTTGGGACTCCTCGCTTTTGTTTCGCTTCTTCGCACCAGCAAAATAGCATATGGCCCGCTCTTTGCGTGTTGGTGGACAATTGCTCTTGGCTTCAATCTTGCCACTACGGTCACACTCAGTCTTCTGAGCAAGCAGCTCCCCCCTGAATGGAATGGGCGTACATCCATGGCCATACAGTACTCGAACTACACGGGACGAGTGACTGGCGCTGTCTGGGGTGGCTCGGGCGTCACTGTCGGAATGCTGAACTATGTCGGACTAGAGATAGCGCTCGTCGGTGTTGGGGCAGTCCTATTCACTACATTTTGGAGAAAGCTCAAGACAAAAACGGGATAATTGCGATGTGTGAGTTCTCTTGGAATCTTCACTTCTCCTAGCGCTGAGACCCAGAAAATCACATATATTTAAGGTTAGAAAATGCATGTACCAACTGACAAGGTCCTATACACGGGCCCAAAACAAATCATGATTCCATAACAGGGTCACGGTAATGGAAAATATTGGCTTGGACAAGTACTGCAGACACGATTTGTGCTTCATATTGATCGTGTTCTTGCACAATCCGACCCTTCTGTGGATTACTGTTTCACAGAAACAGCGGAGTAACTCTCCTCCGAGGACATGAGTCTGCCATTCCAGAGATGTGGTTCATATGGCGGTACCGGGCGCTTGCAGACGATCGAGAGCAGTACCATCCGGATATCGCTCGTTCAATCATAGGAGCCAGAGAAAGGTGTGACCTTTCATCAGGATTCCTGTGCAACAAGTACTGGTTGAAAAGGGTATAACTGAGCCAAAAAAAACTGTACTAGCTATTGACACACCATCAAGGCCAGCGTCGGAAATTGATCGCAGGGACGAGTGCGGCGTGCAATTGGATGCTAACTTACTAGCCGGAATGGGTGATCATGTAACCGCCTCGTTACCATGGCTTGTACGTTCATCGACAGAATTTTCATGAGCGCTTAGATGCTGATGCGACATTTGATCAGGCTATTTTGACCATTTCTACTTCTGTAACTTGATAAGTATGTTCGATCGTTCTGCGACCCACGCATCAGCAGCATCATGATCACTCACATTCATGGTGCTCCATATCCGGCGGAAAGGAACGAGCGCTTCGACGAGTAGCATCGTACGAGAGTGTACTAGCTCCACACCCTGTACCCAATTCTTGGCGTGTCAGGTGCCATCGAGGTGCCAAAGAAATTGCAGGTACGACCCATGCACCATCTCGGTGACCTGAAAATTTTTCAACTTCATTTTGCGCCTGCAGCCTACTGGCATGCGCTTGTAACGTGGGTGCAACGAGAAGGCTTACTCAGATCCGAAAAGCAAGCACTTGTTCGAGTTGGTCGGCTTCTGTGAGCTCATTCAGCAGCCAGAGCGTGCGATTCCTCCTGTGTGGAGCACATTGAGTTCCGTTCCCTCTTCCTACTGTATATATTCGGTAAAATTTTCGGATCTTATTTGCCACTGGACGGCAAACTGGTAGCAAACTGGCGCTGAGTCCTGACTCGGATGAGCCGCGATTTCCATTCGCCCTCTGGTTGCAACTAGTCCCGGCTTAAGTTGTGTCAAATTCATTTTACGTGGAGGAGATGACCCCCGTCCTGGTGTGTGCTGTCCGCGCGCGGTATCAAGGACCTGCGTTTGAACCAACTACATCTGATGATCTGGCGTTTCGTCCGCAAGCAAGACTCGATATCGCGAACGACTTACTGTTCGTATGCTGGTGAAAATCTTAGCTTCATCTCCTGATAATATGATGAAAGGGAACACACAAGCGTAGTGATCCCATGCAAGAGTTGAATTTGACGGTACACCGGCGTCAGTCTTAGCTCCTCTGAGTATCCTCTCGTGTGAGGAAATCCAAAATTCAATCCAGGTCTGCCTGAGGCTCACATCTCCGGAGGAGCATTATCGTAGCGAATAGTGACTCGTGAGGCAGTGAAGCCCCAGTGGCCTGTGGGTGCATGACTGCCGGAAATGAGCTTGAATGGCAGTTACATGATAGTCTCCCTACATGCAGAGTCGAAGGACTGAGACAGTCACCGTTCCTTCTAGGTTGTTAACGTTGACCACAGAGTTCCCTTGACTGTCGTCAGACAGCTCTTCGAAAGAGAGGAACTCATTCATATGAAACCAAATGATATACAAGTTGGGAGGTATTGAGTTGGAGCAGAAAGCAGTGATAGACGTGAGTCTGACTCAGGAGTCAACGGTGCCAGTGCGAATGATGATCGACCAACCCTGCCTGACCATTAACCACCACCACTCTGACTCAAAACCCCAGCTACACCCATGAGGGAGATCATATACATACAAGCCGGTTCAATTCCAAACTATGCCGGAACCCACTATTGGAATACGCAGGAGAGTTACTTCACTTACGATGAGGATCACGTATCCGTAGCGGATTTCAGCATCTCGTTCAAAGAGGGTCGCGATATCCATGTACGTCAACCTGCTTGCGACAGCCAGCGCCGCCATATCGTTGATGCATTCATCGTTGACAGAAAGAGCCTACTTTGTGTCCGAGGCTCCTCGCGTTCGATCACAAATGTGCGGCTGGTTTCTGTGAAGCAGACCCATGTTTGAGCTCATGCACCATGGTTTCGCAAAGCGAACTTCGGGACTTTAACAAAATATTCGCCTGTACCAGTGGAGGAGGCACGTAATTCGCAAGCAACTTGGTGAGCACTTTGCGGGCTATTGCGATTCACAACATAACCGCGATGGTCTCCGTTATCTTAGGCACGGGGATGTAATTCACCGGGAGCAGGAGCAAATACCTCAGAGCGAATATCATTCCCTTCTCGAGCACGAAGACGACCCCGGCGATGTTGAAGAAAAAGCGATCGATACAAAAATCAGATACTGGTCAGATTTCAGCCGCGTCTCCTTTGATCCCAAGTCAATCCAAGCTGTTCCTGATGCATTTGAGACTGTCGAAAGTAACTGGAGCGCTAGTCAAGAAATCTTTCGGCGTTATGATGAGGTATGTACCCAACTTAGTCAGATGCTTTGCACTGACAAGGAGCGCAGGATACAGAGTTGATGGAGGGACCCCTTCGTCTTCTGATAGAAGATTGCCACAACTTCCAGGTACAACGGCCTTTATATTACCTATCAATAATTTTGAACGGTCTCCAGGGCATGCAAATGATACAAGACATGTCGACTTTTGGTGGTTTTTCAAGCTCCTTTCTTACTGCTTTCCGCGACGAGTATCCGAAAGCCACCATACTTTCTTTTGCTTGTCTTTCGAACATCGCGCCTAACGATGTCAACTTGGAAAATGTGAGTTATTCGAATCAGTGTCGATGCCGTCAGCCAAACAAATTGCCATGACAGTCTTCCCAGATCAAACAGGTTCTCAATGACAGTCTATCAATGCGTAGCCTCAGCGAGCTTTGTGATTTGACTGCTCCGATCTTGCCCCCTCCTCGCTGGGAGAAGGGATCCTGGTTCTCCGGACACCGTATCGATGTACGTGCTTCTGACTTTGTCCATCCAAAACTAATGAAAACAGCACGAATCCCTGTATCAATTCTCGGCCATTCTATCGGCCCACATGGAAACTGCAACCCTCCCGCTAAGGTTACCTTTGCCTTTACCTTCGGCAGTGGATCACAGCTAATATCTATGAATAGGTTGAGAGGAAGCAGCGAGGACCTTCAAAGCTTTATCGCTCACCTGAACTGGAGGCAGTCATCCCCTTTCGCGGTTCTTGGCGGGACATTGTACTCACAGGGTTCTTTGACCGCTGATGACTTTCAAGAGATCGCAAGTTTATCCTTGCATTCCAACGTAAGTTCAAAGAGACACGTTGCCTTCTACGACCTTAGGGTTATATTAGGGTGATTACACACCTTTTGCACGTCGAGATGTCTACCGTGGATTATCGCGGGAGGATTTGGCAGCTTTCAACACATGGGACGAAACCCGTGCACTAAGGGATCCGTTCTTCAGATGGTAAGGGAATCTCCGCATTCTCGCATATAGTCTGACATGGTGCGGGTGCTAGGGAACATCTACCGAGCTACCCTATTCTGACCTCCTTCCCTTCCATCTTCCCAGGCCCTCGGCCGAAAACCCTCAAGATGATGTCCTCTCTCTCAACGTCCCCATCCATCGCTGGTTCTCTATCTAATTTTGCTTCTTTTGTGGAGAGCGCGGCGAAACGGCGCGATAGCGCACTTTCAGCCATGGGATTAGAGGACGACGAGGTGAGGGAATTGGCGAATGCCCTGTGGGGGCTTGTGGATGGATATGGCGAAAACGAGGACGGTGGTGGACATCCTAGTGAAAACTTGGGTGAGGACGAGGAATAATCGTTCCCACAGTTGCGAAAAAAATTGTGGTTTTCAAAAGCAGGCCGAACGCATGGCGATATTGGTTCTAGATGTGATAATAAATCTTCACTTATTCAAGGCTGACTCAAGGTATCGTTAAGAAGCACAACATGGAAGACATCAAAGGATAGGGGCCAATCTCTTACTGGGTATAGTCGCAAGGTAACTTGCTCGCATCCGATCGGGTTCTTGCTCGGAGTCGAACTTGGCGGAAGCTGCGCGGCTTGTCCTTCAAGTTGTTCAGCATTCACAAAAATTGCATTCAAGTTCAAGGTGCAAAGTTGATGGTGTTGCAGATTGTGTCACGAACTGCTAACTCACCTTTGCCCGCAGAACCCACTGTAAACTCACAGCACCCAGCGTCCCACCCATACTAGTGTCGGCAACGACTTCGATGCCGTACGCTCCAAAAAAGAAGAGAAGTCGTTATTACCTACAGCGCTCGCTTGACCTATGAAATGAATCCGGGGCGATTCACGGAAGTCTTCCCGGCGATTCCCTCTCGTTTTCTCCAGAAAGCCCTGTTGGTGGACGTCCCCACTGCACCGGTTGCAGAGTCCTGCTGTGATGTCCTTGGAGCAAGCTATCCTTCAAACCGTAGAGGAGAACATTATTGTCGTTTCTCAGAATGGTCTCGACGGCATACATACCGACTCGATGGCCGTTCCAGACCAGGTCGTTTCTATCATGGACATCAGTTCGGGCAGCTCAAGTGCAGAGGCAGCCGAAGCTCATGTGGGAGTATTACTGCAATCTGCTGTCTCGGGTCTACTTCAAACAGAAGGGGGCGCCGTGTTCGCTTCCTCGATCTCTCAACTCCCGATCTCTATCAACTTGGATCCGATCGTAGGCTCGAAGCAGTGTCCTCCCTCGCCAGCGAAGGGAGGGACCCCTGGTGTCATCGAATCGACTGGAAACCATGACACGCTGCTCGGAGATGTCACAACGACCTCTATGGTTGCCGCCCTCGAAGAGGACACCAGAGGCAGGGCATTAGCATTAGTACAAGCCAACGTACCATCCGTAGGCATCGCCTTTGCTTCCAATCTTCCGATTGTGGGCACGTACATTGCCACACGGTACACCGCTGAACCCCCCAGCCTCGTCGAATCGACGACTGGCAGCAATGACACGCTACCTGAAGATGTCACAGTGACCTCTATGGTTGCCTCCCTCGCCGAGGACACCAAAGACGGGGCATCGTCGTTCTTACAAGCCAACGTACGCGCCGTAAGTATCACTTTTGCTTCCAATCTTCCGATTGTGGGCCCATACATCGCGACGCGGTACGCCACCGAACCTCCTCCATCCATTACCGAGGCGACTCCTCTGCTCGGTGTTCTTCGCGATCCAAAGGCTTTTGCAACACAACAGGCCGAGGGACTGCTTCGCCGTCTGCTAGCCCCTCTCCTGAATCGCCTCCCTGATGTCGAAGTCCTAGATAATGAGGGTGCAGATCACGGACTCCTTTTTAAAACCCTCGTGGAATGCTATGTTCTCGCCAAAGATGGTAGCGGGTGGTTGTTGTAAGTTGCAGACTACGCCCAAGGATCGGAAGTACTCAATATAGCCACAAGTACACACGTACAGGAGCATTCACTGGTGATAGCACCCACAGTTTCTTTGGGCCACCTTTCAACCAATGATCTCGCTGCGAGCACTATTGGCACAGCTGTGGCAAGCGTGACGGGATATAGTATTATACAGGGCTTCATCAGGTACTTCTCCAATGAGCTGGCTCCATAAATCGGTGCTTTCCCCTCATTGTTGGGCCGTCTGCGCGAGCACGTGAAAACCCTGACATTTTTTTGGTTTCTAGTGCGCTTGACAAGCTGCTCGAGACAGCTCCCAACCGCCGTGCTGCGAAGATGTGGTGCGCCAGGGCTGCACTCATCACTGGTATGGCACTAGTTGTACGTACAAGTGTTTCCTGCATTCCAACATGGGGTGTTTCGTCCTAATGTGATTCTTACAGCCGATCACAAATCTTTGGACGGTTCAGTCTGCTGCCCTGTTGTTGCAACTGGATCAGACCCCAGCTGTTGCCGCGGCTGCGAGCCAGTACCTAACGGTGGCGGCTGCAGGCATGCCGGGATATGCAATGGGAGAAATAGCCAAGTGGGTCAAAAGCACCGCATCCGTAAGACGACACTGATGATCAAAGCAGGCGATACCTGACGTGCCAAGGTAAAATCCACGTTCAATCGACTGGGTTGTGGTACAAATGTTTTTGTATTTGAAGGACTTTCAAAGGTGCATACACGCATCCTTTCCGCCACTGCACCTCTGAACATGTTGCTGAATTATCTCCTGGGTAAGTTATTGTGATTGGAGACTATCTGAGGCCTCGGAAACTGAATGTTATTGCACTTATGTCTCGTAGTCGATGGACCAATACCCGCGCTTCGTCTCGGCTTCGCTGGTGCCCCGCTCTGCACCGCGCTGAGCCACAACGCCATCGCCGGTATGATGGTTGTCTACATTGTCCGGCGAGCGGTGCGTGAAGAAGTGGATCACGTTCTCGGGCACCATCACACTGTCGATGAAGAAGCGATTTCTGTGAATGGAGAGAATAGCTCTGGTTCTCCAACGAGTGCTATCAATTCGCCCGAGTCATCGCAATATCAATCAATAATGTCATTCTTTGACGGTATGGGAGAGTTAGCTTCGGCAGGCATATTTGGTGTTTTCAAGAGCGCTTCACAGCTATGGTCAAAGGACCTTGGAGGACGTACGTTCACGGATTCCCCCTCCCTTGCATTTGTTGCTTACAACCTTTTGCTTTTTGCAGTTGCCGCCAGCATGTATGTTCTTCACCTATACCGCTGACGAGTAACTCAGATAGTGACAGGCTAGGTCCGAATGCTCTTGCCACGCAAGCAGTATTACTCGCGACAGCCACAACTCTCTACCAAGCTCCAAAAGCGATCAGTAGCGCTTCATCTGACCGGTAACAAAATTCACCTATTGTTCCATCTGCAGAAATATGATGATTTCTTAACTAGGATGAAGAAGTGGGTTACCAAAGGCGACGTGCAGCGTGCCAAAATCGCAGCCTGCGTCGCGTTCGTCGGGACTTTGGGAGGGGTCATTGTTATAAGGTCCACTCATCTGTGATACGGGATCTTGAGGTCCTTGGATGCTAATCCATCTCACAGCAATATCCTCATTGCATCGGGATCTTCTTGGGGAGCACTGTTCAACAATGATCCGGGTTAGTAGGGCCACGCACTCGTTCCATTGAACCCAAACAATTCAATACCTGTCCCCAGTCATTCTTCAGAGCGTGTCTGTCCTTTTACCAACCATTGCAATCTATCAAGCTGTTCATGGACTTGGAGCATGGGTGGACGCTTCCTTGGCAGCGCTTGGAAAAACCGCTGTATTTCCAGCGCTCGTTGCTAGGTAAGGACTTGGCCATGGCCTGAGCACGCATTTTCTAACACGTGATGACCGTCAGTGCGGACTGCTTCTTAGGTGGGCATATTTTTTTTGTGCGTTGTTTGGATCACTGGTCGACTGAGCTCCGTGTTGTACAGGTATTCCTCTTGGCCTGTATCTCGCGTTCTCGCGGCACTGGGGTCTTGTTGGTTTATGGGTTGGCTTGATCATCAGTTTGGTATATTCATTTCTGATAGCCACCGCCGTGCTTGTGACGACCAGCTGGAAGATAGCCGGAGGTCAGAAGGGGAGTGCGTCCGAGGGAGAGGAGGAATAATTTAGCCGATGAATGGACTAAAGGTTTCGAGTTCGTGCTGTCGAAAGTCCGCACGACGAATATGTAGCTTGTTGTCGTTTTTAGGATGGACATTAACACTTGAAACAGGTTAAACTTAGGCAAGCCTTTTTAATTCAGGTAATTGATTGTTATAACTTTGGACGCATGATTGTTTTTTTTTTTTTGCTTGACTTCTGGCCTACACCCCCTGATTACCAGAGAAGGGAATACAAAATGACAGATATGCTGTCAGGGCTCTAGGCTAAGCGTTCCAGAGAACAGTTCAAAGGCTGACCATACGATAGAGGTATAAAAGAGCACGAACTAGAAGAAGAGCGGGAAAAGCAAAGATTGCTTGCGACCGATGGTATGCGGGCGAAAAACTATTAGATGATGCTATAAAAGGGCATCACCATCCTTTCCTGAAGCGACAAGTTGACTCCAGTCTTGCCGCCAGCGACTTATCTGCGCTCTGAGCTTCTTATCACCGAGCAGCTGCTCGATCCAAGAGAGCAGGGAGTCTTCGTCTTCAGGAACAAAGAAAGACGACAACAGCGACAGCACGGTCTCAAAGTTGGCTGAACTGGACGTGATGTGATCTATGTAATTCACCTACGTCAGATGACGGGTTGTCGTGTCCATTGCGCGAAACACCCACCTCGATATGCCCATACGATGGCAATGGCGACAGCAACAAACACATCTTGACCATCAAACAAGAACGCATCCCACAACCGCAACTGCGTCTGGAAAGGCACAGAGTTGGCGAACAGGGTGATATACCACTTCGTAGCATATGATGTGGTAGAGATCATGTGCTCCTTGAAAGCGGCATAAACAGCAGGCATCTTCAGCTCCATCATTCGTTCTTGAACATAGATCGTCTCTAGAAGTCCAGGGAAACCAGGAGAGAAGACTGTGTGCATGGAGTAGGCGTCATGCAGACGCGTAAGGGCTGCATAGACCCTTTCAGGTGCGAAGTAACATAGAAGGGTAGCAGCTATTGGTCCCATGCCCTGTACGTAGCCGCACTGCTCGCATCGCAGGGAAAATGAGTGCAGGACATGGAAAAGGGAGCGTTGACTAAAAGCGCATGTCAGTGAAACACAGCCCAATGGATGAACAGCCCTTACCCCAGCCCGTAACGCGTGCGGAACAGGATGTGTCCGCTGATTGTCCTCGGCACATCAAGATCAATTTGTATGTCATAACCTGATGGCTTCTCAAGGTCTCGCTGATAAGATTCCCCTAGCTTGGCAACTTCTTCATGTCCTGACTTTGAATAGGTCGTCATAAGCATTTCCCAAGCCGCAGTTCTCCAGCGATCAGGGATGCCTTTGTAAACACGCCGGCGGAGTTTGTGTGCCTTCAACGGTTTCACGGCCCATGACTCCACGTTTCCACCACGATCACGAGAGCGGACTTCCATCATTCTCCCCCACTTGGCTATGCGCTCGGCCTCCTTGAGCGGAGATGATGGTGGCGGTAGTGAGCTGACGGACACAGCATGACTGGGAGCTGTTTTTGACCCTGCAGTCACAGGGCTCAGGTGTTTGAGTAAAGGTGCTGACGGTAGCCGGACTAGTCGATCATGGGAGATGATGGTGAAGAAGCCATAGCTGACGCAATATAATGAGCGTTGCAAGGATACAGAGTATCCTCAAGGTCAGCTCACCGATCTAGGCTAGAAAGAAGACTGAGTTCCTCAGCAGGAAGATCCCGTAGTCTCTCTGATGGGCTGCTGAGGGCGGCCTCAGCGCGAAGTTCGCTCGCTCGGCTAGCGCGTAGTCGAGCGCGTGTGCGTTCCACTCCTTCTTCATAACCGTCTCCTCTCACGCCGGTTGCGTCGAGTTGAGCGTATGTACTCCGCACATGGAAAGCATCCAAGTCTTCGCCTTCTGAAGGAACTAGGGACGTTTTGCTGGAGGGAGAGCTCAACTTTGAGTGTTGCTTTGTGGTTGGAGAAGAAGAAGAAGGAGTTTGGGAGGACTGGGGCGGTGCCAAAGAAGATGTCGGCTGTGGTGGGGTGAGAAGCAAGGTGGGTTCAGGTACGGGAGAATCGGTTCTTCTGACGACGGATGGAGGACGACTATGAGGGGGAGTAGGAAGGGGAGTAAATTGTACAGGATGATGGGGAATGGACTCGGAGTCGGCTTGTGAACCACGCGAAGTAACGGCGCTCCTGGGGCGGTTCTGGCCAGCGGAAACGCGTGATGAACGTGGAGGAAGTTCGAGCGTGTCCCTTGGCTTGGGAGAGGAAGCTGCATAACCCGAGGTGGGGCGAGTGTACGGCAACTGAGAGGAACCGCTCGAGGTGCTCGAAAGATGCGCCATCTCATGAGGATTCACCAATTTGCTAAATGGCCGAGAATTTGGTGAGAGATCAATACAAGTCGAATCTGTACTTGGGGGATATGCATTGGTGTGATTAAAAAAGCTCCCGTAAGTGAAACTGTCTCCGAGAGATAGGTCGAGTTCTTGAGACTTGCCCTCGAAGGCTGAGGCAGACCAGCTGGCCCGGGCTTCTTCGTCGCCATACATGGAATAGATGGTGAATATTGCAGTTTCTGTCGAGCTACGATCCTGGTCCGTGGATGAAGAAGCAAGATCTGGGACTGAGGACACGATGAGTGACAGTGAGGGTGAGGGAGTTGAAGGGGGGGAGAGGGACAGCGACGGTGCGTCGTCCATAAAATGAAATGAGGAAGAAAGTGTGCGGAAGATGGATGGAAGGAAGAACGAATGAAGGAGTGTTTGTTCTGAAATTTGAGAAAGACGACTTGTTGCAATACTCAAATAGCCCTTTCAAAGGTCTTTACATGAGAGTGCCTATATTCTATGATCGCCGATTCAGGAAAGGCTTTGTATCACCTGGCTGGCATTGCCACGCTGCGTCAACGTTCAATCTCTCTTTAATCCCACCATTAACCTTGTCGCTATACATACTTGGCTGTGGGCATCGCCGTCAAGACCATTGAAGGCTAGTACGTACAGGGACCCTGCAGTGATATCATGGGTCATAGTAACGACAAGCCTTCGATGCACAACTGCCAAGTCTATCCATGCGAATGCACCCATCCTTGCCTGTCCTCGACAACTACTAGCCGACTCAGGCTGGATGCAAAAATAGGCATTTCAACGACCTGAGTAATACCCATCTCACCATGTCACGACGACTCAATGCAAAGGCAGTTGGCTTTTGGCCTCTTGTAGAAACCGCATGCTGTCGTAGAACCCAAGTAATCCGGTGGCACAATAGAGCTAGGGACATCGCTAGAAATGGCATGGGCGCACATTCAGCATGTAGACAGCCCATTTAATCGAGACGTTGGAGGTTGCCTCGAGGCCTCGGCTTCTGCGATGAGCGCTGAGCTTTGTATCAAACTCGTAAACTGTTGAAAATGGTTTACCACAAGCCGTCTTGAGCGCTCCTGGTCATTGACATCGAGATTCATCATAGATCCGGAAGGCAGCCTCTCTTCAAATCGAACTGTCACCTCCATCCCTTTCTATACCCATGTTGGACGAGTTTCCTTGCTTCAACCTCAGCACAGCGGGCGCATACTCTCCATGCGGAAATAAGGAGCTTTGTGGAGGAAGATATACCAGAAGAGGGAGCACATATGCGTACGGGCTGGGAGTGGATGTTTGAGGGGTAGTGTTCGTAGTATATTTTCCGGGACTTCTTTTCTTTCTTTCTCCAGTCATGCATATGTAGGTCTGTATGTCAGATTCAGGCTGGTATAGGTTTTGGTTGTTAATTTGCCAGTGGGTGTGGTAGCCCCTTATGCAGATGATTTAGGACTTTCTTGCTTTCGCCGACTGTCATGGAAGGCATCGACCTGACTGCAGTTGGGATATCGCAAGTAAGTTGTTGACTAGTACCTGGTCAACGACTCACTTGCAAGTCACCGGGATAGCCCTGGGGTTTGGTGGAAATCTCAGAACTTGGAAGTACCTGTTTCTTGGAGCAGTTCGCAAGTTCGTATATACTTTGACGGAGTCTGGAGCGGAAGGATATCGTCGTTGTCATTCTCTCTCGAATTATCGCCCATCGAATGTCAGTTCAGGGAAATTTCCCAAGGAGAAGCAATCATTAATGGCATGCCTCACCGTGTATATATATCACGAAGTCCCAGAAACAACGCTATGCAATTGCAGCTCACCCCCAAAGTGTTTGCATGCAAGCCAACAAGGCTCCGCAAAAATTTCGGACTGACTGGCTCTACAACAGGGAAAGATTGTATATCAGACAAATATCGGATGGGCACTATCAATGAGGGGTACTAACTGAAGCGGTCGGTAGGATTGACTTAAGATGAGGATTCGTCACTCAAGCCTGAGCTTGAACAATGAAGAGCAAAACAGTGGTGTCCTGCATCATATTCCAAAGGCTGCAGGCCCTTGATATCTCGGACATCACCGTCTGTAGGTTTGGCTTGAAGTTGGAGCTCCTTGACGACTAGAAAAGCAACTGCGAGTAGTATGATGACTCGGGAGCCAGAGTGGCAAGCATGATACAAGTACCCCGGCCACCAAATTAGCGACTGCTACGCTTTGTCACTTGCCCCAGCACCGTGCCGACTCTACATCGGCTCCCTGAGCTACTCAAGTACACAGGACACCATCGACGGGCCCTTGCAATCGCAATAGGCCGCGCTGTCGAGACAGTGTCCGACTTGTCTTTGATCGAGCCTATCAAAAATGTGGGAGCGAACCCTACAGGACCTCATCCGAGGCCTCCGGGCTAACAAGAACGACGAAGTCAAGTTCATATCTCAGGCAAATGAGGAGATCAGGCGCGAAATTAAGAGCAAAGATATGGAGCTCAAGGCCGGCGCTGTCATGAAGCTCACATATGTACGTGCCATTTCGACCCGTGATGCGTGTGCAGGGAGGTGATTGTCTCAACCGCAGCTTGACATGCTAGGATATGACATGAGCTGGGCTTCATTCCATGTTATAGAGGTCATGTCATCCCCAAAGATCCATCTCAAGACGGTTGGATATCTTGCGGCCGTGCAGTCGTTCAACGAGGACACAGATGTGCTGATGCTCACAACAAACCTACTCAAGAAGGTGGGTTCGTGGTCGTGTGCACCAGTGCACCATATTCATTGTCTTAGGATCTGAGCTCTAGTCCCACTGATGCATCCGTCACATTGAACGGCGTATCTCACATCGTGACGGCAGACCTTGCACGAGATCTGAGCCCTGAACTGATCGCTATGCTCAACCATTCCCGCCCCCATATTCGCAAGAGAGCCATCCTAACCTTGTATAAGGTTTGCGAGAAATATCCCGACGCTCTCCGTCAGAGCATGAGCCGAATACAAGAGAAACTTGACGACCCAGATCCAGGTCAGCATAAGTGGGCGACCTTGGAGTGCTGCTGACTCCTACCGTTCAGGAGTTGTGTCTGCAACCGTCAATGTGGTGTGCGAGCTTGCTCGACGGAACTCTCAGGACTATCTCCCTCTCGCTCCACAGCTGTTCCGTCTGCTAACAACGTCATCCAACAATTGGATGCTCATTAAGATTGTGAAAGTGGTATGTTTTCTCCGTGTATTCGGAATCGTCGCACTGACATTCCGCAGTTCGGCTCCCTTTCTCCCCACGAACCCCGGTTGGTCAAGAAGTTACAACCTCCAATAACGGATCTGATCTCTACTACCTCTGCGATTTCTCTCCTCTACGAATGTGTGCATACATGCATCATCGGGAATATGCTTCAAGGCCCTTCGGGCTTATCTCTTGCTCGGGCCTGTGTCTCAAAGCTTGCTGCGTTTCTTCAGGACGCTGATCAAAATTGTTGGTATTTAATTATGAAACTTGTTGACACTCGCTGATAGCTCAAGTGTGCAGTGAAGTATATTGCACTGCTTGCGATGGTAAAGATAGTACCTACACACCCGCAGTTGGTTGCAGAACATCAAGACACAATTCTTGCCAGCGTCGACGATGACGACATAAGTATCCGGATGCGTGCTCTTGATCTTGTGACAGCCCTCGTGAGTGATCTTCGCTTCCCCGCGTTTCAAGTGTCCCACAAATACAATGCAGGTGACGAGAGACAACTTGCAATCGATCGTCCAGCAAGTCCTATCTCATCTTGTTCAACCCGACAGTTCATCCGTGCCCTCAGCAGTTCAATCGTTATCCCAGCACATCGTCCCTTCCGTCCCTTCTAAAGCTCCTTCCGCACCCTCACAGTCCTCCGCCTATCGTCTTGTCCTCTCGCAGCGTATAATGACCATGTGCTCCAGCTCAACTTACGACAACATCACCGACTTCGAGTGGTATCTCTCCGTCCTTGTTGACCTCGCCTACGTCTCGAACGTGGACGTCGGTGCGCAAATTCGCGACCAATTGGTCGATGTTGCTGGTCGCGTGAGGGCAGCACGAGCGTATGCCGTGAAGTTGATGGTCAAGGTTCTGTCTGACGAAACATTTTCATTGAACGCTGGCGAACCAGGAAGCTGTTCTGAGGTACTATGGGCAGCTGCGTGGATATGTGGAGAGTACTGCGAGTGCGTGTTACTCCGGAACATGCACATATGCTATCTTCTGACATGTCACTCATAGCGAGCTCTTAGCACCTGAAGAACTTCTTCCCTACCTCCTGCACCCCGACGTCGCCTTATTGGACCCTGAAATCATTGCCGTATACATTCAAGCTGCCAATAAAATCTTCGGGTACTGGGCTACGGAAGCTGCCCAGCAATGGACACATGACCTTTTGGAGAAAGTCAAGAGCGCTGTAGAGACTATGATTGAACAAATGGAAGAATTTGTCTCAAGCCCACATATTGAAGTTCAGGAGCGGGTAAGTAGCACTTTCTCGGTCTCTATATCACATCCGGATACCGAATTGAAATTACCTCAACGCACAGGCCGCAAACATTCTGCAGTTGTTCACGTTCGTTAAGTATGACGTTGCATCACATCAACCCGGAGCAGGGAATGGCTACACGGATACGGCCTCTTTTACTTTCGACCCCGTCGCAGAACCCAGTTTCCCGAAGAGCTTATATCTTATCCACCCGTTGGTCTCGTCGTATGAGCTTGGTCCCGTCGCACCTGCCGCTCAGGAGAGCGTGCCGATCCCGGATGGCCTTGACCTCGACGCTTGGATCGTACCGTCTATGCAGGAATCCCTGGATGACCATGACGACGAGGTAGTCGAGCGTAAAGTGAAGAAGAGCAAGAAAGGAAAGGAGAAAGAACCGTCGAATCGGACGAAAGCTAAAGGAGGCAAGAAGAAACGCAAGGAAGATGCTCCTCCCACGGAACTTGTACCTGAAGAACCAGAGGAGACTGCTGAAGAGAGAGCCGAGCGAGAGCGGGTAAGTCAGAGATGCCTCCAGTTGCGCCCATGCCTTGAGTTGAATCATGTAAATGGATCCCAGTTAAAGGCGGAACGCTTAGAACGAATGCGAGATGATCCGTATTATATCACCGACGATCGATCTCAGAAGTCCGCTGTCGACGATATCGACTCGATACCGGTGGTACGATTGGATGAACTGCCGCCAGCGCCGCTCAAAGGTGATGATACATTCCAGAGCATATACGATCCTGACGTGACTGACGCACTTGTCCATCGCAGAGGAACCCCGTCTATTTGCACTTCGAGCAAGTGCTTCCCGCTCGGCGCCTCACCGCTTCGTTGTCGAGAAGGAAGGTGAAATGCCAGAGGGCGTCATTTCAACGCCACCCCGTCAAGAATCAGCCCCAGTCTCTCGACAGCAGACACCAAGCTTATTCGATCGCATATCGACACCACCTCCGACGTTGCCATCATTCCATCAGTATGAGGTCCCAGAAGAAGACCACACTCGTGCAAGCACCCCAGAACCTATCAAGGTGACCCGGGTAAAGAAGAAGGGTCCCTCGTCAGCTAAGAAGAAGCGTGTTGTAAACCCGGATAGCTGATGGCGCGTGCTGCCTGATCATCTCCCCGAATGACATTCACAGATACTTCCCGACCTCCCTTTCCATGAGAGTTACAGTCAGTCAAGATTGGCAGTACAATTTGCTATAGTAAGGTTGACGATAGTAGACAGGTTTGCTTTGTGCTTGATGAGTGGTAATTGGGATGTCCAAATGTAATGTGTGCAAAGAGAGCAACAAGCAACAAAGCGACTGAAATATTGTGCCTGGTCTTAGATGCCGATCACTGGCGGTCATCCTCAACCCGCTCAACGGAATCAACGATTTCGTTTACAAGCTCCAACGTAACACCTGGTATAATGCGTTCGGCCTCCGTAAAAGCTCGTTGCAAAGCGCTCAGCGCGACACGGGCTTCTTGCGTTGATACACGAGGGAATAGCTGAGAGGCGCATAAGGGTGAGATCAAGTAGTATATGAAGGTGAAAGCTTACTGAAGCTATTGCAGGTAAAATGACGGAATCGAGCATGGTGGTATCAGGCAGCTCCTCGTCATCCTCCATTTCACGCTTCTCCTGAATAATACTTGCTCCTCTGGGGTATGTGTCCACATATTGATCATCGTAGTCGTCTTCCTCAGAAGGTTCTTTCGCGTGTGTACCCTGACCGTTGGCGGGAACTGGGCCACCAATTGGCATGTGCCTTACGGTGGTCTGCTCGTACACGCTCGGGGCACGTGAGGCTTGCGGGGATGAAGGAAGGGGAGGAAGCTCAGTCTTGGTTATCGATGAAACAGAAGCCCTCTTCGTCGTGATGGACGACGAGTTAGAATGCGTGGACCCGTTCATCTCCCATGTCAAAGGAGGCCCAGAGACTTTGATCGAATTGGTAGCGCGCCCGACCGTCCCAGGCCTCCCCGCGTGTCGGACGGTCCCAAAGTCCCATAAGTCCTCCGGGTCTCCGCTGGCGGGTCTGACAAACGAAAATGAGCACTTCTGGAATAACGTGGATAAAAATGTCTTACAGATCCTGATTCACAGCTTGTTCCTCCTCTTCGAGCCGTTCCCCGCCTTCTGCTTTCCATCGTTCGTGACGCTCGATCAATTCAGTGAGATAATTGGTCTTCTTGGCCATTCGAACAAACTTATGTTTGAGCAGCTCGCGTGCTGTTGGGCGCTGTTGAACTCCGGGTTACACACAAGAGCAGGGAGATGATTCGATGGAAAATTGACACATACATCGCGGGGATCCCGTTGTAAGCAGTACGCAACGAAGTCTCTGAACGGCCTGGAAAAGTGATTGTCCAGTTGCGGCGGAGGGTTCTTGGGAATAAGGAATAGAACCTAGAAAGAAGAACGGTCACGTTCCTGTCAGTACAGAATTCCGACATCGTGTTGTGCAAACAACATGGTCACTCACTTTCATCGGGTGTAGGTCAGCATATGGTGGCTCGCCCTTTGCGAGTTCGATGGCCGTGATACCGAGACTCCATATATCCGCTTTGTGATCGTAACCGCTCTGTTTAATCACCTCTGGTGACATCCAGTATGGTGTCCCCACGAAGGTGTTCTTCTTGGCGGAAAGCGTGCCAGATAGTTGTCCCGAAACACCAAAATCAGCAAGCTTCACATCCCCTGTTGCAGAGAGAAGGATGTTGGCAGCTATGTCGAAAGCCTCTCAGATACTGCGCTGTCAACACGGGGGAACTGGGTCTGCAAACGTACCTTTAATATCACGGTGGAGTTTTCCCTCCGTATGAAGGTATTCAAGCCCGCGGAGAAGCTCGCGGACGATGATAGCAATGTACTCTTCTCGGAACACTCCTGGTTTCATCTATCCATGAGCTTAGTAGCTTCTTCGTCACCGAAGCTGTGATCATACCAGATCGGAACATGAGCCACCTGAGCAATACCTGCCAAAAGGACATGAGCAAGGAAACAGCACCACGAATGCAGAGCATACTCCATAACTATCCAGAGGTTAGATCCTTTAAGAAATGAACCATGGTATCTTGCGTTAAGAAGTGCTGCACGTTAATCTCATCCAATCCACGACAAAGGTGACATAGCGCAATCGGACGAACTTTGTTACGTGGGGCGAGTCCAGCTGTGATAGAATCTGGATCTCTTGTTGAATATCCTCTATTTCGTCCTCTGCGCTCTCGAGGTCGATGATCTTGATGGCGACGGTTTTCTGCGTCCTCTTGTCATACCTGAAGATACCATCGGATATAAAGGAGGTGAGACTAGCACAGGAACGAGACATACCCTTTGTAGACTTCTCCAAAGGAGCCCTTCCCTAGCACAGTTGGTGAACCCTCTGCCACTGAGAGAAGAGGTCGATGATACATACCGATCCTGTCTTGTTTCACGTAGAGCTCCTCCGGGTCCTGGTTACGAGCGTCCTGAACCCCTCTGATTCAGGCGCAGATTCACCGGTGCTGTGAATTCCTCTTACCATGATCGGGCGCTTCAAAAGCAAGTATGCGGGGTAAATGCGTCTCAAAACTTGGCCGTGTGTTGGTTGACGTTAAGATCTGGTAACTCTGATTGTGGTGTCAAACACGATGAAGGGTATCACGATGGTCGTAGGTGATGGAGGCTCGGCGTTAAGAAGTAAAGCACCCCAGGGAAGTTCGAGTGCAGATAAACCAAGACTGGAGAATACAGCTTGCTCTCAGAGTCAAACACTGGCAATTGCTTATTTTGTCATTTTCAAGTGGTCAGCCATTTCAATCATTTGAACTCTGTCCACAACCAGCCTGTAGTCACTCAGTACATCGGTATGATGGCGGGCTAGCACAAACACGTCGACAACGCGCGATGATCTTCAAGCTGTGTTCACTCGGTCGAGTTTGTTTAGCGTCGCTGTGGCAGCGCTGGAGATTCACAACCATTGCTTCATCGAATTACGCAGGCGGTACATCCTGTCTGCCTGTTCTCCACCCTTTTGCTCTCTCGGTGTTGCTGTGGAAAATGAGCACAGACGGCCCCTCCCCAAGCGCATACCACGTTGTCACACCGTCATCCCACGTTCAGAGTCGATCACGATGCATTCGACAGTTTCACCATTTATCGACACGATTCTCCCCCGAAGAAGGCTGATCCTCACAATGCTGATCCGGACGGTGATTTAGAATGGCGATGGGATTGCGCCCACACCTTGACTTTGTCAACTCATCACAGAGACACCCCCGAATAGGGATCCTCACCGGTTCCGCCCACCGCAAATTCTCGATTTTACAAGGTCTTCAAATTGCGCGATGCCATGTCGAACAGTGCAGGGAACGTGTACCATTCAATACGAGTCTGCAGAGGCTGCGGGGTCGCGGTCACCAGAGCATCTTGCAAAACTCCTTGCATCAAGGTCTGACTGTTTGCTCTCGTGCTTGGATGTCCTGCAAAGTGTGGCCTGCTTGTGCCTCTTCGACGGCCCAGGAGAAGCGGCCTTGACGCCAGATACGCGTTGCTTCTCCAGGTGATTGGGGATTTAGTATCTCGTTCAATGCGTTACATTGCGGTCTCGGGTGTGCCCTGCAGGACTCTTGTATGATCATCAGTCATCTTATATCAAGCTAGTATCCGTGTAAACTATATCATATACAGTTCTGACACCCGTGTAATAGAACAGAGTGACGGAAACGTTGTCCGAATCATAGCGAGAAACGACGACGACAAACGTAAGCACATCACCATCAGCAGTGATCGTAGAGTGTCATTGAGTAGGGATATGGGTATAGACGTCTTACGCCAGCCGGGCTTTATACCATCTTGCGATGTTCCTGAGCCCCCGCGATAATTAGTAAACGTCAATGAGCAGGAGGAAAGATACCTACGGGTGCATGTGTTGTCTCATGATCCACGTGCACGAATGCGCGTTCAACATTGGGCAACTCTTCGAGCTTATCTTGAAGCTGTTGGGAAATATCGTGTGCCTTCCATAAAGGTGTGGATGCATCCATCACTATGTCGACCTCCACAAAATAATCCTGCCACGAGAATAGCATCAACAAACCAACATCTGTCTCAGCCAAAAAAAACGTACAGGTCCACTATGGTAAGCGCGGACAGTATCGATTTTGTCGATCTCCTCGCTGAAGGTCATCGCCTTGTAGATGACGAGTTGGAGAAATTCTTTTGGCGCGGATTTCCCGGCAAGGAGACCGAACTGCACGTAGACCGTTCGTACCCATGCAATGATTACACCTGTGGCGATCTAGGTAGCGCTGTGAGCTCAAGAATGACAAGGGCAAGTTTGTGAGCGCTCACGAGAACGGCGCCGAAAGGGTCCAGCCACCATCGCAGTCTGCTTCCACCAGCGGACATGAGAATACCTAGAATGGGCATCAAGAAGGAAGATAATCCAGCCAGCAAAGCAACTCACCGAAACCATTGATAAATATATCGTTTCGGTGGTCCTCCCAGAGGACATGTACCTGGCTTGACTTGGAGCGCAAGCTATAGCAGTATAGGAAGAGAAGACTCTTCACTCCTAATTGATTGTTCGTTTGCATTCAGCAGTCAAATTCGAGCTGAAAGCTGACACGTAAACATTGATTACCTAAAGCTGCAGCGACTGCGAGGATAGAAGCAAGGTGGAAAGATTTGTCAGTCTCTTGTGACATCAACGACCGAATCGACTCGACAATCACGACTAGGTTGACTGAGGCCATGCTGTGCGGACATCAACCATAATCAAAATCGAGGCCAGCGAGATGGACAAACAGGGAGCCTGAAAGGAGAAAACCGTGAGCGGAAAAGATCATACAGCGTGGCGGAAAGTTTTCACCGTAAACAATATTTCCGATGGTTTCCAACCGCGCGCCACCGACAGGCCATTTGTTGAGATCCATTTTTTCGGCTTGCTTGTGTATGAAATAAAGGAAGAGGCTGCTTCCAAAGTCGAAACAAGCGTCAATGCCCGTGGCGATTAGAGAGAGTGAAATCGCAGAGATAGCAGCATAAACTGTAGGCCATGGAGCTCTATCAAGCATTAATAAAATATCGACATGTTGGGCAACGCACGTTGAAGGACACAAAGACTGAAATTCGCAATCAGACTTGCCCAAATAGCGATTTTGATCTGCATTGAAGGATTTGGGTCGCACCAAGCAAGAGAATCCCGACGGGCAAGCTCACCGCCAGACGAGAAGCTTCCTCATCTTCTTTGGCTGCTTTAGTATGGTCATCCATTGATTTCAAGAGCGAATTGATGAGCTGCACAGACACGATGATAAACACTCGACCCGTCCACGATATATGATTACACACGTCATTCTGCTTCCTGTGGTACTTCTCAAGGCGCTTTCCAGTCTTGTGGCGACGGCGCAGTTGGGAGAGTTCATCGTCCGTTTTAAATCCGTCACGGAACATGTAAGGGTCAGGATACTTTGTTGCACTGGCATACGACTCCATTTCTACGTCGTTGTCCTGGCTTACACGGGTGACTTCATGGAGCTACCCACCGACATTCAAGTTAGACAAAAACGGCTGGTAAAAAGTGTTTCGTACCTCTGGTGGGTTTGATTGACTGGCGGAAGGGACCCTTTGGGACATGATTCGATTTATCAGGGATGTCGCAGTGGTTGAAGGCCAGTATGCGAGTGGGACGAAGGGTTATTAACGACAAGGAATGCGGCAGTGGCACTGCCAGTGGATGCTTGGCCGCGTGAACGTTGGGGCCTGGACGCACGGGTACTATTAATTAGAGCATGCAGTAGCCTGCAGTGCCAAGAAATGGTCGCACGACAGCAGTAGCGGCCACCGTGGAACTAGGTGGAACCGTTGACGTTGATGGACAGCAATTTGACAGCTAAATCTGAATCAGTATCTGATAAGATTAAACAAACCACGTGTTCCCATCTCCCGCAGTGCTTTCCACACGCCAGTACCAGTACCAGTACTTGCTACTACACTAGAGTTAGCCACACAACGTCTTGGCGACATCTTGGCGACATGGTGGACAGCTTGAAGAGTGACAGTGCATCCTTGGCCCTACTCTTACTCGTCCTTGTTGTTCTCATGTAAATTTACACATTTTGGTTTTCCCTTCTCACTCACAGCGTGCTAGTTTTGGCAGCCTAGGATGGTGCATGCTTTCCTCATGCATGGGTCGCGACATCCTTCGATCGCTCTCTGAGCTTTGGGATGTCCTCGTGATATCAACAAGAGGCGACCGACCGACCTCGCGACGGAGGCCACTCGGAGAAGAGATATGGGAGATGGAGCACAGGCGAGGACCATAGGAGCACAAAAACGCCGTACGTACTTGAGTTTTGTAAGACTCTAAGACATCTCAGACAAAACTTTCACGTTGACGCGTCTCATGGGCCCTAGGGAACTACGCGGGTAACACCGCGGGTCGGGAATCCAACACGTACCTAGACACCGTACCCGTTATCTTGGCGGTTTTCGAGAATCCAATCAAGTATTTCGCGTCTAGTACTAGCAAAAATACAACACGTTCCATCATTCAGTACTAGGGTTGGCTCAACGAGCATCCCGGGAGCTGGTAATATCCGGAGGTCCAGGTGCATGAGGACGATCTTGATGTCGATGAGGGTGTGATTCTTACAATGGATAACGTCGTGGTAAACCTCGAATTTTTCGATATGGGGTGGTGGATCTGATGCGGATACAGCAGAGTTTGAGTCGCCGAAGGCCGTCGTCCACGAACGACGCTCAGGATCAGATCAATCAATTTTACGAATTTCTTCACACGGCAAAGTCATCTGCAAACGGTAATATCAGGCAGCTGGCAGCGGTTGTGCGTTCTTACTATATTGGTGTGTTCAGCGTCCAGCTAGACGCGAACTGCCCTAGTGGCTCCATCTCGCTCCGTTTGCACTTGCTTCACACAGCAGCTAGGTGATCATTCAATAAGAGGTCGCCGATCTACCTCAAGCACCGAGGCAAAGCAAGACACGGTGACGGTCAGTTTCTGGTGAGGGGGAGGAACTGTCTTCCCTGGGAAAAGAATCAAAGACGCGATTGACACTAGTCGAGTATTTGCAGGAGAGAGTAGACTAAGCGATGCGCCTTTTGGGCATAGCGACTCGGAGTTGTTGGACTAGAAGTTGTCACTCTCCCGTTTCGCAACTTTGTAAAGCTTCGCCCGATGGATCCCCATCAGTCCGACCCCTGTGTCACACATTTAACTGGATACAGGCTGTCGTCAGAAAGTGAATGGGTTCATCAGTACTAGTACTTGGTAGGTTCTGCATTTGCGCAAAAGACCAACGATACATTAATTTCGACGTCCCACCCATTATAGTAACTGCAAACCCACAAATGCAACTTGAAGGTGATCGGGTGAAAAACTATCTATGACGATGCTCGATGACCTATGTGGCATTCCAAGTACTAGTCATCAGTTCAAACCGCCAGCCGCCAGTGCAATACCCCAGGTCTATAAAAGCCCACCGTCCCGTCCTGTGGTCTTTACCCCCCCCTTCTCTTCCTTTCCTCCACATCCCTCTATCCTCCTACCCGCTTTATAAACTTTATAAAATAACATATTCCTCGTACTTGCGTCTCGTTCCAACCAACCATATCTATATCATGCGATTCCTTTCCGTCTCCGTTGTTCTCCTCGCGCTGGCCTGGTCGAGGGCGCTGAGTGTACAAGGCGCACCGGCCGTTGACCAAGAATCCCCGCTGGCCCGTCGTAGCGGCGACTATCAAGGATTAGAAACACGGCGCGGTCAGTAATTTGCGCGTTTCGCATTGTCCTCCGGTAGCTCATGCAATCCTGCACAGATGTTTCTCTCGAGCGGCGCGATGCGCCTCCCGGGGTTCTCGACGCCTTGATCTCCGCTGTGACCGGCCTCCTGGACGGCCTGCTACCTGACGATTCAGAGAAACCAACGGTGCTGAAGGAACTGCAAGCATTGAAGAGCCTGCCGAGCGTCCCCGGCGCGTTGGCCGGCAGAGCCATCCCGCCGTCGGTCTCTTCCTCGACGCTGTCGACAACATCCAACCGTACGGTAACGAAAAGCCGGACATTGGGAGCTCTTGCGGTCCAGACCACCACCGGTACCATCAGCAGCACATCGAGCAAGTACTCGAGCACGTCTCGAGCATCTTCCGCTCCCGTGACGCGGAGACAACTCCCGCCATCCTTGCCACTCCCGTCATCCTTGTCACTCCCGGTATCCCTGCCTGTACCACCTCCCGTTGTTAAAAGTGGCAGCTCGACGAATGTAGCATCGTCAACGGCGTCTCATCTGACTTCTACGACGAGCACAACTAAAGCAAGCCCCGGCCCGGTTTGACCATGTTGATGGAGACAAGTCTATAGGATCGACTTTTTTGTACTAATGTAGATCTTGTAACGGGCATCGCAAGTCTAAGGAATGGAGTTGGTTGGTTGCGAGTCCAGAACAAAGCGAATTAAATAAGATATCCCGACGGGTAAGCCCTGCTGCTCGTGCATACACGGCGCTGCCAATATGAACGCGGTCACGTGTGCGATGGTATACGAGCACGCAGCTTCCACGCAGCCGTTATTTCTTTCGAACTTCCTTGCGGTGCCGTCTTCCAGATCATTGATTTTATCCTCCTCAGGATTCAAGTTGTATTTTTCTCCCTAGGTTAAGAAACTTTCGACTCCCAGTTCATAAATGGTGATTCTACCAAACAAGTCGGAACTCTTCTCAAACACAAGCTTCATGCACTGGATACCTTCCCCTCCTTCTTCAGGTAATTCGAACACCTGCCGTCTATTAACGTCTTCTGGGTGAACATGAGCCCATGTCGTCCACGCTGGCTCCTCAGAAGACACGGCAACGTCTATCGCGCACTGCGTCCCGGCGAAACCTCCTTGAAACGTTAGGACGATACGTCTCGGGTATACGGCTTTAGGGAAAATAAGGTGAATGAATTGTGGGAGGCCCTGGATGACCAGCACAGGTTAGTCGTAGGCACCGTGCGCACAGGTGTTCGCTACCTGTTGAGATGTCCAGCATGTTTCTGGATTGCCATCCGTGAGATTCTTCTTGCCAACAGTCTTGTCCAATATTGAGCTAACTCTGGCAGGTTATTGGTTGATGAGTTCGTGTCGAGGTGGCAAGAAATCACTGACTTGACTTTCGTGTCTGAAGTTACTATCGATTTGTAGGTAGCTGACATCTTCCCTCTTCAGTCTCCGTTCACCTAGTATTGCTCCAGTGCAACGAAAACTTCCAGTACTAGTGTTTGCTGTACCTGATGTGCCAGTGTGAGGCTATGACGAATCCTGTGGTCTACGATCGGCGTGGGAACCTTCGTCCCGACGTTCTGGTCAGTAGCACGGAGTGTCTATTTAGTTCCAGGACTCTTCCAAGACCACCAGTCAACATGACTTCTAATATGCCCACCATCACCCCACCATGGCTCACCGAAGCCCTCGAAACAGCTCACCAGCGCCTCGTCTTTGCTGAACTATCCAAGCGCGAGCAAGAACGTAGCAAGTACCGGAATGCTCCGCCCACCAGTACCCATACATCCGCTTTACCCAAGTTCTTCTCGCTCTTGAAACCAGAGAAAGATGAACACTCGAAACACTACTCCGTCGCAATCGGTCGCGATCCAACCAATCTATGGGCTAATCGCTACTCAAACATCGAACCCTATGACCGCACGCGTGTTGTAGTTGGGGCTTCTGAGAGCACTTCGCTAGGCTGTGGAGACTGCAGAGGAAGGTACTTCAATGGAAGCTGGGTGAAGGAATTGCACGGAGGCAAATGGTGGATTGCGACACAAGCGCCACTACGCGATACTGCACACACGTTTCTCTCCGTCCTCAAACAACCCATAGAGTCATCGTCGGACACGTCACCCCCCACGGGGAGTCGAGTACGAACTGTTGTGCAGCTCACGCTCAATCACGAAAATGGGCGTGCTAAAGCCTATCCGTACTTCCCATCCAAGGTCGGGGAATCCATGACGGTGACTCCAGAACCCGGTATCGCATCGCAGCCGTTCCGAGTGACGTTACAGGAGCAAAACTACATCGATGAGGCAAATTGTGTTCAGAGCAAAGTGTCCATCATTTCAGAGGGCGAAGAGGCAAGGGAACCTGTCGTCTTCACTCACATGTTGTATGTGGCGTGGCCGGACCACGGGATTCCAGAAGAGGAGGATGAAGCTAGTTTGCTGAGGTTTCTGCGGCTCGTCGATCTAGTCAATCGAGAGCCACATCCCGACAGTGCAGATGACGATCCCGAACCACCTATAATGGTCAACTGTTCTGCCGGCATCGGCAGGACAGGAACGTTCATCGCGTTGTCATCGCTCCTTCGCCACTATAACCTTCTTGATTCATCCTCACTATCCTCCCTTGATACCCCCCGTGCGGTTCTCGCCACCCAATCTCCACTAGGACCAATCTCTGGGCTCGAAGCTGACCTGGTAGCCCAGGAGGTCGACAACCTGCGGGAACAGCGACCTGGAATGGTACAGAGAAACGAGCAGATAAGTTTGATTTATCAGATCCTTGCGAAAGCATTTCTGGATTACAAGTGACGATTTGTGGATTGTTGTCTTCAATATCTTAGGTTCAAGTTACTAGCCGTGTTCACACAGAAGTCCATATGTCGTTTGTAACCATGTACCAACTAAAGCGCTAGAAGTCCAAGGAGCCCTTGTATGAGTCACTTAGAAGGCTTTCAAGAAAAGAAAGCCGGGTGTATTGATTGCAAGGCCGCCGGAGAACACACTTGGTCGTGCGAACGGTCCAAACTATTGGTCTGAATCTGGTGACACCTACCGGAAGGGGCTTTTCTAAAATGCTCAGGATATTTATCTACCCGCGGGTTAACCACACTATAGCAGGACCCACATCCTCTACTGCATGCTGACTTTGATTCGTAGACTCTCCTCGCTCTCGCGCCAGTTCTCAACCAGTCCAATCAGGATGACCTACCCCTCTACGATCCAGGCTATAACCATTGCTAAGAACGGGGGCCCCGAGGTGATAGAGAAAACGGAGATTCCGTTCCCAAAGGTGGAACCTGGTCATTTAGTCGTGAAGGTAATGTGTCACCTCAGTTGGCTGTTGGCTCGTAGCTGACTGATGCGATGAACTGTACTCAGGTTCAATACTTGGGTGTCAATTTCATTGACACGTATTATAGGTGAGGTCGTTCCCTGGCGGGACTTGCAGTTTCCTCACAGACATTCCAGAGAAGGTCTCTATCCAATCTCTAAATACCCTTTCGTCATCGGTAAAGAGACAGCCGGAGTCATCGTTGGCCTGCCCACCGATGACGCCGTTCTCAACGATCCCGACTACCAGAAGCGTGGATACAGAGAAGGTTCCCGCGTTGCTGTGGTGCGTTTCCCCTCACCATGCCTCGTTGATCTTCCACTAGACATCACACAGGATTTCTTGAGTACGCACGCCGAATACGTCTCCGTCCCATGGAAGACTGTGTATCCCGTCCCCGATTCCGTTTCGGCTCTTACCGCGGTTGCAGCTGTGCTTCAGGGTGTCACCGCTATTTCCTTCATGGAGGAGGCATACAACGTCCAGAAGGGTGACATCATACTTATCCACACGGTTGCCGGCGGTCTTGGTCTCCTCTTCTGCCAACTCGCCAAATCTCGAGGGGCAACTGTTATCGGTACTACTTCGACTGAAGAGAAAGCTGCGCTTGCCAAGCAGAATGGCGCCGATCACGTTATACTATATAAGAAAGAGAACACTGTGCAGAGAGTCTTGGAGATAACGAACGGTGAAGGTGTCCACGCCGTCTTCGATGGTGTTGGTAAAGATACGTGAGCAAATTGCTATGCACTCCACCAGCATCCGTCTAACTTCTTTCTTTTGCTAGCTTCGATTCCAACTTTGAGATGCTTAGAAGAAAGGGCACGTTGGTCTCAGTGGGCAACGCGTCGGGTCCTGTTGCACCCTTCCCTCCGTTGAAGCTCGTACAGAAGAACCTTAAGCTTCTTCGACCGACGTACGTGCCCCCTTTGAAGCTTGTATTGCCTTTTATTAACGTTGCATTCCAGAATGACCAATTATGCGTACACTGCGAGCGAGGTGTTGTATTACTCAAACACGCTATGGGACCTTGTAGCCAACGGGACCTTGAGACCCCTCATCCACAAAGAGTACCCCTTTACTGCGGAAGGCGTGAGGGAGGCACAGTCGGATTTGACGAGCGGAAAGACGACGGGTAAACTGGTGATAAAGGTTAGCGACTAAATTGATCAGTATGGGCGGGAATTTGGTCGGCTTGAGGTGATAGCTAGAAGACTAAGAAATAATGTAAGAGTAGCATTTTGCGCTTTATAGCTTCAAAAATCACGGAGAGTGCTTGATCATTGAGGCATAGGCAGCTAGCGACAATGGATGAAAGACATGGTGGTGGATAGGAGATGATGTGTCGGACTTTGAAATACGACGCGCTGATCTGGCAGTGGGTCTATCGGCGACGGCTATGTGTGATTTCCCTATTAGGGAGAATACCGCAGAGTTAGTAGCGTGAGTTCTTTCAATCGCACGAAGCAGAGCTGCACGGACTTGTCGTTCAAGTCGTGCTCCCAGCTCTCCAAGAGTACCATCGTAACATTGGGACCGAGACAGAACTCCTGTGCTTGAAAAAATGGTCCTATTTTCTCAACGCATTGCGTCGCTTCCCTTCAGCCTCAAATCGTTCGTGCTGTCCTACAATTCGTCCGCGGCCATTGGCATCAATTTTGCAGCCCGAAGGACTTTTAGTTCAATAACCAGGGTTCAGCACTCTAATATTGTTTCTCCATGTTTTCCAAGGCTACGCGTTCGTCCTCGGACGTGGCGGACTTCATTATGGCTCATACCCATTGTCGGAGGGATATCTATATACCTCTCGCCCAGTCCCCAGCTGCACCTAGCTTCTGTATTTTCGTCACCCACCCTCATTCCCTGCCCGGAAGATCGAGATAACACCCGAGAATTCACCAACGAGGATATGATTGGCTCACCCGCAGAGCCTCACCAGTCTATCCTCTCGAGGATGCTTTGGCTTGTACAAGATTACATCTGGGAGCCAGTTTTGACGGCAAGACGGTTCATCTACCTCTTCTACTTGTTTGTGCCCGTCATGATCATGATGCCAATGCTGCTTGTTGGGAATCCGGAGAAACGCTTGCAAGGCGATCGTTGGGGTGCTGTGTGGTGGTACGGCTTTCTTGTAGCAAGAATGCAAGCCGCTGGACCAACCTTCACAAAGGTGATCATGTTCACGATTCACGTCATCTCTTCCATTGATTATCCGTAGCTCGCTCAATGGGCGGCAACCCGCGCAGACCTCTTCCCAAGTCAACTTTGCGACAGAATGGGAGCGACGCACTCACAAGGGAGACCTCATTCATTAGCTTACACGAAGCAGGTCATAGAAGGAGTTTTCGAGAAGCCTTTCGACGATGTGTTTGAGGAATTCGATGCAAAACCCATTGGGACCGGTGCGATCGCGCAGGCAGGCTTTCACCATATCTTGTCATGCATGCATTCATTCAATTTGACCCACAGGTATACAGAGCCACCCTTAAACATGATCTACTCCCACCATCGTATCTTGGACCCAAGCGTCAGGCGAAGTCACCCGCCGGATCTTTGGCACCCGTCATACTGCAAGATCCGCCGCCGTCAGTGCCTACTGCATCGGTCGCGATAAAAGTTCTCCATCCCCGGGTTTCCAAGATGATCGGGCGTGACCTTGCGATCATGTCCTTCTTTGCCAATATCATCACACTTCTTCCTGGCATGCGGTGGTTATCTCTCCCCGAAGAAGTTCTTGTCTTTGGTGAAATGATGAATCGACAACTAGATCTTCGGAATGAAGCTGAAAACTTGCTCGTTTTTGAGAGGAACTTCGCACCGCGTAACGTACCGGTAACCTTTCCACGCCCTCTCCGGGTCTTCTCTACGGCCGATATCTTGGTGGAGGAATTTGAGAATGCCGTACCATTGGAAACCTTCTTGAAGAACGGGGGTGGCCCTTTCGATGACCAAGTGGCTACTATTGGACTGGATGCGTTTCTGGTAAGAGGACCTATTGGCCTGACTATCCTTCTAATGAAATGTTACAGAATATGCTTCTGCTGGACAACTTCGTTCATTCCGATCTTCATCCAGGGAATATCATGGTTAAGTTCACGCGACCACCCACGACCCGTGACTTTTTATACCATATATTCAACATCCTTTTTTCACAAAGCGATTGGTGTGACCCTGTTGTCCACTACCCAGCAGAGTCGGATGCGATCGTGTCCAGATTAAAGCAACTCAAAAACGAAGAGTGGAAAAAGGAGCTACAACGCGTCTCGGACGAAGGGTACATCCCAGAAATCGTGTTTATCGACGCCGGTTTGGTCACAACGCTCAATTCCACAAACCGCAAAAACTTCCTCGACCTTTTCCGCGCCGTTGCAGAGTTCGATGGCTATCGCACCGGACAACTCATGGTTGAACGGTGTCGGACTCCCGAATTAGCCATTGACACAGAGATATTTGCGCTGAAGATGCAACACATCGTGCTGAGCGTCAAGCGCAAGACATTCTCTCTCGGTCAAATCAAAATATCGGATATCTTGAAGGACGTGCTGAAAGCAGTTAGGGAACACCACGTGAAGATGGAAGCCGACTTTATCAACACGGTAATATCCATCCTGCTATTGGAGGGAATCGGACGGCAATTGGATCCGAGCTTGGATTTGTTCAAGTGTGCGTTACCCATTCTGAGGCAACTCGGGAGGCAGATGACGGCTCAGGAGTCAATAACCCACCTACCGTCAAGCAACCTTGGAGCACTGTTGAAGGTAAAATCCATGGTTTCCATACTTGTTAACTGAACTGAGAACATGTTTCTATAGGTTTGGATGTGGCTTGAGGCACGACAACTAGCTTCTGCTGCTTTCGTGGATGTCGACGACCTGGTGAAATATGATCTGTATGTCCTCCCCATCTGCATGTGATTTCGCGGTTCTTACCTCGTCGAAGGTTGGTCCCAAGTGTCTAGCTTCCGCCTTTTTGGCACGGTCACAAGACATCATAGAATATTGCATGTGTAGCGGAGGACTTATAGAAGGCATTGTAATCACCATTAATGCACAAACGAATAATTTGTGTTAGGGAACTTGCAAGCTACAGTAACTCGATATCATTGAGTGCTTGAGCATCGACGCACGACATCGATACGGTCAACTGTATATTTGAAATTGTGCAGATATCGAGTAGATCTAATCTTTTACGAATCGCTTGCTCCACCATGGCGTCCGCATTGCTAACCTCCAACTTACCTGATCTCACTCTACTTTCGAGAGGGAAAGTCCGGGACATCTACGCTACCTCGTCTAAAGACCACATCCTGTTCGTCGCGACCGACAGAATATCCGTGTTCGATGTCATCCTAAAGAACGTTTGTGACAATCTTCACTACATCGTCACTCGCTCACCCCAGAAACCGGTTTGATCCACAGGGCATCCCCGACAAGGGGAAGTTGCTGACAAGTATATCATTATTCTGGTTCGACAAACTCAAGGATATCGTCCCGAATCATCTGGTCACTGTCAATATAGATGAGATGCCAGAAGAGGTGAAGAAGTACAGGGACCAGCTAGAGGGACGAACTATGCTCGTGAAGAAGGCGAAAGTTATACCCTTAGAAGCGATCGTCAGAGGGTATCTCACTGGTGCGATGCGTACTCAGGTTAGGCAGATCGGGACTCATACCACCCGGTTTGCCAGGCTCAGCGTGGGCGGAATACAAGAGATCTGGCACCATGCACGGAATTCGCTTGAAGGAGGGCATGGTGGAATCCGAGAAGCTGGAGGAACCAGTCGTCACCCCATCGACCAAAGCCGAGCAGGGAGCACATGACGAAAACATCTCTCCGGAAACAGGTACTTTCATGCCTCTGTCTTGTCTGCCGATCTCATACCCCCTTTCCCCATTCAGCCGCGCAAGTGATTGGCGCAGAATTATATGCCCGGGTTGCAAAAATCTCCCTGGACTTATACAAGGCCGCAGCAGAGCATGCTTTGTCGTGTGGTCTGATTCTTGCCGATACTAAATTCGAGTTCGGTCTCATTCCCTCGTTGGACGGATCAGCAGAGGAACTCATTCTCGTGGACGAGGTGCTCACACCCGACTCGTCACGATACTGGCCACTCGCTGGCTATTGCCCTGGGAAACCACAACCGAGTTTCGACAAACAGTATGTGCGTGATCACTTGACTGCAGTGGGCTACAAGAAGGGCTTTGAAAGTGGACCAAATGGGAATGGCGAAGGGTGGGGTATCAGCGAAACCGTCATCCAGGAAACACAGACAAAATACAGAGCCGCTGAAGAAATGTTGAAACGGTCCGCGTAAAGACATCTATAGAAGAGACGAAAGAGTTGTTTATGATGTATTTGTGTAGACACATGTGTCCATATCTCCGCCAGCAGGCCTAGTGAAGACTACTCATGATCCAAATTTTCACTTGGATGGCGCCAGCATGTCTGTCCAACCTCGCTCGTACTGCACGGCAGGCTTCACGGCCACAGAAAGAGCACGCGCAGCCGTTAGTGCCCAGTGGGGGTTCCGCAGGAGCTCTCTGCCAAGAAGAACTACGTCGGATTTCCCGTTCTTGAGGTATGACTCCGTTTCGATTGGGTCCGTGAGGAGACCAACTGTACCGATAAGGAGGTCAGGATGCGCGTTCTTCAGAGCTTCAGCAAAGGGAACCTTGAACGCAGTAATGTTGTGAGATGCGGCTAGTCACGACTAAAGGATATGCATACTTGATAGCCATGCTTCAAAGGAATCTTCTGTTGCACCGAGTTGCCACCGGTGCTGGTGTCAACCAGGTCAACCCCAAGACGCTTCAACTCGCCAAGGAAGATTTTGCTCTGCTCAATACCCCACTGTTTCCATTCTCCATTCTCACCCAGTTCCGGGCCCTCTGCCCAGTCCGTTGCACTTATCCTAACAAACAGGGGCTTGTCTGCCCAAGTTTCACGCACGCTCTTGATGATACGCAATGGGAATCGCATACGGTTCGTAAGGTCACCGCCGTACGAGTCAGTGCGCTTGTTGGAAATGGGGGAAAGGAACTCGTGTACGAGGTATCCATGGGCTCCGTGAATCTCGACGAAGTCGACTGTTTATTATCCAAATCAGCATGATCAACAAGTTACAAGTTCAGAAATCCTTACAACCAACTTTCTTGCACCTGTCCACGGCTGTGATGAATGCATCTTCGACATATTTGATGTCTTCCTCTGTCATGGCCATCGGCTTGGGGAATGTGTCGGAGAAAGGTATATCGCTTGGGCCGTATACTGACAAAACGGTGTAAACCAATTAGATACTTCCCTGAATGCTGCTCACCATTGTCTGGCCATCCCCCCTCTTCCTTCTGCGCCACATCAGATTTGGACATACGGGTTCCAGCTGCATTTGCGCGAACCCACGGAGCATAGGTGGATGCTTTCCGGCCGGCGTGTGCAAGCTGTATTCCGATAACAGTGCCTTGCGAATGTGCAAAGTTTACGATGCGTTTCAGAGGCTCTATATGGCTATCGGACCAGATTCCCTACACGGCCATGAGCTCGGACGGTGGGGCATGGAGGTGATCCTTACCAGATCCTCTGGAGATATGCGCCCTTCGGGTACAACTGCGGTGGCCTCGACCACAATAGCTCCGACGCCCCGTGAGGCAAAACCCTGGCAAAATAGGCAGGGTGAGGGATGTTTGGAATGTAAAAAGACGCGCAATGGTACAAACGCCGAGGTGGACGAGATGCCAATCAGTGGCATGCCCGCGGTCGGAGCTGTACTGACACATGGGGGACTAACGGTAAGAGTCAGAAGACAGGTGCAAGAAGATGACGGGAGGTATAGTATGTACCACCCATATCCTGTTCTTGAAGGTGACATTTTTTATCGCGAGTGGCTGGAATAACAGAGGGAGCTCCGTGTTTTGGGTGAAAATGTCCTAAAAGACTATCAGTGACTAATGGCTCAGAACAAATGAAACGCACGGTATTGGTATAAGCCGAGCCAATCTCTGGCTCGTTCAGTGGAAAGAAACCCTGGACACCACGGGCAGCCTTGTTCAGGTTCAACGATGCTTGATCTGGAGCAGCTACATTCTGCTCTGTCGGGTCAGGACCCGCAATACTTGATGTCTTGTAAATGGCAGAAAGAGGTCGTTGAACTAAATTTCTGAGCATCGCGGCGGGTTAGCCAATGGTGCAGGAATATGGAGGGGTGTATGATATTACTTTCCAGATAGCACTCTTAAGTAGGATTCGTGTGCATTTTTGAAGAATTCCAGATGTTTCGATGGTATGGGTGCGGCCGCCGGATCACGAGGCAGCAGCTATCTAGCAGGCGATCGTGAATCAATATTAATAGTGCATGCACTGATGGCGGCAGAGAACACAGTACAAGTGTGTGTGATCTGGCTGAGAAAATTGGAATTTATCATCCCAAACGGTCACACAGTCCTACCTTGGTATCATTCCAGTATCATGCCTTCCAGTCATGCCAACATACTTCTCCCTCACCTTCAGAAAATAGAACCAGATGCTCAGTTCACTTACAGCATTCCCATCATCACTTCATCGGCGGGAAACAAGTACTACGCAAAGGTCGGGAATACCAACGAAAAGGAGCAATATCTTGGAGAGGCTGAATCCCTCCGAGCCATTCACAATGCCGCCCCAGGATTGGTGCCTAAGGTGTTTGCCAGCGGAGTAGTGGAGGGCGAATCAAACAAAGCAGCCGAAAGACCCTACTTTCTGTCCGAGTTCAAGGAATTGGGCAGCCTGTCTGTCGGATCAGCGGAGGTCCTGGGTAAGAGGCTCGCCGAAGAACTGCACACATTCAAGAGCAGCCAAGGTTATGGTTTTGGAGTTCCGACATACTGCGGGGCGACGAGGCAAGAAAACGGATGGTTCCAGACTTGGGAAGAGTGCTATAGTACCATGATTGGAAATCTTTTGTTCAAGCTCGAGAGTAGAGGTATATTTACAGAATTGGTGACCAAAGGCGAGGAGGTAAGGGCCAGGTACGTGCAAATCATCGATACTCCAGATACTTGCTTATCATTCAGAGTCATACCATGGCTGCTCCGTCCTCTGAAAACTGAGCCTGTCCTTTTGCATGGTGACCTCTGGGTACGCTATACAAATCCAGTTCATGTATAATGGTCGAGTCACCAATCTCTGGCAGAGTGGGAACACAGGTACTGACCGAACTAACGGTCAGCCAGTGATCTTCGACCCCTCTTCATATTATGGGCATAACGAAGCAGAGTGAGTAATGGAAGAATCCAACTAACCGTACCCGAGCGCTAAGCATTGGCAGTCTTGCTATTGCTCGCATTTTCGGAGGAATACCTAGCACCTTCTTCTCGACTTACCATAAATACATGCCAAAGAGCGAGCCTGTAGAGCAGTACGATCTGCGGGCCGACCTTTACGAGCTCTACCATTATCTTAACCACACGGTACTCTTTGGGGTAAGTAGACACCCAGAACCTTAGGATTGCAGAAATTGATGTTTGGTCAAAATCAGAATGTATACGCGGGAAGTGCGCTCCAGAAGATGAACGGGTTGTTGAGAGAATGTCCTTGAATATTTGTTGGCTAGAAGTACTGTGTGTCTCTGAACAAGCTGCCTTCCGTGTTTGTGAGCGATCGAGTCCAAGAGTAGTCATCCCGGCGGCTCAGTAAAGGGCGGAGCTCGAAAACAACGTGGGTGAGCAGCTACAACAGGTGTCAACAAGGCTCGCTCCAATCGTCGACACCCAATCGACACCGACGGAGCACTCAACTTGCCTCCGTCTCTCATCATTGCTCACGTTCTTCACTAGACACGGGGTGTCTCTCACGACGACTATAAAGACTTGTCAATTTTAACTTGATTCACAAGGGCTTGACCGTCCCCTAGTCCCACAATTCCTTCTTCCTGCATTGTACAACTATGAGCCAAGGTATGTATAATCCTCACATCTGCTACTAGTAGCATCTGAAGCACTTCTCTCAGAGATTGAACCTTCGCAAACTGCGTTTTCGTATGATGACCCCAATTTCGGAATGGACGAAGAGGAAGAGGAGTACGAGGAGATAACACAAGAAGACTGCTGGACCGTCATTTCCAGCTTCTTTGAGCAAAAAGGTCTCGTCCGGCAGCAGCTGGACTCTTTTGACGAATTCGTCCAGAACACGATGCAGGAGCTAGTCGATGAAAATGCAGACCTCATTCTTGATCAAGCCGATCAACACACTGGTCATGAAGCGGACATGACGCGACGCTACGAAATCAAGTTTGGGCAAATCTACCTCTCGCGGCCGACAGTCACAGAAGCGGATGGCTCCGTAGTTCCCGTTTTCCCTCAAGAAGCACGTCTGCGGAACCTGACATACTCCGCGCCACTGTATATTGAAATGAAAAAGAGGGTGTTGATAGGTCGTGAGGATCCAGATGGCGTTCCCGGAGACACAATTTGGGAGGCGGAGGCACCGGAGACTGCTGACGATGCGACAAAAGTTTGGATAGGGAAGGTAAGCTCTTGACCGCGCGGAGGTTCCACTTCGAGGTAATCCGTCCTTCAGGTTCCCATTATGCTCCGGTCCACATTCTGTATCCTCCGAGGATTGCAAAATCAAGATTTGTACGACTTGAACGAGTGTCCATACGATTCCGGAGGATACTTCATCATAAACGGGTCGGAGAAGGTGCTCATCGCACAGGAGCGCATGGCGACAAACCATGTCTACGTCTTCGCAAAAGCCCAGCCTTCTCCTATCAGTTTCCTTGCTGAAATACGGAGTGCCGTCGAGAAGGGTGGGAAGACAATCAGTCAATTCCAGGTCAAGATGTTTCACCGCAACCAAGAGCGATCTGTAAGTGCAAAGACTTGCATAACATGATATCACATTTATTGTCATCCAGTTGGGAAATGTCATGAAAGCGACAATTCCCTATATCCGCGTCGACATTCCCATCTGGGTTGTCTTCCGTGCACTTGGAGTCATCTCAGACCGTGATATCCTCGAGCATATTTGTTACGATATGCAAGATTCTCAAATGCTTGAAATGCTCAAGCCCTGCATCGACGAGGGTTTCGTCATCCAAGATCGTGAAGTGGCCCTCGACTTCATCGGAAATCGAGGCACCACTACAGGTCTTTCTCGAGAACGCCGTATTCGTTACGCCCAGGAGATTTTGCAGAAGGAGATGCTCCCTCATGTCTCCATGGCCGAAGGGTCGGAATCAAAGAAAGCGTATTTCTTCGGTTACATGATTCATCGACTACTACTCGCTGCTCTGGAACGGAGAGAGCTCGACGATCGTGATCACTTCGGCAAAAAGCGCCTTGACCTTGCCGGCCCCTTGCTAGCTAATCTTTTCCGAATGCTGTTCAAGAAGTTGACGAGGGATGTTTACCGATACCTTCAGAAGGTACGTAGAGGGATACCATGTTTGTCGTGTACTCATGAGCTTTCAGTGCGTTGAGACCCATAAAGAGTTCAACCTTTCCTTGGCAGTCAAACATCAGACTATCACAAATGGTCTCAAGTATTCTCTCGCCACGGGTAACTGGGGCGACCAAAAGAAGTCCATGGCTTCGAAGGCTGGTGTCTCTCAGGTGCTCAACCGATACACTTATGCGTCTACTCTTTCGCATCTCCGTCGTTGTAACACGCCCCTTGGGCGTGAGGGAAAGATTGCGAAGCCTCGTCAACTACATAATACGCACTGGGGAATGGTCTGTCCTGCCGAGACCCCTGAAGGACAGGCTTGCGGTCTCGTCAAGAACTTGGCGCTCATGGCCTGTATCTCCGTCGGTTCCTACTCCGCTCCAGTCATCGAGTTCTTGGAAGAGTGGGGTCTTGAATCATTAGAGGAGAACGCACATTCGTCAACGCCTTGCACGAAGGTTTTCGTGAACGGTGTTTGGATGGGTGTGCATCGCGACCCCGCTAACCTCGTCAAGACCATCAAGAAGCTCCGTCGCAAGGATGATATCAGTCCCGAAGTTTCAGTGGTTCGCGACATTCGCGAGAGGGAGCTTCGTCTCTATACTGATGCGGGGCGAGTCTGCCGACCACTCTTCATCGTCGAAAACCAGCAGCTCGCTTTACAGAAGAAGCATATCAAGTGGCTCAACCAAGGATATCGTGACGACGATGGTGAGGAGTTCAAATGGGAGCACCTGGTGAAATCTGGTATAATCGAGTTGTTGGATGCTGAGGAGGAGGAAACGGTGATGATTTCTATGACGCCAGAAGACTTGGAGAACTCTAGGCTACAATCTGCAGGTATCAACCCCCACGAGAACGATGGCGACTTCGATCCTGCGGCGCGATTGAAAGCGGGAATCAACGCACATACATGGACGCATTGCGAGATTCATCCTAGCATGATTCTTGGCGTTTGTGCTAGTATTATTCCTTTCCCCGATCACAATCAGGTACGTATGACTTGCACACTTGGGCTGTTGAGGCTTATATTCGTACAGTCACCGCGTAATACCTACCAATCGGCTATGGGTAAACAAGCCATGGGTATCTACCTAACCAACTTCTTGGTTCGAATGGACACGATGGCCAATATCCTCTACTACCCTCAAAAACCCCTTGCCACCACGCGCTCTATGGAGTATCTCAAATTCCGCGAGCTCCCTGCTGGCCAAAACGCTATCGTCGCCATCCTCTGCTACAGTGGTTATAACCAAGAGGATTCCGTCATCATGAACCAGAGTTCCATTGATCGAGGCTTGTTCCGAAGCATATATTACCGGAGTTATATGGATCTGGAGAAGAAGAGTGGAGTTCAACAGCTCGAGGAGTTTGAAAAGCCTACTCGCGACTCAACCCTTCGCATGAAGCACGGCACCTATGACAAGCTGGAGGATGACGGTCTCATTGCACCAGGTACGAATGTCAGGGGAGAGGACATCATCATTGGCAAGACAGCACCTATCCCACCAGATAGCGAGGAGCTGGGACAACGGACGCGGACGCACACCCGACGAGACGTCTCGACACCTCTGAAGAGCACTGAGAACGGTATCGTTGATCAGGTTCTCATCACAACGAACTCTGAGGGGCAGAAATTCGTCAAAGTCCGTGTGCGGTCTACGCGCGTCCCACAGATCGGAGACAAGTTCGCCTCTCGTCACGGTCAAAAGGGTACGATCGGTATCACATATCGCCAGGAAGATATGCCATTCACCGCTGAGGGTATCGTTCCCGACATTGTCATCAACCCTCATGCCATTCCATCACGTATGACCATCGGTCATTTGGTCGAGTGTCTTCTCTCAAAGGTCGCTACCCTCATTGGTAATGAGGGTGATGCTACTCCATTCACTGACCTCACGGTGGAGTCCGTTTCGACCTTCCTACGCCAGAAGGGGTACCAATCTCGCGGCCTTGAGGTCATGTATCACGGCCACACGGGCAAGAAACTCCAAGCTCAAGTGTACCTTGGTCCTACGTACTACCAGCGTCTCAAGCACATGGTGGACGACAAGATCCACTCCCGTGCTAGAGGTCCCGTACAAATTTTGACAAGGCAGCCTGTGGAAGGTCGCAGTCGTGATGGTGGTCTCCGTTTCGGAGAGATGGAGCGCGACTGTATGATTTCACATGGTGTCGCTGCCTTCTTGAAGGAACGCTTGTTTGAAGCAAGTGATGCCTACCGTCTGCATGTTTGCGATATGTATGTGTCCAGAGGCAACTTCCGTTTGTTCCCATACTAAACTTCCTGATTAGTTGTGGTCTCACTGCAATTGCGAACCTCGTGAGTGTAATCCATGGCTCAAATCAGTTTGTTGTTGACGATGTATTTTCGTTGACAGAAAAAGCAAACTTTCGAGGTACGATTGTTCAGCCTGTCAGATTTTCCGATCTGACCGAGATTTTGTTGTAGTGTCGTGCCTGTAAGAACAAGACTGCATGCTCTCAGTTATACATCCCCTACGCAGCGAAGCTGTTGTTCCAGGTTTGTTCAGTCTTAGTGCTCCACTTCCATCGCTGAGTGATCTTTCCCAGGAACTGCAAAGTATGAATATCGCAGCTCGTCTCTACACTGTCTCAACAGGTCGCGTCAGGGATTCTTCATAGCATACGTTACCGAAGTAGATGGCAATAGGGGTCCCTGTATTCTACATATACTAATAACAAGGCTCAGTCAAATAAGTGAAAAGAGCGTGAGGAGCCTAATCATCCCTATCCCTCCGCTGCCTTCCTCCCATGAGGCCCTGTCGCTCGTTCGTGTTCTGATTCTCGTCCATCGACCCGCGTTCGCCGCCCCGTCGCTTTTTCGCCGCACTATCAGTCTCATCATCGCTACCACCGTCCTCATCACCAATCTCAAAGACGACGTGGTCTTCGGCAAGTGCCTCAGGTTCCCTACGGTTATTGACAAGCGTGATCTCGTCGTCTTCTTGTACCGTAGTCCGAAGTTGAAGGGCTTCAAGGTCATAGTCTTCGGCATCTTCATCCTCTTGTGCAATTTCATCCGACATAGCAAGCGTGGATATCGACACTAAGGGTGAGCATGTTGTTGGCTGATCAGTTAGTAAACAACTTATCTGCGGTTGTTTTCGGTTGGACGCCAAAGGTAGGCAATTGACCAAAAGGAGACAAAGTAGAGGATCGCAAGGTAGCCGTCAAGTAGCCACCAACGTATCCGCCAAGACTTAGCAGCATAGTCTGGGAGGAGCATGTTACGAATGATCAATCAATCCCTCAATTAACGCACCTTCGGCAAAACGGTCGGAAAACGCAAAAGAGGATACAACGAAAAAGATTGTAATCACGACAACCGTAGCAAGAAGAATGTAGTACAATCGTTTGAACATATTCAACTTGTACCGCTGTTTTCGGATCGTGAGTTGCATCATTGTACCTAAGGATCATTGTCAAGGTCAATATCGAGAGCACGAATGCGCGACGTACCATTGAGCGAGTACAAGATCCACATGAGGAAACCACTCAAAGTAAACGCCAGAGGGATGATAAACATTAGGAGAGTCAATGCTGACGTCGACTCGAGTTCAAGTTCGACAATGCCAACGGCGTACAGCACTTGAACGACATGAGGAGGTGTGTGGTAACGTCCTGGTGTAAAACATACCTCCGAAAACGAAATGAGCACCAGCCAAAAGCTGACATTTTAGCATTGTCTTTCCCAAAGATTCCCGCACAACGCTAAGGCCAAGTGAAACGACCAGAAGCATGAAGAACGACAATGCATTCCTGCCAGCATCGAGTATGGCGACTGTGGATTGAAGCTCAGCGTGCCCCACTCCGTAACACAAAGCCTGGATACCAACCTACAAAGAGGAAAACGGTTGATGCAGTGTTTTTGCCGTGTGCGTTGAGATATCGATAGTACACTGCTTGTCTTTAGACGGACGTTCTCTACTGGTAAGCCCTACGACTCACCCCAGTTTGCTACCATCTCGATCACGAGAAACCCGATTAGGCTCGACAAATAGTACTGCAGACAAGCAATAAGCTAAACTGACTTCGCCATTCAACCAAACTACGCACCTGAATAGGGAGGAGTTCCGTAACGTGCTTGTAGCAGAAATAAGCCCAGGCAGAACCAAAAATCATGTATGCAAAGAACATGGCGAGATAGAACTACAATGGACAGGCCTTAGTCAGAGGCTATGAACGGGGAGGGATGAAACTTACGTTGACTTTCGGATAATCAGTGGCTGGAAGTTTACCCTCGAAGGTGTTTCTGAAAAGAACGACACCATTGTAGGTGGGATGATACGGGACCCCATCTGGAGCCTGGCGAGCAGTAGTGGGGGACATCACTGTCACAGGCACAATGGCTAAAGGGAAAGGTGAGACTCAAGCCTCGCAAGGCTACAAAACTTCAACTTGCCTGCGCAGTAGTATCCTGTCTTACGAACCTGGTATTGTATGGGAGACGTATAAGCGAGTATCCCGGATGGGCTTGGGTTTAGGGCATCGTCAGCACGGGGGGTAACATGAACCTCGACCGGCGCAAAACCCCTTAGCGAGGGCGACGTGTATTTTTCTGGGGGCGGGGTCGGGTTGTTCTCAGTTTCCCATAAATGTGAGGAAGATGATCTCTGTGATACGCCTGTTTGATTGAGTGCAACACTGGCAGTCCAAAAGCTGGTCTGAGACATGACAGTGTGGTCGTTCGGGTCCTCAGTCCCGAAGATGAATGTTCCAATATTCTCATACGAGCACAATCCCGATCTCACGGCATCGGTCGTGCAGACATAAGTCTTCTGCTGATTAAAAGGGGCTGTGAGCGGGCTGTGACGTGTACTAGTATGGGCATCACTCACGGGCAGAGAGTCGTCTGTCTCGGAGGTGACCTTACCTAGATACTTGACGTCTTTCCACTCGTATATGACCATGGCTACCTGGCCATGAGATGTACTAGGATCGAACGTCACTGTGATAATATGTTCAACATCTGCTTCCGCTGTTGTGGAAGGACACTCTAGTGCTGCGCACCGTTGATGTAGGTCTCAGGGCCACCCCACATGCCCGAGCATACCTGCCTGGAATAGTCTGAGTCTGCAAATGCGACTTCATATCCAGCGACGAGAGAAACTGCGGTGAGCAGACCCAGCAGCAACAGGTGGCTGAAATATTGGCGCATCCAGAAAGCGTTTGTTTTAGTTTGTTGTCCGAAGCCTTCTCCTGCATTACTTATTGAGGTGACGTCACGTAGTCACAACTTGTCACGCTTACCTTTACCATTACAAGACTAGGCGAAAGCACACCGAGGGCCAATTACAAGACCGCCACCACCTTTGCGAAGCACACGTTGACGTCCCAGAACACTCCAAGGGCAACCGAAGCTATGCGCGGTGACGATGAGGATGTCTTTGACAGCGTAACTTGGGAATCCGCCTCCGCACCCTATGATGTCGCACCCTATGATGTCGAACCTAGAGTACATTCCACTGGACCTGGGTTTAAGCAAAGTACGGCTGGTGTCGAGGAATCCAGTGGCCCTCATGATCCGAAGTGGGAGGGGCATCTCATAACCATGGTCAAGGATCCTGTGAAAGAACTGCCAGAAACAAAGGATGCTTATGTCTCCTACTTGGTTACGGCGAAGGTGTGCCCCATTCATTGCATCATGAAGTTCGCTTTACCAACGCGAGCCGAAGACAAACCTCCCTATATTCTCTACTCCTAATCCTTCGTCCCGTCGGCGGTTCACAGATTTCGTGTTCCTACGGGATCACCTTGTAAAGGATTTCCCAGCATGTGTGGTACCAGTCCTCCCGGACAAGCACCGGCTAGGTACGTTTCGCCACTGTTAACCTAGTACGACACTCAATCCCTCTAGAGTACATCACTGGCGATAGATTCAGTCCTGAATTTGTGGAGCGCCGTAGATTAGAGTAAGCTTACACAGGTACCATTTAGACGTCCTCGACTGACTGCGAATAGTCTCTACCGGTTTTTGGAGCGGATAGCTCGGCATCCTACTCTGCAACGCAGCACGCTTGTCCGCGCCTTTTTTGAGTCTACGGAATGGGTATGCTTGTTGTTGTCCCTTCGTTGAATTCATCGTAACTATGTACCAGCACGTCTACATGCACCAACATCTCGCACACCCACCTGGTCCTGAACCTACGCCAGGAATAATTGACAATCTCTCGGACACTCTCTTGAACGCTTTCGCTCGTGTGCGCAAGCCTGACGAGCGCTTTCTCGACATGCGCGAGTCGGTCGACAAATTCGAGGACGGCCTTGTGCTCTGTGAGCGCCTCTGGAACCGCATTCGTGGGCGAACGAACGGTGAGTCTGCGTCTTTTAAGTTCTTTTGGGGGAATTCTGAGGCTAAACGAGACGGAAATCCGGAATCCGGTGAAGATCTTACGGCCGACTATCATGATCTTGCTGTCGCCGTTCAAGGCCTCGGATTTCTGGAATCAGGTATCACAGACCCTCTCAATCATTTCTCGAACACTCTTCTCGAGTTTTCGGCACTCTTGCGTCACAAGGTATTCCTGTTCACCCTTCTGCCGTCTTCTCATGACATCACATGTCCCATAGACGCAGACGACTACTGACCCATTCCTCGTGCATCTCCACTCCCTCCTCACTTATTCCCACGCCAACCGAGCTGTTCTGAAGCTTCGCGATCAGAAGCAACTCGATTTTGAGGAGCTATCAGACTACCTATCTGGCGTCACTCTCGAACGCGACCGTTTGTCGGCGGTCATATCAGGCCACGCAGGGAGTACTGGGTTGGGGCTCAGTGCCTACCTGAAGGATAAGGTAGACGCCATTAGGGGTGCAGATGACGATCGGAGTCGGGTGGAAAAGATGCGGAAATTGGACATCAAGATCAAAGAGGTATGTAAAACCTCCGTTACCGTCCGCAGGGTTCACGGCTCGCCTTTGAATCTAGCTCCAAGACGCGGTCACCACTGCACATGAGACGTCGGATGCCTTCAGTGATGAGACGTTAAGGGAACAAACTATTTTCCAATATTCGAAGGAGGCGGAAATGAAGGAAATGCTTGGCAACCTGGCTGACGGGGAGATTGAATTTTATCAATCGGTATGTTACCTCTGCGCATCTCTTCCGTGGTACTGACTTGCAATGTCCACAGGCGATGGAGGAGTGGGAGCGAATTATACCTATTATTCAACGCATACGGGTGGACGTTTAGTACTGATCTATACAATGTTTCCTTTGCTGCACGTGTCGGGGATATACTTTCTTTATGGAATTGCTGCTCACTGTATTAGTGCTTCAAGGTATATTCATGTTTTATGTGGGAAGGTGACATGGCCAATACACGAGAAAAAGCTCATCAGAGTCATGCAACATTGTCTTTTCCCTTTCCTTTTGAATGTGAGTCTCCATTCGCATGTAGATTCTTCAGTCTCCGCAGTTTGTCTTCTGATTCCTGCACTGCTAGTGACAGCTAAGGCAACCATCAGAAAGGGAGGTACGGTGGCGCGAAGCATGATAAGACTTACGTTGATTATACCTGTATCTACCGCTCGCAGAAGATGGAGCTGGGCTTCGTCGGATGCCCCTGCGGTGGTAAGTTGACGATCGGCGGGTACCCATGGTGATGGATCCTGACACGGGTGTTCCAATTACTGACACCTCGGACTTAGTTAACCACAGACCTGATCCTGCCTTGCGGAAGGCACCTTGTCGTCATTCAGCTCTATGACAATTGCAAATGATGCTTCGTCTGCACCAAGGTTTGCAAAGGTCACGTAGAGAAAGAAGGTAGGGACCCACCTTGAAGCTCAAGCAAGCCCAGCTGAGCCTCGATCATAGTTAGCTTGATTAAGAAAGAGCGGAAATATTGACTGAGAGCTATTGACGACATAGCATCTTGAACACTGGGAGAAGGGGCGGGTCACGAACTTGATAGCCTGGAGAGATTTAGGCTTACCTGGTGTCTTTGTTGTAAGACTCGACCTGAATCATGTTATTTACAGAAAAAATGAATCGTTCTAGTGCGAGATGGTCCTTGTCTTTTATGACGACTACGACCTTGTCGACGTTTCCCTAGGGGGCCCAGAATCAGATCGCTGACACGGGGGATAAGTCGTTAACTCACCAGACGGAGTTCATCGGTGACGGCCTTGACGGCACCGGAGATATATTCATTAAGAGCGGGATGTCGCGACTGGAACACTGGTGTATCATACTTCTTTCTTCTCACGAACAAGTCCGGGGGATATATCTGGCGGACGTATAGAATAGTGTGAATGGCAACTTCGACTGAGGACGAGTAAGGCATCAATATTTCAATTCGAAAGTCATCTACTCACTGAATTCTGCAATGCCTTTGACGGTTTCTAGATTTCATTGTTTAAATACTAGAATTGATAGCTGAGGTTAGTACTTACGGTTGAACGTGAGTGATTCAGAGGCTTCTGTCATTGGCTGTACGTGGGTAAGGATGTGCTGGCAGACGATCATGATAGTGCGTCATCGCTAGATCACGTGATCCAACCGCAATTCTTGTAAAAAGATTTTGAGGATATGAAGCGTTGTTTAAAGGTCCCTGTAGAAGTAACAGCTGCACCAGAGACAACCTGAGAGCTTCCAAGTCTTCCATTGAACGTTGAATAGAGTCCAATCGAGAGATTGATATATCATATTGGTCAATTGCGCTTGACGTTGACGTGTAAATATTTGTGGCCAGTGTCGAGGAAGTTCTGCCTTCCACCTTTCCTCCAAGTTATATTCCCGCTTGAAGGCTTTCTTGTTCATTATTCTTCTCCTTCTAACTTATATAGCATCTCATTGTTTTCTACGTCCCTCGAGGCGCACTTGCAGCCACCATGTCCGCTCGTTATGCCTTCGTCACACTTTTGACCTCAGATTCCTATCTCCCAGGTGCACTTGCTATCGCAGGTGCCTTGAAAGATGTGCATCAGACCCAACCATCTGATCAACAATTAAAATACGACACCGTTTGCATGGTCACACCAGAGACCCTCGATGTCACCACTATCAGACTCCTAAGGAAGGCTTTCGACGTCGTCATCGGTGTTGAAGTCATCGTTAAGCCAGATGTCGAAGCCTTGGCCTTGCTTGGTGAGTAGTCTTCTCTGCCTTTGATGCAGTGTCATCACCTCCACGGAGCATCAATTGAACCATCTTTATGAGTCTCCTTTTGGTTGTCTACATGAGCATGTGCATGAGCTCCATGCAACGTTGTTTCCTGCTGCCTTATCACTCACATGGCTTCTCAATCACATAATCTCTTTGAGCTAATGTTTTCTCTTCTTGCGAATCACAGGACGTCCAGACCTAGACACTGTATTGACAAAGTTACACATATTCCGCCTCACCCAATACACCAAGGCAATATTCCTCGATGCGGACGTGCTCCCAGTCCGCCCTTTGTCCCACCTCTTTGCTCTGGATCACGAGTTTTCCGCAGTTCCTGACGTAGGATGGCCAGATATATTCAACTCTGGTGTTATGGTATTGTCACCCGGCGAGGACAAATTCAAGGAGCTTCAGGAGCTCCTCAAGACCAAGGGCAGCTGGGATGGAGCAGACCAAGGCATTCTGAACGAGTGGAGAGGGAATAATTGGAATAGGCTCAGCTTCACGTACAACACCACGCCGACAGCCGCTTATACGTCAGTTCTATCGAACCTTGCCGTTTTAATGGTCTTCTGACTGGATCGCATTAGCTACGCACCTGCATACGAGCGTTTCGGGTCTCAAATATCTGCCGTTCACTTTATAGGTCCTCATAAACCTTGGCATTCCATCCCTTACCGTGCACCAGGTTCCTCTGTTGTACAACCTTCTGACATGGATGTAGAGTCTGCCTCTACTGAAACGCTTTCTACTCAGCAGCCCGCATACGATTACGGCTCGCTTGTTGATCGCTGGTATAACGTGTACGATCGCCATTATCGATCGCAGTCCGCCGTACTCGACTCCGACTTTGAATTACGCAGATATACATCTGCGTGGAACGAACAGAACCCCACCAAGTCCGACACGGGTGTCGACACGGGTGGAGCCCTTGGACTTGAAGAGCTGCGTCGCTTGGCACTGGAAGGCATGGGATCTCTGGGCATAGTATCGGCCCACCAAGCCCATGGGGAAGGCGAATATCAATCCATGCCGCTTGAAGGGCGGTTTGATTTGATGCGCCCTCGAACACGTGCTGAAAGGAAGCAGGAACAGTCGGCCGAAGAGCCTTCTCACTCCGAATCAGCCGACATCCCAGCCGACATTCCAACGGAGACCTCGACGCCTGAGCCGTCAACACCTGTTGGTCAGAACGTATTGCTTCCTTCAGGCACTCCTGTCAGATGGAAGACGCTACCTACTCCAGGTGTGGACGAGCTCCCTCCTGCTCCCCATGCGCGCTTGATGTCTCTTCCTCCTACGCCTCTCCACTACGTCCCTGCTCCCTATCAGCCTTTGCCTGCCACTCGCGAGACAGGAGCTCAAACGGGCTCGTCCAAACCAAAGCGTCGGTCGCCAGGGTGGAGACCTTCATCTCCCCCTTTTTTAGCCTGGAACCCTGCTGTTGAACCACCTCCGAAGAGTGCCCCTCCACCTTCTGCCTTCCCAACTGACACCTACTTTCCTAATGTCTGGGACCGCGCCAGGTCCAGGTCCAGAGACCGTCCTAACTCGTCTTCCGTGTCTACGTCATCCGCGTCCTCCGAAACGTCAATCACTACTGCAGAACCTAGCCCAGCCAAGCCACAGGCGACACCTCATGCACTCTTCGACCCGCCTCCTGCACCGGAGATCCCTGAAATGCTACTTCGGCAAGGGCACTATCGTAATGTGACGGGGGAGGTTGGAGGATCTCCTACTCCTGATCGCACCAAGGTTAAGCGCGTCTTTCCATGGGAAGAACGACCGCGTCATACTCCCGGACGTATGTTCCCCGAGGAGGAAGCACCATTACCAGCTGCAATCTTCGTGCGGTCCTCCCCTACTGTCTCTGCTACGCCGGAAAAGAAGGCTACTTTGCAGTCACCAATGCCTTCGCCTTTAGTTGGATTTCCGCCGTCGTTCCAGTCTCATCATCCGTGGGACGGTGCGTCTGTCCTCCAAAGACACGCCAACAAGTTCACTCGCCCTGCACCTTCGCCTAGCCCCCTCGCTCCTGCGTTCGAAGGTGCATCGAAGAGACTTCTAGAACGGTCAGACACAACCAGTCATGATGGAGACGTAGAGGATGAAATAGACTCCGAGGAAGAAGCACCGGTGGAGTCGAGGTCACGGAGCTCCAGCATTGGAACGACGAAGCGTGGTCTGCAGAACCGTTCCATCGGCGTACAAACAGACGCCAGGGAACTGCGCGACGAGGGTGTGCAGGCCACAGCATGGGTAGCGGAAAAGCGGACCAGGCCTAAAGCGATGAGCGCCAGCTCAAGGCGCCACTGGCCACCGTCGACTGGTACTGGCGTTGTGCCGCCTGTAATGGCAACAGACGTTTCAACTGGGGTTGAGGCTCGGGCAGGACGTTTATCTAGCGTTCCGAAGGCAGAGGATGCAGCGCCTACCTCGACTGCGAGTGGGGGCAATCTGCTCGTGTCCGACTCACCGCGGTCGTCGTCACCCCCTGACGTGTCCGTCCGCACGACATCGACAACACCCAAGCCAAGGAGAGCTGGTACCACTAGCCCTCCCTCTGCTTCTTCCCGAAAGAGCCCTGGTGATGCATTCGCTGCATCTCCGGTGTTGTCCGTGGGCCCCATTTCTCCCGCTGATGGGCAACCCCTAGTTCAAACCCGCAGAGGATCTCGTGTCTGGGATCCAGCTCGTGGCGTCGAATTGTTTAAGCGAGGCTCCGAAGAGGTCCTTGCAAGGTTTTTGAAAATGGGATCTTGGGAAGAACGTACGTGAGGCACTGCAGTTTCGTGTTCTTACGATTTTTTTTTCGTTCTTTTTTATCTTCCTCATGGTCTGTCGTGATGCATTGATGTTTCAACATGACACGTTTTCCTAGCTTCTTTCCGTCACCATGTCGTTCAACTGCTAGCTACGACCGGGATACCACACTTCATCCCCGTTCAAACGTTCAAGTTCGATTACCATGTCCCCCCTTACAAAGCTTCCTTATGATCCACTTTTGTCTCTTTTCACACCCACATAAATTCTTGACTGTTAGTGTCTCTTCACAATGTAACGGTTTTTCCCATTGTTGTCTCAAAATGGCAAGTGTCGTCATTCGTCGTTTGCTCCTGAGGATGACGTCAGGGTAAATAATACATCGGTGAGCGGGTTATACACTCACAATTACTTGCATTATTACCATCATGGCGAATCGAGGTTCAATATTCAACGTCGAGGAAGCCGAGGGGGTGAAGTTAGTCCAGAGTCCATCCAGGTTTGTCGACAACGGGCTAATATAAGTCCCAGCCGTGTGCAGCACGAGACTACCGCCGCAAACGCTCAGGCAGAAGCACCAACTTCCGAAGTCGCACGACAAGTAGAAAAGAACGCAGAGCAAGCCAAGGAAGCAGCAGAGAAAGCTGCTCTAGCCGCCAAGGTACGTCGCAGAATAGCAACTAGTTTTATTCCGTAGTACTGACACCACTCCAAGGGGATGGGCCCAGAGATGACAGGAGAGCCCCTATCTGACTTGGACGTATTGAAGCGAGAATCAGCAGAAAAGACGAATGCGGCAGTTGTTGAGGGGAAACACGACACCCAAATGGCCGTGGCGGCTAGCGAACGCTATTTCGATCAGGCGAAGTCGGTAGTAGGTAACGTGTTCGCCTCCGCTCAAGTAGGTGTTTGATTGGGTCGTTGGCATTTAGCTGATCTCACCATGACTGCAGAATTTCTTACGCGGGAGCACAGGTGGTCAAGTTCACCCCCAAGGTTCTTCCACAGGGATTGCGGCGCCGGAATCTATCAAATCGGAAGGTAAAGCGGATAATGTTCTTGCATCACTGCAGTCGACGGCAGGGTCAGCAATCGGGGCCACACAACAGTATCTGGCTTCCGCACAAGCCACCGTTCAACCCCACGTCGAGAGCGCTCGGCAAGCGCTGGAGCCACGTGTCGTTGGTGCAAAAGCTGCTGCACAATCTCATGTCGATAAAGTGCGAGAAACCGCACATGTGGGACATTTCGGCCTACCGGGATTTACACAGTCCGATCATCCTTCAACAAATCTTCCCATTGACGCAAAGGAAACTCCCGGCTCAGAGCCTCGTACAACCACCACAACGGCAGGTGCCGACAGACCGAAGCTGGAGTCAGGAGTTGCTTGATCAGCTTTGAGTTCGAAATGGAACTGAGTCCAGGATACAGCAGCGTAACGGAAGGTAACGGATAGTATGCGCAAATTCCTGGTTATCTTCCACTGTTCAGCGGATGTGGATAGCTTTCAATATTAGGACGGACGACACGTCGATGTGACTCACCTGTATCTCTGCTTCACCGTGTCCTCTAATGTAACACTTTCAATGGTCGGTTTCAACGCGCTCAGTGGCTTTTCCCTAAAGGCCTTGCTCACTGTCAGCACCGCGGTAGCCTACGCTCAGAAACCTGGTGCGCATGAAGTTAGCTCGTCCATCGATGCATTACGAACAGGAAACAAGCCGCACAGTGACGCCTTTTGCTTGTGAATCGCTCAAATGTTAAGTGCTAATTTACAATCAATTGCATGACCAGTTGCAGTCGAGCCCCCGCACCGAACGTAACTGAAGAGGCTGCAACCAACCCAGAGGGCGACCAGCTAGTTCATTTAGACCCAGTAGTAGTGTCAGGGGTCAAATGGAGTTGATCAGGCAAAGTTTGATGCTGAGAATATCACGTACTTGATGGACCCGAATAACGCAACGACTTGGACCTAAGCTGTATGCATAAGTTACTAACCTGCATCCAGTTGACCAGGTGGTCGAAACGCCAGTGCAAAAAGCGTTAGAAATCGCTCGGCCATTCACGTTCGTGATAGCTAGACCAAGTCACCTGTCCATGTCAGGGCCATTTCTGTCACCCCAGAATGGATGATCAACTGAGCGATAACATTCATGATGCGGTGCGATCAGTCACTATAATAGCTTCAGCTTCAGTTGTCCTGCCGCATCAACTCTCATCTAACTGATTGACCACTATGGTGAGCGAAGGGGCACCTCCGTGTTACACCGTTTAACCTGTCCCCATTAGTCGTTTTTTGGTTTCGCCGAAAAAGCACTCTCCGCTGCCACCAATGCGCATTCCCAGCAGTGTAAGTTCGTGCTCGACGTCTCCCTGGCTGATCCGTTGACGATCTTCGACGATCTAGCCGAAGTTCATAAGACTGGTGGGCAGGAATACAATTCCCCCCACCACAGGCAGCAACAGCAAGGCGGCTGTGAGTTGCCTCATTTCGCTGAGTATACATAGCTGACGATCTTCGACCTCCAGTCCATACAGAGGAAGTGCTCTCGCACGCTGATGATGTCGACGACGACGACAGAGGGATGATCGCACAAGCCCTTGAACACGTTCACGGCAATCCGGTATGTCTTATCTCGTCTATGTCGATGGTGGATCTCACTAGCATCCCCCAGCAACAACACCAGGAACAAGTGGACGAGGGAGACTTGGCCAAGTACGGTCCCATGATCATGAGTGTAGGATATCAGATACCATATCTTGACCCTGGCTAACTTCAAGTCGAACAGGCTCTCTCTTCCTCCGGTTCGAAATCTGGATCTGGATTTGACATTGGGAGCCTCTTATCGGGCGGGTTGGGCGAAGGCGGAGGAAACGAACTCATGGGTTTGGTCATGAAACAAGCTGGGAAAAGCTTCACCGGCGGAAGTGGCGAGGACAAGCAGAGTATGATGAATGGCGCTGCGATGACTGTCGCAAAGCTTATGGCTCAGAAGCAGCTCTCGGCTTTCACAGGTGGGTCAAACAGCGGTGGACTTAGTATGATGGAAATTGGTGGAAGTGTGAGTATATCTGTTCTACCCCTTCCTTCATACTGATGCGATCGCGTGTTCAGTTACTCAAGAGCCGATTCGGATGAGACGGGATTATCGCAACATAATGGGATCTATATACCAACCAAACCACCGAAATATTTGGTTCTGTATCTTTTGCAAGCGCATCCCGCTCTGCTGTAACATCGTATATGAACTACTCCTGACCCGGTGAATTTGCCATGGCAGGGGTCAGTTAGCCCGACGGAAGTACAAAGCAGTCGATATTCAAGCTAGCGGATGGGCAGTATCTGTTACCGCCTGATGCGAATCCAGGTACGGCGGAGCAAGATTACTCTGGAAGTATATTGTGAAGCACACTCCAAAATCCGTTACACATTCCTGCAGGGAAAGGCGATCATTAAGATGAGCTGAGAGACTGCTCTCGCACTGTGACATGAGAGCTGAGGACCGAGGGACTAGACGATAGGATGTATGTGGAATGCCCGACCGTTCCACTGGCTACGCGCTTCTTCGCCGCGAAGCTGCTAGCCGACGCGGTTTCGAGAGTTGCGATAAGGGGCAGGGCACGAGATGATGCCAGCGGACCGTCAGCGTAACCCCGTCGGAACGGAAGAACGGGGCTGTCCACTCAGCTAGAGCTGATCGCAGAACCTCGTCGTGCACAGCCAACCAACATGATTCCCATATATGGTCAACGTTCCATCCATTCCTTCCCTCCTGAAGGACCGTATCTGCAGTTGCGCAAATGCTAGCATCAGTGAGGCAGAGTGCAATCTTAAAGTTATCATTCCAGATATCATGTTGTACACTACCTCCTAGCACAGAGATAAGTTTGAACAGTTCTGTTACGGCGACGACAAGGCCATGAACAGGTATACAAGTCTGGATTACACGACGAGTGTAGAGGGCATCAGCTTACATTAAGACCACCGCAACAGCAAAATACTTGGAAGGATGGGATGATACCGAAGTAATCAGAATATGCTGTGTTATAAAATGCAACTCCATAGACATACTACGAGACACTCCACGTTGCAGTTGGTGAAGTGGGGGCGTGCACCTCGTCAAGAGGAATCGTACTCTTCAGCGAAGCGTCAGAGAGCACAGGAGTCACCATACGGGAAGCTCCCTGATTGGGGGACGTGACTCTGAGATGGGACATCTACTGTAAGACGCGAATGATATCGCCCAATGATGCATCCAGCAGATGATCTAGACCCGAGTGGATACTGGCACGATGTCCGTTCCAGTGGGGATGGGGCCGTTGCGGCCTTGACTTAGATGAAAGGAGATCTATCAAGACAGAATGTCTCGCTGTTCCTTTGCAACTGGAGCTCTTCAACTAAATGTTGGTGCGAGCAATTGGGACGAGAAGGAATCATTGAATCCGAATGACGATCCGAATAGTGGCAACAAAGGCTTGTTGGGTTGTGCCAAGAGAAAAGGTGGCCGTTCAGGCGTGGAGATACCCGACGATGGAGCAGAGGCGCTGTCGTCCGGCGTGAATATGCTCTCAGAAGAAGAAGCTTCCGAGGTAAAAGAGAGGGTGCGTGACATAGGGGAAGGAGAACAGGTCGTGGCAGAGCTTGTTCTATGCGCACAATTGCCTTTGGACGGGAGTCTTCTTGGTAGAGGAGCCAACTTTCGATGCCTAAAAGATTTCGCCTGTTCAAGTCGCGGAGGAACAAGTGTGGTGGGGTGAGAAAGAGGACTCGGAGACCGGAAAACATGAAGCTGGGAAGATGATGCAGGGATCGTGGGCAAGGGATGGCAGATGGGAAGATAGGCTTCGACATGTTTCGGGACGAAAGCAGGGAGCGGTGCAGGATACGGCTTGACAGTGATGGATTCGGTGGCAGCAAGTGAAACATGCGCCAATTGATCCTTGCGGGATCGATGAGATGAATCCCCTCGAACGTTTAATTGAGAAAATAGCTCTATGACCTCTGTTAAGTCAACTGTAGATGCTCTCTGCTTGATAGAGCAAGCCGGCAAACGCATCCATTCCGGTTTTGCGAACCGATACTGGCCATTTGTTTTAGGGAACGGATCATACGAACACGCAGGAGGATAAGTTGAAGGGAAAGCATGGGGTGGCGCCGGGGAGTCCAAGGTTGGTGAGTAGGGCACCGAGGTAGGTGCCACAGTCCTCGGGGGCTAAAGATGACAATGAGGACCTGATTAGCAACGAAGAGAAAGGATACTACCGTCATGAGACCTACCTCAGAGTGGCTTGGAGATTGTGAACCACAATATTCTGTGTTCGGAACAATAAATTTCGACATACGTCGATAGAGATCGTCAAGTGGGAGGTTTGCTCCTTCCGACATTGGTTTTCTTCTGAGTGTTTTCCTATTCTTGCTTCTGTTGCGACGATTCTGAAACTGTGCGTTGTCAACACTAAATCTGACAGAAACGTAGTGCGTCATACCCAGACATGAATTTGCCTATATGTCATGCCCGATTTCTTAGCTAAAAATGCCTTGTCGGCATGGGTTGGGAAAGGGTTTTCCGCAAAAAAATGTTCCAGCAATGGGACATATTCCTGAAATACGGTCAACCCTTCGCAAAAAAAGTCTCAGGACTGGAACATACGTAATTGAAAGTCTTAACACTTTGTTGCGCGAGAACACCTGCGGCTGTCCTCCGAGCAGTCACTGCTGATGCAGCGGCGTGCTGCTGAAATTTGGCAAGCCCTTCTGCGAGCCATGTTTCGAGTTTTTGCGTATAAAGGGCAGTGAACACCGAGATGACCTTCTGCAGATTAGGGTGACAGGAATTTGTTACAGGGAGCTTAGATAGCTCGTGACACGTGCGATTAAGGATCACGGTGGATCTATCTCGAAAGGCAGATGCTCGCGATTGATATACGCATTCCATTTCATTTGCAACATTTGAAGGCGCTCCAACAGAAAGAAGAGCATCTCGAAGGCACGGTGGTTTGGGTAAGTTAACAGAAGGGGGACAGCCATGTTGCTGGACGTGCTTGATAACAGATGAAGTGTGGCGAAAACGGCCTGTCAAAGACTGCTCGAATTGAGCTGTCTGTTCGAGAATATTGCGGATGGAGGACACCGTAGCAGCCATGGCAAGAGTTGTTGGGTTTCGTTGACTGAGGTTGAAACGTTGACCTGTAGTGTTATGTATTACAGCGACATAATGGGCATTTCGTTGTTGTCACAAGTTGACCGCTCCAATTTCAAGCTCCGCATTGTCCTCATTCACACAAAACCAACACACAGATGGCAGCGAGTGGTGCATCTTCACAACGTAGCTCAATGGACGACATCACAACTTGCCTCGTTCGTGCAGAACATGAAATTTTGACCGCCTTTTCAGGAGGCACAGACACGCTGGAAACGTATCAGGCCGCCTGGTCATCGCTATTAGATGATGTTACGCTCGCCTCTGCTTCTGGGAAGGTTGACAGCGACACATGGGTTCTCGCGCATACCGTGGCCTCAAATGTTGCGACAATCGCGGACTGTCTCCTGACCGTGAACCACAAACAACAGGAACTTACCGATCTACTTCACAACGATTTGCAATGCTTGCTTGGGAACCTGAGCGTTGCCGACTCCACTCCACCTCAACCTCCCGTATCTCGCACTCTCCCACCGCAGGAGGAGAGTTCACCTAGCGGCGCCCACCCCACCTTTATTGCGACAGCATACTCTTGGCTCCTTTCCAACCTCCATAATCCCTACCCTTCCATGGAAGCTAAGACGGAGATTTCACGAAGCACTGGTTGCTCCATGCTATCTCTGAATTCTTGGTTTGCGAATGCGCGACGGCGCATGGGCTGGACTGAACTTTGCCGGGATCGCTTTCGCAATTGTAAAGCCGACGCCGCTGACGCTGCGTACCGTGCTCTTGTCAAGGAGGACCCCCAGCGACCCCTTGATCCAGAGCTCATTCATGCCTTCATGGTAATGAAGGTCACCGCCGAGGGCCTCTATTCCTCAATGTTCATCAAGAGCGCCCTTGCAGGTGATCTGGATGTAGTTGTGAAGGATATGACGGAGGAAGATAGAAAGCGGATAGAGGATGCGAGGCATTGGGAAGCGGAAGAAACGAAGCTCGTGAAGCAGCACGAGAAGGAGTCGCGGAGGAGACAACGCTCAGCGATGAAGGAGAGTCAGGAGTCGATAGCCCAACACTCATATCCCTCTCCAGACCGATCGCGTGCTACATCACCAGTCCCCCCGCTGGACGACTCGCTAACGGAAGAAAGCGAAGAGGAGGTCTCACCTCCAGTCATGGCTGGTCGCAAACGCCGCTCATCGTCATCGTCAGAGCCAGCTGACCGCACTTCATTTGTTTTGGCAACGAGACCCACGAAACGTTTGCGGCATGTTGAACTGCTTCTTATTTTTGCACACGCTAATGTTTGTTACCTTCTAGGTCCAGCACTTCAGGGTCATTTTTCACATCTGACGTCTGTCTGCCGTCTCCTCCTTCGAGCACAGACGATTGTTCAGACAATGACTCGCCCACTTCCGTTACCCACATACCATCCCAATATCCCACAAACGCCCGCAAGCGACGCCTATCTGACGCTGATGCTAACAGTGTGCCTAAACGTCCACGGGGGTCAACGGCGGGACCACGACTCCACGCTGTTTCAGACCCTCTTCCGCGGTCTCATTTGGAAAGTGAATATTCCATTGACGAATGGTTTAACACCAACTTCGATGGCCTGTTCGCTCTCCCACCTCCGGTTGACGCCGCCGAACCAGATTTTTCAGCGCCCTGGGAAGTAGAGCTGTTCAACGACTATAGTATACCTCAGGACCTGCAAAAGCGCGCACCAAAGTCTCCACCTCGTGAGTGTGCGCATCTTCCCATGATGCTGTGACTTATTTAAGTTTTTACCAGGGACTCAAGATAGTCGGAGTTCCGCATCGGCGGACTTGGCCGTGCTTGAGAGCTTGCTGCAGTCTATTGAGAGCGGCAAATTCGTCGCACCTTCAGAGACGGCCAACTTGACGCCTCCGTCTTTCATCGCTTCGCTTCCTGACTCTGCGTCGTACGACGTAGGATCGTCTTCGGATCTCTCTCAGTCTATAGACTGGACTACACTTCTCAACAGCCCGAAAACATTTGAACCTGCCATCGACGCCAATCAGATTGTATTCCCTCAACAACTCTGTGCCGACTCTCAACCTTTACCGGAAATCGATCTCTCCATCTTACAACTGCCTCTAGTTATGCCAACAGCCATGTCACAGTTTACTCTGTCAGGGGATCTCGCATCCAAACAATCCAAATTGACCCAATTGCAGGCGATGCAAGAAGCTGTCCAGCGAATGCAGAAAGAGCTGCAATCAGAGGGCGTTGTATTGTGAATCTTATGTTTTTCTCATTCAACGATAGAGGTAAATGTTTTCGTGCTATCTCGTTTTCACGCGTTGTGTGTTTTAATGGATCATATATCTTTATTGCTACCTATTTTCTCTCTATGACCATGATTCCTTCCACGCATCTTGTTTCCGTTGTACTGGCTGATTTCGTCGTGCTTTACCATGTACTATCATTGGACCAGGGCTGCAAACAGGCCCAAAAATTGCATTTCAGACAACAACACACCACATCTATCACTACCTGTAGTCTGAGTATTTGTAAAAATAATGTCTATGATATGGTTCCGATTTTTGTTCATAAAAATTGGTGCAGTAGAAGCTGCAGAAGTGGCATACACTACATATGCCTTACAGTGTACTCGGCAGTACACACCAGGGACAAGCAAAAAAAGTAGTGGAAGTAGTGGATATTGCAAAACTGCCGACCAAGTACTAACACTCTACACTAGATCTCAGAGCATCCACTGCGAGCTTGAACGGAAAAAAAAATCAGTAGAAATGAGTGAGATCGTCAAAAACCTCAGTGTCACGCTGCAGAATCACGTCGGTGTCACCTGCCGAAGGTGAAGCTTAAGCTTCCTGAATGCGGCATTTGTGACGTTCTGTGACAATCCGTGATATTCCTGTGACCGCCGACTGGTGTGCGCTGCTTCCTGCCGAGTACACTGTAAGGCATAGTATCGTTTCCGCCTCCGCAACCAGACGCCACACTAGTACTCTAGAAAGAAAATATTGGATCTACAAGCTGCAAGCCGTCAAGCAAGGATAAACGGCTGCTTTGCCGCGTGTGACAACCCGTGACAGGGCGTAAAGCCTCCTGGTGCTCGTAAATCCTAACCAAAAAATTCAAGCTAAGCGTCAGCAGCAAGGTGAGACAGTGTCGTGCCGAGGATCTCAAGTTGTGTAGTTGTGGAGTTATCCATGCATCTTTGCAACTCTGGTCCAATGATCATATGATATAGTAATTGTTATGTAGTCAAATCAATTTGCATGTCCATCTAAAATCCGAAGCTTTGAAGGATGGGACTGCAAGACGTCACAACCACTAGTGTCGTTCCGGTATGGGCCCCTCTTCTACCCTCCACCTACCTACTTCCCGCATCGCCTCCTCGTCACCCTCCTGAAGGCGCGGCGCATTCAACAACGCACCGAGCATCTGCCAGGGGTCCTTGCCACCACCATACCGCAAAACCTCCGTCTTGTACTTCTCTCCCAGCTTGCGGTTTAGAGGTTCATCCGAAAAAATATTCCGCCAGACATGCGACGCGATAGCGCGATCGAATAGGTAAGAGTAATATGTTGCTCCGTATCCGTAGAGGTGACTGAACTGAGTTTGGAAGGATGTGCCCAATGCGTGAGGAATCAACCCACGGATATTGTACAGGTTCGCAAGTGTAGTTGTCGAATCAAAGCCGGGTTTGAGAACAGCGGGGGAGTGGTATATCTGATCTAGTACGGAGAGCAGAATGCTACCATGAGTGTCGATGAAAGTGCACGGATCTTCGTGGTGATTCCCAGTCTGATTGGAAATGGAAGAACCGTCCGTGTCAAAGAGGGAAAGGACCTTGGGCGAGTTGAGGAAATGCTCCATAAGAATGGAGGGGAGCTCGACAAAATCAGTGGCACAGCGAGTGCCAGCAACATTGTGATACTCTGTTCGACCGATCATAGCTACGCTGTCATGAGTATCTCTGTGATACACGAGTGGCGAATTCACCTACAATGCATAGCGTGTCCCATTTCATGGAACAGGGTCTGCACCTCGTGCCACTCTAAAACTGTGGGTCCTCGGGCAATCGTGGGGCGAGTGAATTCGCACAACAGAACAACCAGGGGAAGCTGGTACTCTCCGTCCATGCCACGTAATTTGTGCCGCTTGATGGCCTCGAAACTTCGTGACGGGGTCAGAAACTCCTCGTTGCCTCCCACGACGAGGTCCCCAGCTTCGTCGTCATCATCTGTCCGCCGCGAACAGCGGACCGTGTAGTGCGCCGCCCCGCATGACTTCCCGCTGCGACTGAATAGGTCGGCATATATCCATCCAATAACGCCAAAGTCCTCGTCCACCACTTCTAGTTTGTGTACATCCGAATGCCAGACCTCGCCGGAGGCTACCTCGGCTGGCCGTAGCGATATTCCGTAGAGATGTTTAAAGAGACGGGACAAGCCCATAAAAACGCGTCCGAGAGAAAGGGGAGGTAGTGGTACAGGAGGTTCTGGCGGTTCCGGTGGACAATAATAGGATCTATCCCAGGCTTGTATAATAGGCAATGTAGGAGTACGGAGGTGTGCTTGTTTCCGAAGCCTCAGTGTATGCAGCGCGTCACGAGCATGAACAGCTGTCCGATCTAAGAATGTGTCCAAAAATTGACTGACGTTCTCTAGAATAGTCAGAACATGTTAGAACCCTGTACAATGTAATCGCGCACGACCACCCACCCGGTGTTTTCGCCATCTTGTCGTTAAGGGTCATGCCAGCATAGCTATCCCAGCCGACTAACCGGGCTAGTTCAGCTCGTGCGTGCAGAAGTTGTTCTAAGCATTCTATCTGTCGTTCATTACTCGTATGTGCAGCCATGTACAATTTTTGTCGCGGGGATTCTTTGGGGGCAGACGTCATGATCATATATGCTTGGTGTGAGCCAGGATATACAAGAAGATTCTTCTGAGTAGACCATGCCTGGCGGCGAAGCCTAGCACCCATCCCTTGGTCTTTCAAACCATCTAATTCTGATGGCTCAATAATAGCTGGGGGCCGTGATGCGGACGCCTGCGTGACGAACTCGTGGCCAAGGGACAGAATTTCGGAGGATAGTGAAACGAATCGTTCTCGCTGCTCGGGTGGCAACTTGATGGCGGATTTCTCGAAGTCGCGCCAGAAGATTAAAGCCGTCTGGTAAGCCTCCTGACTGAGTGACTCGACAATCTCAGCGTCATGAAGAACCGCGCGGAGAACCTAGGTTGGCGTTAGCAGCCACCAATCATAGATAACAGCTCACTTGCCTCATACAGCCCAACATGCGTGTTAAGAACATTCATGTACTCGCAAAGCTTCTCGTAGCTGTCGTTGGCACACTGAACCCATTGCGAATCGGGATGCGCGTTTCGGAGAAGCTCTGCAAGGTCGATAACGCCACATAGCAAGTCACTGAGTCTGTCAAGGTTTTTGACCACTTTAAACAGCTCGCTCCGTGATTCCCTGGCCCGTAGAATGCGTTCCGTCAACAATTGTGCCCGCACTAGAGTAGAGTCAGCGAGAGCGCTGAAGGCCGTGGGCGTTGTCAACTGTGGGTGTTGAAAGATACCAGCCAGCGATAAAGGTCGTGATGGCCTGTCAAATTGCGGCTGATCAAAGAGAGACACGAGCTCAGAGTCGTCAGACGAAGGAGGTATTGTCACAAGAGTAGACGCGTGACGGTGAGTTCGGAGTGCCTGAGCACGAAGACAGCCGCGAAACCTGTGTATCGGACGAGGCACCCTGCGCAGAGCATTCCCTGCGATTCGTGCAATCATCAAGGCCTAGCAAGTTGGAGTGCAAAAGCAGGAAGTCTATCAGATGTTCGACTCGCGCTACCGTTCACGGTGGCAGGTGCTCTGCCAGGCTGCCAGACCAACCAAAAAAGGCCCATTACCATTTACATAAATTACCTAACGAAATCGCGCCCAGTTGGTGTTTAGTCAACACACTGGGACGTCGTGGTCCCCCGTTGGACGATCTTCACAGTGAGTGCCCCGTAAATTTTACTGCTCGGTCAACCACCTTGATTCACCAAGATGAAGTTCGACGAGTTGCACAGACCGCTAGATCTTTGAAATACAATTAGCACTTGCTTATCATCATCCAGAGAGCCTGCTAATACGATAGGGCTGTATGCCGAAAATAAATGCGATGAGTAGACTATGCTTAAACCAATGCTAGTGAGTGGTATGTATGGAATATGGTCTGCAACCTTGATGAAAAGAAGGATGCAGAAACGAAGGGAACGCAGAAGGCAGTGTGGGGAGCCGTCAGAAACCAGTCAGGTTTGTCACCCCCTCCGGTAATGGAGACAAACTACCTTCCATGCGTCTATCGATTTCCATCCCTTGAATGGCTCCGTGCGTTGAAGATGTTCCACCGTTAACGGTGCCGGAAGGTCCAGTATCTCCATTGTGTCCATGTCCATTCGCGGTAGCAGAAATTGTGCTATCGGGAGCAGAGGCTGCTCCAACGCCAGCAGGTGTGGGGATAGGTTCGACGGCGTAAAACCAGAACTTGCTTTTCTTCTTCCCCTTCACTTGTTCCACGACGATTTCGTTAGGTTTTATTGCGGCGGCACGGTTTGTTTTAGGCTTCGAGTCGCCGTTGGGTGGGACCGGCGCCGAGCTAAGCCACCCTGCCGACCCAGAACTCGTCGTGCTTTCCTCCGTCCGTGCACGTTTCGACGGGCGGTCTAATTGCATATCTTCTGGAGCTCCGAGGCGAGTTGAACGTCTTTCGCCTTTCCACTCGTGCGCCAACAAGTCAGGCGAGGCACGTTTGCCTCTTGTGGCCCTTGTAGATCTCCGTTGTGGGGGGACGCCAGAAGCTCGACGTCTAGCCCGCGTCTCCGAGTGTAAATCAAGGAAATCCTCTTGGTCAAAGGCATCATCATCATCATTCTCTTCCTCAAACTTGTACTCATCAACGTCCTCCTTGTATCAGAACGATCAAATTAACAACGAGGTTGATATGAACCTGGGTTAAATGACTTGCCTCGCCGCTCTCCATGTCATTGTACACGTAGTCTGGACGACGTGTCTGACGTCTTGTCCGTGTCTCCCTGATCTCGGCCTGAGCCATGAGGATCTGCTTCTGTTCAATCTTCCGTCGGACCCTTTGGACACGCTGTATGTCAAGTCAGCAAATATCTCACAAGGAACCCTCGACTATTTACTCTTGTCTAGCTACGGTCAGGAAAGGAAATTAACTTACCGCTAATTCAGCGTCAATGACATTAATCCGATTTTCGAGTGCTTCGATCAACGATAAGTGAGCCTGCTCTATCTTGTTCTTCTTGTCGCCTTTAGGGGCAATGGCCTTGAGATTTTCTATGACAGCGAGGTATTCCTGACGCGTCGAGGATACGGTGTGGAATGTCGCTGTGATCTTCCAAGGGTTGGTTGACACATACATCCGCGGTGAATCTAAGATAGATCAGAACGGGAGTCAGCGGGAAATCCACGCAGGACGGCTAACGCCGGATATCAGGAGCCCCCAAAGAAATGCGGCCTCGCACCAAATACACGCAAATACGACGTGGGGCAAGCACAACGAAATGAAAGACACACGGACCATCTGCGACCCAGTAGCGCTTTCGTGACAAGTCCTGTCCCAAGGGAACGAGTTGTAGCTTTTCCTGGCTCTTGGCATCTGATGCGTCTGGAGGGGCATTTACAGTGTCTTTTTTCTTGTGCTTGTTCTGCATCACACCCCAAGCGCGATCGATAGTGCTCTTTGTTTCTATAGAATGCGCGAGTTGCAATTCGACCAGTAGGCGTAAAACCTTCAGCTGTTTCCAGTCAGTTGCGGTTCGCTTTAGGGGCAATTTCAGAATTACGAGATTTGACTCACTTTGAGGTCCCAGTCGGCGGCGAAAAAGCCTCCTTCTAAATTAGCAAAGGGGTCTACGTTTGCTTTGCGCTCGTCATCCCAGAAAACAGTTCTCTCTGATCCCTTGAAAGTTTCCGCGAGGACACTGGAAAGAGTAGGGGAGATATGATCCACGCTAGCATGACCCCGGGGATGGTCAGACGTTCCCCAAGCCTGCATGGGTTACAGTGGCGTGCACACACCTCAAATTACGCGTTTGTGGTCGTAGATTTAGTATAAATTGCTGAAGTATCCTCGAAAGTGTATGATCTGGCCCTGGCATCATGAGGGCGTTTTCGAAGCTGCCATCGGGGAAAATCGCGAGTTATAGAAAGGGAAACTTAGTGCATGTAGAGTGGATGTGCACTTACTCCATCGGTGTCTCCAACCCCTCCACCTTGGTACGCAGACTCGTGAACTTGCAAATAAAGGAGTATACGAAGAGTGACTCCCATCTATCTGAGGGATGATTAGCATCTGAAGGCGGACAGATGTGCCCTTTCTTTTCAACCTGCTGTGCAGCAGCCATGATGCAGTCAAGAGGACGTGAAGGAAAAGGGTCAAGAGTGGTGACGGACTTATGAGCCGTTCATCCGTAACTACTTATATCAAAGCCAGCGCAACAAATATTTCACAATAAGTGGCACCAGGGACTTTCCACATATCTTACATATATTTTTGACTACGAAGTGAGTACACGAACCGTCGTAACAAGGTTGTAGCACAGAAAAGCCGCCACAGATGTGGTACAAGGTACAGCGCTGCAAAACCAAGTCCTCAAAGAAGTGAGGCGCTCGACGCGATTTGCGCGAATATTATCCTGGTCCAACCTGTGGTAATGCCGTGAGAGTCTGCACAGACCACAAACATTCACAGCACAGACCTTGGGAATGTCGTGGTGCTCACTGAGTGACTCAAGTTTCGTATTGAACTCATTGACACGATCTTTGTGGGTTCTGTGCGCCATTTTGGCTACTTTACTCACGAGCTAGAATTATGGTTAGCGAATGGTACATTGTACTTGAAATCACAAGCTCACTCTTCGCCGTTGCACTTCCTCAAAGCGTTTCTCTGCATCTGTTTTTCTATCGTGGCCACCAGATAGAGAAGGAGAGGCGCGGTTGCTGCCAGATGTGGAACCCGGAGTAAAATCGACATCTTCACTCAACAGGAGATCCTTCACTCGTTCACGTTCCCGGTCCTTTCCATCGTCAACTTTCGATTTTGACTTTGATTTCTTCTTCCTGGTCACCTGAGAAATTGAACCAGAGACAAAGAACGAGATAACATACTTTTTAACAATGAATCCGTCTGAAACAGTTGGTTTGAGCTTGAGAGAGCCTCCTGGGCGGAAGTCGTAGTCCGCCATTGATAAGTGCTGCCAGAGCAGATGACGGAGTAAAGCAAAGAGGGTGTGCTGACGTAAAGCCAGCCTCAAACCTCTCAAATAAACACATACAAACTCACGTGTGCTAGTGGATGGCAAAATCCTCTGACGGTACTCATTGCCAGGTTTTGCTGGCTCCCACTACTCAAGCTTCATATCCGCGTGCCGGACCAAAGTATCTATCCGGGCCCTCTTTTATGTTCTACTAGTTTCGGGATGGCCATTCTGTCGACACCACTCCAGTATCTCACCTCAATACCCCCAGTGACGCGCGCTTTCACGGCTGCAACCCTTGTTGCCTCCTCTTTGTATCTCTGGATCTGGTGGACCACTGGAACCACTTACACTCCATGGTTGACGCTCGTTCCAGGCTCCAGCTTATTCTATCCATGGACCTTCGCGACCTCGGCGTTGGTAGAGATTAGCATCCTTGAGGTATGTTGGCGTCAATGGCCCAGGGTTAGCGTGCTAAAACATGTCAGTTACTTGTGACGATGGCTGTAATACCGGCGTCGTTACGGTACTTGGAACGACTATGGGGCACCGTGGAGACTTTGAAGTTTATTGTAGTCTGTGTGACTGCGCCAAACCTGATCGCGTTCGCCTTCAACTGGATCGAATTCGTGGCGACTAGAAATGCGGACTTATTCTTGTAAGCAACTATATGCCACAGTTCGTTGATCACATACCCACCTTATTCTCAGGTATGGCATGCAGTATCACGGTCAAATGGCACTTCTTACGAGTGTATTGGTCGCGTTCACGCAACTAATACCTGAGCATCAAGTACAAATATTCGGATTTTTCAGAGTTCGCGTGAAGGTTAGTATCACACTTTGCCTCGGACTTAATCTTTGTTCAACCCGAATATTTGAGTAGACACTTCCGATGGCATATTTGACGTTCTCTTCCGTCATGACATTCATTGGTTTCCAATGCCCGTATATCATCATCCAGTTTGGGTGGTTCGTTTCGTGGATATATCTGCGCTTCTATAAGCGCAACATCGACACTGTCAGTGGTATGAGCACATACGGTGATCGAAGCGAAACTTTCGCTCTTACCAGCTGGTTCCCTCCCTTCCTCCAGTAAGCCATTTTTAACCTCTGTAATTCACATCCTGAAGTGTGGCCTACCAGCACCCCTCTATCAGCTCTCGGCAATGCTATTTACGGAGTGGCAACGCGATTCCATCTGATTCCTATATCTGTACCTCAAGACATTGAGTCTGGTTACAGCCAACTTCCTGGCGGGGCTCGAGCCGAGGCTGAACGGCGACGGTGGGTGCATTTGTTCACTAAAATCTGTCACACCTCTGATTCCAGATTCTAGCACACTTGCCCTAAAGGCACTTGATCAGCGGTTGGCCAACTCAGCCAACAATTCTCCTGTCCAGAATGGGGCGTCAATCTCTCAATCATCACGTCCGTCGCCCCCAACACCTGCACCCCCCACAGTCGACCGAAAAACCAGTCCAGCTGAGATGGACGTCGCTGATACAGGCGCTTCCGAAACCGAAAGGCGATAGTGTACTCCACAAGAACGTTGTTATCTTTCCGTAGAATAGTTCGTAGAATAGTCTTCTGGAGCATTATTTTACTGTTGCTCGTTCGACCTCTTGTCAGATTATGTGTTTACGTAATGCACAATGGAACTTCGGAAGTGGGACTCCAGTGTTTGAACGCTAGATCACTGACGTGGTTTGACTTGTCAATTTCTACATGGCTCGACGACCGTCGACGGTATCGGTGACTTCTCTAGGATCATCCAAAGGGCCCACAGAAAGCTTGCAGTCCTCAAATGCAGCGGTCGCGGTTTCGCGGTCGACTTCGGGGGGTATATTTATCCGCTCAATCCCACCAACTGGCAGCGTTGCTCCTACCAAACTACACGATGATTTCGCAGAAATTGATCCAGAAGAGCTATTCGCCAAGCACTCCATAATAGAGGTGAAGGCGAAGCAGGTCCAGTTGAGGTGCAGCCTTGTTCACGAACTTTCGCGTGGATCTTGCTGATCAGCTTTACATTTAGAGCCGATGCTGAGGCGAAGCAAGAGGAGCTTCGCATTATGGTTGGGTGCGTTGAAGTGCCTGCAACACAGTTCGCCCTTTGACTGTACTTGGAAAGCGCAGGGAACGCTACCGGGATCTACTCCAAGCTTCTACCTCCATAATTTCCATTGCATCGTCTGCAAAGCGCGTACAAGAAGCACTAGACGAGACTAGAGGTGCCATTCGGTCACAAAGGAATCCTAATATGCAAAATCGCGCCTCACATGGTGGCAAGGAGGGTGAGTGGACCACAGCCTCTCCGTTGATGTGAGGTACTAAGGTCATGAAGACTCACACTTGCAAATGCTGCAAGTGCTTTCTGCGCACATAAAGCTGCTTTTGGATGCACCGGAGCATTTATGGCGATTGATTGAACGCGAGAAGTACTTTCAGGCTGCTTGGTTGTTCCTTTTAGCGCGAGTTGTCCACCGAGGCTTGATACGTGACGACGCGCAGGATGACGAAAGCTGGTCAAATCATGGTATCGATGTCCTCGTGAGTTGTCCACCAGCCAGATCTACGTAGAGTCTCTTTAATAAACTTGCCGCAGGAGCAATTTCCTCTGATTCAGCGACAGTGGGAAACAGTATCACATTTCCGCACTCAGATCATACATCGAGCAACTTTGTCACTTAGACTGTATGATAAGTCGTGCGAGGTCGGTTAATTTCTGCACGACTTGAACAGCATCTGAATTAAGAGTAACCGTCAGGATACCTGCGCTACGCTTTTAACCCTTCACATCCTCGATTCACGACCACTGACGGAAGCTTTGACAATATACCTGTCCCAACGGACAAGAACTCTCAATGCTCTGCTTTCCAAACCTCTTGAAGCTCCTGAACAATCTGGAAGCGGTCTACCAGTCATTCAGCTGAATGGCCACCCCTCAGAAATAGCAGCGACATCTACGAAGGTATCAAGGTCTTCTGCGAAGGCGTTAGCTCTGACTGTTAAAACCTCGACGCAAGTTACTCTAGAAGCGATCTCACAAACGCTTATCACTGCTCGCGAGGTGCTTGGCTCCTCCTCTTCCGCTCCATCGTTGGCAGCGAGAGTGCTGGAGGGTATGCAGGCTGATGCGCAGTCCGCATCAATATCCTCCTTTCCTACTGAACTCCTCGTGAACACGCCAGCGGTCTTGGCCAGCCTTCCATCGTCTACCTATTTTTCCCTTCTGCCCGCAAACATTCGGTCCTATAAGCCCTTTGTTGACCTGTCATCGGTGTCATCTTCACTGTCTCAGGAGGTTTTGCGGGATAAACTGGGCGGTTGGTTCGATCAGTCTGTAGCCAGCCTTCGTGGTGCACTCGACAAGTGGTTTGCGTCGCTGGACGCAGTTAGTGGAGTTTGGATGGTCAGGTTGTCCCTGCGGAAATGGTTGTTCCACGCGGACCTCCAGGCACCCGAACTGTCTAATCTCAGCGGTCTCCTGGACAAAATTACGGGAAAGCGGATCACGGACATATGGAAGGCGGCATTTATACGCGCAGAACAAGGGTTCGTGCAAGAGCTTGAATCCCTAGGGTTCGACAATGCGGAGGGTGCGGGAAATATCTAGAATGTGGTGAACGACCCAATACTGACGTGGTGCAGAATTTTCTCCCCTTCACAGTCTTTACCGTCCATCATCGGTCCCTGCACCTCCACCACCTGGCAGTGACCCTTCTTCCCTTGAAGTGCTCTTCCAGACATACAGAGCAACACTCACACAGCAGCTCAGAGGGAGAACCCCGCGGCTACATGCAGCCTTGAGAATCCTGGAAGACGCCGCTGCGTCCGTGCAGAAAGATCTCGCCAGAATGTCTACAGACAGTGAAAATAGCCAGTATGCCTGATCAGTTCCATTTCATTCCATCATGAATTACACGCTTACCTTGGCGGCACAGGAGTTTGATTAGCGAGTTGACTGAAACGTATCGCCCAGAAGCGCAAGCGCTGTGTGTCAAGGTAGTGTCTGAACTCACCACCTCCGAGGAGCTCATGGTGAGCCCAGGTAAGTAACGTGTTTTAGAAGCAATTCTGGTCTGATCTCTCCGAAGTCAAGGATACGTCGGTGAAAAGACTCGTTTTTCATGCCCGCATAGCTAACGAGCTCTCCTCGTCTCCTTTTGTTTCGGATATCGGGTGCGGTCAAACTATTGAAACCGGTGAGTTCAGATATTGACCCTTCTTGAAAAGCACGCGTTGAGCAGTGTCCTTAAGAATTCCGAGAGAAGACGAGTGCGTTGTTTGAAAGAATGATCGCTTGTTGGGGAGAGCACATCATCTCCACCTTGGTGTCGTGTTACGCAAAAAATGTGATGGCATGGCGGACACACCCTGGTAGGACTGCCTTTCCTCTGCTGATTCCCCTTCTGATTGTCATGCAGGACCTGCAAGTACATGCCCATCGTCGCTGATGATGGACTGCCTGTATTCGCTCTCTTCTTCGATACATAGCCTGGGCATAGTCCATGATCAGGCACATTTGATGAGCATAGCGGAAGCAATGATCGCAAGGTTCTTAACTGCCTTCATCCGAGCAATCGACGACGGACACTCCCTGGATGCTGTCCAAACGTTGCATGATCTTGTCTTCCTCCGACACCTCGCCTCAAAATGGCAAAACGTAGAGATGATATCACTGGAAAAGGCAATTAGCCAAGCACGATCACATGTACGTTGCCTTTAGCTTCTGCATGGAGTGACTCGCTGACAATACAGCATTTATTGCAGCTGATTGAGCCATCTCGATATGACCCAGACGGGAGTGCATCAAATTGCCTTGCGAGGACACAAATGCTCATATCGGCGCTCCTGCCGCCCGTCCCTGTCTCTCTGGGGAAGACCAAGGGGAGTGGTGACAAAACAGCTGAATTACTGGCATTCGGCGTGCCTGTGGCAGATTCCCAGTTTGTTCCCGCAGTCAAGCTCGCGCCGCCATCATCACGATTTCCCCTTTTACTAATTGATGCTCGGTAACGTAGGAAAGGCATATATGATGCATGTTCCGTCGTCGCTACTCCCCTCGCCATACTCAAGATGCCGAAGGCAATTTTTAAGATCAAACAATATTATTCTATCTGATCAGGAGGAAGTGAATCAGATGCATCATTTGTAGATGTTGGATCTACGTAGCTGCGGTACGAACAACCCATGCTAGAAGCTTGACATGGACATGTGACGTACTGGTGGCTGTTCAAACGTTCATTGGGAGTGATTTTGTTAGAAAGGTACGTGAGGCTGAGCAGGTGTCATGTAGACTGTCTTTTTGTCGGAGGGTGCAAGAGACAGTACTTGCCATAAACGGGCCTGCACTGCAATTTCGAGAGAGTGATCCACTGATCATGACTTGAGCCTGCTTGATCCAGCCGCCTCGAGTCCGCTGCGGGCGTAATATAAAACGAGAAGCTCGTTGACGGAGCAGTGGGCAGTGATTCCATGACATTTACTTCCGACATCCCACCCACGACGTGGCCTGTCTTTGATTCGTAACCTGAAGACCCCCCCTCGTCACGTCTGATGTCAAGTACGTACCTCAGGCTCATCAAAATTCTGTTGTTTGACGAGCTCATGAAGTAGACTTGCGTCCTCCTGACCTCCGACACCTCACGTCTGTGTACCTTGCTCTCTTGATTATGGGTGGACAAATCGGACTACCAATCATAGTTCTGACTGCGTTAGTCTGCAAGAAGGTGACATGGCATCCAACCCTCATCAACTTTTGCATCACCTGGATCATCTACTCCGTCATATACTGCTTGTAGTGAGTGACAGGCCCTTGGAGCGGTTAAAACACATCTCACCGCTATTACGCAGCTTGTATAGTGGGGCTAACGAATACAATCCATACCATAAGGTCTGTATGGTGCAAGCCAGCATGATCCATGGAGCTGCTCCCATGTGCGTCGCGTCTTTTCCCTGGTCCTGAAAGTCTAAAACTCGCGGCGTTGTTAACAGGGCAGTCGTTGCTGGACTAGCAGTCGTGGTTCAAGTGAGCGCTAGGCTGTATACCTCGCGCCCTTGAAGTAGCTCACGGATATCAGACATGGACGACCATTCAGCACTTTCAATGCACCATCTTTGATAAGATTCCTCGAGCGCTGCATTTGTTTTTGGTATGTTGCACCCGGATCTCCAGAAGCCCTTTTCCAACACCTATCACGTTACTTCAGATGGTTGCGCCGCCGTACCTGGTTTTCGTGGGGTTCTCCGTGGGCGCTGGGATCGTGAGTGCGGACCTACCGTTTCAGTCTTGATACATTAAATTTTAAACCTTGGGCGATATGGACGCAGTTTGCAATATTACAACCGGAGTCTGTCTATCCTTCGAATGGGTTATATTGTTCCATCTATGCAAAACACTTGTCAGTCCTCCCCTTCCGCAGTCTTGCTCCGTGCTGACCTGTTATGTACAGAGGCGTTATTGTTCCGTCTTTCTGTGCCGCGGTCATGTCCGTTATTCTCAGTTTGGAGAGTACGTACAAGATTGTGTGATCATCCCCGGAACACTGATAGACGTTTCGTGAACAGTTGCTATATCGATACAATACTGTCGTCAATGGAGGAATATCAAGAAATCTTTCCCACTTGTCGCCCGGAAACCGTCGACTTCACTCTGTTTTCGCGTGGGCCTCTTCTGTCTTTATTCGTGGGTGACTTTGAGGTGAGTTGCTGCACAGCCAGGCTACTCTAGGTAACAATCAGGCGGAAAGCTCTGCCATACTCTTCCTGAGCGACCGGCAAACTGAGGTAACATATATGCTCCCAGCTGCTCGTGAGTAGAGTCCATCAGTCAGTAGCTACAGTGTATCACTCAATCGGACTGCAGTGCCTTTGACATCACTCTTGGTCTTTGGCTTGCACAAGGTATGCTGTATTCACTGGGATTCCGCTCTTGCACTGACCACAGTGTAGGACATGATACTCTCATGGACAACCGGACTGCGTGAAAGAAAGCCTTCCGCGACGTCATTCGAATTAGAATTGCCGAGCGCAAGACCCACTCGAAGGCTCGATTCCATGTCACCGTTAACGTCAATCGGGCCCTCCGCGGCAGCATCATGGGACTCCAGGGTACTAGTGTAAGGCCCAGCACCCATGGATGGATATTCCTGCTGTCTACCAGCGAGGGGCCTACTCAAGACCTCAGACCTGGGGTACGCTTATTGGTCCGCTAAGGGTCACGCCAGCATGTCGCACTGTTAGGTGATGAAATGTGGTACATAACCGACAGGCGTGCGGTACACGACACAGTGAGAGAGAAGATGAATTAGCGAGGAATAATCTATGCTCCACCACTGCAGGCTGTCGGGTCAATAAATCGAAAATGTTAGCACTGCGAGGGTACGTACACTAGAATATTGTTTCTGAAAATTTGGCATGTTAGCGTTGGACGCTGTTGGAATGCGTTGAATGCTTACATTGGGATGTGGATGAGCTTCACAAAGTATCCAATGAAACCCATGACAGCAAAACCAATTGCGACCGCTCTGCATATTTGTGTGAATTCTGAAAAGCATTCTTGAGTTATTTGGCGCGGAAAAGGAGACAGAGACTACTCGCACCCTTCTGCGAAGGCTTCGTGCAGCGAGTTATGAACTATAAACATTGGTCATCAACGGTTCATTGTTACAGACAACGAAGACGAAACCTGGTTTCCATCCCGAACGAACTGTTGGGGGACGTCCATGAACTCTTTCAGTTTTTCAGACATGATGGTGTTTGTTGTAGAGGAAATGGGCCGCCAAGAGTCGACGTGTCTTATAACCAAAGCTTCCCACGACACCAAGCTACATACACTTTTCTCCACCTATATTGCACTGCAAGGACAAGGTATGGCTTCCGTCAAGTGTAAACATAGAAATATCTACTGAACTACATGCTCGCGAGTACAGGACGCGTATATGATCTGAAGGCACGCATGAATGTCCTTTAGCCGCGCTACTTCTCAGTTCGAACGTCTTGCGATCAGTGTTCAGCGTTCTACCGCTCTCCGCACGACCACATCCAAAGCTAGACAACGTACTGCCGTCCTTCCACACATAAGAAAATGGCTTGCCACGGCGCACACAAAATCCCTATACCCTTCCGTTCAGTCAATCAACTTTTCTGGTGATGCATCACGGGCTCCAACGAACAAGTTGGCTACGATCCACTCGTATATCAACCAAGTGCTCAATTCTTTGCCAGAAGCCACTCCAGACAAATATGCATTGTCGGGAGAGGAAGCCCTGCGCATGCTTGCCACGCTCGCCACCTCTGCACGACAACAGGACTTGGCATTGATCGAGAGGATGCTCGGTAGCTTCCCGTCCCTGTGCGGTCTTCAAGTTGATGCCGACGTTCACAACCATATCTTGCGAGGGTTGATGAAGCACGGTAATGTTCAGACCATGCTCAACTGGCTCTGCCAGATGCACGAGAAGCCAGGAAACGTCAGGCCCTTTCTTGAGCACTGGCATACATTTCTCGACTATTGCGCAGACACGGGCCAGCCCCGAATAATACGACATGCCATGTCGAAGATGGCTCACTCCGGACGCAAACCCAATAACAGCACCTTCAGAATATTTTTCAGGGCGTTATTCAATTCCGGTGCTCCTGTCAGCGAGTTTTACAGCGCCTTCGATCGAATAGAAGGTTATTCCTTCCGTTATGACGAGAGTCTCGCAGGCATGCTCCACGAAGGCTTTTTAAAGCTCAACCTGCCCCAGCAGGCTGCTGAGGTCAAGGAAGAGTTCGAGAGGCGATTTAGCAAACGGGTCGTGAAGGCTAATGCCATGCAAGTGGAGTGGGAGGAAGGTCTGGAGAACGAAGTTGAGAGGTGTGGAATAGCGTCTGCAGTCAGGCTTTGCGAAGAGTTTCGAAAGGACGGGTATAGAGTCACCAGTCACACCCTTACCATCATGCTTCGCTGCAGTCGCAAGGTTGCCGATCTCGAGTACGCAGAAAAAGCCTTGCAGATGAAGGCTGGTCTAATGCAGTGGTCGATACTCATCACCAATGCCGTACGGGCAGGTGACATACATGGCGCTCGGTCCATCTACCGTCAGTCCCAGTCATGCGGCGTATTACCTGACGCCCCACTTGTCCAGCCTCTTCTCACTGCTCTCTGCGAGTCTGCCTTTGGCAGCGCCAACGACGGCCTCATAGACCAGGCTCTAGACCTATACAACGACCTCACCCGAGCCTACCCACCTTCTTCGTCTAATCCTGCCGCCCCAAAGGCTTTCGGCCGCCAGAGATCAGACGGCCCAGATGCTTTCATGTATGGCACTCTTCTCCGCGCAATGGCGAACTCCGTCGACGTTCAGAAGTATTCCACCCTCTCCACAGACCTTCTCGCAGACATGGAGGTCAGAGGAATAACGGCCGACGGTCATATAGCTGTGGCCTCGCTGATAGTTATGGCTATGCGCTGTTCTACCAGTTTTGACGATGCCCTGACAGCGTACAGGAAGGTAATAGGAAAGGAAACCCCCAAGGCCATTGGCGTTAAAGGGTACCGGTGGATCCTCCATATCCTCTCTCGCCTCTCCTTCAACGAACAACGTGCCCTCCCGCCGATATGGCACTACTTTGAGGTCGTAAAAGATATGCGTCGATCAGGGCTCGAAATTCCTCCTCATGTGTATGCGTCTCTTCTCAAGCAGCTCTCCCAGCTCGCAGAAAACGCGTCCAAAGAACAGATCCTCAGACTCGCTGCGTCAGTTCGTAGAGTACACGACCACCTCACCCTGGATCCATCCATCACCCCCGATACCTTGCTCTGGAACCAGCTTATGGACGCATACCAGCGCGTGGGGCTCTTCGTCGAGGCATACAGAGTCTGGGAAATGCTCCTGATCAGCGAGACGTATGATAATGCCAGTGTCTCGATCATTCTTGATGCTTGTGGATACGCCAACACGTGGCCTCTCGCCGAACAAGTTATTAAGAAGCTCTCCGAACGATCCTTCCCCCTCAACCAGGGAAACTGGAACTCGTACGTGGAGTGCATGTGTCGGAATGGGATGTTGAACGACGCTCTCAAAACCGTGTGTCTGAAGATGGGGAAGAATAACAAGGACGTTAAGCCAAACTTGGAGACTGCCCGGTTACTCTTGACATTTGCGATGAGGACGAACCAGCAGGATGAGGTTTCGATGCGCTTGCAACGGTATCTTCCGGAGTTGTGGAAGAGCCTGCCAGCAGATCTTACAGGGTCGATGATTAAGCCAGAGGAGGGATAGATTTAGTGGACGTGGATCATAACGATAGTCATCACATTGTCATTGTCATTGGGTTTGCGAGAGGTGGATACAGTATTGATGGTATGAGTGTACAGAGCGTGTGGTTGAACATTACGCGCGTGATGACAGAACTTCTAGAGGAGTAGAAACACAACCCGATGAAGAACTCTATGAGGGTCTCCACTATCATAAGAGGATGTTAAATATGAGGAGGGCCAGCTCGACGTTTAAGACGAGGATAACTCCTCAACCGAGGGGCAGTCACACTGAGAAAGAAAGGTAGGATCAGTGACAATCAAAAGTTACGTCGAGACTGAGACTCACGACAAGATTAAGGTCGCCATATGCTACGGGCGTATGTATTAGCAGGGCATGCAGGAACGGAACGATCGGCACTTACCATCATCGATGCGCGAGACTGTTGGCCAGAACTTCTTCTCACGCAGCCATGGCATGGGATATGCAGCCTCTTGCCTCGAGTACGGACTAAAGATCCAAGTTGCGAGTTTCAGCATCACCAGTGATGCTCCATGCCAAGGCATCGAACGTACCGGTTCCATTCCTTGTCCGACAGTATCATGGCAGAAAGCGGGTGTGGTGCGTTTTTAAGAAGATTGTTGTCCCTGGGCTGTTTTCCTGAAACGATGTCATCAACCTCCTTGCGGATTTGGATCATGGCATCGCAAAATCTGTGTTTTATGGGTGTGTGATTGAGGGATTCCATCTTGGTGATGATGGGGAATACTAACCTGTCAATTTCCTCGAGGGTCTCTGATTCGGTGGGTTCGATGAGCATACATGTTGAGATGGGCCAAGAACAAGTCGGTGGATGGAATCCGTAATCCTAATATCCATGCCCAATTCAATTCAACCATAATCATCACACATACTGGGTGGGGAAAGATCCCGCTCACCTGAAGTCTCTTCGCAAAATCTGTAACCTTCAACCCAGCAACTTTATCGAACTCTGCAAGATCAATCAACAACTCATGCGCAACACATCCGTTGGCGTTTTTGAACCGGAGAGTATAGTGGCCTGCGAGTCTTTGTGCCATGTAGTTTGCGTTGAGGAGGGCAGTGTTAGTTGATTCGGAGAGGCCGTTGCCGCCTAACATCTTGATGTAGGCCCATGATATAAGGAGGATGGAAGCACTGCCGAAAGGACCGGCGGAGATCGCGTCGATGGCCTTGTTCCCACCGGTTTTGATTAGTGGGTGCGAGGGGAGGAATGGAGCAAGATGTTCTGCAACACAGATGGGTCTATGTGTGGGGCAGAACATCAGAGGTGTCGAGTATCAAAGCGGGGAGCGTTACTCACCCAACGCCGGGCCCACCACCTCCATGGGGACTAGTGAGAAACGATTAGATCTGGTTCTGGAAAGATGATCACAGACACATACATTGCGAATGTCTTGTGCAGGTTGAGATGGCAGACATCACCACCACAAACGGCAGGGTTTGTCAACCCAACCTGAGCATTCAAGTTTGCACCGTCCAAGTAAACCTGTCCACCATATTCATGGATGATCTTGCACGCATCTGTAACGCCGTCTTCGAAGACACCGAATGTCGAAGGATATGTGATCTGAAAGTGATAACATGGGAGTTAAGATAGTTGTAAATGAAAAGCGTGGGAGAAGTGAATCCCACCATGAACGCCGCAAGGTTATCCTTGTGTTTCTCAGCTTTGACCTTGAGGTCAGCGAGATCGAGATTTCCATCTGCGTGGGTCTTGACAGCGACAACCTTCAAACCAGCCATGACGGCGGACTACGAACAGGAATGTCAACTTGACGATACTTCGTACGGAGAAACTCAACGCGTACAGCGGGGTTGGTGCCATGAGCGCTCAAAGGAATCAAGCACACATCTCGGTGACCTTCACCACGAGACTCCTGGTACGCACGGATAACGGTCAGACCTGCGTATTCACCAGCAGCGCCCGAGTTGGGTTGCACAGAGCACGAGTGGAAACCAGTGATCTTGCAAAGGTCTGCCTCGAGTTCCTGCACACACTATTAACGCCGAACACAACTCTGAAGACAAATACTACATGCCTTGATGATCTGCCTATACCCTTCCACCTGCTCGGTCGGGGCGAACGGGTGGACACCTCCGAATTCGGGCCAGGTGAGAGGGATCATACTGGACGTACTGTTCAGCTTCATGGTACAGCTTCCGAGCGGAATCATAGCGTGGACAAGCGACAGATCTTTGGATGCAAGGTGGAAGATGTAACGAAGCATTTCGGTCTCAGAGTGGTGCGTATTAAACACAGAGTGGGAGAGGAACTTGGAGGTGCGAGCGAGCGACGAAGGGATGGCGATGTCAGCGGGTTGGGCAATTTCGTCAAGGATCCCTTTAGGTCCAGAGGCGGCGGTCGCAAATAGTTCGACCAGAACTTTGAGGTCCTCCTGGGATACGGACTCGTCTAGAGCAACACCGACATGGGTGCTGTCTATCCTCTTGAGGTTAACGAACTGAAGAGCGGCGGCGGCGTGGACCACCTCGGCATTCTTGCAAACAGGGGTGACGTCGATAGTTAATGTATCAAAGTACGTGTCGTTGACAACTTTGAACCCGAGGCGCTCGACAGCAGCCCGAAGAAGTTGAGTGAAGAGGTGAACTTTCTTCGCGATACGCGTCAAGCCAACAGGACCGTGGTAAATGGCATACATGGCAGCCATGTTAGCCAGGAGGGCCTGACTGGTACAGATGTTGCTTGTGGCCTTTTCTCGACGGATGTGCTGCTCTCGGGCTAATACATAGATGTGAGCCTTCACCTGGTAGATTACAATGGTTTACTAACTTTGTAATGCCAGCCTGTACGCTGGGTTACCCATTGTGTCCTTGCTGCGTCCAATCAATCGACCAGGCATCTTCCTCTTCAGGCTGTCTGTAACAGCGAAGAAAGCACCATGAGGGCCGCCGTACCCGGTTGGAACACCGAACCGCGCAGAGTTGCCCAAGACAATGTCAGCGCCCCATTCACCAGGGGGGGTGAGCAGGGTCAAAGCGAGAAGATCTGTAGCGCAGACGACAAGTGCACCACTCCCATGGACCTCCTTAGCGAGATCCTTGTAGTCCGTAATCTGACCATTGACGTCAGGGTACTGGAGTAAGACTCCCGACAGGTCAGCACGCAACCCATCGTCCTTGAGAGCAGTGCTAGCGTCGCCGACAACAAGCCGAATGCCAAAGCCCTTGGCGCGCGTCCGGAGAACAGCAATAGTCTGGGGAAGCACGGCTGAATCTACGAAAAATGTTTTCTTCTTGTGGCCGGAATGGACATAGGCCATCACCATGCCCTCGGCGGCAGCCGTTGCTTCGTCCAAAAGCGACGCATTTGCAATATCCATAGCAGTCAAGGACATAATCATAGTCTGATAATTTACCAGGGACTCCAAACGGCCTGTCACACGAACAAAATTAGCCCCTGGAACAGCCTCCGTGGTCGCGAGCGACGTTACCTTGAGCTATCTCTGGTTGGTAGGGAGTATACGGGGTGTACCAGGCGGGATTTTCCATGACCTGTGTGCAACGTCAGGACAGATCTGGTAGGGGTAGCTGAGGATAGCTTACATTCCGAAGGATCACAGGAGGGACGACGGCGTTGTAATATCCCATGCCAATGTAGCTTTTGAACTGCAGATTCTTCTTGCCAAGCGCTTTCGCGCGGGCGTGGAGTTCGGACTCGCTCAACGCAGGTATAGATGCATCGCTAATGGTAGCGTCGGCAATGCGGATCTTTGGCGGGACAGTCGCGGCTAAAAAGGACTCCATCGAGTCATAGCCCAGCTTCGAGAGCATGAAAGCGGTTTCGCTGTCATCTGGACCAACATGTCTGTCGGTGAAGGTATCGAGGGACTCGAAGAGGGTACTAGGAGCCTTGGCAGTTGCGAGACATCGTCTCAAAAACGGAGTACCCTTGGGAACGGACCGCAGTGATTGCCTTAGAGCAGACGCAGAACGCAGAGCTGCCATGACTCGTGGGGACTCTTAGGCCAGAGATGGCTGATGGTGGAAGAAAGGAAAGTTGAAAAAAAAATAATGAGGGATGCGGCTAAGACCTTATTGTAACTTGTGGATATTCACCGAGCCAGGTTCTGTTCACCGAGTCCATTACGCTTTCGTAGCGGGGCTTATCGACCTCTGGGAAAACGCAGATAACAACGTGGGTCGTCTCGGACCTCTGCTGGCTCTTTACCTACCAAATAATAAGTTCCTGCTTGCATTCCCTGGTGGGTGATTTAGGCTTGAAGGTGGTTGCGGACGAAGATGCATATCAGTGGTGCTCATACTCTTCTCCATGCTCGGGGACGCTGCACTCGGCCTCCGAGGGCAAGTGTAAAAAACTTTTTCACCTTGTGACGCTGATAACGGTCACTCACGCGGTCATTTCACCAATTAGCCTTTCCGTGCTGTGCAACTTAGGCACAACCCTGACACCCTTGTCTATGTCTCGAAACACCTATACACTACCTGCACATCGTTCAAGAAGACGGGCTCGTTGACGAGTTCACCGTTCTCCCTAAAACATCGTAGTATGGAGCTTTTGACGTTGCATTACGCTGAGGTACGAAAGTGGTCGAGACTCGAGCCTCAAAAGGAAGCGGAACGCCGCAGGAAACCCATGCCCAGGCAGCCAACTAGTATACTGCCACTTCAATATCCGCATGCATGTCCCCTTCGAGCCGTCCAATTCTCATGATCTAGGGCATCAACGACAGCCCATCCGTAGTCCCGTAACGAATGAATCCGATTACATCTTCCGCTCGATTGCTACATCGGTGCAGGGTCAGCCTCATTCGGGAACAGATACCTGTCGAATGACTCACGGCGGGTCTTCGTTACCGTATGTGTCGTTCACCCCGTGTAAACCGTCCTTCTCTATGAGCTTGGCAACAACACGAAGGGAATCTTTGGCTGTTCGTGCAGTGGCCGTTGATATCTGACCTTCGTAATATGAAACAACCGACAATAGATGTTGGAGTGACTTCGACGCAGACTCTGACCGGAGCGAGATCCTCCGATCGGTCGAGCCCGGGTGCCCCAGAGATTGGAGAAGGACCGTCTGTTTCCGAAACACGTTAGACGATAAAACCAGCTCGTACTATTAGAAGCGGGTTAACCGAAAGTAGAGTAATAAAGAAAACGGACGTACGATGAGTACGTGAATGTCTCCGGACGTCGGCAAAAGAACTTCTGCTTTAAATACAACAAAGTCTATTAAACGCAGTGTCTGCAAATGGTCTCAGCATCGCGAGGTAACCCCATCTCAATGTTGTCCTTCACCTCTTGGATGAGCCTCTCGACACCCCCTGTCCCAGTTAGGTGGTCTAGCTTGCTTGCCAGGAATGCCAGTAACCCAACTATTGCTTTCCAAAGTTCCAACCATTCATAATCTGCGACACGTCAGAAAAGATTGCATGCATTCAGAGAAACAAACCTACCTAATCGCACTCGCACCTTCTGCAGATACCAGATAATGCGATGGCATGTCCATATACACGTTCTGCACCTCGGTCAGGAGCGGTTTACGAGACTTTAGCCAAAATTTCCTACGTATACGTGTAAACCTCGAGGCGTTTGTGAAGGTTATGCCGAAGCCACAGGATGCAGCAATCTAGCAGCGCGCAAACAGGGGGACGTGCAGATGTGAGCAGAGGCAACAGTGGCATGCGCTAAACCAAGAGACATATGCTTGTTAAGAGAATCCACGGGTCAGTTTGAAAAAAAGCCATACCTGACGACAAAGCCTGATGGGCTGTGAAGATTCTCCACAGAACACATCCATGACTCTCGAGTTCTCGGCCAGAACCAATAACATGTTCATCGCTAGATTCGCATATGCCATTGCACGCGGCGAAGAAGAGGACGTTCCATGTGTCAATAAATAGGACGATAATGATATTATTGTATGAGGAAGAGGTGGAATTCTGGACGTGTTCGACACTGCCCTGCCAGAGGAAACAGGATCCACGAAGATTTGCGTGAAGAGGGGATTGGAAAAGAGGAATTCGAAGAGGGGGAGAAGAGAGACACTGGCTTCTATGGGCCTGTACGTCGTGTTTACTGGTTAGGGGCCAGGTGAATAGATATAGAGAAGACACGCACTGGCTTTTGAATAATTCACGAGGTGGAGTTAAAGGTTGCGAGGACAGCGCACGATCCGGTCTCAAAGACGTGATCAGCGTCCCAACGGTCTTCGCAAATGTCGGTATCGAATCGTCCGAGATCTCCTGGTAGGCCCTATACGCGACCACCATCATACAGAAACGTCAATGCCTATACATTTATCCTCTGATGTGCGCTCGGGTATCTGCTCACTTGACAGCTGCATCACAAGCGAAATTTGCAGCCCAACATATCTTCCCCATAAGTTCCGTATCATCAGTGTCCCGAATACGCTGCAGGTACGGATTCAGTTTTGCAGCGTCAGATTTGTGGAAGTTGGCGAGGAAGGAGAGCAGCAGGGTCGCCTCAAAGGTAAAACGTTCAGTTTTGGGGGATTTTATAAGCTGCAAGACAAGGTCAGCCGAAAGGCCACAACAAAGGAAAGGTGGTAACTCGCGTTTACTATGGAAGGGAAGAGATCCTTGCGGAGGAGGTATGCACCCGGGCTAAGCTGGTTGATGCTACACGTATAGATCACTGCAAGCTGGAGAGCCTGGTGTCGTATGCTAGCTGCAGTGCATATCAGTACCACGCAACGGGTATCGCACGGCACAGAGGTAAGCGCACCTGGCGCCCTATCGTCCCCAAGTACCTGAGCTATCATCTCTACGAATTCCTACAAGACCCCTCGTGCGTCAGCGCTTCTGCTCTTTCGCACGTGGTATCGCAGGACTACTCACCATGAACACCTTATCACTCTCATTCACTCCACCAGCAAAGATTTCCATAACCTCCCATCCGGCCAAGTTCTTCGCCAACACACACCGCGACATAATCGACAGAGTCTCAATCGCCCGTCCTGTCACAACCACATCCTCTTGGCTCTTCGCTGCGAAGCTGACGCATGTCGTAAACAGCGTGCTCAGCACTGGCTACTAGCAAAACGAAATCCATGGCTAGTTAGAACGAAAACAGGGGAGGTTGAAGTGCAAGGCAGACCTTGTGGGTGTAAATACATTCGTCCTTGGGCAAGGCAGTGAGGAATTCGGTTAAAAAGTCACGGTTGAGTTCGAGTGTCAAGAACGCTCGCCAGAACTGATGGTCTGTGTCATTGGGAGATATTTGTGCTGGACTGAGGCCCTAGACAGTGACAAAGAGTCAAGTAGATGAATTGGAGGACAGATCGCGTCAAGCTGAGCGACTCAGATGCTTGCCTGGAAGAGCTTGTTCACGACCGTCACATATCTGGAGCTTGGCTTCCACGATGTGCGCGAGGTATTCATGAGCCACAAGTGGTTTAATCTGAAGGCCTCAGCAAGTTTGTATGATAGATGCTATTGCGTGAACAAGAGATGGAATACACTGCAGCACAGGACCTGATAGAGAACGCCGAGAGTAATTAACCGTCATCAGGAACGCCTAACAAACGAGGGATTATTCTCCCAACACATCGAGTCCACCACCCACCCTACTAATCTTCCCAACATGTTACGACTGTGGCAACCCGTCATAAGCCGCGTCAACCATCTCCGCAATCCAACTAGCAAGCACCTCATCCTTCATCCTAACTCCCTCCATCATGCTTCTAACACCCACAAACGCCCTCCGCCCCCTCCTTTCCCCCTCCACCTCGCTCCCATAATCCTCAGTCATGCCTTCCCCTTCATCTTCCTCGACGACCCCAGGGAACCCAAACCGCTCGCCATCTGGGCGAGGTGCTAGATCTGTCGCGACGAAAGACGTGTGGAAGAGGATGCGAATTATAAGGAGCGCTGTGAGGGATGTAGAGGGTGGGTCGACAACGGGGCGGCGGTACGTCACGAGTGTAGAGCGTGGAGGTGGTGGTGGACGCAGGGTAGGGTTCACAAGCGGGTAGGCGTCGGTGTCTATGGTAAGTGTGACGGTGTCGTCTTGCGAGGGGTGTTTGGCGGGAGACTGCGAGCTTGACATGTGTGTAAGTATGTGTTGCCTCAGATGAGATTTTGGGGTTGGCGGCACGGAACAGGACGACCAGACACAGGGCGCATGTGCATTTTCAAGGGCGTCGACATGTTGAAGGAGATGATCGTAGAGTTCCCCTGCACTTGCGAAAGGAGGTACGGTGCATTGGGACCTTTCCCATTGACACTTGAATCGCTGACTCGCTTGTGTTTCCTTTCTCCTGTTAACGCCCCGAACGATGAAGCGCTGGGGTGGGCCTGGAAGAACCATTGCCTGTGCTTGGGGAAACACGATGTTGACGTTTTTTATAACATCCGAAGCAACGAGGACAGGGAAACGGTCGACGTGGGGCGTAAATACGTCCTTGTAGAGGTTCCAGAAGTCAACTTGAGTGAGCTCGCCTTCCGGTTCTGCGACGAACATGGTTTTCATCCTAGGTCACGGAATAAGCATGATGTATGATTTGCGACGGCGATGACATACCATTCGTAACAGCGCGTTGGCTCTGGCATAGGTAGTAAGCGCTCCAACTCTTCACTCGTCAAGTCGTGGGCTGGCGTAGCAATAGTTGTGGTGGCTGGCACCGTGCGCACAGGGCCAGTGATATCCAGAGACACCGCTTCTTCCACCTGCTCCGCCAGCAAAAGACTGACAAGGACTCTCAGAGTGCTTGGCATGAAGGGATGATGAAGAAATGCCTTCGCCATTGGCGGGTGCGAAAGATGCGCGTACATGTAGTTCAAAGACGCCTCGACGAGGGGCTTGTCCACGAACAGAGGGAGGTATCGAATCGAAGCTGAGAGTGCTGGTGAGTCTGCTTCGAGCCGGGATAGGCTTGAGGACTGTGTAAAGAGCTGTCCGAGAACCGTAAGGGCAGCGACGATGAGGGACCGGTTTGGTGAGTGCCCTGCGATTTGAAGTAAGGTGGGAAGTGGGCTCTTGTCCGTAGAGCCTGGATGCGGAAGGATGACGCGCAAAGAAATCGCTTGAAAGAGCTCCATAATGTTTAGAATGAACTCAGTGTTGGCATCAGTCCCCGGATCGAGGTTATGGAGTGCATTGAAAATCAAAGGTTGCGTTCGTGAGTGATTCGCCAGCTGGTGAGCATTAGGTTCGTTCATGGCGGAGTTGCGAAGAATGAAGAGAGACTCGACGGCGTGTCTGCGTTTTCTGTCTGTCTCGGCAGACAAGGAGAAGAACGTATACTTCTCCGATTCAAGGTGTCCTTCTCGGACGTACCATTCAGGCCATTCGAAAAGCGCGTCAGTGAGACCAGGGATAGTCGTTAAGATAAACTGGTCGTTCGTGCATAGTCTGTGCAATCTGTCTAGTGCCCATCCAATCTCGACATGGATAGTAGAGCGCAACGAGAGGACCATGCGATTGCTGGCGGTAGCCTCAGTGTACCATCCTACACGGAAGTTGAGCGGTACATCGTTGAACAGGTCATAAAGCACTCACGTTCATAGTCATCTGTGACATTTGGAGCTACCCGCTGAGTTGCTTGTTGAGTGTATGTACGATAAAGGCCCGGCGTCGTTGTTCCCGTTCTGACTGGCGTTACAAGTGCCATCTCAGAAATATTCAAGCTTGCAGGCCGGAGTCCGAGTCACACAGGACGCCCGTGTCACGCGTTTGTCACACGTGACAATATGCGAAGCGTCACACATTCGGGATCTGGTCCACTACATCATACATCAGAGAAAGTACCAGTCATGGGGTTGATCGAGGCAAGTCCTCCCTCAAGTTGGATGGTACGGTATTCGCTGATTAGTGCTTAATATTTATCTAGGTTATTGCAAACGATCGCCTAGGTCGTAAAGGTCAGCACGATCTTCTGCTTTTCTCCCACTTCGTTTTGACACCTGGAAATTCTGGCCAGTTCGTGTCAAGTGTAGCTCAGATGATACAGTCGGCGATTTGAAGAAACTCATCGCTGCACAAACTGGTACGGACTACAGAAAGATCCAGCTGAAGAAATGGTGAGTCAGAGGCCATCGCCGTACGACGACACCCCGGCAGGTGGTTTTGATTGTGAGCATCTATTTATTGACCCCTTCGAAGGTACACAATATACAAGGACCACATCACTCTTGGAGATTATGAGATCAATGATGGGATGAGTCTTGAGATGTACTAGACAGTCAATCCGCAGTACAGAGATGTATCTTCATGTTGAGTCGGATTTGTCACTTCTATTTCCTGTGTTCTTGTCACTCAGCCGTGTATCTCCAGTATCATGAATCTGTACAAGTATGTGTTGCAATTATGAAAGTGTACATTGGCGTGCTTGAGAAATATTCTGGACGATGATACCCAATTTCCGGGATTCGACTACTCTTCACGCCTCAACGCCGATCTGCCGCTCTATCCCGAGGTGTAACCGCACCAGGCGCGCCCAACACATCCGACATCGACCTGTTCCTCATTCCCATCTTCTCGAACCTGTCGTCTACCCCAGTCCCCATTACAAACAACGAAGACGCCCGTGTCATATCCGGTTGTCTCTCGACAAAGGGTTTGACGGTCTTTCCATTCTCCGTCATCTTCTCCCGTACACGATCCGCAAACGTGTTCGACTTGACACTGTGATGCTTCCGGGGCGTGCTCTGACGTGGACCACGAGGACCAAACTGGGATCCTATTGATCCTGACGTCGTCAGGTAACCGGCTCCTGTGACGAAATTCTGTATGCGTGAATCGGTTCCAATGACGCAGTCAATATCATCTAACGAATTGGTGGCATTCAAGGTACGCTGTTGTCTGATGGTAGCTGCCGACTCAGAAGACGGATAGCTGGACGCCGAGTCCGCGCTTAGATTTCCAGCGTGGATTTCGTTGCCCTCTTGATCGTGATTTCGAGAGGTGATGGAGTACTGGGTTATACTCGACCCTATCTCACCCTCTTGTGCCACTACTGTCATATCGGTACTGGAGTACTTCATGCCCGGGACTGTTTCCTCAGTGTCGACATTGGGACGAGACTTGCGGTACCACGTCTCGCGCGTTTCGAGCTGCGGTCTAGCAGGGACACGCTGATGTAGTTGCGAGATGGACGATGATAGCGGGGGGTCAAGGGAGAGGAAGTTAATGATCCGGATTGGGAGGGTGACTTCGACATCTGACGAAAGACCGCCCGTGGAGACGCTGATACTGAGGGTGTATTCCACTTCTAGCAGCCTCACCCGAGCGACGGATAATGCATCAGGCTACCCTCCTGGATAAGTACCATAAAAACAAGATCACGACAACCAGAAAACTCACCGGCACAACAATATGATGGGCAAAATCTGCCGTCTCTCCAGGTCGAACCCCAGTCCACCATCCCTTCGCACTGGCATGCCCCTTCGTGGACTTCTGCCCCATCACAAGCACGCTCGCGCCAATTACCTTCCTCATCGTCGTTGTCTCGCATGCGTCTGGGTCGGGGTCTGTGTTGCCCTTGCGTCCCCCGATAGGTTTAAACACTGTTGTTGTCCTCTCAAGGGCGATTGCTGCACCCTTCACTGTCTTCCTCGATTCGTTCACTACTCGCAGGTGCACAACACACCGCTGCCCAGCAACCCAATGAAGCCTGTGGATCGTCACACTTAACCTCACCTTTCCATTTCCTCCCATAAAGACGTTCTTCGCAGCTTCGCTCACTAATGGGCGTGGAGCAGGTGAGAGGTTCGTGGTGAAGGAGAGGCGAGGCCAGATCTCGCAAGACCGATAGAAATGCGTGACCGACTCTGCGGAGGTTTGTGGATCTTTGAGTCTGAGAGACGCCATCGCGAAGTATCTGAGCGCCACGCCTGAGTGGATATTTAGTGTGCCTTTAGCAATTCCACAGGACCCATCGGCAGGAAGGAACAACGCGAAGGGCAACACATGGATGCCCTCTTTTGCTTCTGCCCACCCTTCCTCGTCGGGCGGGCTGGCAAGAACAGCCTGCCAAGCAGGCGCGACGTGAGACAGGAGAGCCGCGCATTGGTAAAATGTGCACCGCGTGTTTCCCCAAGGGATCGCTTCGTATCCTACGACGCGGACTTTGGCTTTGGAGAGAAGGATCGGGGTGTTTTGTTTCTTATTGGGGTTCTTGCGAACGTGAATTTTAATATGGCCTTTGAGCCAGCCACCTTGCACGCAAGTTTCGCTCTCTAAGACGATATCAACTTCGACGCGAGTACGGGACTTTGCTTTTTCAAGAGCGAGGGAGTTGGGGATGGAGTCGTCGTTAACGGCGAGAAAGAGTCCTCCTGTGCTGGCAGCTTTCCGGGTGGTGGTGTGCACAGAAGAGTTTGGTTTCAATCGGGAAGCGGAGTTCCCTAAGAGGATGCGCAGTTCGGAGGTGCTCTTGTGTGGGGGAGCGGAGATCTGGAGAAGGGTGTCGCTTGCAGATAGCCCGACGCTGTCTTTGTCTTTTCCCTTGCCTTTGATGGTGTCTTTCTTCCCCTTCCAAGTGCCTTTCCCCATATCATTATCCCTACCCTTCGCACCCTCCCTCCAAACCTCCTTCCCTATGTCGAAACCCTCTCCAGCCGTCCGTACAACCGAACTTCCACCGGGTGTGACCCACCCTTCCTCGATCCTCTGACCCACCCGGTATCCCGACCCCCCAGGACGCCCAAAGACATCTAGCTCCACCATCGAGTCTCCCATCTCGGCGAGGAGCAGCCCACGCATTGAAGATACGGAGCGGAGGGACGGGAAATGCATGTTCCCTGCCCCCGGGTCCGACGGGATGGTATTCATGCGCTGGTCAGAGACATCAGGCAGGTGGAGCGGGTTGATATCTGAGGAGTTTGCAAGAGTTCCGGATTGATCGAAAGGGACTGAGACGAGAGAGGTGAAAGAGGTGAAAGAGGAAGAGGTGGAAGAGGACGTCATGAGGGTCGAAGAGGGAATTGTGGAAAGGTTCGGCACGGCGAGCGTGAAGGGTCTCTGGCTGACTCCAAGACCTTGGCGTTGACCTGTTCGGAATGCTGACATGCCGAAGGATGATGGGTCTTTTTGGTTGGCAGTGCAGTGCGTGGAATGAGATGCGTGTTAGGAAATGTCAAGGTGAACATGGCGCGGATGATGTTGAAAGTGCTGGTGCCCATTTTGAAGTGAACCATTGGTCAAGTTGGTCGTGGGCGTCCCCACCTCGATCAAGTTCAAATCAATGTGGGGGAAATGAAATTCCTGAAGAGTACGTTTGATCGGTTTGATCATTCGATTCACGACTGGGACATACCACCGAGACATGACCACAGCCAAGGGCCAAGCTGTCAAGCAGTACGATGCCAGACGCGGTGCAGATAATCGACCAGGAATTTCTGTTAGCTGTGGATGGGGAGGAGCACATCTATCAAGGGAACCAACCGGGCTCCGAGTGGAAGTCTCAGCCTGACTTTCAACACGGTGGTGTGCATAGACCGAATAATTCACGACTTTTCTTTTCCAGGATGATAGGACCGTTGTTCACGGAAGGACAAAGCTGGTGCAGCCTCGCAGGAGCTCCATTGCGACGTTGGTAGGACTAAACACGTGTGATCCGAATGCGCCGAACGACATGCGATTTCAGTGTTTGGAGCTGCGCCATTGCCTCGAGGTCTTCCATCCTGTACATAGGAAAACAAGGACCGAGCTCGAATGCTGTGACGCTGGTGCGCGTTCATGCCCCGGAGCTGTGATATCTGCGGCGGGTGGTGTCTGGTGTGCGTGGTTTGTGCAGCGTGTTCGCGACACGCACACTGGCGACTTGTTCGCGGCATCGGTACTTTTGGAGACAAGATGTGGTTTTGCTGTGATGAAAAACTTGAACTAGTGTTATCGGACCTTGGCTGAGCAAATTGACGTCAGTCAGGGTGATGGAGTCTGCGGCATTTGTGCCACGGACGAGTGTGGAGGACCCGCTTGGTTGGTGAGGATGGCGAGGACCAATGTAGTTCCCCACTGAGTCCAGGCTAGAAAGAAATCTCCACTCTCGCTGACAGAAGTCAACCTTGTTCACTTATCGTTCGACTCCAAAGTCTGTGGATCAGATCGTTCATCGTTCAACCCGAGAACCAACAAAAAAAACGCCGATCACTTGCCACGCGTTAGCCACGAGGCCTGCTCTGCCTTATTCACAGGCGCAAGTCCCAGCGCCAATCTTGCCGCCCAACAAGCCTTCCGTTCCTGTTGTGCCACGCAGTCCTATCCCGGTATGATGTCTCCTAGGTTCATTCCACTATATAAGACCTTCACTCACTGATCGTTCAAAACAACTGCAGTGTCCCCAGTCTTCACAAACATCGCTCTCATAATAACCCGTGATCCCCTAGTCACGTATAGTTATTCCTCAACAACCGTCTACCATGTCTCTTGGTTTACCGCCAGTCTCCACTGGTCTCAAGGCCATAGCACCATACCTCCAACGCGCTGAAGAACTTGTGGCCTCCGAACCTGTAATCGCTTATTGGTGTATGTCCCCATCCCACCTTATCCGACCCCCACTAACGCTCGCCCCACCCATAGGTGCCTACTACGCAGCTCAAGTCGGCATCTCTCTTAAAGCACAAGACACAGGTTCACGTCATTTGCTCCTTAACCTCCTCGATGCCCTTGAGCGTCTCAAGAAAGAGATTGGCCCAAACGATGCAATTGACATCGAGCCAGCCAGTGCTGCCTATGTCGAGAACTTTGCGTTGAAAGTATTCAAGATGGCCGACGATGAAGATAGGGCTGGAAAGGCTACAAAGTCAGTTCCTTGTCTCTATTCACGCGGACGCTAAGATTAAATTGTGGCGTTCCATAGATCTACAGCAAAGAAATTCCTGGCATCTGCCAACTTTTTTGAAGTCCTCCGCGTATTTCCCAAAGTTGAGGTTTCGGAATCGGTTCGTTCACTCCTTAGACCCTCAACTTCTTCTACCCACTGACGACCTTAAAGTCCGAACCCAAGCTTAAATACGCCAAATGGAAGGCAGCAGACATTGCCAAAGCTTTCCGTGAAGGTCGTCGGCCTACACCTGGACCTCCGGGGTCTCAACTAGATCCTGAACTCATCTCTACGACAGTACATCTCCCATCATCAGATCCATCCACGTCCCAAACCCCACCCCCAGTGCCACACCAACCGAGCCATCGGGAGCCGTCCCCTGTGACGAGGACCTCATCTTCCCGTTCCCCGAAACGTCAGTCACCTCCACCTTCGATCTCCCCAGATGATATCGCACGGGCTAATCGTCTCCCGATTCATCCGGGAGAAGGTAAACACGATGACGCTGCACTCAGCCCCGGACGGTGGAGTACCACCGCCACCCCTGGCTTTGATCTGGTGAGAACACCTGGGCTGGATAGTGTGGGGAATGTGGGAGGTAGCACTGGTGGCTGGCGGGAGGACTCTGTTGATCCTTTCACGAGGGCTGCGGCTAGAACAAGTGGGACTAAGCTCAGGACTGCGTGGGTTAGCACTGAGATGGAGGGTGCAATGAGCGACGAGGATCCTGTGAGGGATCCTGTGCTAAGTGCGGAATCGAGCCGAGGGAGGGCGCGCTTTTCGCCGGCACGCGAATCTATCACCTCAATTGAAGCCATACCCCCACTCTTTCCTCACATCCCAACCTCGCCTTCCACACCCCGTTCCTCTTCGCTTCGCTCCTCTCCGCCCCGCTCCTCTCCGCCCCGCTCCTCTCCGCCTCGCTCCTCCCCATCCGTAGCACTTTCAAACCTCCCTCCAGGATTTGTACCTACCACGTTGTCGTCAAGCCCAAGTGCTCCTTCGTTTGTCGCACCCCCTCCCCCTCCACCTATGCCATCGAGACCAGCTGTGCCTCCTCCCTCAGCACCGGCGTTCATTACTCCGTTCGTGCCTGCACCTGCACCAAGGGCGGTAGAACTTACACCGAGCGTCATCGCCAAGGCGCAGAGACACTGTAGATTTGCGATTTCCTCTCTCGATTATGAGGATCCGGAGCATGCCATCAAGGAGTTGAGAGCTGCATTGGAGACTTTGGGTGGGTAAGCGGTGGTAGTGGCAGTGGAGGGTTGAACCCTTGGTCCCGCTTTCAGTGTTATGGCCATAATGGCCGGGCAATCTCTGTCGAGCATCTATCGTGATTATTTATTTCTCGGATCTGCTGCCACGTTCGTAATTATTGGTTGCATTGTATGCACATTCTATATGTTAGTATTCCACTAGTCGCTAGCCTATCGGATCCGTACTCCAATGCGATCCTTTCCCTTACCCAAGGGCTCTATCAATAATTAGATGTGCATGAATGGCGTGCATACACTGATGTCGGACAACAGCGGCAAGTATTCTGCGTGTAAACGAACGGTCGACTTCCGATGTTGCATCATGCGTTTACCACTTGCCTACCCAACCACCGCCCCGCGGAAGGCGGACTGTATGTGATGCATATCAATGGGACTTTCCACCTGCTGAGCCTCCGCTACGATCTTCGGTGAAGGCCCCCGTGGGGGTGCGGCAGTCGTTATAGGTTCGCGAATCCTCGGCCCTGCTGTCGAAGATATTGGAGGGGCAAGGGTGGGCGGTGGTGGACCAGGTGTAGAGAATGATGTATCGGCAGGGAGGGCTGCACCATGAGGAGAGAACGAGGTCCCGACGTTAGAGGGCGAGAACAGTGATAGTGGCGATGATGGTTGGCCAAAATGTAACCCCTGTGCAGGTGAGGAAGACGCCTTGGATATATTCGATGCAGTGGAGGACATCGTGTTTGCACGGGATGCGGATGTTGCTAGGTCAATGATTGGCATTGGGAGTGCGTGGAAGGCTTTCAGAGTGGTCGAGAGGTCGTCGAGCTGTTTCGTCGGAGGACCCACGATCAGCACGTTAGCCAATGTGTGGAACGAACGATTTAAGATAAGGATACGACCTTGTTCATAATCCCACCAATAGCCTCTTTCCTCTCCGCAAACTGCTCCGCGAGTCTGGCAAACTCCTCATCCCGCCTCTTTTTCCCGTAGCCATGGATATCATCCTCTTCGTCGTCAGCATCGTCATCCTCGTCAGAGCGATCAATAGAAGCATCTGTGGCAGCTCCGCTTGCAGCACCACCCTCGGGCCCAGGTTCGTCGTCGTCACCGATAGGTAGAGTTTCGCGCCTCGTCATCCTCTTCATGGACCTTGCCTTGCCGCCTTCACTCGGATTCGCTCCCGTGCTCCCAGCACCACCACCTCTAATTCCTGCTCCGAGCCCCAGCCCCACTGTTTCTGCTGCTCTCCCCATGCCACCCGTACCAGAAATCCCACCAGTGTTCCCTGAGCTTCGCCCGACGCCGACCTCCATGTCAGCGTGCATGACTGCTATCTCAGCTTGAAGCTCGAGGATGCGCTCGAGGTGTGCCCAGAGCTTTGGATCGCCAGTCGTTGGAGAGGTATACGCCGGGTTGAATTCGCCCTGCGCAGCTTTTGAAGGCGTTATGGGTGTATGTTTGCCAAGTTTGATACCTGAGAAGGGGTCATAGATTGTTATTGTCGGACCGGGTCTAGCACTCGGTGCAGGAGCAGATGAGGGCGCAGTTTGATTCGAAGGAGGGAAGGGTGGAGTGTCGGACGTTAATAGAGACGCAGAAGCCTGAGGCGGGTGCAAGTGCGAGTGTGGAGAAGTGGTGCGGGCAGCGTCTGGCTGAGGAGCGTCATTGACACTGGGTCTCCCAAAAACCTCTGCAATGATCGTGTCCTGTGGCGTGAAGAGTGTTTCTGGCTCCACCCTATCCTTTTTGCCAGTGACTGCCGCAGTGCTATCCCTCACTTTACCATCGAAACCTCTTGGCACTGGCTCGCCGGACGTTCTTGGGGTGTCTACCTCTGCATGCTTCCTTGGCGTGCTGAGGCTTTGAGTAGGGGCATAGATACTTGGATCGTTGATATACGAATGGACTTCCGCGAGTGGTGTAGCGGATTGGGAGGAGGTTATGGTCCCTGAGTCTGACCGAGGCGCGACGGTTAATTGGGAGATCGAGGAGGAATCTGTAAGGATGGGTTGTGTATCCTTGAGTGCAGATGGAGAGTTTTTGACGCTGGAGGAAGCTTGTGGGGGCTGAGAATGACGGCTTGTACTGCTCGACTTGCTACTGAACCATGAGTTGAACATTGTAAGTACAGAGCCTCGCGACTCAGTGGCAGACACGTATTTGGGTTCTTTAGCCCCTGATGTGGTAGTGACATTTTGGGTGCAGTTGTCCATACATCTCAAATCTTTGAATCATCATCAATGCTTAGCGCTCCGAACCTCCCAAGGTTTCCCCTCCTACCGCTGGTGACATACTTCTCCGATTCTTTATATTCGTCTTCCATCTCGCTTGAAGCGCTCGCCGCTCTCCTCATTCTGATTCTAGGCTTCGTGTCCTCTTCTCCGCTTGAAACCTCGTCGATTTCGCTTACATCTTCCTCACTCTCTTCCTCCTCGTCTTCTTCCTCATCCCCATCATCCTCGTCAAGCGCCCGTCCATGCGTCTGCACTCCGTCCTTGAGCCATATTCCGTCACCATCGTTACTGTTTGTGTCTATGACGGAACTCGGACTTCCTGAAGGCCAAAATGCCCAAGGGATCTTCCCCTCTGCCACAAGTCTCAAGACTACATCACCATATCAAAATCGCCTGTAAGCCAACGCACTACTTCCAAAAGCAAAAGTCCAAGAAGACAAAGCGAGAGAATAAGCACAAAAGAATAAATGCTGAGACTCACTAGCATTCCCAGCCCGATGAATGTCCGGTCTCCCGGCCTTCGCAGTGACCCATCCTTTTTTCTCAGCATACGCGATCATGATATCATTCGCTGTCCACTTTAGCTCATTCGATTGAGCTTTTGTCTGTGTGAGGCGCTGGCCAGGTCTCCAAGTCCGCTTATCCTCCACATACATCGCAGTAATGGAGGTGCCTGATTTCGACTTTGAGTAGTTGGGTTTGCTAGACTCGTCGGGTTCGGCGGTGGTTGCAATTGTTGCAGCTGTGGCGTTCGACGCAGACATCGCGAATGCAGGAGAAGTGGACAACGAAGGATGGGTGAGGCCTAGGATCCGCTCGAGCGGAAGGAGTCGGGCGATTTGGTGTACGCAGAAGGGAATTGCGGAGATACGGGATATAGGAAGGACGCCGGAGAGGACCTACGAACCGAAACGCATTTGGGATCATTGAGGAGGGAACTGAAGGACCCGGGCGCACCTGAATATCCATCGGTACGAATGAAGGCATTACGAGTCCAGGGCAGTCGACGAGTCGGACGTCTGACGTCCAGAAGAGGGTTTGGAAATGCTTTGTCTGGAGGTTGGGCACGATCAGTCGGACCATACGTTCATCGACAATGGTATGCCGTACCTTTCCAGGAGTCCGCGACGCACGTACTCGAGTCGTTCCGAATACTGCGTTCAAGAGGGATGATTTTCCTACGTTTGGTTGACCTGTGGCAGAACAGTTAAAATGAGCAATTTTAGTGGGGGAGATGAGACATCACCGATGAGCCCGACAGTCAAGAATTCGGGTTCTTTCCATTCCGTTCTATCATCTGCCTTTTCGTCATCGTCCCCACTTGTTACGCCCTCGCTGCTGGATACCTCGCCACCTCCCTCATCCCCGTTATGATCACCCGCCAATCCATCGTCCCCTTCCGCCTCTTCGCCCCTCGGTACAGCAGCTCCCCCGATAGCCTTTCCAACCATCTTCCCTCTCGCCCTCAAGACTGCCTCCCAATCCACCTCCCTTTTAACTCTTGGCCTCCACCGTCCCACTCTCTGTATCCTCTCCTCCTCGCTTTCTCCCGGTTTTGCAGCCGTGACCCACTCAGGGGGCTGGAGCATCTGTGCATGCGCCTCTTTCATGGCGTGTACCAATGTCTCCCTAAAAGTACCTGGGAGGTATGGCTCGTACTGGACGCGTCCCTGTACATTTGAGTCGGTCGCGTGCGATGTGGAAGCGTATTTAGGCGCATACGCCTCGACTGGGACGACTGGTACGCCTGGATAGAGTACGTTAAGGAGTGATGTCCATGATGCTGTACGTGCAGGACCTGAGATGTCGACTTTCGTCAATACAAGGATGACACGGGGGGCGTTGGATCTCACATTGGAGGAATGTGTGCGGCGTGAGGTGGGTTGGGGTGAAATTGGGTCATTAGTCTCGGCGACAGTTGGAGGAGGGCTGGGAAGGTTAAGGTAGGTGGCGAGGGAGGGCGGGAGGTGTAACGGTGGACAGCGGGAGTCGAGGAGGACGAGGAGGATCTGAGATATCTCGGTTACTCGCCAACTATGTCAAGACACGTGGAGATTGGGAACGCACGGATGCATGAGCTCTCAACTGACACGAGAGAAGATAGTGCTTACAGCTGTCTCCAAACCTCGAGGTTCCTCTCAAAGTGTGTGGGAGGATGAGGCATCTCGTGTGATTCTGAATCATCCGCCTTGCTTGCTGAATCAGCAGAGGGGCTGGTTTCAGCGTTGCTGCACTGCGGCGTATTCTGCCATTGAATGATGGCCGTGTCTTGCTGTGAGAGCCATTTACGAAAATGGCCTTGTTCGTTGGCGTCCACTTCTTCCTTGGTCATCCTGTACTTCCATTTTGGCCGCTTCGGCACGGTGAGGTGACCCAATTCAGCGCCTGCCACCGCGGGTAGCACCCCGAGGGCTCTCGGTATTGGCCTCTTGAGGACGATCGATCCCGCTAATTTCCTCGTCTCCTCTAGAAAACCCCTATCGAGCTTCATAAACGCGCTCTGTAACTTCCTGGCCGCCTTCGCAGCCTGATCCGCGGCCTGCCTCGCCTCGAGCGTGTGACCTGGTTTCGGCGATGGTCTTCGCCTTTTGTGTTTGGAGGTAAAAATGGGATCTGGTTTTGGGGCGTCACCTCGTTTGACGGCACGTTTGAGCTGAAGTTGGACCTTGCGTTGTTTACCTGAGCGAGCTGGCATGACTGAGAGGTGTGTGGTGGTTGATCGATCGGTCGATAATTCCGTTAGATGAGAATGACATGCATGTTGTAGGATATGCCGATATGCTGGAATCAGCCGTCTCTCCATAACAGGGAGAATTTGTAAGCAAGACGGGGGAAATGGTGGTCAATTTGTCAGGGGTCGAATTTAGCAAGTATACTCCTCCGCAAGCATCGAGTACTAGGAGTACTCGTATAAGTACTGGAATAACCATACCAAATGGCACACAAAATTAGCTGGACTTGCCCCCCCATCCATAACCAAACGAAATGTCGACAAAGAGAAACATCGTCATCGTCGGTGCAGGCTTCGCTGGAACCTCCATCGCAGCTTCTCTCTCCGCAAAACTAGATGCCGCCAAATACAACCTCATCCTCATCAATTCCCGTCCTTACGCCATTCCCCTACCCGCTTCTGCCCGCCTGGTCGTTAGTTCATCCTCTAAGCTCGAAGACTCGGTCTTCGTTCCTCTCGATAAGCTCTTTAAGAACGGGAACGGCCAAAACAAAGTCGGTATCGTCAAGACTATCGAAGAAAAGAAAAATGGCAAGGGGGGGACGGTAGTGCTGGAGAGTGGTGAACGTGTTCCATTCGAGATCCTCGTCATCGCGAGTGGTTCCAAGTGGCAGGGGCCTCTCGATCTTCCAGAGCACGAAAGTGACGTATTGCCCCACGTCAACGCCTGGCGCGAAAAGTTCGCCAAGGCAACGCACGTCGTTCTCGCTGGCGGTGGTGCCGTTGGTATCGGTGAGTTTACCTTGTCCGAAACTAATACCTTCGGTCGTGCTCAAGAGTGCCTTCCCCTAGAGCTCGCAGGTGAACTTAAAGATGAATACCCCGTAAGTTCCGATTGTCGCCACCCCGTTTATTCTCACTCGCCCCTAGAAAACACGAGTCACAATCGTTCAAGGCGGCAAACAGCTTCTAAATGCGACCCACCCAGACTCTTTCCGCGCTGGCCTAGAACAACGCCTTCGTGCCCGTGGCGTTGAAATTCTCTTCAATGAATACATCGACGATATCCCCGAGATGGGAAATCTCGGCGTCACGACGCGTAGTGGAACACAAATACCCACTGCCGATCTAGTCGTAAGCATACTTTACTTTCCGTTGACATCACCTCTAATGATCGGCGTATGTCCGTCAGGTTTCAACCCGCGGTCCTTCCCCAAACACTGCCTTCGTCGCCTCCCTCGGTTCATCCGCGCTCTCTGGCTCCGGTTACATCAAAGTGAAACCTACCCTCCAACTTCTCAATAACCCATACATATTTGCAGCCGGCGATGTCATAGATTGGGCCGAGCAGAAACAGGCTGCAAAAACGAAAGGACATGCTGCGGTCGTTGCTGCGAATGTGTTGACTTTGCTTGAGGATAAGGGAGCTAGCAGCGTTTACGGGGGCAGTCCGGAGCTGATTGTGATCACCAACGGGAGAGTAAGTGATTCCGCTTTGAGTGCTCGGGTGCAGGAGTGGCTGAGGAGATTCGTCCTATCTTAACAGAATGGTGGCATGGCCTACTTCTCGTTCTTGTGGGGCTTCACGCTGGGCGACTGGTTTACAAGACTCGTCAAATCGAGAGGGCTCATGGTTGGGATGTTCCGGTCTGGTTTGGGCTACTGAGGTCTCGAGGGATGTGGTATAGGGATTACCAAGACTTGGGGATGAATTTTTCACGTCTATAATATCATTAGCCTGTTGTTAATTTACCGTATCGACCTACAATGTCAGCTTGTTAAGATGTCCCCCGATCGAAAATAGCGCCGTCACGTTACAAGTACTGCACGTCATTCCTTCCTGTATGAGACCACGACTCGGCTAATCCAATGGAGGATGGTGCGCAGGATAGTGTTCAAATCATGATGGTGACGGCGATAGGGACGTTTCAGGTTACCATCATATCAACACGGCAGTGTTACACCGTTGTACCACCCACCTTCCTTCGATGCCATATGGTCCTACCAACAATTCTGGGGTAAATTTAGAGGGACATAACGTATATGGCGTTGCCAGTGAGAGCGCTAGAGCCTCGGTACAACCAGCCACAAAGGACGCTACACGCACATAGCTCAAAGTTGTTATTTGATACCCAGGCCTAGGCTTTTGCCAGCGGACGCGATTGGAATGCCAAGCGCCGCTTGCTATATAAACCATCGCCGCAGGGATGCTAGGCAACGTTACCAAGTCCGCCGCTGGGATGCACTGGTTACGATCCCTGCATGCATGATGGGAGACAAAGCCATAAAGGGTTTTTTTTGAAGACGACCTGACTTTCAACTAGTTTTCATTGCATCCTCAGGCTCTTTCCACGTCCCGTCATCTTCTTACATCGCTTGGCTAGCACGACCCCACGCTCATCGGGGTTCCTTTGCTGAAACTTACTTCCTTTTCATACCTTATCATCACCGCATCTTACTACTGCACTCTCTTAATCCCACTTCAACTTGCTCTAGTCCATCTTCTCTTTTCTGCCCTGGCAACTTGCTGTATCCGCACGTTCATTGGAAGCGTGCATTTTCGCATCGCTCATCAAAGTCAAGCTTGAAGTACTGTTAAGAAACTCGTTTAGCCCACCAAACAGCGCAAAGTGCCTGCCAATTCGTCGTTCGTAAATCTGAAACTCGTACCTGGAAGCATCTGTCCAGATCCAGATAAACGTACAACCCGAAGTTGGGCCTGTCAAACAGGAGACATTCAGCTGACCGTCACGCTTGCCTAACGGTATTTCTCTTGTCTCCCAATTCCATTTCTTCATTCCAGCCCTTCTTTCTCAATCACCGAATCCAAAATTCGAGAACCAATACATATCCCTTCCCGCCCACGCACACGAGAATGAACAACACTCTCCTCTCTCTCCCATATTTACCCCCCATGTCCCCACCAGCCCCTCCCCGTCAGACCTTCGAGTCTACCACGTCCGGCCAACGCATGCTGCCCAGGAACAAAGATTTCCTGAAGAAACATGGTCATAAGCATCATTCATTTGATCCAGAGAAGGCCCCGTATCCGCTGAGTTATGGCAGACAAGTTTTAGAGTTGTGAGTAGCTTTGGTCGTCAACCTTCAGTCGCGTACTGATGTATGCATGACTCCTCCTTGGTTTGTGGGTGATAGGGAGAGCATGAATCATAACTTTGTCATGCGCGTCAAGAAAACCGTCTCAGTTGCACCCTTTGCAGATGGCCCGCCACAGCGCTCGCTCGATCTAGGATGCGGGGTATGCATCAACTTCCACCCCTCTTACCGCATACGCTAGTTTCCCCTATCTTTTACATTACACTTGCATTACCTCACACACGCCTTGTTAACGAACGATGAGCTGACTCATCTCTTTTGTATCTTTCTTCTAGGGTGGGACGTGGGTTGTTGAGGCCGCTAAGGAATGGCCTGGTTGCCACTTCGTATGTATGTTTCCCTTCCTCGTCTCCCGCATTCTCTTTTGTTTCATGCCACTCCTTGGCAAAGGTTGCATTTTATGCAGCTGATAAATGAGCGTACTCATTTATTCCATGTGTGTGTTTCCAGGTTGGCTTCGACCTAGTGGATGTACAAGTACCCTTATCGCTACTAGACCCGGAAATCGCTAACCGCATAACGTGGGTACACGGGAACTTGTGAGTATTGTTTATCATCCATACGTCCAGCTGGCAGTAACTATTCGGACACACACTTACGTTCAATGTCTCAGCTTGACGACGAAACTTCCATTTGATGACGACGAGTTTGACCATGTCCACATGCGCGGTCTTGGCCGGGGTATTCCCGAGAACAAGGTGAGTGTCGACACGGCGCCATCATTCCGTCGTGTTTGCTTTATTCGGCCAATGCGAATTCTGATGTGGAACTTTTCGGTCTGGATGTGTATTTGGGACCTAGTGGGGTGTGCTGTTCGAGGTAGGTGGCTATCCAAGGTTGTGGAAAGTGACGGATAGCCTCATGTTTTCTTGGGGTATCAGGAGGTGAATCGTGTCCTCAGACCAGGTGGTGTCGTTGAGGCATTCGAGGAGGGTACGCCATGATCCTCGCAGATCTTAGCACGGTCTAACAACCACGGGATACAGACATCTTATTCCCTGCCCTTCCAAGCTGGTTTACAGCACCTCTTCGTGTACGCAATAAGCGTTCCGACTCGATCCATCATCCGAATGGCTCGCAGCATCGGGCTGAAACACCTCCCGCTTCGCCGGATCCAAGATCACCAGCGCATGATCATGCGCTGCTGGAGAGTTTGTATTATGGTGTATTTGAAAATCGGTTTATCAATTTACGCCCTACTGGTGAGCGTCTTCCTTTCTTTGCGGAGTGGCCTGCTTGATGCTGACGTGGGACACTAGCTATCGTCCCTATTCACCTTACCTCAAACTTCCGACAAGTAATTTCTGCACCCGTGATCCATTTCCGTATGCCTGCATTGCCGCCTTTACAACCACTCCCACAGTCTCTACCACCCAATGCGCTTTTACTTGGTGGAGACTTGGATAAATCTGAAACAAATTTCCAGCCCGTAGCTTCTCCTGACGTTCCAACGACCCCACGACCAGTTTCTGTGTCCCTTTCTTCGACAACCTCAAGACAAACGAGCAACTCGGCATCGACGGAGAGGTCTTCTATCTTTGATCAGAACTTTTCTATCTCGGACACGAACACGCAACCGACAAGTAGTCCCGGTGACTGCCCCTCCCCAACCCTTCACACTTTCAGCTCCAAAACTACGCAAGCCGTAAAGCGACCACTCTACATCGTCGACTGGTCTTCTGCAGAGAGTACGACGGGCGCCACCTCTATTTCCCTCGTTGCTCCCTTGCAGGAGATCGACAGGCTAAATGAGAGCTCGCTTGCGATGCAGCTATATTTCAGCTATCAAAGTGTGCTTGCTTGTCAGGAGTCGATGTGGGAGGAGCTTGTGGACAGAATGAGGAATCGGCCTGGGAAGCTTAGGGATCTAGGGTGGGAGAGCGATCTAGAGTTGAGTGAATTGGAGAGTAGGACTAGGTTTGAGGTGCTGGTTGAGCGGTATAAGCGGTGAGTTTTGGATTTTTCATTGTTGTGCATGTTCCCATTGGATGCTGACTCGCGAATGCACCATACAGGGACATGCAAGCCCGGATATCGCTTTGGTATTCGCTTCGCGAGCTAGGGTGGGCGGTGCCCCCACGTGAACCGCTTTCGAAGGCAGAGCTTGTGGAAGAGGAGCGGTTATACCAAGCTATGCTGGAAGCCAGACGATTCGCATCCGAGGAGGATCTCCAGACACCCTGTCGTTCCATTCGTGTTTTCTTGGGTTACAAAGGCTGCTGAATCCACGCTACCACTGTCACCGATCGTCCGGTCGCCTCGGACGGCCACTCTCTTCCACCTCTACTCACGTGCAACTAATGCAGGACAATATACATACCTCAAGGACTATGATACCTCTTTAAGCCAAGTCCATGGCGACGAAGATGGTCATTTTAAGTCATGTAGCCTTCCCTTTTATTATCTATGTATTGCATAGCTTCACTCCCATCCCGACAGCCCAAACACTTCCACCCATGCTGTGTTCTTGCGTTATGTTTTGCTATAATAATGATTGGCAGAGTCAAAAATCCCTAAATACTTGAATCTTTTGGGTTGAGATGCGGATGCGGGGCTAGATTGATTAAGATCCCCTTCCCTGTAGGCAAGCGCCGAGTCTTTCGGTCCTTGCATATGGGGATGGGCAGCCCACAACAACGCGCCACCAAGCTCGATGTTGAAGGCAAAAAAAAGAACATCAGAAAATCGATTGCCTATTTTGGCCCCGTCACTGTGATCGCCCGGAGAATGCCGAAAGTGTGGCTGGCATTTTTCGTCGCAAAAGTGCAAAGTGTGAAGAGAAAGTATCAGCTGCGCGTTCGAGTATAACGCTCCATGGCGGCAGCAAAGGTAATAAATCACACTCCTTTACCTTTACGACAGCCCAAGGACATTCCACTGCCACCCAGTCCTGCTCAATCTGCATCCCCTCCACCCGTGAAGAAGGCCACTAAGAAGAAGGACAAGGAGAAAGCTCCGAGTGCTGTGACTGCTCAAGGATCGCAGCATGCAAAGGACAAGCTCATGGATGGGTCGGGATCAGGAGTGACGATAAGACAGGAAGACATCCCACCGAGACGATGGAATTGGACCTCGCTCACCGATTCGAGCACTAGTTCACATCCTCCAATATTTACCAAGGACGGGAGGTGCGTTTACTTTACCATGCGATCTCAGAAGACCGTTCATCGTCACCTCCCCCAGCCATTTCTTTTCCATCGTGGGCTCAAATATCAAGATCCACTCTACCTCCTCCGGAAAGGTTATATCCACGCTACCACGGTCCCAAGATGAAGGACATACCGAGATTATCACCTCCGCTACTCTAAGCGCCCAAAGCAAGTTCCAACTAATTACCGCATCGCTAGATGGGACTATCAAGATCTGGGACTTTCTGGAAGGCGTGCTTTTGCGAACTATTGACCTTGACCAAGGTATACATCACGTGTGCACACACGAGAAAATCAAGGACCACGTTTTCGTCTCTGCTATCAAGAAGAAGAAGAGCGCAAGTACCTGTGAGTTGTGTTAAGGGTCTCCCACATGACGAGAAACGGCTTCATTGATCTTTCTTAGCACAAAATCCTCCTAGACTGGGGCGCCTTACCAAAGGACAAGAAGAGAGCTGCATAGTGCTCCGCGTTTCTCTCAAGACTCAAGCAGCGAGCAGCCCTACAAAAGCCCAAATATCATCTCAAGTGATACCCGTCGGCAAAACTAGAACGACAGCCGGTCTTGCAGTCTCCGCTAGTGGCGAACGACTGGTCGCGGTTGCTGGACACAAGGCATACGTCGCGCAGACTTCAAACCTCAAGTCGGGCTTCATTAAGTTTGTATCTCCGGAAGCTCTCACCTGTCTCGCCGTGCACCCATCCGAAGAATATTTTGCAACAGGCGACGCCAAGGGTGTCGTACGACTATGGTATTGCCTAGACTCTGACCTTGTGAAAGTCGTAGGCGTAGAAAAGAGGTCGCAAACGTCGACGCTCCATTGGCATGCTCATGCCGTTTCTTCTGTGGCTTTCACTCTGAACGGCGCGTACCTTCTCAGTGGTGGTGAGGAGTCCGTCTTGGTAATATGGCAACTCCACTCCGGCAAACGGGAGTTCGTTCCTCGAGTTGGCTCTCCCATCAAAAGTATCGCCGTTTCCCCTGCAAGAGCATCGGAGGAAGAATATCTTCTAGGACTCGCCGATGCTAGCCATGCATTCGTGAGCTCATCCACCCTAAAACTATCGCGGCTTTTCGCGCGCATAAAACTAGGTATGCCTACTTCTTACTTGTCATGTCACCTGACGTCGCCTCACAATGCCATAGATCCTGGTGTATCAGGCCCCCTGCCATCTTCCTCCTCCACGCCCCTCGCCTTCCATCAACCCTCAGAAACCCTTGTCCTCCCCTCTTCGCACCCTTCCTCTCTCCAGACCTACTCTCCCATCACTTTCACCCTCATCGCCGAACTCGAAGTATCCCCCTCGAACCGCGTTTCACGACGCGACGAAAAAGCCCTCGAACCCGCCCGTGTCGAACGAGCTGTCATCTCCTCCAGCGGCAAATGGATGGCCACGATCGACAGACGCGAAGGCGATGAGTCATTCCGTGGCGAGATATATCTCAAATTTTGGTGTTGGGATAAAAAGACGGCGTTTTGGATATTGAATACGAGGATTGACCGACCGCATGGGTTGGCGAGGGTCACTTCGCTGTCATTTAGTCCTGGAGAGGAAGGTATGCAGGTTTTGACAACTGGAGAGGATGGGAATGTAAAGGCGTGGCGGCCACGGAGCGTCAGGGATAAGAAGGGGAACGAGGAAGGCGAGTGTGTCCTCGAAACGCCTGACAAGTGTGTAGATATTGATGTGGAGCCTGCAGTTTCATGGACGTCAAGATCAAGTTTCAGTCTCAGATCAGATATCCCTAGACATGCATCATGGTCACAGGACGGATCCGTCTTGGCTGTTGCCAATGGCTCGTCGGTGGTATTACACGATCCCACTACCAATGCTGTTCAGCAGTCATTTATTTGTCAGGAGTGTCGTGAGCCCTCTCAAGTCCACTTCATAGGTCCAGGTGGGCGGTACTTGGCTGTCATAGGGGCTGTGGACTTGGTCGTGTGGGATGTTGTTTCTCAGACCGGTAAATTTATCTCCCAAAAGTTTAGCTACACTTCCCTCATGAAACATTCTTACTAGTCATATGGCACGTCAACAATCGATGGCGATACGATGCGCTCATGTCGCATCCTCATGAAGATACCTTCATCACGATCTCCTCCCCCGTCTTAGGCTCGACCTCGGCGGTCACTGTCTTCCGCGCATCCTCTCCAATCCCACTCATGGAACATTCTCTACCGTTCGGCATCCTCAATATCGCTTGGTATCCCCAACCATCCCTCCCACGCAGCAACTTCTTTTCGCTAGTAGTTCTGACGCACAAATACGGCGTCGTAGTCATGGGAGATGACATCACCCTCCCCGAAGACTCTGGAGCGTCCGCCAAAGCGCTTCAAAAAGGCCCGACAGCGCCACGAAGATCACTGTTTGAAGAGATGTTTGGTGTCTCTGCGTTTACTGATCTTGCCAACCAGCATATGCGGGAGGCAGCGTCTATCTCGGGGTCAGGCACTGGTGCTGTAATACCCTGGAGAAGTAGCGAAACTGCAAGCTTCTTCGATGCCCCGTCACATCTTATGCCACCCATAGAGACTCTGTTCGAGCCTCTGATCAGCTCGTTCTTGAGATTCCGAACGAGCGATGGCGAGACGGTGATGGAGGACGCGCATGCAGAAGTAGAGGACAAAATGCCGATCGATTCTGTGGAGGATGAGGCTGGCTTTGTCAACGGGTCAGGGGTTTCTACGGATGCTGTACTGGACGTGTTCGTCCCGCTGTTCAAAGAGATCGCAGGCATGTGCACATCCCCCCCCCCTCGTCTAGACTACATGCGCTGAAACCCGTCACAGATTCTCCAGATTACCCCTACCAATCTGGTAAAGCTCCTGTTCCATCGAAGGTAGTTAATGGGACAAAGCCCTCCAAACCCATACCCCGTACCCCAGGCACAAAAAATCTCCTCCCATCAGAAAAGAACCAAACATTGTCAACAGCAAAACAATCCACTCCCTCGGTACCCACGAAAATTGGTAGAAAACGGAGTAGACCGTCTCTTGGTGGATAAAGGGTTCCATAACAGGTACACAGCGAGGGTTTGGATCGCGTCGAGAGATGATAATATTGTTGTTGAGCATCTTTATACATTTAGGTCACTGTTGCATTCTCCTACACACTGTCACAATTCACTACCCCCCAAGCCATCTCTTGCTGCGAATGTAAGCCCAATCATTAGCGCCTTCCAGTTACCGCTTGAGTGAAGATGGTATGTAAGATATATTCCGTCGTAGCCGGATCAGAAACACCCCCTCAGGCCGTCCATGCTATCACAGCCAGTCCGTCCCTTGGCACGCTACTGCCCGCCCCAGGAGTGCTTGAGGCTTAGGAGCAGCGACGCACCCCTCATCACGTCCTTTTGGGCCCCCTGATGAGTGGACGATGCGAGGGAGAGCAGAGACAACGCCGAATCCGTGCGCAGGTCATTGGTTGCGCTTTCTTGAACTTCATCGGTATCAGAACCGAGCTTGGTGTACTCATCATCTTTGGATGACTTGTGGCGCTTTGCCTGGCGCTCGCAAGCCCATTCGAGCGTTCGCACCCTCTTCCACTGGATACCCCTGTCCTTGTAGTGATCTGCCTCGACGATCTGTTCCTGTCTGGTATCTGTTAAGGTGGCTGGCACGCCCGATGAAACCGGGGAGAGGGGGTGCGGTTCATCGTGCTTGATGTTCTCTTCTTCGTCCTTCGCGTCCTTGTCCTCTGATGGTTGCTTCGGCTTCGATGTCAACGCATTCAAAGATCGGAGCAGAGGCTTAATCTTGATGAATGCCTTGGATGTGACGATGTTCACACTATCTCCCCGGCTCTGTGGGTGGCGTGCCTTCGAGTTGCGCTCTGGTGTTTCCAACGTAGTATTGTTCGACGGAGAGGAAACCTCCCGTAAGCTGGAATCTGCCCTCGGCTGACCCTGTGTGAGCGCTTGCTTTGGTGATACTGGGAAGTCCAACCCGTCCACCGTGACTGGCGGCTGACTCCGCTTTGCTGTCTGACGCTTGTTCTGGAACCAAATCGTCACGGTCTTGTAGTCCCTGTTTATTGCCGTCAGTAAGATGCATCCTAGATGATCAAGCAGGCTTACATCCCCAGCTCCGTCGCGACGTCTTTCTTGCGCTGTCGGGAGGGATGTGTCCCTTCTTGAAAGACCTCCTCAAGTCGGATCAGCTGGGCGGTTGACATACGGTGCCGGGCTTTCTTTCCCGAGGTGCTCCTTCGTGTTTCGACTGGCCCTCTGCCAGTCTCTCGCTGATGGTACGAGCCTTGGCCCTCTGTATTCTCTTTGCCGTCCTTGCTTCTCGTAAGGCGACGGTCAGAGCGGGTGCTTCGGAGAGTAGGACGCATCGCGTAGTATACGTATGAAAGAGTGTGGGGTAGGTTGTGGAATCTCTCAGGTGGCAGGAGTTGGGGGTCGGATCTGTGTGCTATGTGCAATGATCATCAGCCGCGTTTCGAGTCCCTATCTAAATACGGTCTCTAAAGTGGCTGACACCAACGCGTACATCACGTGAGCAAAATCAAAAAGGCATGACAATGGACGATCAGACGATGTGCAATCCAGGAAACGTGTCCACTGTCTACGTGCAATTGTCAAGTCGTAGTTGTATTTCGATAACCAGTGCGTTGTGCATTGAGGGGGTATGTGAAGGTAGTGGAACAAACAACGGGCAAGTAATGTATCTACCGAACGTCGAACATATAAAGATGAATAAGTAGAAGGGATACTCGAAGAATATTTGTAATACGTGTCCTGATGTGGGCGTTATCAAGCTCACGGTTACGAGTACGCCTTGAAGCCGAGAAGCATCATTGCCGCTTCCACGTCTTCGGACTGCGGGGCCTCTTTTGGCCCAGAAGGGAGGTTATCTTTCTGTATGCTGGAGCGAGTTGAGGCACCGTTGTAAGGAGAAAGATTGACGCTGGAGTCGGGAGTGATAGCTTCGTCCACCTCTGTTTCCGTCCCATCATCGCCACTGTCTCCACTGCGTTCCAAAGCCGGAAGCGTGGGCAGTTCGTCCACATCATCATCAGCCCATTTCTCGCGCCTCGCTTTGAGGCATGCCCATTCAAGGGAGCGAAACGTTTTTGCTCGCGACGGCAGAATAGCCATGCGGGCCTCTTCGAGGCCGGGGGACGACTGGGGGACGGTTGGGGACGATAGCATATACTTCCACAGCTCCGAGGGACTGGGCGTGCTTTCCTCCTTGACATTACTCTTCCGTGGGGTGAGGGGTAAACGCGGGATGTTTGGTTGTGAACTTGAGCTTTGGCGCTCAGTGAGCGCAGCGATGCGATCGAGAGAGATAGCGGGGCGATTGAGTGCTGATTTCAGGGGACGTTTTTGTGTGCAATACGTTGAGCGCGTCTTTGTAGATCTATTCTCATGCCATGAGAGAGATTTCCTTCGGGCGGTTTGTCGCCTGTTCTGAAACCAATTTGTGACGGATTTGAGCTGCCTTTGTGAAGGTGTCAAAGAAACGTCATGCAAAGAATATCAAACAACGTACATCTCGAGCTCATTGGCAAGAGCTTGACGTTGTTCGCGTGTAGGGTGGGGGGTTATTTCAAATAGCTTCTGCAGGGCTTGCAGCTGCGCAGGAGTATTTCGACGCCTGACATAGGGCACATACGATACCGATGCCTCGGCGAGGTGGTCCAGGGAAGGCGTATATGACAAGGAAGCGGTGGAAACTGTTGATGAGGACGAAGCGGTGCGCCCTAAGAGAATCATGTTGTACAACAGGTCGAGAAATATATATAAGACGCTATTTAATATTTACTTAGCACATACGTTTGCAATGTGCTGGTGGATGTCGATGTCGGAGGCGAAGGGCACATAAGCCTCATGTTCGACTCTGAACTGATCGCGTTACCCGATCACTCACAAACATCGGACAAATAACCACGTCGCGGTCACGTGACTTACAAGTATCATCACGTGCATAATCAATATCTCTCTTGTGAAGTTTTGAAGTTTGAACAAAGCAATTTGATTGAACATTCAATATTCAAGATCAAAGATCAAAGTAAGTACTTAGTATGAGCGTATTTGTTCCTACACTATATATCCCTAAATTAATCCATACCTCTGCGTTATATCAACCCAAGCAAAAGTCCGTTCTCATCCTATCCTTCATCCTTGCCATCCTTCCGACAGCAGTTTATTCTCCTCCTGTGTGTTGGCACCCAGGGGGGCAATGAAGATCGTGGCCTCCTTTTGGAGCATTCTTAATTGATCGGGTGTAAGACTTTCGGCCCAAGGAGTGTTCAAGTATATCTTCTTCATCGGCAACCCAATTTCCTTCCTGAAGCGACAGAACTCCGCAATCGTGGTGGCTGGCAGCGCCTGAACTTCCATGCACTGGAATTTGGGACACAAGATGGGGCGGGCATGAGTGACACCCTCCAGCGATGAACCGCCCTCGAAAGACGAACGATGGTCCATAGGGTTCTCCGCGAACATTTCGAGAACTGCTAGTTTCATCCGCGCGAAGCGCGCATACCCGACCTCGGGCATGGATTCCAACCATCGAACAAATGTCTTCTTTCCCAGCGGATCCATCGTCACGTGGACACTATACAGCGTCAAGATCCGAACCTCCTTGAATTTCGGTGTCAGGAGCTTGATGAGTGGTATGTAATTGGCACCAGTCAGCGACATCAGTGTCAAGTCGCGGAGGCGAGGGGCGTTGATCTGTGAGACAGCGTAGCATGCATACGGGAGGCTGAAAGATCCAATGACCAGAGTTTTTAGATGCAGAAGGTCGATAGGGACGTGATCGAATGGTTTTGCTTCGGGTTGAGGACCACAACCATCTAGCGTCAGCTTGTCCAGTCTAGGACAGTTGCGAAGAATCTCCCTAAACCGCCTGAGGGTAGGGGAAGCATCCATCGCAATATTGCGAAGGTCGAGTGTCGATAGATTGGAGAGTGGCGTGTCGTTAAAGTCAATATGAATGCCGGACAAACAAAGGTATTTCAAGTGGTGCGTGTGACCGCCAAATAGAACAGCGGGATCGCGGTGGCCTTGGGTGTCAAAACCGGGGCCAATCCAAACGTAAGGTGTACCCGCGCGATGAACCTCGAGTCGTTCAATATTGATAGGTATTCCCGCAATGCCAGCAGTTTGAAGCTTCTGGACGACGGTCATTGCGGGGGGCCAGTTATCGACGATGACAACGAGCATTCGGATCTGGGGAAGTTTAGTGAAGAGTCTATCGAGGATATCTGACATCTGTTGCGCGGTGAATTTGTGATTATCCTGGACCTTGGTCCATTTAGGATCAACCTCGTTGAGACGGATATCCAAGCTAGCAGATCCCGCTCGCCTGAACCACTCCCATGACCTCTCGTAGGGAGGAGGATCATGAAACCAGATGGCGTTCCAAATCGTGGGATCCTGTATCATGAGCAGACGCCAGGCTCTGCAAACCCATGTGAGACGCAGACGCTGCTTCACGCCCTCCGAAGGATGGCCTGTCGACCACACAACAAGATGAAGGATGTTGGAGATAATTTCCGGTGGTAGCTCCATGAAGCGAAACATACGCCAATATATGAGTGTACGGTTGAACTGCAATTGGACGGTTTTGCGGAGAAGTTCAGGATTGACCCGAGGACCAAACTTTGCGATCTGATCTTCTCCGTACAGTATCATCTGCGTCCACTGTTCGAGAACCTGGCGCACCAGGGGATGCCTATCAGTTTCCCCTGGACTTGGCTCAGCCATGTTGGAAAGGGTGTCTTTCATAATCTGCATCTGAAGCTTTGCGTATTCTCGGGAGCCTGGCATGGGTGACAGTGCTATGGCGGGACGCTGGGCAGGAGGCTGGGCAGGGGGTTGAGCAGGGGATCGAGCGCTGGGTTGGTCAGCGGGGGAACCGGACATCTTTATTTAGCACTGGATGACGATTAGGAACGGTGAAGAACGATGCCGTTTCGGTGCTCTAGCGCCTACGCACCTCTTTAGCAACGTTAGGTGATTCACTTGAGATTAGAGAATGGTGAACAGGAAAGTGAGGACGATGTGGCGTTTGGGCAGAAAGGATCGAAAGTGAAGAGGCAAGGGGTGGTTGGAAGACGGACAGTAAACTGAAAGATGCGCGGTGCGCTGTTTTATACGGACAGTCCACAGTGGCACCTTGTATTTTTGCGATCATTTGCGACCGATATGTGCCAGTTGGCAAAGGCCAATCCCTGCCAAAGCGTGCTTGTTTGTCCTTGTGGGCGCCGTAAATCCTTTATTTGTTGCTGGGAAACGCACATTACGGTCTTTCACCGTCAATCCAAAGCGCCCAGTTAAAGCAACACTCACCTGGCAATGTTCACCGTATCGAAGAGGACACAAAGGTCGAGAAGTTCCCTGAAAACAGTCGACCATAAAGCCAATTTAATTTGGCCGGAAGATAAAGAGCTTCCTCCTCTCCCTCGCAGTCTTCCATAGGTTGGTATCGCGCTTTCCCGTCGGACTCACCCATGGACCACAAAGCAGAAATAAAGTGCTTCCTTGTCGCGACACGTGCCACGACGACGGAGTTGTGCGACACTTTCCGGTCCGTAGAGACGGACCAGCAACAACAATCGACTGTCGGCTCCTGCCAAGTTAAATCGACACCGCTTCCCTCGGACACCCACGGAAAAGTACGAGGGGGAAGGACAAAGCAAAATTCCCAACCGTTCGGCGAAAGGCGTCGGAGACCATTTGCTTCCGCGACGTACCAAAGCTGCCCCACCAGCTTATTTCGGACTCTACAACACCGCGAGTCGTATGAATTCGTGTCGCTAGTGGTGTGCAGTCTGGACACCATGGACATCGCAGGCCACCGTATCGAGGAAGAAATACATTCACCATTCTTTCAAGTTGCCAGCTTCGCGGGATGAAAGTAGTACGTGTGACGTCGCTTGTTCCAGATCCGCCAAATCCCGACAGTTGTGATCACTTTCGCAACCTGAAGGTACCTCGCCATTTGGATGGCAGTACTTGTGTTGGGATCATCCGCTGATCGAGTGGACTGTTGAAGGTCCGGTTCGCCCTGTTCGGCAGTTGCCCGTTACACGTGGGTTCTTCCATTGATCACAGAAATATCGCGACGCGGTGCAAGCCGAGTTTATTGCAGGAGTGCATGCGTCCAAGCAAATTGTGGACTTTTTCTTTTGAAATTTAGGCATTTGAAGTCCTGTCAAGATGCAACCAAAGTTTACTTCGCTTTGGCACACGGACGACCACCTTGGCCCAACTTCTAGCGAGCCTATCGGTGGTGGTGCTCGCGAGCGCTTGAGCCACGGAGCATAGTCTCGCCCCTTACGATGTAAAACACAGGTGCAGTCCTACTCAAATCACTCATCCCGATATCGGTATGCCACTTGCATTGGTCAGGACGTCTTGAGTCGTACTTTCCTGAGTTAATGCCACAAAAGAAATTAATGGATTGAAGTGTGTGGCTGAACTAGAGTAAGTACGTATGTATTAGGTTTCTGCATCCTGTCAACACGTCGAGTAGCTGAGCTCCATTTCAAACTCACGAGTTCCAGTTTGAAAAGACCATATGCTCAGTCCCGAGTGGCTTCGATGCTCATCACATCCATTTATTCCCTAGCTACTTAGGCATCTGATACACTATTCTATCGTACAGGCATCATACAACACATTTCAAGAAAATAGCATAAGTCAAAACAAGCCCCTCCTTGCGATACTTTCAATCACACATCTGCAATCTTCAGGGCCAAGCTCCGGGAATATCTCTGGAACTGTTGCCAGGAGTGACACCACCAGTGGTCGGGATAAGCTCCTCGATCATGGTTGTGACAATATCGTCCTCGGCATCTTTGGTGATAGGGGGATGAACGAGCAGCTGATCCATCACCTTACCACTCAGGTTAGGGTAAGTCCCCTCTGTGAAACCCATCTGCGACAGCGATTATCAGTCACCATGTTACCACTGGTAAAGGAGGACACATACATCGGACAACTTCCTCATGATTCGGTTGAGAGCACGATTGTCCTTGTTCTCGTGGTGGCCGTGTCCACGGTGCACGTTACCCAAAGTGTGACTGCGCCTAGGAACGCTGAACATCTCAAGTTGCGGGTAAGGACCACGTGCGTTGCTGACAATATGGAACTCGGGCACGGTAACGGGCACGGGAGGGACAGGCGTAGTAAGTTCAGTGGCCGTAGGTTCCGGGACAGGAGAAGGGAAGAGGTCGTTGGAGGACGTGCCAACGTTGTTTATCGGTCCTGTGCCAGGTGGCGCAGGATCATCGGAAGTCTGCCTGGAGATATTAGGGCTAAAAAGTTTCACTGAGCTGCTAGTCAGAAACAGGATAAAATGATCAGCTGACCTCGCAGAAGATGATTCCTGGCCCCTGTGTCTCTGCTCTGCCACCTTCCTGATCGCTTTGGCTTGACGATAACGTTCTTTGCGAGCCTTGTAATCGGCTTTAGCTCTCTCGACATCAGCACGGAGTTCTTCAGGCGTAGGTCGCGCGGCTGCCGACGGTTGTTGAACGATGATAGGAGGCTGTGTCTCTTGTACGGTTGCCTCCTCGAAGTTTCCAAAGATAATATCGTTGAATCCGCCAGTGGCGGCCTGAGTGGCTTTGGGGCGACCGTCGGCTGCATGGGCGCGTGCTTCTGCTGCAGCAGCCCTTGCTTCGCGATCGCTGGAAGACGACTCCGGGTCTGAGGTTCTACGGCCGTAGAAACGGGGAGGAGGAGGGCGTGGCCAGCCTCGAGGGACGAATGGTGGTACTGGTGGTGGTGGCGGTGGTGGGGGAGGGGGAGGGTGGGCAAACCCACCCCAGAATGAACCTCCTGAAGGGAGGAAAGGTGGTTGACCGAACCATGAGTGGTGACGACGAGCATGGGGTGGCAAGTGCTGGAATCTAGGTGGCAGCGGTGCTACATTGGGAAGTGGCCTTGCCTCGCCATGCACTGCCTCAGTAGTGGGAGCTTGGGTAGCATTTCTGGATGTAGGTGGAGTAGCATCACCTCGGTTAACATGGGAAGCTTCACCGATGGCACGGAAAACCCTGCCGAGCGCGTCAGCGACTCTTGCACCAGCCTCTTCCTCCGTAGTGCGGCGAAGGTCCTCAAGAGTTCTGCCCGTTTCTTGTACGGCGGTCCTCTGCAGAGTTTCTGCAGCACGTGAAATGGCATCGCGGTGTGCAGCCCAATACGTGCCATTACTAGCATTGGAGACAATGTTACGAATGCCCTCTGATAGTTCTGGGTGAGAGGCGATGACAGCGGAAATGGTAGTCAAGAACGTAGCAACGTCATGTGTGAGGGAAGCCGTGGCGCGATCTGGATCAGGTAGATCGATGGATGGAAGGGGTGGATCATCATTGCAAGGCGCCGACTTAGGCTCTTCGGTAGCATTCAAAACTGCGGGTTTGAGCGCCTGCTCACTGATCACAGGGGTGCTCTGCGCCTGGGCGGGGGTAGCAGCCCCGCTCCGCGGAAGCCGGGCAGCAGATCTGGGAGAACACCCGAAGATATCCTCTGTATCGCTCATATCGTAAACATGGACAGGGGGCTTGGATGGTGCCTCATCGCCAATAACCGAGCCAGCAGACGAGACGTAATCCTCTACAGTGGCCGCGCGCCCTTTACCCTTGTTCTTGTGACCAGTCGCTGTGGGAGTGAAGGTGTGGTCGGAGCGTGAAACATATCCAGCTGTAGATTCGTCCGTGTCAGAGTGCTTGGAGGCGTTGATGTCACTTTCGAGCACCTCGAGAAAGGCATGAGGGCTCTCAGGGGCGTCTCTAGAGAGGAAGAGGTCTCCCAAGCTTCCAGGGAGACGCTGCCATTCGTCCTCTACCTCAAAGACTAGGGGCATCGCCTCATGCCCTCCAAAGGTATTCCGGAAATGCGACTGCTGTGGAGTAGCGGTCTGGGGCCTTGCAGACGGCACGTCGGCCGTTCGCAAGGTGCTGAGGTCATGGACAGTGAACTTTATGGTATCCTTGCCGCCGATCGGGATCGACCTGTAGAAATCCTGAAGTTCTTCGTCCGAACTGAGGGTGACCTCGTCCCCGTCAGAGTCTACGTATGATACCCCAACATTCTGGGTACCAATATCGTACAAAGTGCCGATTCTGGTGCAGAGAAGAGACCACGATGGGCGTATCGTGAAAGTGATGCGGCGAGTGAGACCACTCGCTTTGGTTAACTTGAATTGTGTCGCCATTACTAGCCGTGATAGTGGTTTAGGAGAGAAAGGCGAGTATGTTGAGAGTCACTGCGCGTCAATATTAGTATCCTTTCAAACTCCGACTTGACTGCGCCGTTGTTCTGCACAGTCCAAAAAGGAAATTTACTGTATTGGCTGTGGTCACTGGTTGGCCAGTGGCTGTGCGTTAGGCTGGTACATTCCACCCAATTCTCAGCGCTTGGCTCTTAACGTGCGTTTCAATAACAGTGAATCTGATTCCGCTTCTCGTCTATCGTACATGCAACCGTCGGCGTCAAGCTATGGCGTGAGTGTATGAGGTTACTCCCTTATCTTCAAGCGAAAATGGCCATGCGAGGATCCATGGCCACGGGATCGTTCAGCTGTGGGGGATAATAACTCAGTGTGTGCCCGATTCATGCAAGGCATACACTAACCCTGTAGTTGATGTTCAGAGCGCTCAGGTGGGCGATCTCAGAATCTGTGAGGTCGAAGCTGTCGCACTGCAAGTTGGCGACCAGCCTTGCGTGGTTGTTACTCTTGGGAATAACAGCGACACCGCGCTGAGTTGCCCATCGAAGTAAAACTTGTGCAGGTGCTGTGAAATACGATTTCGATCAGGCAAGTCTAGACTGTCAAAATTAGAAGGAACACAAACTCTTGCCATGAGCGGAGGCGATGCTGCCAACAACATTATGCTCAAGAAGTGAAGCTAAATCCTTGCCCATGCCAAGCTCGAGATAGCTCTGAGGACCGAAGGAGGAGTATGCTGTGACTGCAATGCCGAGGGTCTTGCATAGCTGGACAAGAGCTTCCTGGGCCAAGTACGGGTGTAACTCAACCTGGAGCACCTGGGGCTCGTACTTGGCATAGCGGAGGACGTCGAGGATGAGGGATCCCTGGCAGTTACTGTACAGAAGTGAGAAAAATAGCCTTCGGCCAATCACTTAGATGCACCTCAAGCCAATGTTCTTGACCAAACCCTCGTCAACAAGTTCTTCCATGGCTCCCCATGTCTCAGACATAGGAGTGTTTTCTGTTCCATTCCATCAACATTACATCTTGGAAGACGAATCCAGTACCTACGGAGATGCACCTTGCCGTCATCACCGAACCACTCGGGAGGGTAACGGTGGCTGGGATCCACGTATTGCAGAGCGATGGGGAAGTGAACCAAGAAAAGGTCAAAGTAATCGATTCCCCAGAGACCAAGTTGCATTTTGGAAATTGTTTTCACCTATCACCTTGGTCAGGCGTTGCATCGCTTTAGCGTTAAGTAAGACGTCAAACTTACATGATCATGAGCGTGGAACGTGTTCCAGAGCTGCCGCATCATTATTAACCTTCACATATAATGTAACGAACCGTGGCCTGCCTTGCCTTTGAAGTGATGACTGGATCGTGACAAGATCAGTTCGATCCAACGCGCTATGTGAGAACGGCTCACAAAGGTCTTCCCGCTTGACAAGGCCGTCACTGATCGCCCGACGAACACCCTCGCCGGCTTCCTTTTCGTTTCCGTAGTCACCAGCACCATCAAAGAGACGGTAGCCAGATTTGATGGCGTTGTAGACGGTCTGAAGCAGATAGTCAGGAGTGAGATGACGGTATTAGGAACGGTGGAACCTTACATCTGCGCAAGTAGACCTGGTCACCTGTACTTGCCGCGTTCAGCACGACTCAGACGCGAGGGATACTTCATGGAAGTACACTTGCCTTCCAGAGACCAAATCTTAAATGGGATGGAAGCTTAATTGAGAGATTTGGCACAAGATGGGGAGACGTACCCGACCAAGGGCATCTATCGCACATATCAGCCTTTGATCAACTGAGGACTTGGAAAATCCCTACCTTCTGCCCGGTTCTCTTGAGTACGACGGTTGCCATTTCTAATTCAAATTGGAGATGAGAGTGGAGATGAGCGACTCGGACTCGGAAGGGGTGATTGATGCTAGGGGGAACTGAAGAGAAAGAACAAATGCGGCCTTTTCTACCTCACAGGAGCAGGCTATGATGAACGGTCCGAGACTGTGGGATCGCTGGCTGGGTCAGGATGTAAACTTGTTCTTGTGACTATGACAAGTCTGAATATAGATCGCCAAAGGCCTCAGCTGGTGCCATCATGAAATCCGATGATCTCGACCCTACGGGAAAGAATGCGCGTGCCGGAATCTAACAGAAACCATTGATTTTCCAACATGAATGTGACCGTCCTTCACACTGGCCAGTGGCAGTAGCAGGCTTTGATCTCTAAATTTGTCCTTCATTACGTGCATTTCAGCACGGCATTAGCGCTTCAAAACATCCGAAAGAGGCGACGCTGTTGAGCGCGACACCGACCAACAACATCAAGCAAGGGCGCTTGATACCCACGCCAACTTGCCACCATTCCCAGTGGGTCCCATCCTCGCATCTCTAAATGTCACCACGAACCTTTAACCACTAGCTTGAAACAATCCACTTGCAGTCGCCGTGATTACGACGACCGTCTGTGACTATGCGCTTCTACATCCTAGGAATCGGACCTATTGGTTCTCTCCTTGCATATCACCTCCGTGCAGCGCTCCCTCGCACACACCCCATCACCCTCATACACAAGTCTGTGAGCCAAGCACGGACCGCCGCCAACCTCGGTGGTGCAATATCAGTGGAGAACCAGGGCATCGTGCAGACATGCGACAGCTACGACATGGAGGTGTTTCAGCAGGGGGACGACTCTGGGGCAGGCTTGCCATTCGACTCCACCCTCTCCAAAGACGAGATCAAAAATTACATGCCACCTCCAGAAAACTTGAGGACTGACCCCATCGAAGCGCTCTTCGTCACTACCAAAGCCCAAAATACCACCAATGCTATCATTCGGATGCTTCCCCGCCTCACCTCCAGCAGCACGATCGTACTCCTCCAAAATGGCATGGGTATATACGAAGACCTTGTGCAAAAGGTGTTTCGCAACCCCGATAGCAGACCACATTTTGTTCTAGCTTCAAATACGCACGGCGCATGGCTGAAGTCGCCACTGCACGTCGTACATGCGGGAATTGGCGACATCGACTTTGGCATTGTCCCGGATAGTCGCAGGCGGGATTTTGAAGCTTCACTATCAGACGAGAACAAGCCGAAACACGAACGAGAACTCAGTCTCGACGACATCACACGTCCAGGTGAAGCATCTTATGACCGGTATCGCAGCCTACGACATACGGTGGCTGTCCTGAGGTCGCTTGATGCATTGGACTGCAACTGGAAGTCGATATCAGACGTGCAACTTGCCATGCGCAAGAAGCTCGTCGTGAATGCCGTCGTGAACCCACTCACTGCAATCCTCGGTTGTCGCAACGGAGCGCTCTTCAGAGATGAGGCATCCAACCGAATCCTACGCGATGTTTGCTATGAAGCTGCGGCCGCGTTTCAAGCACAACTGGAAGCCGACACCCAGGGATGGCTTGATTCTCTTGCTCCAGATGTAGACAAGAGCCAAGTCCCCTTGGGTCGGATGCCACCGGATCTCGAGGCAAATGCTCTTGTGCAAGAGGTCAAACGCGTCGCGCAACTGACCAGGGCCAACATTTCGTCGTCACTGACCGATATACGGAAGGGCAGACCCACAGAGATCTCATTTCTGAACGGGTACCTAGTCCGCCTCGGGCAACAATATGGCGTCCCGATGCCCGTGAATTCTGTTCTTGCCAACATGGTCAACATGCGAAGTGCTATCCCTATCGACCAGATGCTATAGGCAGCGTCATTCCATGCTGATGTCAGGTGGGTGGAGTTGTTCACATCCAGCAAAATTGGCTCATCATCGAAGCTAGCTCACTTGTTATACCCACGGCACTCTGACGCGGCTGTGGACGTTTGTGGTCGGCGACAGCTTCGTTGGCAATAAATCAAAATAGTACTCGAGATGGTAGAATACATTTACGGTGCTACATGGGTCAGTTCGTATAAATCAGTCCCGTTCTATAGCAGCAATGGTCCTTGGATCCAAGGTAACTTAGTTACCAACCTGCTAGGATCCGATCAGTGATCATCCGCGCCTGGGTATCCCCACTTAGTCACTCGTGTGGGACCATCATGCCAGGTCTGCACACGACGTCTCGCAAGGGTGGTCATTGTTGAGCCATATGTGCCGACAAAACCAGCCCCATTGGATTGCAAGACAGCGTCAATGAGAACTGGGTACCTTGAACTGGCTTAGCAAAACATCATCACAAACGAGAATATAACATACCACTTTCCATGCGTCTCGACCGTGCGCTCTGCGGTATAATCTATCCAAGTCCAACCGAGATTGCGTACCTCAGACCACCAGTTGGGATCACGCTCATCGCTTGTCATAATCACCCGCGTAACATCAATGCCCTTGCGCTCTCGAAGTTCCTGTTGCACTTCTGAGACGCGTCGGGCGATTACAGGGAGAGGAGCGAAGCACTGGTCTTCTGGAATGTCATTGCAGTAGACCCGGAAGTCCCCGTGTCGGATATGTATGGAGATGAACTGGGAGAGATGTAATTTAGCAAGATAAAATTAGACATCCTGAAGATAGCAGGACACTCACGGCTGGCGTGGGCTCGTCGTCTGGAATGGCCATCGCTCGCCTCGCATAGGTATCTGCAAGCTTCTCGAGGGCCGAGTTCCATCTCATGTGTTGGCCAACAAACCGCCATGCAGGACTATAATCCAGCTCCCATTCCCAGGGCTATGCGTGACTGATGAAACAGTAGATTCTCAGGTGAAGAGAGAATAACATACTTGTTGAGCGCCAATATAATAAAGGTAATCGTAGCAAAGAAGTTGATCATCGGGGGGAAGAGAGACCTGATGTTGCGGAGAAGGATGCGGGGGCTGAAGAAGCGAGTTGACACGTTGTTCTGGGAAGGCGAGGGCTGCAAGGGACCAGAAAGAACCGTGCCTATCCTCGACTCCCGGTGGCGATAACTTGACCCAGTCAGGGGCTCTTGTATAAGAAATGTCTGCAGCGCAATTAGCGAACGCGGCCATGACAAAGACTTGAATTTTACCCAGTTTCAACCAATCGGTGAGATAGCTCCCTCGTGGTTGTTGTTCCTCATGTTGAACTGCTTCCCAAACGGACCAGCATCCTAGATCGTCGAGGTTCTCACTATCGACGTCCTTGACTTGGTGCCATTCCAATACGGGTATTCCGAGAGCATTTTGAAGTCGTGCGACATCAAAAACATCACCAAAGGTGATTGGAGGGGTGTCGCCACCGACGTGGGAAGGGATGAATTTAGGAATGATCGGCACGCGACCTGTGATTATAGCGAGGTAGAGAAGGTTTCCCTAGTACGCAACGTTAGACACCAGCTGTGAGAACTTGGACCGGTTTGTCGCTCACGTATGTCATCACGTCGTTGGCTATAAGGCAAGAGTCAATCATAAACATTGAGCGCCGGCTGTGATGGTAAAGACGCACTCCATCCCGCAGAGATCCACGAGGTTATATACTTGGTGTCGTTCCTAAGATTGTCTGTGGGGTGTCCTGGTTGATACGGGGTGTAGGACCCTAGTAAGTTACTGACCTCGATAGCTCTGAGTCGGTGGACCGATAACATAGGAGTTGAGATCAAGATCTAGTGCAACGGGGGCATCGAGGACTCGCTGGGTAAGGGATGGCCTCGAGAAGAATACTAGGGCAAGCAAGGGGATCGCAGCAACGAGGGTGAATACGATGACCAGCTTTTTTCGTAAATTATTAGATGAAGGAGATGAGACGTAGGGCTCTTTGGGATCGTCGTCACGGTAATGGGGTGGACTTTGGAGGAGGAACTCCTCTGAGCTTTCCCTACGGGGAGACTCCTTCGCCATGGGTCATTGAGGATGGGACAAGGCTGAGGCCTAAGTACTACCCCCTGGGCCCTAGGAGGGGTCTAGGCTTTAATGTTTAGGGAAATTGGGACAGGGGGGACCAAAAATATTATTGACATATAATTTGAAAAGTGCTGGCATGGCATGTCTATACAGGTCTATACAGGCATAGCATAGGCGAGCTCATGCATGTTCGTGTTCGGAAACTAGGCGACGCCACTCCACCGTTCCGACCCAATCGACTTCTTTGATCGGCCTAATTTTCCTTATTCGGTCCTTTGTTCCTAGTCATGAACTGGCTCGTCCTCGGTTCACCATGCATCATGGCATCCTTGCCATAATCGTTGACCCCTGTGGTGGCTTCCGTCTTTCGACTATAAGTCCACAACTTACCGTAAACTGCCCGCCACCACCATCAGCAACCCAGCATGGCCAACGATACCTCTACCCTCAAGGTCGCGGGCGTCGTGTCCTTCTACATGATTGCAGCACTGGTGGTAAGTCGTACTACATCCCGTTCAAATCTCTTTTCCCTTAATTATTTTCCAAGATGGTGTTTGTGTAGGTCCTTCGACAGTGATACGACCTGTCCGCATTGGTTGAGGTCCTTATCTTCAGGAACAAGGCCGTGCTAAACAAGTCACCAGACTTGCCCTTGCTGTTCCTCTTTCTCCAGCTCTCCATCGCCGTGGTTTTGCTCCATGGAGCTGCAGCCATTACATCCCGTGTCGAGATACCAAAATTCGAACTAGCGACCGCCAAGAAACTAACCCCAGTGGTCACCGTAAACATCATAGGCCTCATCTTTAACACTCTTTGCTTGCGCGACGTCGAAGCTTCGTTTTTTCAGGTCTGTCCGAGTTCATTAGGCCCACTCCCTAGGTGCTAATTCCTGTTCTAGATCGCACGGGGACTCGTGCTTCCTCTCACCATATTGGTTTCTTTGATCTCAACAAGATCCACTCCCTCTGCGCGGGTCATAGTCGCCGCGATGGCGGTCACTGCTGGTTTCTTTTTGGGAGTCGCGCCGTCATCCGCAGTACCTCTCCATGCATCTCCTTCCACCCTTTCGCTCATATATGGATTCTTCTCGTCCCTCTTCATCGCGTTCCACGCTGTCCTTATTAAATCCTCTTTGCCCCATTGCGACAATTCCACCATCCAATTGGCTTACTGGACAAACCTTGGTTCCGCGGCTTTCCTGATCCCATTTATCATCCTACGTGGGGAGCCCATCATTCTCGAAGATCTCATTCACGACTCAAATTGGGATGGAAACGTGTTTCTTTGGGGTAGCTTGGTTACGGGCGTATTCGGCTTCCTCCTTTGCATGGCAGGTCTTCTGAGCATCAAGGTGACGAGTCCCATTACACACATGTTCTCCAGCGTGAGTTCCTCCAGTCTAATCACGCCATGTCACTGATGACTGGATCCCCATTCGTAGGCCGCGAGGTCTGTCATTCAGACTGTTCTTGGTGTATACATCTTCAACGACATCATGACAGTGTAAATATTTCCGTTTCTATTGGAAATTCCGAATTGTGAAACTGATCCTCATCATCGATGACGCAGAAACCGCGCAGGATCTATTCTTGTTATCCTGCTAGGAACAATGTACGTTCATTTGCTTCAGCGAGGTATCACCGGAGTGCTCATGAAATAATGTAGGTTCTATACTTGGGTCAAGTCGGTGGAATCCGCACAGCCCCCACCTCCTTCCAGAAAGGACATCGACCTAGAAGCGGTGGGAGATAGGACGGCCTCAGAAGAAACGGAAATGACTAGCGTAGTGTTTGATGCTGCTGAAAAGGAGGGTAGGCGATTATGAGTACTCGGACCCGCCTCGGACCAACATTATTAACGTATCGAATGGCAACTAGTTCATTTGTATGCGAGGAACTTTGTCACGATGGACCTCTTGATTGTCATGTACACGATTAATGTATCCTGCCAGCCTGGGCGTGATGCGGTGGGAGTGTACAGCGAAATGTGAGCATGGCTGGAGAACAAGGTTTCAGACAGAACAGCGATCTGACAGGCGTAATGAAAGCGTAATGAATGGGCATCCTGGTGGCAATTCGGAAATCACCTTCTGGCCCAGAAAACGTCCGGAGTAGGGTGTTGGATGACTCTGCATACTCGGAGTCGGAGGCTCGGAGCGACTTGGTGCAAGGGTAGTAAGGAAGTCCGCCAGCGAAGCGATCCACCAGCACACTGAGGATGTGAGGATGTGATGCTGTGATAGTGCCGAGTGGCTTGATCGTGAATTGACACGCTGCAGACCAGGGCGACAACAATGAACCAGCTAGGGCAGCGCGATGGCCCCGGATCATCTTCGCGCCAAGGAAGCATATTATCATGAGAGAGCTGTGTGGTTGACGTTAGTGGATCAACGGTGTGTTTGCAGTGAGGCGGTTCAAAGAACGGTCTCGACCGCATCCGCTGGAGGTGTGTAAAAATACGTTACACGAGTACCTTGTCTTGTCACCGGAGAGGGATGAACAAGGTACAGCCGCCAAACAAGCGCCGATTGGCCCTTCAAATTCAAAGCCCATTGCGATAGTGGCGGTCGAGGACTCGGTCACCAGGGAATACGTCGGCTAATTACTTTGTACCCATCCATCCAGAATGGCATGGGCGTACGGACTGCCATGATGGAGGTGGGACTGGGATAAGCGTTGGGTCCGTTCAAGCGCTCTGATTGGTGGACAAACCGAGCAGGCTGGCACCACTACTAAGTAATACTTGCTGTGACACGCTAACTAAAAAATGAGAAATGCAGATCTACTAGGACCCACGGCTGTCCTTAAGACTCCTCGTTCACTTACTAGTAGGTGTTTCTCGTAATCATTGCATCGGCATCCCTCGCTCAGATTGAGATTGAACTTTACCTCGTGCAGCTGTCACGGTTTGAGATGGCCGTCATATCCAAAACGAACCAGGATCACTCGTCTTCAACCCCTTTACCTGGATTGACCATGCCGATTTGCCATCCTAACCCCGACTCAGCCTGCTACAGTTCATCTACCCCCTTCTGTCCTTGACAGCAAGTCAGAAATGATCAGAGATTGCGCCCATATATTATTGCAACAACCTACAGAGCCACATACTAGCCCACTGATTGACCTGAGTTTTCCCATCCCTGCTGACTGAGGCTGGCATGTCTAGCTATTCCCCTCCCTCCCCTCCCCTCTCGGACGCTTCTCGCAGTGAATTGCTAGTTGCTTCTGATGCGGTGCAGAAACTCCATCTGCCTCGCGTCGAGCGCAAGCTGGGCAGTAACGAATTGTCCTACTTCCTTCCATCCCGAGCGAATGGTGTAAACGACATGTGAGTCCATTCCGTCGGTTTCGCTCCATGCATCAACCCCAAGATCGCAGGTACCTCCACCTTGGCTTTGACGCACCAGAACAACTTGTTCGTCGGGCCCGCGTTCACGCAGTTTGGGCCATACTGCGTGTACGACATCCGCTCTTGGCATCCAAAGTCACCATACGCAATTACGAGGATGTCAGATTCATGCAAGTTTCAAGTCACAATTGTTGCATGAACTCCACTTCATTACAACCTTATCTCCAGATACATGCCGCCGCAATCTCCAGAGGACGCGTTGTTGGACGCTGAGAATACTGTCGAGTATAGAAATACCAGCAAAGATGGCAAGTGATTGCCAGACATCCTTACGCTATCCCTTCACTGATTTCTGGCTCTAGACCTGATTGACGCGTATCTCAACGGCGACCGTACGCTATCCAATGACAGACTCTCTTGTCTTATCGTCTCGCAGGGTGGTCCTCCATCCCTCCCAAGTCCCCCTTCGACCCCTTGCCAGACAACGCCGACCGCGGAGGACGCTCCGGAACCACTCTACACTCACGACATCTTGATTTGTGCAGCTCACTTTCTTGGAGACGGGATGGCTCTTCATCAATTTGCAAACGACTTTTTCGGACTTTTAGGAAGCCAGAAGACTCAAGAAGAGCTTGAGCGACAGCTTAGCGACGAGTGGGTTAATTGCTGTAGTCCGTCGTCGCCTGACAAGGTTTCTACTTGTCTCCTCTTGGCTGATTCAATGCTCACATTTTTATCAGAATTTTGTACTTCCCAACGCAATGGAAGATAACTTCCCTACTGAAACGAGTAGATTCCGCCGTGCTATTGGCAAAGTCGATTTCAATATCTCTAAATGCAAGACGATCGTGGGTCTTTTCGTGTGGGACTTTTGTCATTAATCACAACTGGGACCAACAGGGTGGACAAACGTTCCCTCAAAAGTCTAGGCAAGCGAGGCATACAATCGTACCCACGGTTTCTTACGACGAAGACCGCACAAAAGCAATATTGAAACGATGCAAAACTCATGGTGTTTCTGTCTCGGCTGCACTTTTCGCCATCTGTAATATTGCATGGGCGAGATACGGCAATGGCCAGCGTGATTTGCCCACGTAAGATTTATTCTCATGCTTGGTCTATGTTTCTAACATCTTTTCGTCAGATTGATGTACTCAGCTTTGAACCTGCGGCCGTACTTTACGGTCAAATCGCCGCACGATTCTTACTGGTTTCTGGCAGTGGGCTACTTCAACGTGGTTCTACCAAACTTCATCCCTCAATCGGCCGAACTTTCTTCCATCTTCTGGCACCGGGCGCGCCTCGCAAAGGAGCAAAGCACTCGTGCTGCCAAACACCCCATGGTTGTATCTCGTTGTCAGTCGATGGCCGCGGAGAGGGCCCAGCGTGCCCGTGTGTGGGCCAAAGAAGATGATGACAAGGAACATGGTATACCCGTAGCTCCACCGCTTGTTCCACAACCCGCAGTGGTTGCTCCTCGTGCCCCATCATCGGCGCTTATCGGACTTTCATTACTGGGAAATCTCGATGGGATGTACAAGCACGCCTTATTTCCTGCTATCCAACTTCACACACTGACGACAGGTTCTCGGCAACGTCCGGGTGGGATGCTGTTGTTCGGATACACATTCGCCCGCAAATTATGGATCAGTCTGGGTTACGATGAGAATGGGTTTGAGAAGGAGGTCGTAGAACGTTTCTGGGAAGGCGTATTACAAGTAACCGATGAGATGCTGATAAGGTAAAGCTCGACCAAAACCAAACGGTGCGGCCGCCTAGGTATTTCATCACGGACTTTGACCATGCAGCGTCGTTTCATTCATCTCGCCTGGGACAACTGCTTTCTTATGTCGTCGGACGGGTATTCAGGAGATTGATTTGTTGCAATCTTGATCAACCATTCTGTTGAAGTAGCCTTTCAAGCTTTAGAGGACAGTACAAAGACGAAAACTCATGGGGTTTTTGCAAGTAGTTATGAGCCAATTTGATCTAATCTTATCACAATATTTCGCAAGGTTGGACTTCACTGAGAGTGTCTCTCATCTGGTCAAGACTCGGTACCCTCATGACACTTCAGGGATTGCCCTTCGACATCTACGTTCACATTCTCGAGCAGCTTCCGGTCGCTGCTCATTCGGAAGACAGCCCAAGGACACTGGCTGCTTGTCTCCAGACGAATTCGACTCTCAGCAGTGCAGCGTCCGTCGCTACACTCTGGGAGCCCCATTACCGTGCAAGATACACTGTCTGTGATGTTGCCAAAGAGTGCTCGCGAGCGCAGGCTCTGGGTGATGACTGGAAAGCCCGTTTCATGGAACGCATTCGCCTTGACCGACAAGTCATCAAGATCCTGGATGGCATTGTCATGGAACGTGATGGTCGGCTGGAAAGAGCAAGAGAAGTAACATCCACTTTCTCGTATGATGTCTGGAATGCATTGGTCACGGTAGCTCGGTGTAATGTCCCTGAGGATTTCCGTGATGACGATGAAGGTGAAAGTGAAGAACGGACCTCTGACGTGCCTCCCCACGCTATCCCACGGCGTTTCTGGGCACAGTCCCTGCTGGGTGCTATATCACGCAGCCATGCAGTGCGGGTATGGACTAGGCTCAAACTTGACGGGGAAAATAACGGCGATGGGCTAGAGACAGCGATCGCCTGTCTATCGGCCTATTTTTCTCATCCGCCGGTGGAGGTACGTTCTGGATATATTACCTCACCTACCAAAATTCATCCAACGGCCATTGGGGAAGATATCTTCGCAGCTCGACCTCCTCAGTGATCAATGTCGATCGTACCTTGTCAAGAATGAGCTCCCGGTAGACCCGGACGAGTTCAACCGCAGCGAGGATACACTGAGCCGTATATCATCGTCAATATGTGACTTCCTTTGGGAGAATGGCTTTCGAGCCGCAGGAAGTAAGCTGCAGACGAGCCCGAGTATCTGGAGTACTGTTCACAGAGCGTTTCAGATTCTCGCTTTCATATCTTCAACACACAATTTCCCCATTGGTTCCTCACCACACACAAAGACACGATTCCATTATCACTGGTCTATATTTTCGTGTGCATTGCTCGTAAGCTTGGGATGGCTGCGGCTCCAATCGATTTTCCTGCCAGGGTCTTAGCTATCGTCTCATCTCCTGACCCCACGGTCTCCGACATCTTCGTGGACGTGTTTGGGTCCAGGAGCAGAGCCATACTATCAACACAAGAAGATATCCCTCGTTTACTCATTCATGCAGGGATCACTCCCTCATCGATGGTGCACTACATCCGCCCTGCTAGCACAATGTCGATGGTCGTTCGCGCATCGAGGAATATATTGGCATCGTTTTCAGCGATAAACGAGGTTTCCGAGGGCGATGCACGCATTGCGTTTTATGTCGCACTCACCGTGAACCTCATCTTTCTGACTGGGCCGCAATACCTTTTGAACATCATGAAACACATCGGTCGATTTCCCCTCGACATCCTTTCCGTATTGACGGACGTGTTAGCGCCATGTCTCAATCCAACCATCAAACACCAGCTCCTGGCCAGCTGCAAAGCAGCACACGAGGACGAGGTCGAAGCAGCAGCTTCTGTCATGTTGCGGTCCGATCTCCCGATCCCGATCAAATACTTTGTGGGCTTGATTTTCAGACACTCCAAATATGAGTACATTGGATACATATACGGGTGGGAGGTGGGTTACATCTATGCTGTCCTGCCTGGGTGCTGAGGTTCATGTAGCCTTCGTGCACGGCTTCGGAGAGTTGGATAAACTCGATGAATGTCGATTCACTCCGTCGGGGGCGTCACCAACCTTTCTATCACATTTTTACACAAGACGGGTCCCTCCGCTGTAAGTCCTGCCGCGCAGCGAGATAATGATAATTCCGCTGATGCGCATTTGTAGATGTGGCAGAAGAAAATATACAGCCGGTCACGTTGAAACCTTACGCCTATTGTCGGCTATTCAAGCATGCCCATGAGGCAGGTCGGTACTTCGAGGGACTCGTTGAGGAAAATGGGAGGGCAAGGTTGCTCCTGAGTCCAGAACTGCTTGCGGCCTACCCCGAAGACAACGCTGTTGGCGAGAGATGGATTAGGGAAGGCGCCCCAGCCGATAGTGAGGACGCTTTGCCGAGTTCAAGTTCGAGACAAGTGTAACAATGGCAACCTTAACAATCCATTTCGGTATACAGTGATTTACGCGCTATGGTACATGGCAAGAGGAGACGGTATGGATACGGTGCTAAATGGACGAATATGGGCTACATGGTGTACAAGAAAATGCAAGAAATAGAAGGTATCAAAATGTCATGGGTGACGATGAAGTGAAAGTTAAACGAAATCACCAGAAGCCAAGAGTTGTGTTCTCGAAGCCGATCTCAAGCCATTGCTCCACGCCTTCCACCGGTTGACCTCCCTGTCGGTTCAGACCTTGGAAGCCGACTTTCTCGTATACTCTGCGCGCAGCTGTTAGGCCTTCCGAGTTTCCAACGTAAAGTACAACGCGCTGTTTCTGCTGAAGGATCCTAGAAGATCATGAGAATGAATTAGCAAGTAAAACACGGGATATGCGCCGAGACTTACTCTTGGCAAACGCGATACATAAGTCGTGCTGCACAGCCCATTCCTCTCCAACGCTCAGCGGTGTAAACCTTGGTGACTGCTGTAACATTATCCGATTCTCTGGTCGTAGCGACGAGACATGCAATCTCCCAACCCTCGTCATCCACTTTCTTGATCATATGAACCCAAACCTTCTTGTCGGTGATCAACGACTTCGCCTCCTGCTCGGCTGCTTGGTCATCGAGTAGGTAAGGCGGCTGTCCTCGAAAAATGTCACTATCCGTGTACTGAGTGCTTAAAAATTACCCACCGAAGTTGCAGCGAATTCTTTGCACAGGACTGTGAGCGCTCCCAATTGAGACATGTCGGCACGGCGGATGGCGATGACAATGCTATCGTCCTTGAGGGGGGAGATGGGGAGAGAAGAGCTAAGTGTCTCCCTGGTGCAGAATGTGAACGTGGCGTCGTAATAAGGCTCGTCGATGGCCTTGATGTCTTTCTCTTTGATGGTCTCCTGGAAGATTTGAGCGAATTGCCTCGCTACCTCCGCGATGGAAAACACGGAAAACACCCTCGTCGGATGAACCACTTCTAGGAGAGAAGAGACAAGCTGCGACATAGATTCGGTGATCCCCTTGCCACCCTTCTCCTCCTGTTCAAGCTGGGCAGAGGATTTGGGGGTAAAGATGAAGATGGGATAGTTCCCCAGTAGCCCTTTGGTGCAGGAAAGTACGAATTCGACACTGCCGGAATCATCATATAGGGCAACCCACAGCTGCTGTTCATCGGAAGAAGATTTCAGCGCCGCCTTCTCCGCAAAGGAAAGTATGATGTTTGCAGCAGGTTCATTCTGCCTCAAGGCGTCCCACACCGATTTGGGGAGGGCGCGGGCGCTGGTGAACCGACGTGCTCGGGAAACGACAGCGGGCATGGATGAGATTGGAGAGTTGAAAAGCTTGAAATATGAAGAGTGAAGATGTCGAGCTATCGCAAATACTCTTTCTGTATATGTTGGACGCTTGAGATGTGAGGAGTGAAGATGTCGAACTATCACGAACCCCCCCTCCTTTATAAACCAGAAGAAAAGCATAGAACGTGCTCAGCAGTTAGAGGGAGGAACGGATTGCCCTGTTCCCAACTCGACGAGTCACTCGATCCATCCTGCACGGGTAAGAATGATGATGGATATCGGCAAACGTTCAGCAGTTGGATGCGGCGTGCATCGATAAACCGCATAAACGATGCTATGATCACGGTTCAGAGCCACGGAAGATGGCACCCGAGGGGCGTCCTGTAGTACCACAACAGAGAAAGATCCGTGTGATATTTGGATGTGGACAATGGCACGACGCCGCAGGTAACCAACCGCTTGCCATAAGACTACAGCAAGTACAAGTAGAGACACCGATGTACTGCATGCAAATGCGTGTCCCGGTTTGACAAGAAACCTTGACATCATGATGGCGTCAAACACGAAAACGTCTATACGCTCCATGTCTTTCCGGTGAGCGACAGCATTAGGCACGAAACCGTAATGCACGAAACTGACCTATCCAAGAGTGTCCAAAGTCAGCGATTGCCGCCTGAGGAATGTGGAAGATATGGAACACCCTACCTAGTCGTCGCTGGGATTATCGGAACGATTGCGTGAACGGCACCTAAGTAGTAGTGACCGTGCAAATTGTGCAATTGGCCAACGCTAACGTTTTAATTAACGTTGTGGATGACTTGAAACCGCGTTCGAGTAGTTTCCCCGGGCCACGGTGACTCTGCATGATGGCTAACGTTTAAGACCACATTTGAACGTTACGTACACTGCCAACAACCTGAACTTCGTGGCGTTCCACTTACGCGCACTACTAGGACTAGTACTAGTGCATGGTAGACACTGGCACCACTGTCCCAGTGTTCGTCTCTGAGGCGAGCCGACAATCTGTAAGAGGGTCGAGACTGTCCGCTTAGACCGTTGCACCAAAAGGCAGTAATACTGAATGGTTTATATTCAGTACTAGTCGCAAGTGGTATAAGTTGTACTATAGGTAAGCTGTAGGTTTACACAATCATCCATCCACAGGTGGCAGAGCCCTGTAGTGACAGAAACTTGAATAACTACGAGTCCAGCATCTATTGCCAAAGAGCACCAAGTACTTCAGTGGTACTCATATGTCCGAGTACTGTAAGAGATACCACCTTAGGTTCTTTGATTTTGTGAAAAACTGGACTGATCTTTGCCTGATTTCTTATCAGAGCACATCGGTGAGGAGTTTTTTCTTCGTTTGTGACGCGTGACGAACGGTACCTCTACAGTACTTTCCCTGTATTCTACTATGTAATCAGTGGTATCCGTTTACGCCATTCGCTCTCCCTTCCATCACAAGCCCAGGAAGATCTGGGGGAACGATCCCCTCAATGATGTTTAAAATAGCCAGTAACCGCTCTTCGTTGTGCCTACGGCCAACAAGTTGAAGACCGATGGGTGCATTTTCATACATGGCTGGATCCCATTGCCGAGCAATATTCTCCTCCACGCTGCTCCTCGGCGAGTGCAACAGCAAGTCTTGTGAAAGAGGTTGTGTAGTCGAATATTGACCCGCAGGAAATACGACAGCTGGAAGATCCAACAAGTTCCAATGAGAGGTATAGCTCCACCAGGAGGTGGTATCATGAGGCGGCGCTAACGTGGGCGCAACGGGACATAAAATAGCGTCCACAGGACGACCCGTTGAAGTCTTCGTCGCGTTCCAGTGCTCCAACGCCCTAATACGAAACGTTTCGCGCTCCACGTTCAAATGAAACATTTCTCCGACAGTAAAAGGTCGTGGGTTCTGGATTTGATCAAGAATCCATTGAGTTTGAGGAACCGGTGCTTCGCCACCAGCGCGAAGAACCTCGTGGTACTCCGCACCGCCATCCAAAAAGTATAGCTTCATCTGCGCAACATATTCAGTACCTCAGTCAAATCTCAAGGACGACCTTACAATTAAATCCCACCCCTTTTGGTGATCCAGAGGTTCCCATAAGATGATTTCGTGACCAGCTTTTCTTAGTTCAGCCTCGTATCTCTTCAGAGCCTGCGTGATCGGCGGATGCGGTGCCACAACACCGTCATCATAGAGGATGGCTATAGCCAACTTTTCTGGTAAACCTCGTCCCAGTGCAACGTCCGCTTTCCAGGGCATCTCTAGAAGGGGTGGCTCAGAGAGCCACGGTTCCGCATCCAGCATGACCCTGCAGAAAAGTTCAAGGTCTCTCGCCGACTTAGCCAACGGCCCTACGCAGCCGATTATGGCATCCATCCCGTCATGCGAACCAAAGAGACCAGAATGAGGCAGACGAGCCACCGAGGCTTTCAGGCCATATAAGCCACAATGGGCGGCAGGAATCCTGACGCTGCCACCGATATCTGTCCCTACACCAAGAGGGCTTCCGCGGCATGCAATCAGGGCACCTTCACCTCCGCTGCTACCTCCGGAGGTTAACTTGCGATTGTACGGGTTAAGGGTTCTCCCAAAAATGTTGTTGTTCGTTTCCAACGACTACGAAGAATGTGAATCTGTGACTTGTCATACGACTGGTTATTTCGCTCACAAGCAAGGTTTGTGGGTTTTGTGTCTTGACGTATATAATGGCCCCTGCTTTTCGTAAAATACTGACCACCAAGGCGTCGCTATCTGCAACTGTCTTATAAGCCCAAGCTACGTAAATGGATGATTAGCCATTCTGTAAACCACCGTTTTGGGCTGCGCTCACCAGTGTAACCACTCGAGGTGTCCAGGCCCTTCACTTTGATGTGATCTTTGATCGAGACCGGCAAACCGTGCAACGGTCCGACAACTTTTCCAGTTTGTTTGAGATATTGATCCAGTTCTTCAGCTCTCGCAAAAGCATCTTTGAGACAAGACTCCGTCAGACAATTAGTCACATCCTGTGCGCGGATAGCGACTGTGACAAATGCCATCAAAGTTTCGGTTGAAGTGTAAACATTTTTCTGGATGGATTTTACAAGGGCTGTGGCATCGAGGTTCACGATCACCCTCTGCTTTTCAATAAGAGCTGCTTGAGGGTAAGACTGGACATTAAGAACGTCGTCGCGAGGTGTTGGATCGTGCCCTTCAGCCATAAATTGCTGCAGTTTTTCTCGGCGGTCGCTTTGCTTGCATGCGGCCACATCGCTGACGAGTGATCGGGGGGATGATGTGGGAAACATATCGTGGTACGAAGGTCACAAAGACTGAGCACAGGAAGCTGGCGGGCGATGTCAAGCTGAGGGCGTTTGCTCTCAAGTTCCAAAAAGAAAAAGGGATTTTTTTTGCAGACATACCTTCGCATATTATGGTATTTATATCGGTTGGAGATTGGAGATAGCGTGGATGCATTTCCAGTCCAGCGCAGCAAGATACAGGTACCACAAATAGATGGAGGGAAGTTAATGCTGTGACTTGAGCGTCAGAATAGAGGGACTCCTGCAAGGACTTGGGAACCGGGAGGAGGGCTCAAGACTGGGTATATGCGAGAAATGGACGGGACAACTCATTCAGGACTTACTAGGTTCTCTGACGGAGAACGCAGGTTTAAATTTCGGAGAGATATCGCAGTGAAATGGAAATGCTCCGGTTCAAACATTCCGAACAAGAATCAACAAGTCGATTGCCAGCCAGTGATCGGCCGACTCATTATGTAACAAACCTTTTCGGCCCTCCATCCGCCTCTCTTCCAACACGTATTATCATGTCTGACCAGCCAGCTCGTGCTCACAATCACCTCTCTAATCGCGCTAGGGTTCGCTCAGCACTAGAGCGAAAGCCCGTCTTCAAAAGTGTTTTGGAGAACCCCTTTCAAATCAAATGGTACAGTGTCATTTTTATCCCGATGCACAACTTGTCCGACCATTTCCACTGTCCAGGCCCTCAGTCCCAATGAACGTACAGAACCTCTTTCTAGCTCGCCTCATGGCTACCCTTGAGAACGTTCCTTCACGCGCCCATGCTTCTCGGGCGGTTGTTCGGACAGGGGTGGTCTCCCCTACGGCCAACTCGGCCTTGCCACCCTGCGGGACTGACGCCCAGGCATCGGACGATGTCGAGTTTGGAAACCTTCTGGCACCCGACGGAGCGCCCACAGATCATAGTTCTTCCCCTCCACAGCATTTGATTATTGGAATAAACCAAGTGACCAGGGCCCTCGAGCGTCAGCTTCAATTTTCACGGAGACGCATAACACTCTGTACCTCTTCGCAGCGTGTTGACCACTCAGATGTAGTACCGTCATCCAACATGGCGATTGTATTTGTCTGTTGTGCCGATCTCGATACTCCCGCGTTAGTGGATCACATACCCTATTTGGTCGCCGGGTGCAACTCTGCCAAAGATATACCACAGATAGTCATCAGGTTGGTTCCATTGCCGAAAGGCTCAGAAACGACGATTTCCCAGACCACCGGTCTGCGGAGAGCTGCTGTTATTGGTATTGATGTAAGGGGTTCACTTCGGAACTTCATGACGTCCTTGGATTACTCATGTACTTTTTCTGCAGCATGCATCACCTTTAGCTGCAATATTTCAGGACCTTCTTGGGTCCGTCCCGGTCGTTAGCGCTCCTTGGCTCTGCTCCCCAGATGCCCAGAGTGTCCAACAGCTTGTACCTACCCATATCAAGCAGCTCCGTACGACTGCTCCGAAAAACATGAAAGTTGCGAAGGAACAACGGTCGAAAGCAAGAGGAGCAGCCGCCAAAATGAAATCGCAAGCATTTTCGCGGTCAGTGCGCCGAAAGCCTCGCATGACGTTGACAACTGGGGCAACGGACACATCTTGATGTGGACAGGAACGCCCGGCTTCATGGCGAGTTGGCATTCAGGGATACTATATTACCAGTTGCGGTCAGACAGGGGAGCCCTTGGGCGCCAGCGAAATCAACTGAGACGCCCGACGCAGGATTGATTGTGTTGTAGGTGATATAGAACCTTGGAAGATCGACCAAGTGGACTCACCACCTCCGGAAGTTGCTACATTACTGGGCCATGAGCAATAACTAGTTCTATGGTTATAGTCTTGTTGTCACAAACCTTTGGCACCGGATCACTGCCCGACATGATCTTATGTAAGGAACGTTCCTACAAAGTCCGCACTCCGAAGGAGTTGTAATATTCTTCCATTAGGAAGTTAGCCTCATTGGTGTAACGTTCCACTGCATCCATGTTTATCGCCATTGTAGGTACGCGAGGTTCTGGAAAATCGACAGTCGAGGATTACCTCGTCGCGAAGGGCTTCACTTCCGTGCGTCTCACCTGGAAGGATATCGAGGTAAGTCTAGTTCAGCTCAAATCGCCTTGAACCGCCGACTGGATTCTACCTTGGGCCTGCATAGCTTCCCATGACCACTGATGCGAAAACGGCGGACGTAAATATATCGGGAGTGTTTGAAAACCAACCAAGCTGCTCCTTTCTGAACATGCACTCCCCAATGTCACCAGCATTCTCTCCTGGGCGTTCCCTTCCATTGATATTTGCCTCACCTGGACACCTTCTCGAACATGTCACTGAGAATTGGCTCACTAATTTTGTGACCGTCGATTTGGCCACCGTTCCCCTTGTTAACCATTTTGCGAAGCGCCCTTTTTTCATGCTTGTCAATGTAGAAGCACCACTATTACAGCGTTATCGTCGACTTCAGGGGTAAGTCCCATCGAGATATGATCTTAAATACACGTATTGAAGCAGTTGCAGCCCTGAATCTGTATCATTGGAAGAATTCGTCCGTCAAGATGACGAATATGTTTTTGGAGCCAACACGCATCCTTCGAATGAACAGGCACTGCTGGGACTTCGTGGAATAAACCCATTTGTGAAACTCAATGTTATCAACACGTTCCAATCGATATCAGAGCTACACTGTCACTTGGATTTGCTGGATATGGCGAGTTCCGAGCGTTTAAGGCCCCAATGGGACACCTACTTTATGGCATGGAACGTTCCCGTTGGCGTGCCTATCAGATATTAACCGCTGGCACCTCCTTAGACGCTCGCTGACCTGGCTTCCCAGCGCTCCAACTGCATGAAGCGCAGAGTAGGCGCCATCTTAGTGCGCGAGAACCGCATAGTTGCGACAGGGTAAGCCTCTCGTGGGTTATGGACGAGATCGATGCCCAGTCGAACTTGTTCAAGGTACAATGGGACTCCGCGCGGAGTAACCAACTGCAATGAAGGTAATGATGCCAATTAATTACGCCGTACAAAAAGAAAACCACACCCATCCACGGCGGATCTAGGTGGTTGTGCGCACTGCAATCGAACTTCCACCATTGATGACGCCGAATGTCTCTGCCTACACGCAGAAGAGAATGCCCTCCTGGAAGCAGGTCGTGACAGAGTGGGATTAAATGCCATTTTATTCTGCAACACGTGCGTGCACCATCAGCACTCCGTCTTCTACACTCCCCTACATTATATTCCAGATGCCCGTGTCTGAAGTGCACAATTAAAATCATACAGAGTGGTGTCAAGACGGTCGTCTACAATCTGAGTTACAAAGTGTGAGTGTTTAATATCCACTATCTTACGAACCGGCTTCGAATCATATCTGCAGAGATGAAGCATCCGCAAAGCTCTTCCGAGAAGCAGGAGTGGAGATCCGGCGACACGTTCCGCCCGCTACACCACGAGCTTTACCCTGAGTCCTCTCCATCTGCCCTCCAACGGCGCTAACCCCTCAAGATAAGGGCTACATTATGACTGATATCCCATGCCACCTCCCTTAGGAAAGCCATGTTACACGACACCCGTCCTGATGTAGCCATGAGCACTAGCCACACGGCGTCCTCGTTACCCTTGCTGAGACCCATATACAACTCCCTTGCGCATGTTTGGAGTTCTTCGTGTGCCTCGCGGTGCAAAAATCGTCTGAAAGCAAGCATAACTTCCCACCCGGAGGCGTCTTGCATGTGAACTCCAGTCACAGCTGCAGTCATGGTTTTCAAGATTGACCGATACAGGCGATGGGAGTGAGTGTATGCCGACTCCGTTCCGACCGCGCCACGACCACGACGTGCGAGAGCGTTTTGTCCATCCGCAACTTCGAGCTTTTTTAGGATGGCACTAAATCGGGGCCAGATATCGTCCCAGATCCGACGGCTCATGAAACTGCCAACATGGGTAGCCAATGATTCGACCAACCCTGCCGCGGCGCTGACAACGAAGACCTCAGGATCGCCCAAACGATTCAGGATATATGGCCAAGCTTGGTGTATGGAAGGAAGGAGTGTGGATTCAGATAAGACCGGGGTAGCAGAGCTCAAGAGTGACAGGATCCGTGCGCGGATCACGGGTGAACCATGAGTTAGAAAATAGATTGACCGCGAAACCATTTGTTTCGCGAGGGCCTGTGCGGGTGTTAATGGCGGCTCATCACTGAGGTCTTTCTCCTGCTTGGCCTCATCCTGAGCGCGATCTGCCTCCTCTTTATTTAAGTCGGCCCAAGCTTGGCGAGGGGCTGGACCGTAGTCGGTATCATCGTATTCCTCTGAGACACCATTGCGATGAGAAACCCAGTCCAGTAGGGAGTCCAGATCTCGAACCATCATAGGGGAAAGAGGGTCTTCTTTCGGGACATCTTGGACGTGGGGCTCGTCAGCTTCGATGACTTTGATGACCTCTCCCAAGACCTCCACTAAGCCTTCGACGACAACTTCATACCCGTGATATTCGTCGAGTCTGTCGAAACACTCTTCCACTACGTCTCCTGCCTTTTGTACGACGTCACTGCCGACTAGGTGGATTAATACCACTAAAACTTTCGTCGCGTCAACATCAAGCCACCGACGACCGAGACGGCGAGAAACTGCGTCGAGGGCATAATCGAAATGCGAGAGGAGGAGATTTGCAGGTGACGCGTAAGAGGTTGTGTTGGCAATGAAGTCGAGCGTAGCGAGCGCAGTCATGGAGAGGTGTGGCGTGGGTGATACAACGGAGTGCAAAATAGGATACAAGACATGCACGAGAAGCGGGGTGAATTTTGCTTGTAGGATGCCCGAGCTGATCCCAAGCAGATGTAGGCAGACTGTTTTATGTAATGATGTTTGGGAATCAAATACAGGCATTGCGAGGCGACGAGGTTCTGCGACCTCCAGAGTCGCTCGAATTGTCTTCAGTCCTTTCATGAATTCTGTCCGTGGAAACAAGTCATCATCCCGCTGTGAATTGGGTGCTGTGTCTGCGACATCCGCCGGTTCGAGCGTCCATAATTCTGCGATGTCTCGAGCAAGTCCTCTCGCGAACCTCTCGAGTTTCTTGCTGTACTTGGTGATGCGTTGAGGTGTCTGGTCCTCGTTATCCAGGAAAACTCCGCTCACCCCCTCAAGTAGTCGACTTGCACACCAGAGAGCTGTCACAGCGGCACTGGAGCGGGAGGTGCGGCCTGTGCTGGCGAACCACTCAACTGCGTAAAGGCAGTTGTCTCCACTTGCGCGACCCAAGGCCCTGAGCATACGTGCGAGAGCGTCACTGGCGGACCTCGACAGAACGTTCTTGAATGTCACTTCCGGGAAAACGATTCTCCCCGCTATTTCAGGGTTTCCTTCAAGAAGCAGCTGTGCGACTGATGCTCCATTGACCGTGATGGGAGGGGTTCTGAGCTCCAAGACTGAAAGGAGGGTCCAACCCCACCTTTCGATGCCTCCGCTAGGACCGAGAAGAAGATCCAGCCCAGATGAGATAGAAGAAAGACCAATGCCTTTCGCAGGAGCGGTTGCTGATTGAGCTAATCGACAAATCGCCTCTACCTGTCCGGCGATGTGCTCCACTCTGGAATCTGCCTGTGAGACTATCGAACGAGGCAAGGAACTGAGGCTGTCTTTAGCTATCTGCGTGAGTGTCTGCAGTAGTGACTGGCGGGCATCTGAAACACGAGAAAGGAGGTCGAGGATTGAATGATATGCAGCATCGGCAACGTTAGGATAAGGTGAGCCAGAAAGCGAGAGTAGCCAAGATAGCAACAGTGGTTGCGACTGTGGGAGGGTTAACGACGTGGTGGCCAGGAGTTCTTTAGCCATGCTAGCAAGCGCAGTCAGCGCAGAGAATGTCGGGTGATTGACCAACGGCGTGAGAGTATTCAACGCTATGTGAAGCTGAGATGCAGTGGCCCGTAGCCAGGAAGAGGTGCGAGTGACTAAGTAAGGTGCCGATTGTGTTGGCCTGGGTTCTGCCTTTGGAACGTCGTTGAGATGCGCGAAGTCTTCAAGATCGATTACACTGCGGATGGCTCCATCTGCAATGCACACGGTGTCTCCGATGGAGAGTACTACGACCCTCTGTATGACGAAGAGAGCTCCTGCAACAGCATCCCCATTAGCCCAACCCTTGCTTTCCTGGGTACCAAGAGCGATCCGCGTCATTGTACTGACAACCCCTGGTAACACGGACGGAACGAACTCAGTGGGCGTGTAAACGCCAATGAGAACGCCCAATAACTGTATGGAAACACGTTGTAAAGGCCGGTGAGGCGACTTGGCGGTCAATAGGAGAGAATCGATGGTCTGGCCTATAATGGGCATGAACCGCGTCGTTTGGGCATGGGCCTGCAATTGTGCGAGACGCCGTTGGGCCAGATGTGCTGGTGCCTCTGCTGGTGCCTCTGAACCCCCTCGTTCACGCAGGAGAACAAGCAAGCATCGTGCTGCAGCTTCCTTGGTTTCGTCATCTCGAGCTTTACCTTTTCCCTTGCCCTCCAGCCCGCCAATGATGGAACCGCACAACATAAATACTTGGCTCCAAACTTCCAACTCGCAGTTCCACCACCACGAGTTGCATAATATCGCAAGCACTGTAAGAAGCCTCTCCAGTACTTGATCCGGGATGTTGTTCGACGGGTTCCGCTGCAAGATCGCAGATACGGGGAGGAACACATAGGATACAAGGTTGGTAGAGAGAGCTGATCCGGTGTATTCTTTTAGAGTTTGCTCAAGGGCCGAGAGCAGTTGCAGTACGACGGATACATTTGGTGGTGTGAGCTGTGATTTCTCGAGTAGGGGCACGCAGATTAGTTTGAGCTGCAGAAAGAACAGACTATAAGATGGTGGTAATATGAATGTTTTCAGTCTTACCTTGTCAAAGAGCTCATGGTACTCATCCTTCTCCTTCTTGGACGCCATCATGGTTTCACTGACGGGGTCCGTAATCAGTTGAGGAGGCTGCTATTCTGGAGGGGTTAGTTGCCAGATAAAGGAAGGTACTGTAGCGGTCCCATGACCCACGATTGATGATCTACTTTGACTTGGTTTCTTTTTCCTACTCCCATGTTGACATGATACATAGAATCTAGTTCATGATCCATCACCTCCCAGTTATTCGTTGATGGGCTTATAGACTCACTCGACCTCTACCAGCCATTCATTTTTATTTACCCACTCGTCCGAGTCTCTGCAATCCCCCTACAGACGGACCACTAGCATGTCTCCAGAGTCTGAGCGGATTCTTCTTGTGGATTCATACGACTCGTTCACGTTCAAGTGGGTCTTTAAAGACTTCAGGGATACTCGATCTGAGCCCCCTTCCTTTCCAGCCTTGCATCCCTCTGTCGCAGGGCAGCACCTGCTTGTCAAATTCACATAATCAAGAATGATCAACTAACCCTACCAGAACTCCTCCCGTACCTTCGGTACTTCTCGGCTATCATTGTTGGCCCTGGTCCTGGTTCTCCTGACGTGTCGGAGGACATTGGGGTTGTCAAACATCTATGGAACCTCGACGATCGTCATTTACTGCCAATCTTTGGCGTGTGTCTCGGCCTGCAAAGCCTAGCCACGGAACACGGCGCCACAGTGAACAGGCTACCTGTCGTCAAGCATGGCCAAGTGTCCGTAATAGAACACACGGGCACGGACATATTCAAAGGTGTCGGCACGGTGGAAGCTGTTCGTTATCATTCCCTTCATGCCAAACTCAATGGAGACGAAGGTTTAGAGGTGCTTGCATGGGCCTCTGACGATGCCGGGCATGACAAGACTGTTATGGCTCTCAAACATATCACCCGTCCTTTCTGGGCTGTACAGTATCACCCCGAGTCGGTACTCACCCAAGGTGGGGGCATTGAAGTGATGCTAAACTTCTGGCGTCTCGCCCGTTCGTGGAACGCCACCCGAGGACGTCGCATTCACTCGTGGAATAATAGCATGGGAAATCTTGGCTCACTCTGGCCAAATCCATACCCACCGCTCCCTTCTACCCACACCACGTTTCCACGAGCGGTTCTCACTTCTGCGTTCCATCTCCCTAGCATAGGCGCAGTGGCTATCTGTGAGCTTCTCGGCGTGAAGGATGAATCATCTCCATTCGTGATGCTGGAGTCCCTTGCTCAGCCCGGACGGTATAGCATCATTGGCTGTCTGAATTCGGCCTCTGCTCGCATTACGTATTCCATCGGCGACACCTTCTTACAACTTCAAGTTGGCGACTCGTTTTCACAGATTCAACTGGGATCGCATGATATCTGGTCATGGACATCTGCGTTCATGAACGAACGCAAAGCGTGCAGTGGCACCTCGAGCATCCCTTTCTGGGGAGGTTTAATCGGTTATTTATCTTACGAACTTGGCGTCGAATCACTCGGTGTGCCCTCAACGGCACCTCTCGCGGACAAGCGTCATCCCGACATGAACCTGGTGTTCGTAGAACGCAGCATCGTTCTCGACAACAAAACAGACACTGTTTATCTTCAATCTATCATAGACGGCGATGAAGAATGGCTCATCGAAACAGCAGAACGACTTAAACTCACGGAGGATACCTCTACTTATTCGTATAATATCGCGCCTTCCTCAACGAAGGTGCGGCCCACTACATCAACCATTATCTTACCCGACAAGGATATGTACGTATCTCGTATCAATATTGCCAAGGAACACCTTTATGCAGGCGATTCCTACGAGCTGTGCCTCACAGCTAATACAAGAGTCGTCTTGGGCGACCCACTTACTCCGAAGGCATCGCGAACATACTCTCCGTCATGGGAGCGCTACAAATACCTTCGCGAGCTGAATCCCGCCCCTCATTCCGGCTATCTTCGATTACATCCCACAACAATTTTAGCTTCGTCGCCAGAGCGATTTTTGTCCTTTTCTCGCCCGCCAAGGTCGACGTATCAACTACGTCCCATCAAGGGCACTGTTCGTAAAGGACCTGGAATTACGCGTGCCGTTGCTGAGCAGGCACTCCGAGGCAGCGTGAAAGAGGTTGCTGAAAACCTCATGATTGTCGATCTTATACGCCATGATCTGCACAGTGTGGTTGGTGAAGACGTTGAAGTGAAGCAGTTCTGCGCGGTGGAGGAATACAAGACCGTCTGGCAGCTGGTCAGCGTTATCGAAGGCCGGGTCGCTGATGGTACGGATGAACTTGACAGCCGACGTGCCAACGGTGCTCTTGGCTGGGAGGTATTGAAACAGAGTCTCCCGCCCGGTAAGAGATTCCCAATCCAATTCTGTCCTTGAGGTATCGAAAACGTCCCCTATAGGCAGCATGACCGGAGCGCCAAAGAAGCGCAGCGTCGAAATCCTCCAAACGCTTGAGGACAGCGAGCGAAACGTCTACTCAGGTGTCTTCGGTTACTGGTGTGTAGGAGGTGGTGGTGACTGGTCGGTCACCATTCGCAGTTGCTTCAAACATGATGATCGGCACAACCGCCAGCCCTCCGAGTCGAAGGCGACACAGTGTGCATCATCATCAACTGACCCTGATGCTCACGTTGAGGAGTGGGTCATGGGTGCCGGCGGTGCTATCACGGCGCTTTCGGATCCCCAGGCAGAGTGGGAGGAGATGACGATAAAGCTACAAAGTGTTCTTCGTGTTTTTGGGGCTGCCATCCCTCGAGGAAATTAATGTAGCCCACATGATACTGCTACCTATCCCTTACCCTATAACTTCTCGTTGAATTCAACTTCGACCAAACCCTTACTCGTTCCGTGTGTAGGTACTCACGCTGAGGCTTGAGGTTGGCGTGGACTGATCATGTGGATAACCCAGTGCATCTAGATATCATATAACGTGATCATACTAGTACTCTCCTTTGCAATCGCGTAGCGCAAGTAGTCATTCCGATCAGGCCATGAGGGCGATGTGTTTGAGTTCACTAGAACACTTCCTCAGTGGACGCATCTACGGAGAACACGCCAACTTACTTCTGAACCTGCTGTCCCACTTTCATAGGGGGATATGGATTCTCTAGCACCACACCTGGCTCAGTCTCGAAGGCCTTTGCACGCTCCAGCAAAGTTTGAAGAGGGGCAAGGTCGTAATCTGAAGAAAGGTGCCAGAAGAAGGTTGATGATATCCTAATGAGCGGACGGCCTGGGGCACTAATCCTGCGTCTCGCCAACGTCTGGAAGTATGTTCGTCAAAAGAAGTGCAAGTGGCGTGCTGTACAATGCAACTAACCTCGACGGTTGCCTCGTTCACTACCACTTCATGGAAGCCGGCCTTAATAAGGCCGCCAGTGAGATGCTCGATCTGCTTTCCCGCTTGCACGAGAAGATAGCGGCCAGTTGGTGGAAATCTGACGGGAATTCGCTTTCCGGTATTTCGTGCCCAAATGTGGAGGCCCGGGTATCGCGAGCGACCGTGGATAGTGAGGCAGTTGAGATCTGTGTGGAAGCCTGCAAGTATGGTATCTTTCTCGCTATACTTGGTGAGATCAGATGCCGTTGGACCAAGTAGATGCGAGCTTCCCAGACGAGTCAGATGCGGGCCACGCAAAAGAGGGGGATGCATTTACCCGTATTTTCCAGCATCTTTAATGGTTTCTCGGGGGAGTCCAAGACCAATCGCAGTCATCTCCGCGACGTTCTCGACACTTCAGGGACAGTTTACTTGAGTGACAAAGCATGTAGTGACAAGAAAAACACTCACGCATCCTTCATGGACTTGCCCCACTTCTCCATGATAGGCTGCCATATATCCTTAAAGATAGGGGCTTGAGGGATGACATTCGGCGCGTTGAGTACTGGGTATTCTGTCTCATACGGAGGCGGGGTACCCATTTTCCAAAAGAACCGACATTTGGGATCAGGATGGTGGCCGGATATATCCAAGGGTCTTTCTGCAGGATCCAGGCGTGCGATAACGTTCAGGCAAGGCTCATCCACAGCACACTTTGGCTTCTCCGTCTTCTCGAGAGTAACCCCAACTTGGTATGAAATATCCGGACGTTCATCCTTCTTGAGTTCTTCGGGTGGTTGGGCGAAGTAGTCTTCTACAAGATCAAGGAAGGAATCGTTGTCTTCTTCTGATACTCGAGAATCGTGCACGAGGAGAGCCCCGTACGTTATCAGTGCGACGGCAGCCTGTGGGATGTGATCTCGTGAGCCCATGCAGGAGCTTGGATTAAGATCACCAGGCTGACCTTCTTGCACTCCTCTTGCACTCGCTCGGAGCTCTCCTCCTCAGAAAGGAATACGTCGAGGTCAATGACTGGCAGTGTTTCTGAGAGATTAGACATGGTGGATGTGAGAAGGAATAGCAAAGTTAATGTTGTTCGAATTTAAGAGCTGCATGGAAAAGTACCACATGGTTCTTGTACCGTCCAAGATGTGAGCTGGATTCATTTGGTAAGGTAATCTCAATGAAGCCAGTGTGCGCAGAGACATCGATGGAGGTACCATCTTCCCTACTCAGACTCATCTAAGACGTAAAAGTACGTGCATACGTTCAAGTTATCGACGCCATCGCCATCCTCGAGGCAGAGCACGAATTATTATTACTAATTCAGAGATGTGCAGTTGCTTGGACCTGCACTTGGATGTGGGCGAGCTGCGTTTCGGCACTCTCCGTCACACTTGTCTGCCTGAGACTCCCATCGCGACAACCAATATTAGCTCGTTGATACACATACCCCGCAATCATGTTAAAGGTCTGCATTGCACTGTCCCCACCAGTCCCTGGATCGCTAACATTGGATATGACCCCAGATCCTTAGTATGAAGAAGAACGAGGACGCGGCGGCGAAGAAGAAGCCCAAGACGAGTGCTGCACAGATACGAGTACAGAAAGGTGCGCTCAGACACGCCAAACGACTTGACATGCAGGATTGATGCCAGAAATGAGGAAGATCTGACTGAGCTTGACCTACCGCCGACGATGAAAACACATTTCCCTGATCCCACTGATCTCCTGAACTTCACGCTTACCATTACTCCCGACGAAGGTTCGGAGATCAAGTTTCACTCATCTCTCTGTGATTTTGATGTGATAATACAGGGATGTACCGTGGCGGAGCGTTCAATTTCTCGTTTACGATCAATAACAACTATCCACATGAGCCACCAAAGGTCAAGTGCACACAAACTGTACGCGTCTTCGAACGTCTTTATCTTATGCAATACTCATCCTCTGTAAGATATATCATCCAAATGTAGATCTAGAGGGAAATGTCTGCTTGAACATCCTTCGAGAAGACTGGAAGCCTGTGCTAAACCTAAACTCGGTCATGGTCGGGTTGCAGTACCTGTTCTTGGAGCCCAATGCAGATGACCCACTGAACAAGGGTAAGAGCCAATGGCAGTTTCGGGGCTATTTCACTTGTTAACGTGACGATGATGTGCATAGAGGCTGCCGAGGAGTTGCGAAAGAATCGCGAACTGTTCATCCAGAATGTCAAGTCCTCGATGCGGGGATCAAATATCAAGGGTGTGCAATACGCCAAAGTTGTTGCACCATAGCCTATAGGCGCTGGAGACACTTGTTCGGGATTACACTAGAGTACCGCTTGTCCCGTTATTCCGGAACAGGATGATCTCGCGAGGCACTAATTTCAATGCTATCGTAGCACGGATGGATTATGGTCAATACGATCGTCGAGTAAGGGCTAAGAGAATGTACAAGTGCGGGTGTCGATGATTGACTTTGAGCTCGCATTAACTACCCCTGTAAGTGGTGAAGGAGTATGGGCTAATCAAGAGGGGAATATGGTAATGTTCTTCTGGATTTTCTATTTGAAAGGGGATCTATCGCAACAATCAGCAAGTGGCTGGGACTTCGAAATCGTGTCAAATACCTCGACCCAAGGATAGAAGCACTTTCTGCCAGACTTGGCAAAATACTCGTTGGGTTTGAACACGATCTTGTAAATGCCTGTCGTGATTGTTTTGCCCGCCTGTTTTGCTTCTTCAGAGCCATGCGGGGGCAAGAGTGCCACACAGCGACCATCAGAGTCGGTGACACTAATAAATGGATGAGCGTTCGGAGGCCATGCCCACATGCCTGTCCAATATCGTACCCGTGAGCTAAGGGGTTGAACACGCCGATGCAGTCCTTGTCATGATAAACCTGTAGAGTGACATCTACGCCCTCCGCCGGCTTTCCGATGGAGACATCGAGGACTACTCCAAGTCGAGTCAGTTGAGCTTTCAGCCAGTTTAATCGTGCTCACCGTGACAAGTTATCGGACCTTTGAACATATTCTCGAGCTGCTGGTGGAGGCGATAATGAATGCCCTACGTCACTGAAGTCGACTAAATATTCGCCACGTGACCTATCTCAAAGTACGTCTGCTCGCGTTCACATTTTATGGAGGAAGATAATGGCCGCTTCATCACCACCAGAAGGTCCTCCCCTGGGCAAATATCTAGCATCATCAGGTGCGTATTATCACTCACCCGTTTTCTATCCTCTCAACACTTGTATTCCACAGAAAAGAAAACTAGAGACAAGGCTGTAAAAAATCTTGCCATATTCCTCTCAAATGACGAAAACAATGTCATGTCTGACATCGAGATGGCGAAGTTGTGGAAAGGGATATTTTACTGCAAGTCATTCTTAACACCTTTCGAAATCATGGTCGACTCACCCGATATTGCAGGTTTCTGGATGTCAGACAAACCCTTGGTACAACAAGCTCTTGCACAGGAACTTTCCGAACTTGTCTTGACAATCTCCAACGTTCCCTCATCACTCAATTTCCTGAGGGGTTTCTGGATCACAACTGTCAGAGAGTGGAATGGCATCGACCGTCTGCGGTGCGTATCATGGCGAATTCCCAGTAGCCGCTGTCTAGACCAACTTCGTGCAGAATGGACAAGTACTACATGCTCGTCAGGCGATTCGTAAATAAAAGCTTCAAGCTTCTCGTACGAGCTAAATGGGAGGTGTCTGCTCTTCGAGAGTACAACTCCATCCTTACAAGTACGGGTGGACCACTCTGGTACTTCTATACTGCATTTCCTACCAAGACAGCTGAGCTAATCTCTCTTTCCCCAGCCCAACCGATATACGTGTTCCAGCAAGCCTAACCTTCCACTTGGCAGAAATATATTTCGAGGAACTAGAGAATACCTTGGCCGATTCTGAGTCGTCCTTGCCCGTCCCGCTCCTAGCATTACTGTCCCCCTTTATAATTCTTGCCGCGCACACGCCAACAAGTACAACTTACAAACATCTTCAAGAAGTGGTTTTCCAGCCCTTGCTCACTGCAACACAACCACGGACATCAAATCCTCGAAAACGGGCTCGAGGCTCGATCCCTGAATACCCCAACATGCTTTCGAATGTATGTACATACGCATCTCAAACAGACAACCCGCTGGACGCTGGCGCTTTACGAGAAGCGATTTTACAAAAACTGTTCGCTGTTGCGAGCGCAGAGGACACCAGAGATGCAAATCGGAGGAAGATGTATGCTCTGTACAAAAATGCGGTAGCAGACGATGAAGATAGTTTAGGATGAAAATTATAGTGTATTCTCAGACCCCGTCGACTTGAGGGAGCCCAATGTCAATCAATATTCATAGGTCTGGTAATTCACGTTGTGTCAACCTCCTCCACGTTGTCTCTCTCCACCAGTCCTCCATGCTATCAATTCGCTCCCACAGAGTTTCCTCGTCGAGGCCATATATCTCGTACTTAGCACCATCAAGAGCAACGCCATCACGTCGGGCCACTTCGATCGCAGCTTTGTTTTCACCCCTAAGAGCGCATCGCGCGTCTTGATTAGCAAAGATAGCTGGGTCCAAAATCATAGCTCACTTGAGAAGTTCGAGGAGTTCCTGTCGGTCTGGAAAGAATAAGCGAGGTTCCAGAATGGCTAGAATCGCGAGCGCTGCGCGGAATAAAAATGAATCGCCCTCAAGTAGTACCACGTCCCATATTCGGGCGCACGCTTCGAATGGCAAGTGATCCAAAAACAGTGGTACCAACCAGTCAGGGAGGTATACAGCTGGGGAAATTTGATGTTGCTTGAAGTTGAAGTAAACTGTATCAAAGCAAAATTGACCATCATTGTACAATCATCATCCCAGGAAGACAACACGCACTCTTGGGCATACTATCAGCCAGCAAGGTATCAAAAATTCTGCTCAGGCAAAGTCAGACATCACGCATAGAAATCTACAACCGACTCTCACCGATAGTATGCCTCAACCTGGGTGCTGCGGTTCAGTGAGACTGTCATTTCCCACTGATGTGACTCACGTCTTCCTTTGTGCTTGTGCCCCCATAAAAGGATCTCATACAGTGTCTCTCCAATAGATTTCTCATGACTACGAAGCCTTGCGGCGCGGACATGTTAACGAGGATCATAGCAGCTATCCTCGAACATCCACGGGTATATCCTAGGCCCTCGTCTGCACGCGAGACAACCCATGCGCAGAGCATGTCCTTTAAATCTTGGTATAGAGGGCCAGTTTCGGGGTGGAAGATGTGGAGAGTGGGAAGCGTGATGGATATGTCTTCTTCGATGGCCTGAAGAGTTTCGGAAGGAAAGACGCCTGAGGATAGGGCGCGTTTTGCGCGTGAGAGACAGCTGGAATAATTATCTGGAGTTTTTAGAAGTCGGACAGGTCCCATATCCTCCGAATAACTAGATACCTTTGCTCAAAGCGAGTGCATTGCCTGTGGCACGCTCCCACATGGATGCGCGCAACTTCGTAGGAATTCCGTTCCACCATAGTTGGCGAAGACCGGGGTCTCGATGTACGACGCGCCAGTCAGGGAGTATCTTTTTTTCCCATACATGTATCGATTGCTCGATTGTAAGCTCTCGTGCTAACCTGCGTTCTTGTAGAGCCTTTCGCCGTTTCTCCTCTGAGAATTTTGGTTTTAGTATAAAAGCACGCCAATCATCAGGAACATATTACCTGCCGCCCGACTCTGTTTCATCATTGTTTCCCAATCGGCAAGGTGTTTTCGGTCCTCTTGCTGACTTTTTGGGGGAAGGAAGTGTGGTCGTGTTTTGCTCATCACCTTCTGGAACATAGTCTGTCCGGCTGAGCGAGAGGATCTATGGTTGTGTGGTGAGGGGGCTGAAACTGGGGCGATCGGCAGTGATGAAGATGGCGGTATCGTTGGCAGCTCCGATGCTGGAGACATGGGCCTTGAGACAGCGGGCTCGTCACCACCGTGGACGTCGAACGACTGGCGGTTCTCACCAGAAAAAGTTGCAATGCCTCCATTCTCCGTGGTGACGCGACTTGATGCCGGTTTGGACACATCAATGTGTACAACAGGGTACGCGGGTTCCTCAATGACGTGGTCTTCCTCATCCGACACGTCCGCGTGATCATTATCCTGTTCCTGATGCTCTGGGTCCTCTGACAATGGGATGTTTGATAGATCATGTGGAGAGTCCAGCTCGATGGGTGTGTGGGGTTGGGAAACATGTGATGCACTGGCAGAGTCGGACCTGGAGTCGCAGGTGCTACCGTCAAGGTAGAAAGTAGATATAGATGTATCATGCTCATTCGTCTCGCTGCTCTCCGTCGCCTGATCTTCATCGTGACTTTCTCGTTGGTTCCGACGCTGCTGCTCAGCTAGATGTTTGCGAATCGCTGCGGAGCTGAACTCGAGGGCCTCGTCATAATCATCGCCGTCGGAGAAAGCGTCATCCAAGCTGAATCCTGTCTGAATGCCTTTGCCTGCCTGTCGTTCTGAGTTGGTGGACATGGAGGTTTGGTGTATTGGCTGCGGTGGTAATCAGTTCCGTAAACGGAAAGCACTTGGCAAAGTCACGTGAAAGGACATATGGAGTGGCGGTGCACAGGACAAGTTTGGTGCACACATGTTGGCCTGCTCGCTTGAACGATAAAGTATGTACTGCACTCCTTTTCTAATGAAAGTTTGCCAATCTCACTGGTGGTGGAGTCCTTGAGATGATCGCAGAAGTCCTGCTTGTACTCGCAGGCCACTCGTCGTCATTATTCCCGACCGACCACAACCTACACCCCTCGTTTCGTCCTCTTCTTCATCCAGGCGAGGAACAATGTCTCCAAGTCCTCGGCCAGATCGCATTTCGGTATCGCAAAATCAAAAAATCATGTGCAGCGCTGTCGCGATCACGATCGAGATATATCTGCGCGTTGTGTGCGACCCTCAACCAAATTCTGAAAGACGAATATGAAAGCCTCGTCGTAGAAACAGAGGCCAAGATTCTCAAACGTGACCCAGAGCTCGTAGGTCAGGGGTTCTTCGTACCTCTCGCGGCGGTGCGCGCGACGTTCGCAGAATGGGATGCCCCTTTCACTGCACTGGACTCTCTGATGACACAACTGGAGTCTGAAGATCAGTGGCGACCCGGTCCACTCATTGACATGCTACTTACTCGTTCAAAGACTGGCGTACACCGTATCTCAGATATCATGTCTAGACTGTCGGTTGCAGTTCAGCGTACTTTGAGAGGGCAGTTAGCTGCTTTCTTGGTTCATGGATCGCTGGCATCTACGGATCCATTGGCGTCGGACAGCTATGTGCTCCTTGACGGCTCTTTGCCCTCGTGCATATCACCTCAGTCACGAGAATCCATCGTCTATGTCGGTCGAGCCATCGCGACGGTGAAGAAGAAGAAATGGGAAACTCAAATCCCACGGGAACAGACTCTCCAGCATGCCAAACTATTGGACACGGTGCTCCCTGAAGACCAATATAAATTTGACCTGGTTATCTGCCAAATCCGAACAAACGTCAGTGAATGGCTATGGCTCAATGTCCTGACGCACAAGGATGTACAAGAGTCTGTCGTGTCGCTGTACGCGCACAGTTGCTTCCTGTGTGCTATTACTGCTAACGACCACACTTACTAGCGCGAATTACTTCCTCTTACGCAACGGGGAGTTTAACCTAGCCCTCATACGAGATATCGAGCACCTCAAAATCTCACGTTTAACCACACGTTCTGGTGTTACATCAATGATCAGGGAACAGGATCTCAATCTTGCCCTCCTCCGCGCATCTCTAGGGACCACGGCTCAGCACGACCCATCCTTACTGCACCTCAAATTCCGGCTGCCCTCGGGACCAGTTCGGCCACTCCTCCCTTCTCTCACCAATGTCAGCTCTAAACTCCTCTCGTTGTCGCTGGCCAGCAATCCTAGCGAGATTACTTCTTTTGATGATCTCCTCCTCGGGACCTCCCTCGTGCTCACCTATAATGTGACCTGGCCTCTTGACCTCTTCCTCCATCCCTCGGATCTCCAGATTTACTCAGCCTTGTTCAATTATCTCTCATCATTGCGAAAAACGCACACCCGCGTTCATACGTGTTGGACATCTTTGTCGAATGCTCAGCGGGCTCGGCGCCGCTGGACTGGCCTTGGTGAGGGTGGTACCGCGGAGGATCTCGAGGTGCGGAAACAGCTGCTTCGTTGTGGCTGGGGCGTCGTCAGGGACATGGGATGGTTCCTTGACAGCCTGTTGGGATATGTCATGGTGGATGTCGTCGATGTGGAGTTCAGGCGGTTAAAGGATCTGCTCAATAAACCTCAACGAGCGCGATCCGAGAGCGTTGGAAGGACGGGAACTGCACTTTCGCAAAGCGGGAATAGTGCGAATATGGGAACGAGTGGCGATCCGACATATCTTGACTTCACGACGCTCCGCAACATCCACACTAACTATCTGGAGCGTCTGGTCACAGGTTGTCTGCTGTCCCATCCCGCTCTTACTGCCATACTCAGACCCATTTTCGAGGTATGTGAACAGTTTGTGGCGCAGGTTAAGCGGTGGGGAGGAGATGTGCTTCCAGCTCTGTTGTTCGAAGGCAGCCTCGCAGCTGGTGATGACGATAAGGTGGGAGCAATAGTCCAGGAGCGTCTCCAAGTCGTATCGGAGATCAACAAGGTGAACAGAATGTGCATTGGCAGCTGAACGATGGGCTCATCATCCCCCTACAGAGCCTCAGTATTCTATTTGATTCGTTCTACGAGCAGTTATCTTTGTCGACTTCTCAGCAGCCGTTCATTGCCACGGGTGATGTGTCCAAGTCGATCCTTATGAACGCTACTATGGCAAACCACACCATCTTGCAGCGTACGTTTGTGAGAGGAAAGGGATTTGAAGGTGATGGGGAAGTGCGTCGCCACGTCGAGCGATTGTTACTTCGGTTAGACTTCAATGGGTCTTTCTCGACACCGAGGGCAACCCATAGAGACAGGGAGGACATTCTTGGAGAGATTTGAACCAAGGAGTTCGGGGGTTGTACTAGTATTACATGGCAGGTTTGGCTTGGATGATTTCGCGTAGATCAAATTACATAGCTACCCGATGAGGTGATCCGATGATAATCAGTACTGGTATTTTTCCAGTTAGCTGCACTTAACTTGGAATTCCCCGTGAGTCGTTTATAAGGTGATCAAGGGGGGGATATGATTGGGGCTTCGATACCTGCCTTTCGACTCTCTCAAAATCTCCGTCACTTTACATCAAGAGCTACAATGGCTTCTCGTACATCTCCCCACCTCCCAAATTGAAAATTTCACTGACAATATCGTAGAGTTCACTCCTCGTCTCATCGGAGCTCCCAACACGCTCGGTATGTTGACAATCTGCAGCAGCACAGCGGCAATTGCTGACTAGCAGTCGGACACAAGATCACAGAGTATATATCGAACAAAACGGACAAGTCGTCTCGTCCTTCCATGACATCCCGCTTTTCGCCGATCAGAGTAATGGCATCCTCAACATGATCGTCGAGGTTCCTCGCTGGACCAACGCCAAGATGGAAATTTCCAAGGAAGAGCCTCTCAACCCCATCAAACAGGATATCAAAAAGGGTCGCTTGCGATTCGTTCGTAACTGCTTCCCCCACCATGGTTACATCTGGAACTACGGCGCTTTCCCTCAAGTACGTCGTGTCCTCGTTTTCATGCACAATAGTCGGTGCTCACATGGTGTATATCTGATCTCATCAGACCTGGGAGGATCCCAACGTTACCCATGCGGAGACCAAGGCCAAGGGCGACAACGACCCGCTTGACGTCTGCGAGATCGGCGAGCAGGTCGGTTACGTCGGTCAGGTTAAGCAGGTCAAGGTGCTCGGTATTATGGCTTTGCTCGACGAAGGCGAGACCGACTGGAAGGTCATCGTTGTCGATGTCAACGATCCCCTTGCTTCTAAGCTCAACGACATCGAAGACGTGGAGCGTCACCTTCCTGGCTTGATCAGGGCTACCAACGAGTGGTTCAGGTCCGTATTCACGTTTCGCGGAATGCAAAGAGCTCCGCCAAGGCACTGAAACGCTTGTAGGATCTACAAGATTCCTGATGGAAAGGGCGAGAATGCCTTTGCTTTCTCTGGCGAAGCTAAGAACAAAAAGTACGCAACTGAGATCATCCACGAGTGCCACGAGGCATGGCGCCGCCTCATCACCGGCGAGACCCCAGCCAAGACCCCTGCGTACGATCTTTCTATGTGGGTTGATCCTTATTACTATTGGGACGTAGACTCATTGCCCTAGTCGCAACCTCACGGTGGCTGGCCCTGGTTTGATCAAGTCCGGTGACATCAGCATCCCGCTCGACTCGAGGCAACCACCCGCTCCCATCGATCCTTCCAGTAAGTCTGCTCCCACTCGCATTGATGGGCGACTCTAACGATACTGCAGTTTCCAAGTGGTTCTACATTTCGTCTGTTCAAGTCTAGAACCTTGAGATACCTGTAACTCAGCTCGTGTAGAACACAGGAGCGTTCGTCCAGTCTCAGTTAATTCAGTTCAACGCGGGAAGGATATGGATATGAATCAGCTAAGTGAACGCTTAAAGTAGAGCTACAAATGCAGAGAATGTTTGCAAAGATAGAACCCCGTCCCAAAGACATCTCAATGTCGTGGTTTTTCAAGGCCTTGTCGTGATGGATATCGACAGTGTCGGTCTGAGATCGAGGTCACTGTCCAAGTGCCTGTGAACCATCGTCAGCATCGTTGGAACGTCATTTTATGGTGCCTGATTGACCTTCGAGTGCTGAAAATACAGAGTACTCGTGCGTTGTAACGCCTGAGACAGTATGGGTCTCCAGGACCTTTCCAGGTTTGCCACCCTTCTTGGGACTTGGCTCTGCCCGTTGATATGTAAACGTGAAAGGCGGTTCGCCGATTAGCGTGAAGACGATCTCGGCCTGATCCCCTGCGCAAAAGAATTATTGCGTCAGGATCAAGTCCAAAGGTAAACCAGTACACATACCCTCGTGTATATCCTGGTAAATGCGCTTTCCATGACCGACCTGGGCTGACGGTAGGGGGTGGATATTCATGTGAAGGTTGGTGATAGCAGCTTTGCACATCTTCTGCTGGTGGGCAACTGATGTTACGATAAACTCGCCACTTTGTTGCTGGACTATCGACCAGGGAGAAGTTTTGGCTTCCTGCATGTACGATTTGCCATTGATGCGGTACCTATCAAAGATAACCTGAGCAATATCAGCGAATGACCTATTTTCTAGGACGTACCCGATTGACCAAGGAGGTGTCCCTTCCAGTTGGAACTGAGTGACATCGCCGACGCAGAAGTCTTTCTTCTTGTCAAAGGGGATGATCGCAGCCGTTTCAGCGACGTCTATCCGGATGGAACGCCGGAGAGGATCGAATTCCTCCTGCTCACAGTGCGAAGAGTCATGCACGGAGTCGATGGTGACTTGATACGGGCCAATAGAAGTAAAGTAGTACGATGGCCAATCCAATTTCCAGACCTTGTCGTGTACTTCCACGGTTTCCTTCTGTACCTTGCTAGCAGCAAGATTCCTAATCGATAACTGGAGCTGGAAAGGGGGAGTGCCCTCGAGCAAGATCGTACCATCCGATGACACGAGGTCTCGAGGAGTAAGGACATCATTGAGGCAGAAAGACATGCGGTTATCACTCTTGAACTTCGCGGAGGGCTTAGGAAAGATTTCTTGTTCAAACACTAGTCGCTCTGACCGTGGGATCACGGCGTTCTTGTGCTTGTGGAGTGGGTAGGCTGCATCCCCGATTTGCTTGACTTCGTAGTATTTTCGACCAGCAGTAGAAGTGTGCAGCTGGAAACGCGTTCGTGGCTGAATGCTGCTAAAGGTTGGCTGGTCTAAAACAACAGTGCCCACTCCTGACTCGTCGTTCCTTGCGATGTTGTACATGATTTGGAATGGTGGGCGACCTGTAATGGTTGACGTTACAATCAGCACGCTGATGTCCGTGGGTATATGCGTATATACCAGTTAGGTCCAGGTCAACCTGGTCATCATGACCTTGACAGATTGGTGGAAGTATATGGGAGCGGTTGTACGTCACGAATGTCGATGGTGTCTGCGGATCCAATTGAGCAGATGGACGAGGAACCCAGTCCACGTAATAGTTATTTTCTTCAGTGGCGATGGACCCAGGGCACTGCGAGTCTGATACCTTTCGGAGTGTCATTTCTTTCAACTCTTAGAAGCAGGTTTACACGTACCTCGAGAAGCTCATACATGCCCCTGTTCCTGACGTGGATTTGGTCGTTTGGTGATTTCATATGCTCAGTTTTAACAGACTCAGGATCCTCCGCGCGGCGATACTTAACTGTCCATGGCTGTGCAGATATGAGCAATAGGAAGCATTTCACGCAAGGAATGAACATACTCCATCGCCGGTAAGCCGCAGGGGTAAATCAGCCTCTTCGTTCTCCAGTATCGTGACTTGTCTGATTCCATTCTTACTGTAAAACTTGGCAGTGGGCTGGCAAGGAAACATCAGAAAAGATCACTAATCCCACGATCCTAACATACCTTTACCCTTCGAACATTGACAGAAACGCCGGGCACCGAGATGGAGCGCTTGCATCCGTACATGTCTTCAACGCTCACTGCGCGAGATTGTCAGTCAAAGAGGCCTATTAAGATGAGATGAACCTTACCTATATTTACATCAAAGGATCCACCTTCTTTGTCTATTTGTGCTGGGATAGGCACCTGTATTCGCGCTGGTGATGTCTTGATGTCACGGATTTCCAGGGAGTCGGTGTTTCGAGGACCAACGATCTGGAGTTCCAGGTTCCACGGAGCGGTCCCCTGAAGAAAACATCCAGTAAATTCACTGCGCCAAGAATCCTCGAATCACTCACCCTCAGGTCCACTTCGATATCTACCATGTTCCCCGAGCAACTGTTCACCACACGCTTAGTTCGTCCTCCAGCCGAAACAAAGTCGGCAGCTGCCAGAGGGTGTACGACCTGGTCGATACTGGGCCCGTTAAGCTCGACTTTCCTATAGTTTGCGTCGCTCAGTTGCAGGAAAGTATAGAAGTAGTGACCGCTGTGCTCGGGCTGCAGTGTGAGTTCTCCCCGTGAACTCGTGAAGGTTTTAACGAGATCGCGAGAATTTTCCTTGTCACGTTGCGTGCTATAGTACACCTGGAAAGGAGGAGTACCGTGTAGAATGAGCGAGGCAGAAACCCCAGTATCGCCAGAGCTGTTAACAATGATAAATGAATCCAGCCATTGAAGTGCCCAGTGGGTACTTGCCATTCATGAATTCGCTTCCATTCAATCTCAGCTGTTGGCATAGGCTTCTCTACGACCTTACATGTCTCGGGGGAAAGAACGTCACCCTCGCACCACTGCTAGGATTTTCAACGGGTGCTTTTATGAAGAACATAACCTTCTCACCTTACCCCTAATACCGGTGATCGTGTATTCTCCTGCGGCACTGGCGTTCAAACTGAGCATCTGTTTTTGAGTCTGCAAGGTGTCCTTCCATGGCTTGAGGGGTTTCCCGCGGCTTGTAACATCATCGGACGGCTCAAAGCTGATATCGACATTCCATGGAGCGTCCAATAAATCAGAGTCGGTAAGATAGAGAGACAATGATGCTTCAGATCCGATGAGCAGGGGCACAGGGTTTCCTGGGCCACAGTTGCGGAATGAAATGCTAGGACGCCGAAGGACGTTCAGCGACCGTCTCGTCTTCGAATCTGGGGTGGCCACTCCGTGATGAAGCCCTCCGCTAGGGACACCCTGATCGAGCGTGACAATGTTACCCAGTCCATCAATGACACTCTCCAAAACGAACGTGACTCTTCCCAGAGCATCCACCGACAACGACAGAGGCACCTTCAGTATCTGAGGTATTCTTGATGGTGATCGAACAACATCGCGCGAATCTGGGTGCGGACGATTTGCCGGGCCACTGTCCTCGATGCCCTCCACGAGGAAGCCCTCCCTTTTCTCGTTGACATACTTGGACCAGCGTAGGCTGAGAGGTGGCACGCCACGGATATCGATGGTAAGGTCCACATTCGAATTGTCCCCGGCACAGCGAACGGCACTCTCGGGCTTGGAGAGCGGTTCGTCGGTGTAGTGGGCTGTGGGACATGGAACAACCGTGACTTCCAGAGGGTGGACGAGTCTGGCGGCGACACCAGAACTATCGAGAACTCTCTCTAACCGGATAGTTCCCGGTTTGTTCACGCGTATGTGTGTTAACGACTGAGTCTTTTGCAAGTGAGGATCTGAGGATGGTGTTTGGTCCTCATCATCACCATACTCGTCATAGTTAGAGTCTCGGTTGTAAGCACGGGCTGACTGGAGGCCCTCGAGTCGTGCCAGTTCAATTGCTTTGAGGTCCTTGGCACTAAGTTCGATGTGCTCTACACGACCAGTACCAGACTGTCCCTCGACATAGGTCAGGGGTGTCAAAGAGTACCGAACGTTTGCTGGAGTGGTGTTGTTTACAAGAACGGGAAGAAGCACGACGTGTGAAGGAGGGGAGAGGCAGAAGGTCTGCCCGTCGGGATTTAGGTGCGCCGTGCTAATCGGGGACATGCGGACTGTGTGTTGACCAAGTAAGTGTTGATCTCCACGAGCCGATTCCGAGAAGAAGGAAAGAAGGCCGGAGGGTGCGAACATATCTGCTAGACGGAATGGTTCTGGAGTGGCAGGCAGGTCAGGCCGTTCTGCACAATGTCTGTCAGTGCGTCTTGAAAAATGGGAGAGAATACATACTCGGAAGTCCTTGATATCCGGTCGAACTGGGAGTTCGCGCACCAAGATCCAAATGTATACCACCAAATAACAGCCCATCGATGAACCAAAGCGAAAGAATTTGCAGCAGTACAATGGCCTTGCTGTACTTCAGGCGTGGTATTCGCAGTTGAGACAAAATTGCAACGTAAGAAAAGTCGATGAGGAACCACTTTCTGCCATAGTAGTTTGGTGCATCTGATGTAAATAGATTTCGGAGCACATCAATAACTTTTACAGCCTAGTGGAGAAGTCAGCATGTGGTCCAGGAGGTGGCGGCGAGGAAACACGGAAACGGCCCTACTGCACTCACTTGCAGTAGAAATCCCAAGCTCAGATAGTAGAGACGTTGGGACGGAACGTCAATGAGACGCTCCGGTATTAGAGGGCGCGCTCCAGTCGGTGGTGGCTTTTCAGAAGCCATGGGATGCAAAAGCCTGCAATTTCTTCAATGACGAGTCTTGGTGCTAGTGCTCTCGAAAATGATATTCCGACGGTTGTCGTGGATTATCCTAGCAGGGCAGAGATACAGGCTTGATACCAGGTTTCGACGATGAAGCTTTGAAGAGTGCTGTGCGTGCAAGACGCGGTCAATTGAAGGGTCTGAATCAACCACGTGACTGCAATGTGCTTGGGTGTTGCATCTGCCAGTGGAAGGTACTTGAGGGAATAAGTTTGGTTGTCCAACGTCGACTGCCTGGCGCAAAGATAACTTGTGAGTGAACAATCTGTGGCAAGCGAGTCATCCATGCGACCCTCGATCGATGTTCCTCTCAAATTTAATCTGGTTATAATCTATCATTCTTTGAGCTCACGCTCACAAATTCGGTACCTTGCGCTCTACCGTGAGTCCGTGACGGCTAAACGTTCGAAACCAGTAAACCAGCCCTGGTATGCCGCGTACTACAACCTATCGAATCTATCGATATGCTCAACATTAACGCTGACACGTGCATTCACTATTCTTCCAGCGCTTTGATTGCATATCTGGTAATCTCCGAGGGCGGCCTTCTGAATCCACCGTCTTACCTTGAGCAGGATCCGACTTGAAGGATTGAAGCAGAATCATGAACAACATTCCAGCACTTCCATCTATCGAAGGCGATCTCATTCTTGATGTCCTAACACGCCAACTTCATAGAGATAGAATGTCACCTCCTGACAATAGTGAGCACGGTGGCGTAGAACGCCTCGCTGGGCTGGGCGAGTCCGTTTTGAACATGGTAGTCATGTATACTTTGTTTCAGCAAAGGCCATTCCTCTCTGCCACCCAGTTATCGGTATGCCGCAGACATCGCGCTGTCGCCGCAAAAAGCTCACACCTCCCGGTAGGAGAAACATGAAGAATTACTCGACGATGAACATATCACACAATGGTTGAGCATGTATTCCTTGAAACCCAGAGTCAGAGGCCTACAGAATCCAGCTATCCTGGACCAACCAAATGTAAGATCAGTGTTGTTATCGTTCGCGGAGTCACTCATGGTCCACAGGAATCTCGCCTTCTTTTTAATTCCTATGTGGGGGCTGTATACGTACAGAAAGGACTTCCTGTAGTCGTCAATTGGATCAGCCGTCTCGTGTGCCCCGAGTCCGAACCTCTTGCGGCACCAGGAAATAGCATGGGCAATACCAACGCCGCTGCCGCCACCCCTTCCTCCCCCCCTCCCTATAGCTCGAGCTCTATTGCTCCCGCTCCTCCAAGCGCTCCGCCGCCACCTATGCCGGCTAATCCGCCGATGGGACTAGCACCAGTGAATGCGTTGTCGTTATTCAACCAGACTTGTTCCCAGCGTGGCCTTGTGATTAACTGGGACAGTGAATCAGAAGGTCCTCCCCATCAACCTCGCTGGGCAGTCAAGTGCCTTGGTGAGCCATCATCTTTATCGAGTCAATCGGTTGCTTATGTGATTGAAAGTTAACGGTGTGCTGAGAGGCACTGGAACAGGCAGGAATCAAAAAGTGGCGAAGGAAGAAGCAGCACGCCAAGCATTCCATTCGATGGGTTGGGGCAGTAAGTTAATCACGGTTGTCACAGAGATGATGTCGAGCTCATCGCCGCAGACTTCTAGCAAGGTGTACCTCCACCAAGTAATCAAACGAAGGAGTTCGCAACACTAGCGTTTCCGTGTATAAGCAGACACCAAGCCATGTAATTGATCATATGTAGCAATATCATCTCGTGCCCTCTATCCTACATTAACCAAAAGAATACATATGCTCCCAATAAGCCCAGAAAGACCTTGACTTGTGGGTCCATGTTCGACCAGAAGGAAGACGCACTTCCTCTTCCTGTCCCGTTGCTAGCTGGCGCAGCTCCTGACGAAGATCCTGCAAGGGTGTAACCCTTGCCTGAGAAGGCACCAGTGGCCTCTGATGAAGATGTGAACTGTTTGACGGCGTTCTGCAATCCCCTATGAATAAGAAGATTTCAGCACATGCGTAGAGACGACCGCTGTTGCATACAACACATACATCCTGTCAGCACCTCGAATCGTGTGCACTTGGTTGGAACCCTTCAGGAAAACAAACGTCGGCCTGAATTCCAAAAGGTTGGCCCGCAGTTCTGAGTAAGTAGGCAAGAACTCCTCACATAGCTGACACCTTGTACAGAGCTGCAACGTCTCTTGCAGCGTCGACATCGCACTTCAGGAAGTTTACACCAGGGTACTGCTTCGCCAACGCCTCGAATGTCGGTGCAATGGTATGACAAGGGCCGCACCTTGTTGGTTTCGATCAGTACTTTACTTTCCAACATCTTATGACAAGGAAACCAACCAAGTTGCGTGGAAATCTATGACCTGTACGTCGCCGTGGGGATGCAGTGAGCTGAGTTGCGTGATTCACTGGTGTGTACTTACTGACAACTTATCATTTGACCCTGAGAGTATCCCATTGAGCTGCGACACCGAAGTCAGATGGGTGATAGACATTTTTCAGGGGGTGCTTGGTATATGGCTCGAGAGTCGAGGTGACTGGTAGGTAGGAATTCGAAGCGGACGCTGTCCCTAGGGACAGGGTTGTGGTCACGTGGTCAGCCATAATGCAGGTTAATTTGGGTGGAGGTGGAGGCTTCCTGTACTAGTGTAACACGGATGATGTATACTGTATATAATGCACTATCCATGCTACTGCATAAATACAAAGATAGTGATCAGTTGTAATCTCCCTGGCGTATGCTAAGAGTTAGGTAGCACCCATCGACTTGGATCGACCTGAAAAAATGACTCATGCTATTCAGCGGAAATGATCATCCTAGAAAGTTCGGCGGGAGGCATAATGTGCAAGCCGATGGGAGCGCGTCGTAAAGTGGTAGGTCCACCAACGAGGTCTTCTCTCGGAATGGGCAGGCTATGTTCTCCCGCAGAGGACGCTCTTCGTCGACGGACATACTGCAGCTGACTCGTACCCCGGATTGTACCGCCTCCAGTCCCAACCCCCAGTGGAGATCTCGTGGTTGGATGATGCCCCCTCTTGGTGGATGCATCTGAGTGAGACCGGGCATGTGTACTAGTGCTTCTCCAAGTCGAGGGCTGGTAGGGAGGCATGGCGCTATGGCTCGGTGGGCAGACGGGGGGCTCCAACTTCTGGGACCCTAGCTTCGGTACGAGATTCTTTTTCACGATATGCATGAATGCAGTTTTCTTGCCTTGGAGCGGATGGAGCAGATAAGGAGAACAAGAGAATGTTAGGGGTGTCAACGTTTTCTCCCCCGGGAGCGTCTTCCCAGTGGCATCCACTTTGCGGTCGCTTACGAGGTAATCGAATTTCCAGCGCAGTTTCACGTTCTCAGAGCGAGAGCCATGAACTTCACTGAGGATTGATGCCAAGAATGTTTCTGTTCCAAGCACGGTGTACACCCCATTAGACTTAACGCTAAGAGTCGCCTGTCTGGAAATGTAGTCACGAGACTCGTCACCACCCACGGACAGCATCCTGAGCGTCGGTGGACCATCGAGAGTTGCATAGTGGAAGGCGAACGTTTCCCTTATCATCGGCATGAATTCCGCAACTCCTGCGGTGATGTCGGAGCCAGCGTCCCCAAGGGTGCCATAAGGCTGCAATGAACGTGAACGGGGTGAGTAGCCCATTAATTGCATTGACGGCCTGATTGCGCGGAATCCTTCTTGATCGATCCACAGGTCGATGGTCACTTGCTTAAGCCATGAAAGATTCTTCGGTAAAGCTACGAACTTTGCAAAAGAGTACGTCACGTCGGATTCTTGGCTTTCGGGGAGATAGGTCGAAGGGCATGAACGCACGGACAAGCCGGATGACGAGTTAGACAACCGCCAACGAGGGGATATTGCATGCTTAGTAGAAAGAGAGGAAGGCTGGCTATGCACAGCCTCTGGTTCCGCTTCACCAACTTGCATTGACGTGGGAGACCTTGGACGGCCATGAAGACGAACAGCTCTAGCTCTTTCGAGGGGGCGACGGTGGCGTTGTGGCCAGGTTGGGGATGTAGGCGAGATCAGGTCCACTGACGGCGATGGCGATGGAAGTGCAAAGCGCGGCGTGGGTAACGTGGAGTACGTATGGAATGCAGTAAGGGTCAGCAAATGATGATCGTCGTTCTCTTTGGGTGCCGGAGATAGTGTGATTGGTTTCTCTTCGGTTGGATGATAGGAAGTTGTCTGTAGCGCGATATTCTGAACCTGTCCGAGGATCGACCGGAGTTTGGCGGATGGAGGGTGTCCAGAGTCACCGGCAATACCCTGGTACGGGCCAGTGGGGGGTGAAATTTTCAGTATATCGTAAAGCGTGCACCGTGACGAGTGGCCTAGTAACTCGGAGTCAAAAATGTTCGATGGATCTGTAGTGAAGAACACTTCGTCCGAGTTTGGTTCGCCAACCAAATTGTTGTTGCTCTTGACTGAAAATTCCGGCGTCAACTTCAGGTTTGCGCAGCACCTCGTCGTGGGACCGAACGTTCCGGTGGTGTTGATGGCTGGCAGACCTTCGATTTGCTCCTCGGCGGCGTCGCATGTTCTTGCAATTCCACCGTAGAGAGGAATCGAGGAATCGCAAGTGAATGTCGTCACACTGAAATCCAGAAGCATGGGTATCTCCCCGGATGTGGACGAGACGAGCAAGTCATCCGCTTTCAGAATCGGGGACGGAGGAAGTAACGAGGCAGCTAAAATACGCAAGTCCGACGAAGTACGGGTCAACCGAATATGTGTTGGGTACACCACCATGGTTGTAAGGGATCAGGATACGCATAAAAGTGGGATGTCAACCCAGGGAAAAGTATTCCGACCAATTGAGCAGTTGTCAGCCTCCACTTAGATGGGATGAAAAGTGGAGTATGTACAGTATGGGAGACATTCTATGACCAACACTTTCAGCTATCTCTTTTCATGCGTACGGGCGATGAATTCATGTTCCTTTTTGCTCACTCTTTCTCTGTTTTTCAGCAAGCAGTAGTCTCCGAACTCGTTTTTGCTCTGCCACCAAACCCCAGGAAGCCAGAGCGTCCTTGTCAGGAGCGACGAATGCGACGCGTCGAGGAAAGGTAAACATATGACCCGCTGCCAAGTCTGTTTGTCGACTGCATATCGCCTCTCGTGTTCGGATGAGGTCGGATGCTGGGGAAAATCCAAGTCCACAAGGTAGTCGCAAGTCTCCACAGGCACCTACATGGCTACTGAGCACGAAAAAAGGCTTAGGTCTGAGAATACACACGTAATAGTCGTGAGCTCCCTTGTTGAGGTCGTTTAAGCCAGCCGGAGTAATCCTGGAACCTCCCCGATCCCACCACGGCTCGTTTTTGATGTTGTCAATGGACTTGAACTTAGCAGGAAGCAGCCCCTCGAAGTCGCTCTTCACGAAGTAGACAGAAACACCATTGGGGACCAAGTAGTGTCCAGGGAAACGATGCCATTCCTTGCCCAAACATAGCCTCAAATCGAATTCCTTCAGTGGAGTGAAGTCAATGCTCGGTCGATCCCTGTCCTCTACACCCGCGGGCAAAGGTGGTAAGAGTCCGGTATCGTTCAACAAACGCGGAAGCTCAGATCCCTCCAAATGGCTGAAGATAGAGAGGGGTGCGTGATAGTAGTGCCATAACGCGAGGATGCGGGAAATTGAGATCAGCCCCGAAATGACTATGATGGAAAGAGTTGCCGTGCTGAAGATGATTGACCTGGAGGCCTATAATCATTGCAAGGCAACAATGGCAATGAGATGAGTCAGGTGATGCCAACGCAGGTACAAGACGCCCCACCCTAAAAGGAGATTTTTTGATAGAGACATATGCAACTTCTATCCATCCGCGCAGCAGATACACCGTGACCGCCGCGTTGAAACATATCAGAGGATACGCTGGAAACATAAACCGTTCCTCCTTATGTGCCTGCGCCGTTAATATTGCGGTCCACAAGTATAACGGGGCTAGCCGCAACGCAAGTAGCGTATATGGCGAACTTTGATCTGGTCCTGGTTTCATCAGTCCAAGGCGCTTACGGTCAATGTAATAGGTAATCGCAAGAGCAGGTAGCGACGCGAAGGCGAGTACGAAAAGGATGTTGAAGTTAAGAAGGAGATTTAGGATGTAGAAGTGCCAGGGGGATGTGCCGTATAGGTCGGGGCCCCGTTCAGACCCACTGAAAATGTTGTATCGGACAATGTTCCATGGCACAATGGTCCACCTTTGGTAAGCTACGCTGTCAATAGAAATTACGGGAATCTGTTTTTGCAGGGGCGTTAGCGTTGGTTTCACAAATTGACTGATCACACTTGCAAAAATGAGAGCCGCGACAAGGGCTGCTGCGATAAGACGCCGCCATCGGGCGACCATCCAATTACTACGCACAGTAGGATCCACCCTGTCAGCACCAAGGACGAAGAGTTCCTCAAACACAAAAGGTAACGAAAGAGCCAATGCGAATGGCCATCCTACGATGGCTCCTGTGGCGAATAGCAAAGTGACCCACAAGGTCCTTGCCGAACTCTTGGTGCTTGGCGGCTCCAACGAGAATGCAAACGCAAGGGTTGTTGTGTACATGGCGAAAGATGAGGGCAAGAACGCTGCGATACTGTGAGCTGAGAAAACATGACCAACAATGATCATTACCTGCTGTTGCATTCCACATGCCTGCATTAAAGAGGAGCATGAAAAATAGATAGCGCCCGACTCTCTCGTTGATAGTCCCAAGAACGGTGCGGCAGAGCCTGGCTTCACAAAGCGTAGATAGAACGGCGAGGAATATCCGGACTCCGAAGAAAGCAGGTCTCTGGAAGATGATCAGTTCAGTTTTGGCCTTGAGAATGGGCGGACCGACTTTTCCAAAGCTGAGTGAGGAGGGTAATCGAGCAGCTGGTAGATGAAGCAGGATATAGGCCCAGCTCCGTATTGCGAAAGTCGGCGTTACTTCCCATGTCTGAAAACCATGACCGTGATCTAAATAGTGTAGGGGCTCCCAGAAGTTGAAAACTGTGTACAGTTCAATGGATGCTATACGTTACTCAGAAGCACTCTGACCTTCGTCGCAGTCTTGTATATTGGAGTACATGGCCCCTGCTACGCGAACGAGCAGCAGTATTCGAACCGCCGTTGAGAAATCTGGGTTCCATGGTCTGCGGGAAGTCCTGAAAGGGGGTTAGATGGTTAAACAGCTCCAGCCATGATCCATACCTGCGAAGCTGATCCTGCAGGATACCTGTGTGTCTGGGAGGCTGAGATGGAGTGGACTTTGAGGGCTCTCGACGTCTCAACCGCAATGTTTGGATTCCAGAGGCCATTTCCTAAGTATGCTAGGACCCCTGCCGATGATTGAAGGAATGAAGAATTTTTTTCCAAGATGTCAGACGCAACCCAAGGTTAAACGTCGGCCCCCAAGTCGTAAGTCACGTGATGCAGATGAGTGAATTGGCAGATTGGTCGTTTCAAGGGGTTGGCGAGCCGAAGGCTCGCCGAAACTCGGCAAGGGGTCGACTTCTCGTTGTAGAAATCACCACCCAAGGGGTTGCCGCCCTTTGGCTGGTGAAATTTGCTTCTGGCTCGGAAAAATGCCGTGCGGAGTGTGAACCTTAGTCAGCGTTTGCCTGTCGGAGCTCTAAAATTGGTCGATTGGTCTGGCCGAGACCAAACGGACCCCTTGCTATGACGATACTCCCCGCGGCGTTGCGACCAAATACTTTACGAGATAGTGAAGAGGGAAACCAGATGCGGATGGACGACGTTGCCGTCACTAGAACGATGTGGGTGGTCGTGGTGGGTATCGAGGAAGTTTGGTGACTCGTTCTCGGGGATAAGTATGTACGATATGGCAACGTTGCACTGATCCGCCGCGCTGGGCATGGCGTCGTTCGAGTATAGCTTCGAGAGGAATAGCAGATCTCTGTGCCTGTCCCCGTCCACCAATTTGGGGACAGGAGGATTCCTTTGGATTCACTTTTCGAGAAGCCGGCGTGCTTCCAATCCGGCCACACTTCCCTCTGCATTTCTAACCTGTCTCTCCTCTTTCTTGTCTTCACAACCACCATCTTCCCCCTCCCCCCCGACAATTCAAGTTTCCCCCCTCCATCCCCCATCCGTTTCGTCTGCATTTTTCTTCTTTTCTCTCCTTTTTGTTTCCCCATCACATCATGGGCGACACACAGGAAACTGCTCAACATTTTATTTACGTGTACGTTATCCCCAGCGCGCCTCTGTCGACTCTTCTCATATTTCCCTCACAGCACACAGGTTTTTTTTTGCTGTGAGTACGCTAAACCAATTTCCCAACCCCGGAACTGAACCTGTCGTGGTCTCACTTCAGGCATGTGTAAGTCCTCATTTCCCGCTATATGCGCGTCGACAGACCCCACAACTCACATTACCAGATGCCGTGGTCGTTTGGGACTGGCTCATTAGCTTACCAAGAGAATGGCGCTTCGTGCGTCTCCTTCCATTCTGCATTTTTGCTCTGCTTACTTCGCGCTCAGATCTGGAAGACCACCTGGACGCCCGTCAAAGTTGCATACCTTTTCTGTCGGTGCGCTCACATCCACATGCAATGTCTTTCACCACCCTGACGAGGTTGAATAGTTACTGGGTTATTGCAGTAGTTCCCTATCTCTTGTTTGCTTTCGTCACAAACCACACTCTAGAGGTCTGCGAAAAAATATACAAGGTAGGCACAATCGCCACCGTTTCCTTATTCCCACATGAGACCCCCCCAGATCCCTGTGGCATTGGCAATGTGGAACCAAGTCGGCTCGGAGTGTCAGTTCTTATATCTTCAAACAGTATAAATTCCTCACAAATTGAACCAATTTTAGCCGTCCTGCTCATTCGTACATACGCGTTTTTTAATCGCAATGTATACATTCTTGTGGGACTCATTTGCGCCCTGGCTGGTGTTGTTGCATATCAGCTCTATGTCGACACGTCACAAATGTTGCGTGAGTCTCGTCAACATATACACGTACCACACCATTACTGACCCAGAAGGCAGTTTTACCCTTCGTGGATCCTCCCTATGTAAGTAGAATGTACTCGACGTTCGTAGATGCATTGACATCTCGATACTAGGACCTGGGCCCATGTTTTCCAGAGTCAAAACCTCATTCGGCACACCTGCTCGGTAAGGATAGATTAGTATATTGATCGTCACCGCTGATCACGCTTTACACAGGTTTTTTTGTAGGTTATCCCATCGGAGTATTATGCTTGGGTGCTCAGGGTTTGGTGTAGATCGCCCCTCTTTTATTCGATACCCTCGTCACGGCCATGACGGTTTGGAAGGCTTTCCACATTCGTATCAGAAACGGTGGACCAAGCAGCAAACTCATTCAGACATTCCTTCGCGAGGGTAAATGACGCATACATGCACTTCTGGATACATTTACCATCCTTCATCAGGTGTCTTCTATTACATCCTTATCTCCATCGCGAACTTGGTGAGTTGGGTCTAGGCACACCCGACCACGAATCACTTACCCGTTATGACAGATAAACGGAATATTTTACCTTCAGTACGCCAGTCACTCGTGTTCTCTGCATTGCGTTTTGCATGTTTATTCGCACTATCACCCAGGCCGCGTCAGGTTATCTCTGCGCTCAATATTCCCCTAAGCGTTATGATGGGACCATTACTTGCATGTCGTCTTGTGAGCCTATTGTTCTGGTATCAAGCCTAACGTGTTTGGCGTTTTGCTGATCATATGTCAGATTCTCGATCTGAGGGAACGAGGTGCAGAGACAGTCTCTCACTCGGAGGGCACAGGTATCGGCGCGTTCGCGACCAAGTCTGGAGTAACCAGTTCGTCCAACGGGGCTCCTCACGTAAAGCGCGGCGGACTTGGGATACGTCACCGTGGACCTGGATCTACTATCGCCTCCAATGTTATGCTCAGCACCATTGGCAGCATCCAGCCTGATCTCGAGGCCCCTGATGTTGAACTTGACGAGATGCATTTCGAATCGGGAATGGGGTTCGCGGGGGACAGCTCGCGTACCCTCGGTTCTCTTGAACACACAAGCCCAGCTCCGGCCTATAACTCGATTGAGATGGGGTTTGCCGCAAGGCGTGGGAGTGGAAGCGACGTGAGTGAAGTGCCGGGTCTTTCTGGTATCCGTATTGACATCGAAAAGACGTCGTCAACGATGTAACAATGCGCCCGGTGCCACGCTCTGCCTATACTGTTTTTCTTTCATTTCGGAACAGCATCGCATTGATCTCTGCTTTTGACTCCAGTTATTCACACATTTTCCCCCTGTTCTCCGTCACGCACCGACTTCCTCCAATGCATTTTTTTCTAGAATACGACAGACGACCGCTTGCTCGGAAAAGTTTCCCGTTCTTTATGTGTGCTCTTGGTCTTGCACTGGTTTTATGGGCTAGAGTATCAAAACGTACATGACGATGCCTCTGGCACCAAATTTCCGTGGAACTCTCAATATCCCTTCCTGTGTTATACGGTTGTGACTATTTGATTTGTTGTGGTTAAGAATATTTGGGATCGGTTGATCCGGTGTTTGGTCACATCACTAGTGCCTATCACAGAAAGACCGTACTTACGGCAGCGGCGCGGACAAACGAAACAAGTGCTGACTCAGCCGATAGTTCCTTCAAGCTGTCACTGTTAGCACTTCACAAGCACACCCCTTTAGCCGCGTAATGCTGCTTGATTTACCACAAGAGACACTTCTTCACATATGTGGGCATCTATCTTACAACTGACATGCCTGTTGACCGATTGCTCCCTTGCAGTATCATTCCTTGATATCCCAGACCTTGCTTCCCTGTCCCATGTTAACAAGTGTCTAGCCTCTTTGACAGCTGACCCAGTGCTTCACCACACGCGCCTGACGGTGGTAGCTCCTTCACGTGTCAATCACTCCCTCTTTGGTAGGAGCTCAGAAGGAATACTCCTCAGACCAACTCTTCCAGAGCTTGTGCATAGAGGCGTGATGCGTGGACTTCAGATTGAGAGAAGACTGCGCACAGGAGCCTACCTCTACTCCCCGCATGTGAGTACAGTACCTGTGAGCCTTTCATCGTTGCAGTACTGTATCAACTTCCATCCCAGGCGGTAAACCAATATGAGAATAGTTTGCGCCTTCAGCAACGACACACCCAACTCGTACTCTCTGCACATCTCCGCAGTCGGTTGTCTGCACCCCATACCCTCAAATCGCTCCATTACTCTCATGTCTTGCCGGATGTCGAATCATCTACACTTGCCGTCTCGCGCTCCCTCTTACCAGTGGTCCGTCGGCTGAAGTGGTGTATACAGAAGGACAACATGGCCAGAATTATTCGGACAAGTTCATGTAGCGCAAGAAGGGGAAATGATACTTTTCGTCCCTTTAACAGCGGCTTCGGTGCATGGGTTGAACTGAGGGGACCGAATATCTTTGGAGATTCGGAAAGGGTTCGATTAGCTCTGTGTCCGGACGTTGGAAAGATGATCAAGTTTTACGAGGCCATGGCATGACGGCGACGTTTCTCTTTCACATATGGCTTACTACTTATTTATACCTTGCATATGTACTTACGAGGACCATGTTTGTTGTCTTGCTCTCTGTTGATTGTAAGTATGTAGTTTGTCTTCTTTCGCACTGTTGTTTCTTCTGTAGATACTAGATGTACGGCTGAACTTGGGCTGAAGCGCTGAAGCTTTGAATTGGGATCGCTGAGTCTCTGAGTATGATAGGAAAACCATACGACATCACTATCCCAACCCGTGTACTCGGTGGAGCTGCCCACTCGGCATTCGACGTCACCACTACGGTACTTACACCAACGTGCCGCAAGCAAGCGAATTTCACCAGCTGGCAAGGGGCGGCAGACCCTTGGGTGGTCGCTGGTGATTTCTATAGACCTCGACCCCTTGCTGAGCTTCGGCTCGCCAAACGACCAATCTGACTCCAATCTGCCCACCAACGTGCATCATCCGGTCACGACATCCTACGACTCGAATGGTCACCCACATCGCACAGACAACCCACCTAACGCCCAAACGCTGCCCACTCACCGTAACCCTCAGCATCTCCACCGTTCTCGCCTGCGTCGCTCTACTTCACCCTCGGCTACATTTTTACTGGTACCCTCATCTTCTCCCGTTGCACCTGCGATCTAAATACTGCCTTTGCCATCCACGTCACCATGTATTTGTCCCTCCCCCAGCTCTATGATGACGAGCTCCAGGCTCGCGTTGTGTTACACGGGCTCTACCACGCTTTCCTCGGATTCGAAGCACATGAGCGTATCACGGGCGCAAAAGGGGCACTGGCGGGTGCCATTGTCGTCAGTGAGTATGACCGTGACTGCACTCCTTCAAGGCATCGACGTTCATAATGTCGCACCTGAGAGATGATCGATGAAGGTTAAATTCTCATTTTTCGGATGAAAGATTGATCTGATCGCCAGAAGGCTCAACCTGGTGCAAGCAAGCACCCCAGTGTTGCCTGAGTCATAGCCTACTGAGAGCCAATGTGACGTCGCCTGATTGCCAAAGGTCTTCGGAGTCGTAAGGCGTCCGAGTGGAGCGCCACTGCCTAGCAGTCCTGTGCGCTGGTTTAGTTATAGGGTGCAGCCGATATCTCTGCTGCAGTGGGTTGGCGGTTAACACATCGAGATTTTATAGCTGGGTCACCATAGGCTGCCCATGACGTTGATTGGTATGCAGTAGGACGAGGCAATCTACACCAAAACCGATAGTTGCCTCATCGACTTGAATATTGGAGGGCCACCAAGGGATGCCACATGACTGTATTGACGTTTCAACTTTAAATTTCCCTGTCCAGTCGATAGTCAGTTCTAGTACACACTACTAGTCAATATTGTCACAGATGGCCGATTCCACTCACGAACCTCTTACGATCGAAGTTTGCGTAGATTCGGTGGAATCAGCTGTGGCGTTCGTAACATGCTAGTAGCAACAGACAATCACTCTTAGTCACGATTCACCTCTAGCGCAGTCATGGGAGGAGCAAACCGCATCGAGTTGTGCGGTAATCTGGGCCTCGGCGGAGGAACCACACCAAGCATTGGGTTACTTGAAGCTGTAAAAAAGGCCATTCCCAATGTTCCCATCATGGTATGTCCGAGTCATCCACCCCTTGATCATGAACTGGTAATGCATTGTGTACCCCGTGAAGGCGATGGTCAGACCTCGCACAGGAGACTTCGTGTATAGCAGCGAAGAGTTAAATGTCATGCTTGAAGACATCTTCGTTTTCAAAGAACATGGCGTGCAGGGTGTCGTTTTTGGTACACTCACTGCTTCAGGGGAGATCGATGACGTTCAGGTGCGACGGTAGGTCTGCAAGGTGTCTTGATCTTTACTTCTTACGACACTGATTGACTTTGACAAAAGACTTGTTTCCGCGGCGGCATCTCTGGAAGGTAATGTCACTCATGATGCCACGCCAGCACTACAGACTGTCCACATATCTCATGGGCACAGTTTGCTTCCATCGAGCATTCGACATGACTATTGATCCCCGGACTGGTGGGTTTTGATATTCTAGTGCTTCATTCGACTAACTCATTTCGAAAGCATGGGAGACACTGACCAAGATCAAGGGAATTACCAGGGTATTGACAAGGTCGTTCCTTCGACTGAAGTCCCATTGATCGGACGTTTGACCTCCCTCGCACCAGTGGCCACAGCAAATACGCAACCTCTCCAGACGCCCTCAAAACTTTGGCAGAATTGCTTGACTCTGCCAAGCATATGTCTATAGGCGTTCTTCCTGGCTCTGGGATCAACGAATCAACAGTTCCAGTTTTGTGCAATGCTCTCCTTCCACACGGACTGAAAGAGATCCACCTCAGTGGAGGGAAGTGGACAGAAGGTAGTTCTGTCCACAGGCGCAGAGGGATGGGAATGGGTGTAGGTGGTGCGGGAGAATGGGGTGTCTGGAGAACCGATGAAGAGGCTGTCAGGAAAGTGAGAGACTTCGTGGACAATTTTTGTGCAAGCGAGGAAAAGCACTAAAATCACACAAACATCACTCTACCGTGGTCTTACTCTCAGGCAGCCTTCGACCTGAGTGGCTCGCTTCCATCGCATCATATCCCTGTAGGATGCACGAACATCTGATAAGCCATGACGGAAGATCAATCTCACCGTTTTTGTGCACATCATTGGAAACATTGGAATTTCTGTTCCCCGGCGAGAAATACTTCAAGATGGCTGTCATGCTATTGACAAATGCCACTGCTTGAATTCATAGTATTAGTGCCCTGAGCGCGTTGAGTTCGCATCCACGTTGATAAATCGATCACGTGACTTATACGACTGCTAATCCTTGCTCTCGAGGAAGATAATGAGCAGTCCGCCATCATTCTCTCCGGCACCGAGAATTTTTATTTGAGAATACCTGGACTAGCCTCGAGTACTTTTCAATGACGATGAAGCGAGAGTTGGGGTCTTTAGCTGGAGGCGCTGACTTGGATGGTCCACGGACGAAGCGACGCAAGGATGTCCCAGCTTCCACAGACGGGGCGGCCCCAACGGCGCAACCAGCAGCGACAGTAAATTCTAGCAATGTCGACGTAACAATGCAGGATGCCGCAGGCGATAATTTTGGCCCCAGCATGCTGAAGCAACAAGCGACGAAGTTGTGGCAAACGGTCAAGGATGCAGTCAATAAAGAGTGCGTTACAAACCAACTTGAGCGCCGCCTCGCTGGTTTGCCTTTCTTATTGTGCTACATATGGCTGAAAACCACAATCCGCAGAGGCAACATATGTTCTCCGGCCTTCATGCGCTTGCCTTCAAAACGGCATTATCCAGATTATTATGATATTATCCCACAACCCATGTGCTTGGACGACATCAAGAAGAAGATTGATGAAGACGGGTATCCTTTACTCGATGAAGTCCGGCAAGACTTTGAGCTTTGTTTTACCAACGCGAAACGGTACAATATGAAGGACAGTCCAATTTGGCTGGACGCCAAGTTCTTGCTGGTCCGTATTCCCGAGGATCCTATGATGCCTTTCCAGCTTATTCCCACTACTATGTCCCTCAGAAACTCGCCAACAAGGAGTACACCAAAATGACTGGCAAAAAAGTCAAGAAAGGCACTGATCCCGACGACAAGGGTGAAGAGAAAGTGGACGGAGAAGGCGATGATGATAAGAAGAAGAACAAACCACCCAACATGAATCGCCTTCTCAAATCAAGACTTCAGAAACTCGTGGAGAAGACAGATGAGAAGACGTAAGCAACACATAGTTCTCCTTCGCCTCGAGGTTCCACTCAGTTTACTCCTCCCAGTCATCGTGTCTTTTCCGACGTTTTCATGGAGATGCCGTCAAAGAAAGATTATCCCTCCTATTACACGCAAATAAAACGACCCATATGTCTCGAGTACATCTTTGTGTGTTGCAAGCGTTAACTTTCATGTGGATTTGACATTAACCATCAACACAGAAGCGCTTGAAGCGCAAGGAATACACGACGTCTAAGGAGTTCGCCGATGACGTCGAATTAGTCTTTTCGAATGCACTCGAATTCAACCAAGATCATAGTCAAATATGGGAGGACGCAGTTACGCTCCGGGTTGGTTAGTCTCATCTTATGTTATCATAAGGCTCATTTTTACCACAGGACAACTTCCGTCAATTGATGTCCGACTTGCCGTCTCCGCACGCCCTTGCTAGGTATTCGAAGACGTCAGGGAAAATCAAGTTGAAGGTTCCTGGTACATCAGCAGGCGCAACCGCTGGAGGTACTTCTCATCCACCAGCAGACACGGCAGCTACCAAGCCTACACAGGACAACGCAGCGAGTTCCATTTCTCTGACCCTGCGTTTACCTGGATCCGGGACCTTAGCCAAAAGTCCTATTCAGGCTCCCGAATCATTACCTCTAGCAACTCCTAATCCCACTGTCTTACCTGTTCCTACAGTCCCCGCTTCTGTGCCAAAACCTCCTGCCATTTCCACCCCAGCTTCCGCGACACCCACCGCCCCAACGACATCCTCGCGCATACCTACACCTGTTCCTGCCTCGACTACCCCAGCCGTACCGCCACTGCCGAAGGTCATCGCGCCCTCTCCTCAAGTTGCTGTCCAGCCCCCTCAATACACGCCCACTACTCAGTATACCCATTATCCCAACGCAACATACCACCAAGCAGCCCAGGCCGTCGCTACTCCCCAACCTTCCACATCCACCACAACACCAGTTGACCAGGCCCGCACTGCGCACTCAGTCTCAAGATCGCCTGCGCCGTCGCTCAGTGGTCATCGGCTTCTCAAAGAAGTCTTCCTTACGACGAAACCTCAAGGGAGGCCACTCTGGCTGGATCATCGTGATGGTGTCAAATCATGGGCGGTCAGGCTCGGTCAGGGGGAGAAGTCCTTGTGTGTTGCTGAAGTCAAGTTCTTCGGGGACGAGGACCGAGATAGCAGCGACGAGGACGCCGACGTCAATGAGCTCGAAGAGGAGGAGCAGGAAGAAGAGGAAGAGGAACCGATTCCAAAGAAGCGTGGTCGTGGTCGCCCGCCCAAGAACCCTAAGGCAAAGGCCAAAGCAGCGGCAGCAGCGAAGAAAGCCGACCTGGCATTGAAGAAACCACCGAAGGCACCCACTCCGCCTCGCGAGAGCATTCAAATCATACTGAATGGCACACTCATCTCAGGGAAACCGGATCAGGAAGGAGTGTGGGACGTGGAACTGCAGGTTGGTACGAATGTCTTAGAAGTCGGGGAGAAGGGTGGTCATATCTGGAAAGTGTATCTGGAAAGGGTGTCCATCGTCTAATCAACCCCATTACTCAGTCGTACTTCCGTTCAGCTATCTAGTCGCTTATTACTTAATGGTCTATCGACCACTGTAGCCTCTACAATACAAGATATGAAATTAGTGACTCCGCTCCAAGGTTGTGTCCATTCGAAAGAGATCAGTTCCGAAGTCCCAATGGTATATCATCGTCAGAATCCTCGTCAACCTCGCACCCCAACCCAACATCCATCTCAAGGTCCAATGCCGCCGGAGGTTCATAAACGTGGTATCTGCCCACTCTTTCCACCTCGCTTCGTATGTGCTCCCTTAGCATGCGCTCCCTATGTATGGGCCCGACTTCGTAACCTTCCGAACCGCGTCTCACACGCACCCCGCGATAGTCTTCCTCGGAGGATATATCACTTTCTGGAGAGTAAGATCTGAAGGGGTGAGTGTCATGTTGGAAGTCTGGATGGTAGGGCGGGAGAGCAGATGTGTAAGCTTGGGCAGATAGTTGACGATCGGTGGGTCCCAGGCCTGTGTTTGAGGGTCGGAGGGTAGGGTTGGTGCTACCGTTTTCATAGGTCCATGGGCTATCTGGAAGCTTAAAAGGTTTCTGGTCTTCTAGAGTCGGATCTCCAGGTGGCCATGCGTGTTGGGCGGCAGGATCTGAAGTGAGAGGAAGCGCAACATCAGCATTGCCTCCAATCCAGCTGATCGAACAAAAGGCAGGCACTGATACTGACAGGAATGAGGAGGATTGGAATGTCAAGGCTCCCAATCCATCATTTTCCGTCGTGCCTCTTGCGATGTTGACAACTCCATCCACTCACCATCTCCAACCGATAACTGATACTTGAGGCCGGTCCCTGGCGGGACGGTGGGACAGCACCAAAGAAGTGGGTTATTCCCAAGGACGGATGCTATGTTCCTCCGAACGCCCAAATTCTGTTCGAAAATCAGCCAAATCATCTGCAAGATGACGCACGTACATAGGGAAACTTGACCTGGCGATCAGATCAGCATAGTCACGATTTAACACACCAAAGGAACCTACTTCTTGAATTTTCCCGTGCCGTTTGAGAGTAGCAGCTTTGTCCTTCTCCCACCCTTCGATGGTGGTAGTGTTGCTCGTCAAGCTGTAGAAATGATATATGCTGCGACTGTGGTGTCAACTTCGGGTCTCATGTCAATGGACAACATACCTGAAAGCGCCGACTGCAATAATCACTGGGACAACAAACACGTAGTTCATTATAATGAAGATGAGCTCCAAGCCGGACGGGTCATCCTACACCGCATCAGCTAAAAAAAAAGTCGGGATCTTGTAAGTGCTCACATAGTAACGCCTGCTCCTAGTGCCCATAACTCTTCGCGTTACCATGAAAAGATGATAGGAGCAAGTAAGATTGACGTAGAATAAAAACCGGAGAAAATGGCCATAGTTGAAGTGACCGATACAATTGTTCACCCAAGGACAGTGGTGGTCTAGCGGGGAAAACTAAGGAATGCCAGGAAGAAGGGAAGAAGGGAAATAGCACAAACCCATGCGAAGCACGCAGCTGCACGGCCATCTTAGATAATTTCACACGAGGGTGGCCAGCCAACATACCGATTGCACTGTCTACAGTGGTGGGACCTCGGTGGCTTGTACCTCTCGCAAGTGCGGCAGTACCTGGGTCCCCCTGTAAGTTTCTTGACTTCGTACCCTTCGCCGGAAAAAAAATCAGGCTCCTACAGTTAGCGTCAGACAATCAAAAGAGAGGACGAGATGCGAATAGTAGCACTTGCCCATCCATCAGGTACCCTTCCAGGGTCAGTGACTATGCATAGGTAGTAGTTTGACAGCAACATAAACGCCAGTATACTGTGAAATGTCAGGATGAGTTATATCACTGAATAATGTGCTTACTTGAACGGCACAAGTAGGGTTATGAGGTCGACGCTCCATTCGCGACCGTACCATGGCCATATGATGAATGCCTGGGAAGTAAGGACAGGGAAGAGTATCAAAAAGAGCACGAAGCTGATGATCAGCCGCCCTAAGACAGGGTGCATTGGCTCGGGGCGCGACGGAGGGGGCTAACGGTGAGAGTATAGTACAAGTACTATGAGCCGCTTGGCACTGTGACACCTGAAGTGCTGTCCCAAAGCGGTAAACCTCACTTTTCACTCGAACGGCGACAAACTTGTACTCTGGGCATGCTGCAGTTCCGTGCTACCTCGAGCCTTCGTCCGTCCCGCTTTCGTCAATGCAAATCCGTGCGATTCGTTTCAGAGGCTGGCCGTAGCTCCCTCACTGCCCCGTCCGAGTCCGCTAGCCCTCGCAGCACCACCACCGACCCACTAGCTTCCCTTGATGATATCCTAACGCGTAAGTCACGGTGGAAATAATACCTGAGCCCAGACAGTAATACCCAGAGGTCACCACAGGGTCAAGTAACCGCACGAGGATGACATCGTCTTTTCCCGACTCTGAGAAACCGAGCCCGCAAAAGCCCCAGAACTCTCTTGGGCTGTCGCTGCTTACGCGTAGGTGTTGCATCACAAGTACCACGACATTATTATCAATGAACGTATTCTTTTGTAACAGGCTTAAGCGGCAGACCTGTCACAGGGTCATTTGTTGCTCAGGCGGTGGATGGAACGCAAAGAACGCAAAGAACGCAAAGAGTTCAACCTGCGGTCGAATCAGCTGCAGACGGCAACCGATCTGCTTCAGCTGTTTCTTTGATCTCTAGACAGACCACACAAACCGGTGGCCCTACAGCTGACAGACGCAGTTGCAAGGCCACCTCTTCAAAAAATGGCGCCACTAGAAAATTACTAGAGCAGCGGATGAATACCAAGACCGAGGCGGTAAATGCAGAAGGGCTGTCTGAGGAGTGCATTGCTGAGGAGGCTATCAGGGAAGGATCAGATGAAAGAGAACGCGCGGGGCGCCGCTTGCCAAGCTTGGTTATGCATCAAACAAACCTGACCGAACTTTTTGCTTCTTCGAGTGTGGCATCCCCACAGTCCCAGGCGGCTCTACGATTGCAGTTTACGAAGGAACGGGGTGGTGACTATTCCAACTACCTTCCACCGAGGACCGCTGAGTTGGGATCGAAACTCCCGCCTGCGGATTATGCTCAGTTAGCTCTGGGTCGGAATAAGCAAATTCCGTTGAAGTCGCAGGTTGGTGCATTGGACGTTATCAAGCAGAGCATCCAGGGACAAGGCACTAAGGTAAGCAGCTTGTACCCCTACATTCTGCCCGTCTTCATACATCTCTTCTGTTTAGTCTGAGTCGATCAGAGCTTAATTCCATCACTTTCTCTCATCTTCGATGCCTTGCCGTGTATTACTGCCCCGGCATTAAGGACTGCCTACCATGCGACATGACTCGAAGAGTGAAATAAAGATAAGATAAAGAACACTACAGAAATGTGCAGGATGGAATGGAAATGCTAGACAGTGCTAAGCCCTGCCGCTAGAAGAGAAGATACATCAACGTCATTGGGCTCCTCAGCAACGACCGTTGGCGAAAGAGGACGTATCCACCCAGGAAGCTCAAAATCTCTGACCTCCTCTAATTCGGGCGGGACTTTGGTGCCGAACGCGGTGACATGTCTCTGCGTCTTTCTTGCATTCGGTGCTGCTCGAGTGCGGAGCGCCCACTGCATGAGCAATGATTCAGTCTTTGGCGCGACACTCGAGTGCGAAGGCTTCGTTACGTGCTCAGGGGTAGAACGAGGAGACTCTGGATAGTCGACGCACGACGCCCTTGAGCGCTTGCGAGATCGCTCGGAAGACATCGATAAGGCATCCGACGAAACCTTTGAGAATGGCTTCGTCGGTGAGAGGTGGTGCTGTGAAATCGCTTGAGTTCCAGGAGAGCTGACAAGCGACAATGGGAGGCCACTGGGGTCTTTCTGACGAAATTGAGGAACTTTGATCTTTAGGACGATTGAAGGAGCATTGGGCTTGGGCGAAGCCTGGCTGAAGGTTTCCCTTCCTGAAAAAACTGAGTCTTCCTGAGTACGAACGTCGGCAAGCTGTAGATTGACACTACTGCATCTGCTGGCGCCCTTGAGATCTGCTAGTTTTTTCTCCGAAGGGAGAAGAGTTCGGTAACGCTCTTCCAACATCGATGCGACTTCGAGCATCTCTTGTCGTCGCCTCTCTCCTTCGTGATAGATAGCGGCACCATTGATATGAGCGCCAGGAAGGGTAATCCCTGTCTCGTCGTCGCTTGTTCCCGCTGGCAACGAAAACGATGTGGCAGGCAGCCCAAGGAAGGCGGACCCGTCCATAGCTTTGAGCTGCTCGATACGTTCCTTCAGCTTGTACTGCTCATGTTTCAGCTTCTCCTTCTCGCGCAGCCGTTGTCTCTTTTCGAAAGTCTCGTATTTTCGGTGTCGCTTCTCGTAAGTTGCATCTGACGTGTCCGCGCAGTCCTGCTAGACACGTGGGGGATGGGCAATGGGTGGGCCGACGCTCTCATCAAAGAAGACGGATGCACATACCTCTCCCGATGACCGTGGTCTGAAACGTCCTCCAACGCTTGCATCCTCCGACAAGAAAGTGAACTCCGGTGTTTGAATGTTCAGCTGCTCCCGATAAGCCTTCATAACATCAGGCCGGTCGAAGTACCTCTGATTTGCAAGGCTATTGAGTCCGAAGCTCGAAGGTCGTGATGACGAGGACTGGAGCAACGCCGAATTTGTTGTCAATAAGAAGGGTGTATCAGCAGGAATCAGAGGTTCATTATCAACTACGTTGGACGTAAGCGTGGATCAGGAGGTAGAATGGAGTCACGAACGTCGTCGTTTCTGTGCGTCCAAAATCATGAGGTCCACATCACAGCTTCCTATTCCAGGACCACCACGACGAGAACGTGAGGGTAGAACACGTTTCTGGCGAGGATGCGAGGTTGGAAGTGGTGATGCTTCTGCCATGGGTCCGAGAACTCTGAAAGCCCGACCAGGGCTTGGTGTGTTTCCACCGAGTTCAGGTTTTGGCTACAGTTTGAGGGGGTCGAAAATCGAAGGCGCTCCGTAGTCAGACCTGTAGCTCAAGCGATCTTTTGTCTTGAATAAATGTGGAACACGAGCCACAAGAACACCCGCGAAAGCTTCGTGATGTGGTCCGAGTTCGACTTCCACTGGCAGGTATTAGGCTTCTGCCAGTGGACTTGGGACAGTGACTACATATGATATTGTAACATTTTTTGAGGTGTATACTCTGCACTGGCATGGATTCTAGGGTTGCTTGCACTCAGGAGCGTCACCTGTACTCTGCTGCAAGCCCTCTGCAATAAACTCGCGCGTTGCATCAAATGAGTTCCCCATGAATTGCCAACCATCGGCGTTTAGGACACTAACAGCCTCGAGTATCTTTCCCTTTGGAACCAACACGTAGTCAGTGTTCCTAGACTTCTCTTCAGACGGATAGTATGAACCAGCTGGTCATGAGTACCAACCATGTGGAAATCACAAACACTGGGATGTTAGCGTTCTTCAGCGGTGTAGAAAAGCTACAGATCACTCCCGTCAGTTCTGCCGATTCAGCAGTTTGGGTTAGCGTGCTATATGGAAGTCTGCAAGGTGGAAATAGAAACCGAATTCCATAGGACCCGCTATTTTGATGCATTTCCAGTCTCCTCCATCTTCTTGTGCTTCGCCAACAACAGAAATCTCCTCTGCCGTTCGAGTCACTGAGAATATCCCAGTTCTTGTTTTGGCGACATGTAGCTCATTGAGAACCTCCGGAGGTACTCCCGCCGGCGGAGAATATTGTTTAACAAAGAATGTCTGTGGCAGAACTTTCAGATGAAGGCAAGGATGATCACTGGGTGGAGGCATAGTTGTCCACGGAGGCCTAAAAATTGAGCAGATGGACTTGGCTGAGGACGTCAGTAGTCTCTTATGTAAAAGATCAATTGATCGATATTTCAAGCCCGAGCCCACGCTGACCCTTGGACTAAATTTGCCATGCAATCTCCACTAGACACATTCAAGGGAAAACTGTTGTTTCTTCTGTCTAACGAAAATTTACCATTCCTCAGGTTCGCTGATCGTCTGGCCATAGATTGGCATGGGTCAGTACTTAACCAGTCTTGGGAGGATATTGGATGCCGCTCGACGGGCAGGTGGAGGATTCAGGCGAGTCTGCAAGTGCATCAGATCTGACAAGTGAAATAGATGGGATAGTGCACTTACTGATAGGAACAAATTCGCCATCGATGACAGATCCCTTCAAGTTGAAATACCAGCTGATCGTACTCAGGGTGCTAGATGAGCAGCCCAATGCAGGAGTATACTGCCAGTGGGAAATGGTATTAGCGTTGCCGATATAATTCGCACTGTATCAACTTACCCCTCCAGAGCCGGCCTCAAGAGCCGACAGGAGAGACGAGAGCGTGTGAGTCTGGCTTGTGGAAGGCGTGATACCGGCGTCCGCGAGCCAGGTGTATGTGGGGAGAGTCTGGAAGAGGTTCACTACCGTTTCGAAGAAGGCCACAGCCTTGGGTAATTGTTTTCAGCAGGGGTACTCCGCTCATTAAGCAGATTATCCCACCTCGGCTCCCTCGGGACTGCCAGCTGGAAGGCAGGAAGTCTCAAGTGTGCTAAAAGTAAAAAGGCTCAGGACAGTGACAAAAGTTTGGAATCGAAGGTGGCTGTACCTATAGCATGTGCCATGTGTAGCCCATTCGTGCTGCGTTGCTGTTAGTTGAGGGCTGTGTGGCGAAAGCGGTGCGCACCTCCCAAAGTTCCTCATTGGTACCGTCGTCGTTGAGCCAGTATTGCTGCATATAGTCCAGAGTAGAAGTAGCACCCTGCGAAGTGAGAAGCTGGAGACGGGTAAATACATGGTTACTGGGGCGTTCTAATCGAGGCATTCGTACCTCCGTGATGTCGGAATAGTCGCGCGAAGGATCGCAGTCCTCGCTGTATGTGCCATCGCAACTAATATTCAATGGTTTGTGCTGATGAGGGAATACGAATGCTTTTCAACCCAAACAAGACGAACTTATCGGGCCACAAGCCTGCCAGACATATCAGCCTAAACTTATCGTTCTGTAGAACGGTCACTTACCGTGGATGGTCCAGCTGTCAGCAGGACTTCCGGCGACGTTAGTATCCCAGAACTTTTACATCTATGGTCAGTGTATTGAACGTAAAGAATCATTGGATTGGGACGTCACCTGAGTTTGCAACAACAAACCCTATAATGATTAACAGTAAACATCGAGACAGAAGACTAAAGCCGTAGGGAACGCGTACTCCTGGGTACTCAGTGCAGCATGTGTTAACCGCCGACGTATTGTGACAGGAAGCCGGGCCAGATGTGGAACAGCCAGAGCTGAGCCTCTTGAAGAGGTGAGAGAAGTCGACGGAAGTCGACGCTATGGACGATCCGACGAGAGAGAGGAGTACAAAGGCTGGGTGCATGTTGATCCAATGCTCTTCACCTCCACACTTCTAGGTGTTTATATAGATGCAATCCCAGTAGATGCCCCATTGCAGAAGGAAGCTTTGACGTGTTCTAACCAACTTCGACGGGGAAACATTCGCCCCCGGACTGTCAGTCTCTATCCTTGCTCAAACGTACAGCGCATGTGATAGAAGCAGTGTGACACGCGGTCAGCAAGCAAAGCATTCACATGTGTGCACTTCGATCAGGAAAGTTTCGGACAATGAGCAACCTTACCTTCTAGGACTAGATAGCTGTCATGTTATTCATTGCCGCCGAGATCAAGAATCCTGCAAGTATGCAAGGGTCCGGCAGTACTTGCTCGTGAAGTGAAGTTGTATCGAAGGGTTATACAGCTTCCAGGACTACATCTGTGTATGGGTATCCTCGTCACCGTCGGTTCCAGTGATATCATGTATTGTCCATGGGTCAACCCAATTCTGCTGAGGTTGAGGCATGTAGTAGGGCGTGGTTTGAGGAGTGACCCATGGAACCGATGCACCAGGTAGGTTAAACCCAAAGGCGGACGCAAATCGGGGATTGATGTGCGGCTGAACACATGGTTGTTGATAATTTTGAACTGGCATGCTATTTGGCTGCTGACAAGCCCACGAGTTGGAAGCTAGTCCAGCAGGTGAGTAGGCTGAACTAATATCTGGGAACTGCCCAGATCCAGTCGCACGTTCGTTCCCGCGTGATGTCGGCGGAAATGAGGGATGCATGCTTGAGTGAGTCCCTTGTGATGCGACGGAATTACCGCGATGCGCCCGTCGCGATGTGCTCCATGGCTGTCGTTGGCGATCTGCCCCTCCCCGTGTGCCTCGGCCAGAACCGCGGTCACGGGACGTTCGAGAAAACTCTCTATCATAGACTCTCCCACGACGTCTATCCTCATCAGTCCTGATATTAGATTCCGTACCGGGCACTTGGATCTCTAAACTGGCTAGTTCAGCATATGGGTCATCGTAAGGGATGGGAAGTGGCCGTGATGACCCTGCAACATGATAGTCGTCGTCGTATGGGCCACAAGCATCATAGGGATTTGAGCCATGGAAAGTGTCGTCAACCATATCATCGACATGTGCCCGAGACGGCGCCGGTGTGGTCTGTCTGGAGGATGATACGGATTGTCCACGCCTGTAACGGTGTGGTTAACGACAATCCCAGCAGACAGACCCCACTGACCTCTTTTTTCGTTGCGCCTTGAAGGCAGCTTCTTGCTCATCATCAGAGAATTCGATCTCATCCTCCGCAGGTTCTTCATCGTGTATGTTACTGGCGTCACTGCCGCGTAGCTTTTTGAGCTGGTTGACGAACACAAAGTGACTTCGCTGTGGGACATGAAATACTTCTCGCGATAGCCGAACCTTCTCGGCATCCAGCGGATATTGTTGGTTGAATTTGACCTGGTACAGTGGTTGGGATGTTGGACCAAAGGTCTCATATATCTTCCAGCCGAAGATGTCAGCCAGTATTCGCACCCCAGATGAGTAACTCACGTATCCTAGGACCTTCCGATCTTCAAAGACTAGTAGAGATTCGACGTCAAGAGCACGCTCGGATAGAGATTTTATATTGTCAGCGGGTAGGCCTTTCACAATCACAACATTCCCAACGATACTCATAACCTCCCCGACCTTATCTAGAGTGGAGTCTGGTTCAACCTCGGAAATGGTGGGAATGATGACGTCGGCCTCGACGACCTCGTTTTTAGTCTGGAGATAGGCAGTAGCCGCTGTCACACCGGATTCTTCATCGTCAAGATCATGAACAGGTTTTCGAGGCTGAATTGTAGAAGGTGCTTTTTCGTGTTCGCGCTCATCTTCCGAATCCGAAGAGGAGCTCGTGTCTGAGTCAGATGAACCTGGTGTGGCTCTGACGATTAGAGTTAATATGCCTTCGATCGACTGTAAACGAGATACTCACATCGGTGACAGTTTTTCATTTTCTTCTCTACGAGGGAGGAGATCAGCCTCTACCTCGTCCTCACTGACCACCTCATTGTCCGTACTGTCAATAGAATCGTCGCCGGAATTTGGCGGGTCCGAAATACGCCTCGGAGTCTCGGTGAGTAACGCGGGAGTTCCTATTAGGTCCTGGATGAGGAGCAGATCCTGAGGAATGGCGGAGGGAACCTTGAACTCGACCTCCATTTTGATGGCAGCTGAAGCCTGAGATTATCGATGCTAATGGACTAGTTATAAGATGACAGATTCCGAGTCTGTAGGACGAGGTAGCCAAAACTTTTTGATTCGCGTCACGTGGTATGTGCAAGAAATTTCGAAGGCTATTGGTTTGCTCTCTCGCATCTACTACGCGGTCACATCTGGTCATTTGGAACGGCACCTATCACTATGCTTTCATCTACTCTTTGTCCAAAATCTCAGCGAGCGCTGCTGACGCGTTACCTTGCCAAATTCTCGTATTCCACAGCCTCGAAGCCTTCGTTACAGTTGGTTGCTCAGCTCCGAAAATTGACAGACGTCCCAATTTCCAAGGCCCGAGAGGCGCTTAGCGCCAGTGGGAATCACGTGGAGGCCGCATTGGAGTGGCTAGAGAAGGATATGATCGCATCTGGTGCTCAAAAGGCTGCCAAAGTCGCAGGACGTGAGGCACGCGAGGGACTTGTCAGTGTCTGCGTGCTCTCAGCTGGCAGTTCTTCCCCAGCGCTGAGCGGTGGCGGACTCCGTGCGGCTATGATCGAGCTGAACTGCGAAACTGATTTCGTTGCAAGAAATGATCTATTTACTCAGCTTGCTGCCGACATTGCACACACAGCTGCTTTCATCACAGAACAAAGCGATTCGTCCAATTTCATTCGACCATGTTCGTTGAATGTCGTAAACGACGCTCCTCTGCTCTCCCAACGAGATTCCAACCTTCGACCAACCTCCACGGTGTCCAGCTCCATACGAGACCTCATTTCCAAAGTTGGTGAAAATGTGTCACTGAAACGCGCAGTTGCAGTTGTCCACAATCCCCTTCGAGGGCACTCGAGCACCCTCGGCCTACGCCTAGCGTCTTACTTGCATGGAACCACTGCTTCTGGCTACCAAGGTCGCGTTGGCTCGTTCGCCGTACTTGCATTGAAAGCCCCTGATCTCCCAACCAAACTTGCCTCGGAGACGTTTATGCAGGACATTGAGCGGCTAGAGCGTGCTGTCGCTCGTCAAATTACTGGTTTTGAAACTCGCTTCATCCAGTCGCCGCCGGGTGACGAGACAGCATTGTACAACCAACCATTCATGATGACTGGTGGGCAAGAGACGGTTTGCGCCGCTTTAAATAGATGGAGTCGTGAGCGAGGGATGGTAAAGGAGGGCGAAGCCGGTGGAGTAGAGGTCTTAGAATTTGCCAAATGGACGGTTGGAGAAGAGGTTGATTAAGATCATTTACTAGTCTCCCCTAGGCAGACCGTAGAGATAGTCGTTCTTTCTCCACTAATCATCTACACAATTGTATTTATGACCTGTTTATTGATACATAATCGATGTTTTTATGTCTCGCACATAATGACTCTATAGCTCAGTGGTAGAGCACACGATTGCAGATCGTGCGGTCCCGTGTTCGAACCACGGTGGGGTCTTCTTTTTTTGGCAGTTTTCTTCTTCCTGACGTAATCGCTTGTGCCATGCTGACGAGTGTGAGAGTTTCGTTGAAACTTGACAAGGCGCACTTTGCATTTGTTCCGTCATGAAGAGAGCTGGAGCTTCACTTATTCACCATGGAAAGGCAAGGCCTTTGCAGCGACAATTCTCCCAAGCAACGCTTCCGCCGTTGCAGATAACCACGCTTCCTAACAAACTACGCGTTGCCACGGAATCAACTCCAGGCCATTTTTCCTCTGTGGGGCTTTACATCGATGCTGGGTCGCGATATGAGGTTCCATCAACTTCGGGGGCCAGCCATTTTTTGGATAGGATGGCTTTCAAGGCAAGTGCACTTACAATTTCAAAGACGTTCCTGTCTGACGAGCCAACTGCAGACGACACTTTCTCGCTCCGAAGCCGATATGTCTAAGGCGATGGACCGGCTAGGAGGTCAAATCATGTGCTCGTCCTCGCGAGAATCCATCATGTACCAATCCTCTCATTTTGACCAGGCGACCCCTCTAGCGCTTTCTCTTATATCCGACACCGTCCTGAATCCTGCTTTGTTGCAAGAAGAACTGGAGGTACAAAAAGATGCTGCCATGTATGAAATCCGAGAGATCAGCAACAAGCCAGACATGATACTGCCGGAAGTGCTGCACGAAGTAGCATACGGTGGAAAGGGCCTTGGAAACTCGTTGATGTGCCCGGATGAGCGTGTCAATGTCATAACTGGAGACCTTCTCCGTCAATGTATCTCCGACTGGTACCGTCCGGAGCGCATGGTTATCGCAGGCGCCGGAATGCAACACGAGCAACTAGTGGAACTTGCGGATAAGTACTTTTCGTGCCTCAAGGACACGTTATCCCCTACAGCTCCTTCCCCGCGGTCGTCGACTGTTCAAGCCGTTCCACCGCATCTCCTATCCTCTTCATCGCCCTCAATATACAAATCATTGACTCGCGCAGCATCATCATACTTATATCCGACTTCTACCCCAAAAGATATCCCTCCATCTCTATGGAACCCGCAGTCACGATATGTTGGTGGCATCCGGCACATCCCAAGTACTACACTAGACTTTGATCAGCTTTACCTCGGTTTTGAGGGTGTCGGTATTCACGATGATGACATTTACGCTCTCGCAACAGTTCAAGTGCTTCTAGGTGGTGGAGGCAGCTTCTCAGCAGGTAAGAGTAATCCCTCAGACATGATCAATCCTTCTCACACGTCCCAGGTGGTCCTGGGAAGGGAATGTACACCCGGTTATACACTCACATCCTTAACCACTTCCCCCAGGTAGATCACTGCGCCTCCTTCCACCACATCTACACCGACTCCTCGCTCTTTGGGTTGTGGGCGTCCTTTGTACCGAACATTCCCAAGCAGCGCGGTAACACTCCTGCCCAAATCCTTCCGCACCTCGTGCATCAGATTAGTTTGTTGATATACCAAAGTGTGCCCGAGGTAGAGCTTGAGCGTGCCAAGAACCAGCTCAAATCTAGCTTGATGATGGCACTGGAGAGTAGGGCTGTAGAAGTCGAGGATCTTGGCCGTCAGGTAAGCTAACAATGATTATAAGCCCGTTTGTTGTGCTGACTACTCTTATCATAGATCCTCGTGCATGGCCGTAAGATACCCGTGACGGACATGACAGCGGCTATTGACGAGGTCACCCCCGAGACCATCAAACGTGTGGCGACCCGCCTTTTTGGTCCCCAGTCAGGCAACAAGGCGACTATAGTTACTATGGGAAGAGGAGAACTGGGTGATTGGCAAGCAATACTTCGTAAATACGGCGTTGCAGGAGCTTGAGAAGGTCTGTCGTAGCTTTATCATTTCATCACCATCAGCTTTGCGACATCCGTTCACCTGTACCATTTGAATTTCACCAATTTTCGAAATGCCGAGGAAATGCAAGCAAGGAAAGACACAGTTGGAAGTTGAAAATTACATGCGCCAACTACCCACAGATAGTTGGGTACATCAAGTCAGTGGGGGTCTGGGGTATCCATCCATTCTGCAACCCAGCCTGGTATGTCCATTCATCGGCATTCTCCGCCTTCCACGTCCACTGAAGCCATCCATCAGCAGCTTTCTCGTAAGAAATAACCTGTGCTTCCCAGAACTGCCGAAGGAACGTCTTGTAGCTTGAGCTGAAGGTGGAGGCACTGCCTGTTAAACCAGTGCAACTTCCGACAGCCGTCGAACCAGGGTAACTGCCATCATAACGTGAGCCGACGCCTCGCCCATTCAGATATGTGGCGCAATCAGTCGGTGCAGGTGCCCATTCGCCGACGATGAGCCAGAGATCGAAGCCCGAGAGAGTTGACTGGGTTTGACAAGCCGCACTGATGTGCTGTTGGTAGCTCATGGCGTTATCCTGTATTCGCGGGGGTTTCAGCTGGCAGGGACGGGGCGGGCACAGAAACACACATACTGCATCAGAGAACACTTGGTAAATATGGGTGTCCATAGCTACGCCGTCAAAGTCAGGTGGAGTCTCGAACCCAGCCCAGTAGCTGAGCGGCTGGAACGCGTCGTGGATCAACTCGACGGTGTTGCTTGTTTGGCTCGTGCCATAGGGGTATCTGCAGAAAAGATAAATGCTGGCTTAGTTGAGGAACGAGGGAATCATCCCACCTAATGTTGCCCCACGAATCATACCAGTACTGCTTGACAGCAGTGAGCACGGCAGAGCCATCATAACCGGCTGGCCTAGGTTCCAGGGATAAGTGTTTGGAGCCTTGTAATTTGCTTGGACGCATGTGAACTCACTCGTTCAGAGGGGCGATGATCGGGACAACGCTTGTCTGATCAGCAAACATGGAAGCAATCGTCTTGATTATACTGTCGGTCCGGTCAATGTTGGTCTGGTTCGAGTGCCACGTGGGGAATGACATCCGGTGACCTGAATTATCATAGCTAGGAAGTTGATCATGAGCTGTCAGGTGACATGGAGAAATGGATGGACAGACCCGTTCTGGCTCCCTGGTGCTCCATGAAGATCAACAATAACCTTTAATCCGTATTCACTAGCCCATTGCACTGCTTTTTGCAGGTATGGCAGCTGGCCTTGGATGTACGGCTCTCCAGGACCGACTTCAAACGCCCAATACCCAATTGGAAGGCGCACATGATTCAACCTTGAAATGGAATCAGCTCGGTGCGATGATATTAGCAGCCGAAAAGAAAAGGATACCCTGCAGCAGCAATGGCAGCGAAGTCGCTCGCAGTGATCCACGTATCCCAGTGGTTCTGTAAAACGCCGAGGGCAGTGTTGTAGTCCTGATATTGACCGAAGGTCCATTCGTCCACAATGGCGCTATTCCCGGTATTGTCGAAGATGCTGGGGGTGATCCATGGCTATGTGGACAGGGAATCATCGAAATGAACATTCGGAACCCAGGTACGCAGCAGGGTACTGACCTCGAGCACGAGCCATCCGCCAAGATTGACACCTCGGACCTTCTCGGATCCGTAAGGAAAGCCAGGAGTAAAAGAAAGTGCAGAGAGGGCAAAGGAGAGCCCAACGAGCGCGAAGGTGAGGAGGCCCGTCGTTGGAGCCATGGGATGCAAATGTGAGTCGAAGAAAATAAACGAGGGAAATGGCCTACATTTATACAAATAGGCATAGTTCGCTACTCGCGAATCATGATCGTCCACCAGACGCTTACGGAGGAGATCCGATTAGTGGCATTCTGGTAGAACCTGCCTTTCTCCGCGAACACGGGGCCTCTGTCAAGATTCAAGAAGGACCGAAGTTCCAAATATTGATCAGAAGGCGTCGTGTCGTACACGAAATCACGAATACTTGGCCTTTTTCGGGTATTAACGTTCCCGTTGTGAACAGTCCTGAGCAGTGACTGGCTGCAAGGTTATTCTCGAATCAGGGGTGGGTGCTTCTCCCCCCGACAATGGTCAAAACTCATCAGAGTGAGAGTATCCTTGACGCCTGAGAGGGTTTATACGTCCGTCTCGGATGAAATGGCTGCTCACGTGCATGAACTAGGAGATCGCCAATGCATCCGCATCATGCAGCTCCTTGTCACAACATTAATCTGGGATGCATGTGCATGGGGGCGGGTGCTGGTAGGGAAGATTCCTTGCTAATTACGTTACAGTATTTATTATTCATTTATTTATTTGTCATAAGAGTGGTCTTCAAGCTTCAAGCTTCAAGTTTCAAGACTCACTGCAAGTACTTGTTGCGTTAACTTGCAGTCCATTCGAGGCACGAAGTTGTTGGCAAACAGCTGAACTGCCACGTAAAATCAGTCAATTTGCACAATGCATTAGTACTAGTATTGACGTGACGACGTCGGCGACACTAGTGTTGTACTAAAACTTTATGATCATGGTCACCGGCCAACTTTGAAATGGATGTAAGTTTTAGTAAATATGTTATTTGATAGCATCATTTCAACGAATGGTCAGCGCGCTACATGTGGACCGCCATGTTGCCGCGCGATGGTCAAGGCTATGATGGGGAATCGATGATGATACGGCTCCTACCGAGAAAAAGAATGCGACGCCCAATAAATACTTTCTATCCACCCTTTAACCACCCTCTCTATCTCTCTATTTCACGTCTTTCTTCGCACTTCTTCATACCAATATCTTCTATATCCTACTTTCAGCGCAATGGCCGTTGATAGTATCCGCGATACATACCGGGCGGCTGCCCAGGACCATCTCTTCACCTTCTGGTCCAAGCTCACAGACGCAGAACGCGAATCCCTCACTCAACAGCTCGAGAACATTGATGTGGAGCGGGTAAACCGAATCTGCCAAAAGGCCATCTCGTCAGAAAATCATGCAAGTGATCCCAACCACGTCGCCGAGCCCATAGAGCCGCTCCCTGTCGGAGCCTCCCAGTCTCTAGTTAGCGATCCCACTAGAGCAAAGGAATGGAGCCAAATCGGTCTCCAGGCCGTTGCGAATGGCCAAGTCGGTGTGCTCTTGATGGCAGGTGGTCAGGGCACGAGGCTCGGCAGCTCGGCCCCTAAAGGCTGTTACGACATTGGCCTTCCATCGCACAAGTCTCTCTTCCAATACCAGGCTGAGCGCATCGCTCGTCTCCAGACTATTGCCGAGACGCAATTCGGAAAACCCAAGCGTTCCGTCGTCGTCCCCTGGTATGTTATGACCAGTGGTCCAACACGCCAAGAGACAGAAAATTTCTTCGCAAATAATAAGTATTTCGGACTGGATGCAAAGAACGTCATTATTTTTGAGCAAGGTCAGATATTTCCATGTTCTACATTTCTCATCCGTCCGCCAATCTCTATTTTTTCAGGAACACTCCCATGTCTCACCATGGAAGGCAAGATCATGCTCGAATCTACTTCCCGCGTCGCTGTCGCTCCCGACGGCAACGGCGGTCTCTATGCTGCCACTAGAGCCCCCCTGTCCCCCTCTGACAAGTCGCACACAGTCCTGTCCGACCTAGCCGACCGCGGCGTCCAGTACGTTCATGCTTACTGTGTCGACAATTGCCTCGTCAAGGTTGCCGATCCGGTCTTCCTTGGCTATTGCATCGCTAGACAAGCTGATTGCGCTGCTAAGGTCGTGCCCAAAACATCACCATCAGAGTCCGTTGGTGTTGTTGCTCGTCGCGGGGACAAGTTTAGTGTTGTGGAGTACTCCGAAATCACTAAAGAACAAGCTGAGCTCCGAAACCCGCAGACCGGAGAGCTTATGTTCAATGCCGGGAACATCGCCAACCATTTCTATACCACAGCTTTCCTTCAGTCAGTCGAGTCCTTCGAGAACGAACTCGCATACCATATCGCACGGAAGAAGATTACTACGATCAACCTGCAGACCGGCGAGACCATAAAGCCAAGCAAACCGAATGGCATGAAGCTTGAAATGTTCGTATTCGACGTGTTCCCGTATACGAAGGATTTCGCCGTTCTTGAAGTCGCCCGGAAAGAGGAGTTTAGTCCATTGAAGAATGCGCCGGGCACCGGTTCAGACGACCCAGAAACCAGTCGCCAGGATTTGCTCGCCCAACATCGGCGATTCTTGGAAAGCGCAGGTGCTCGCTTGAACGTTGGTGTTGAGATTGAGCTCTCACCGCTCGTCACTTACTCGGGAGAGGGGTTGGAGTGCGTCGAGGGCAAGACCTTCACCAAGTCTGGCTACGTCAAAAACATCGAGGAATTGAACACTTTACTATAGATCAGGCAACACAAACTCTTACACTGGTCTTGTACTGTTCTTTTCCTCGCATATTGTACATTAGTGGTTCCTCACTTCAGCCACCTACTTGTTTCATCTTAGCCCACTTGTATTTGTCGAACACTCGTACTGGGATTGCACATTTGTAGCGACAAGGCAACCCGACGCAATGCATTCAGCCACCTGCACTATTACCGTCCGACAGCCTGCCTCGTTTCTCAAGTTCTTCTCTAAGTGAGGCAAATAAGCGTTGCGTGCGCTCAGCGTTCGGCTGTTTGCCTGTTAACCCAGAGGCTATGTAGAGACTAGACGACAAATCATGCTTACCTCCTTACAGCAGGTGATGAGTTTGTCGATGAGCAGCGTCTGACTATTCTGCGTATCTTCAAGCTCTTTTCGAAGACGTTGATGCTCGAAGCAATCAGATTAAAGCAAAAAGCAGTCACAAAGCATAGCCTACCTCTTTATCGACCTTGTCAGCACGGCTTTTCTCCCCGTCTGCGAGCTGCTTTTGCTCCGCGGCTCGAGCTCGAGAGAGTAGGACCTCGAGTTCTTTCGACCGAATGACACACTCGAAATGTCGTTCTCGAAGCTCGTATTGTCGAAGAACTTCTTTAAGACGTTCTCGTATGCTGTTAGTCTCGTTGTTAAGGCATCCATCACTGAAGTTTTGTTAAGACATACACACTGTCGAAGATCTCTTCCAGAGACCGCCTAGCTCTGCATGGGTATATTAGCACGCCCTATGGAAGACAGTCAAGTAATGGAGCTCACTCCACTGGGTCGTCTGTCCAGTATTTCTTGAGTTTCTGGCGTGGGTGCTCAGGTAGCTCGTCCTACAGCCAATCTAGATGATTCGCATCGAGGTTGCTAACCATTTTGACTTACCCAAGCATCGAAACCAGAACCCTCAGTGAGGTCCATCAATTCCACAGCAAGTATCTCATCCCCGTCCTCCATACCTTGGTCTTCCGGCGTCTGATCCGCGTCGAGAGTTCTTCCGTTATGAGAGAAAATGAACTGCATGGATGAATTACTCGTCGAATTCCAGGTATGAGTGCTCGCAGCGTCCGATTTCGCGGATCCGTTCAAATGAGCACCGGCAGTTGGCTTCCCGTCAACCTTCCTCCCGGCTGTCCCTTCCATTCTATCCGTCCATGCATTGAACAGGCGGGAAAGCTTGGTCTTGCGTGATATTTTGAAGAAGAGCTCGGCACGGTAACGGCAAATGACTTTGACAACGATGTCAGGCATGTCGTGGTATTTCATATCTTGCATCTTCGCTTTGTCTACTCTTTTGGCCATGTCGTTTTTCATTTGCACGATCTGTGAGACATTGAGCGATGTCATAGGTGAGAGCACGCCTTTGTACCTCTTCTTGTGCTTCTTCCACGCACTGTGCTAGACGTTTACTGTCCTCCTACATACTTGTCAGATATCTCGTAAACATTTTTTCAAGCATAATGTTGCGCACTCGTAGTCGCTTGTTGTCCTAGATACTTTGTTAGCCATATCCTCGGAGACAAGAAGTATTTACCTTCTGTAGTTCTCGAGCCAGGTTTTCCATCTTGGTCTTGGTCTGATTTGCCTTGGTCAGCTGGCCTTTGGCTTTGCGCATTGGAGTGAGCACCATGTGACGGGACCACCGGTGCTGCACAGACCTGCATCCTTATCTTTGACAAGTTTTTGCTTTTCCTTCGCATGATCCCGTTCCAGCCTCTTGAGTTCCGCGAACTATAATTGGCAGGGATATGTATGAAGAATCCGGTGGTTCATAACAGACGACATACTAGTTCAATGTATTTGGTGTGCATGACATTCTCTCCCATACCTTTGACAGACTTGACGGCCTCCTCAGCTACGAAACGTTAGATATTTTGAAAGATGGGAGTGAGTTGGAACGCACTAAACTGTCGCTCTTCTTCCTCTTCGAGAACCTCCTCTTCTTCGAGGGCTGCAATCCGGTTCTTGAGACTCTCGTACATGGCGGCGGGGTCCACGGGTGCATCATTCCTTTTCTTGGGTTTCTGAGTGCCGTTCATAGTTGAAGGATGTGGCGGGGGTCTGTTCGTCGTGGGTGACTGGGCCCCGTGGTTGGGCGGTACGGGAGGTGCGACGATGGGTGCGGGAGGTGCGGGACCTGTCGGAGGTGGCTTTGCCATACGAGCGACCGGTTGGGGTTGAGAATTGGTATGGCTGCTTGCGCCGTTCATGGGCACGGTATTCCCAGACATGGTGGTAGTGCTGGACCTGTGCGGTCGGCGAGGGATGCACGGGACGCAGAAACTGAATAGACGAATGGTTTCCAAACGTAAAGGACAAGAACACGACTTGTGTTTGCTCGAGGCGACCCGACGCCAGCGAGCAGGTAGCAGTTCCGTCAGGTGTAGGCCCAATCCACAAAGTGATAATTACCGTCCTTTCAAGTTGAAAGGAGGCTCTATAGGAAAAGTTGTTTATGGTACTAGTGATGCTGGACTATATGCAAGTCTCAACTCGTTCCGATCGCGAAACATGCATATTGATATTTCACCCTTTTGATTCCTCACAAACTCGCACTGCAGGCTCAACACACAGACACGGACACAGGCCCTCACCGAGGTTGTGAACATTGTTATGCTAGCAACGAGACGTTGGTAGATAAGACCTGTTTCTCCCGACAAAGATCTCGGTCGATCCATCACGTCCGCATCACAAATTCTGGGTTCGCATGGTCCAGGAATGAAATCTCTCGTATGTATGTACTAGTCCAAGCATGGCACACAAACACAGGGCAGCTAAATTCGATTCGGTCAGGTCTTCAGCCAGAAGCCGAGGCCGAAACTGCTCGAGGGCTCGTAGTTCTCCTCAGGTAAGCGTGGAGACAGAATGTCGAGAGACTTATGTACATGGATTGAATGATCAGAAGAAGTGAACAGGAGCCCTTGCAACTGGTACGTTACATAGAAGGTACAAAGGAAACTTGGACGTTCAGAAAATGTTTAATGCTCTACATAGTGAGTATGCGTTGCGTAATGACTGGTTAGTGTACGTATTGTGGCAGTGCTGAGTGTCATGTGATGGCTCACGCGTCGCGTTCGCGAGATCCACACACAAGGCGGTAAACGATACTTGTCGTGACACAGTCTCTTTCTGCGAAATAGACATGAACTTTCATCCAGGTATACTATTATCTACATCAGAGCTTGTTTGTGTCTAATGGTCGCAACCAGAATCGTCACCACCTTCCAGAAAGAGGATGAGGCTCTCATCACCTACTTTTGATGAACAGGTCGGCGACTTGAGCCAAGAAGATATCAACGCTTTTGACTTTTTGGACGCTCAGCTATCTCAGGTCCCAAGCCAAGCATATCACAAGCCAAGCAAGTCCCCTCGTGTGCTGGCGCAGCCCCAATCTGTGGATGACGAAGAAAACCCCTTCTATGAAACTCGCGGAGGACAGATGGGCGATACTTCAAATGCTTCAGGAAGCGGGCGCATATATGCGTCATTCATGAGGGCTTCCGCAGTTAACGAAAAAAGAGATGCCTCTTCTGCGAGTGGAGCTCTGGACGATAGCGACCTACCAGATGAAGCACCTCCAGAAGTTGACTACACAGCGTGGTTTAACTCTGACTCAGCAAATATTTTTGTTGGATTCCAGACCGCGACGACGGCAAAACCAGATGCATTACCTGGTTTCCAGAGACCATCTATCAATGGAGCGAAGCCCAAAGCATTCCTCATTCCATCGGCCGCGGCTCTCCGGAAAGCTGAGGAGAAGATGAAAGAGTGGCAAGAAGACGAACACCCATCAAGCTCGCAACCTACACCCAAAGAACCTGCTTCTTCCCTTGTCACCCAGCCGCTGCTTTCACCACGACCCGCATTCTCCACTGCGACGAAGGTCTTCTCGCCTTATCAAGTGCCTGAGACACCTACCCCTGCTCCGAACATCAGATCGGCCAATGCAGAACCACCACCCACCAGTATACGCAGCTCGTTCCAAAGTTTGGGCGGGAAAAAGCAGCTTAAACCTTTTAAACCTCCCTTAATTGCTGCAGCACCCCTTCGACCGATAGCGACTGCGAACTTCAACTCACCTCTACGTGTACATCAGTCCTTTGCCCCGGCCTCGTCTCAGGCCTCGTCCACACCTGCCCCAATCTCTCCTCTGCACCCATCCTCGGTGGCGAACCAGGTGATGTCGCAGAAGCCTCTCGGCTTCACACCTAGGCATGGAAGTACTACGAAGCCAAAATTCGTCACGCCATTCAAAGTCGGTCTGAAAGGACCGTCAACACTTGGGGTCACAAAGAACACCCCGACACCCCTCCGTCAAGGCGTCGTCACAAACCGCATTTACCCACCATCGGTCTCACAGTCGCCACGCCCCAGCAAGCTAAAAGACAAATGCGGTGGAAAGATATTTGACATTGGTACGTCTCGTGTCCAGACAACGCTTTTCCTTTTGACACTTAACCCTTTTACGCCAGCTCCTCCTCCAGGGAGACAAACACTCGCGGCTTCTGGCTTACACCCGCAGGCTTATAGTGCCGAAGAACTCGAAGACATGGGGATGTTCGTCTGTTTTGTGCTCGAGTGGAGATACGCCCTGACGACTTGCATCCCAGAAATTTCAAAGAACTCAATCAAATAAACCCTCGTACAGCGCTCCTTTACACATTTAGTAACGGTTCTCGCGCCCCCCCTGAACCATCCGAATCATCTCCACCTCTGGCCCTGGGTCACACAGCTGCACTGGAAGAGCTGCACAGCAAGGGCTGCTCGCTTGCCACGAAGGCATGGATCGAGAGTCACTGGCCGCTGGTGTTGTGGAAACTGGCTGGTATGGTTGCTTTGGATCCTGCAAGCGAAAGGAACCCTGTTACGAAGCGATGGTGTTGGCCAGAGGTTATTCGTCAATTGATGTACAGGTCAGCAATGAGACTCGAACAACTCTAGCTTTAAAGTTGACGTATACATCAGATACGAACGTGACCTGAATGGCTCTTCTCGTCCGCCATTGCGATTAATCACAACCAGAGATGCATCAGCCGAGTCACCTATGCTACTTTGTGTCTCGGACATAACTTGGTCCAACGGTGGTTGCGATGAAAACGATGTTCCTTTGCCACCCTACCCTGAACTCGAAGTTACGGATGGTTGGTACAGGCTTCGTGCTCGCATCGATGCGCCTCTTGCACGAGCTGTGAAGAAGGGTAAAATAAGAATTGGGCGTAAAATCGCCGTGGCTGGTGCCAAGGTGAGCACCACTATCGCGAGGAAAAGTTGGTTTGGATTCAAACATCCTCAGCTCTTCTCGGAGCGGAAAGAAGGCTCCGAAATTCTTGAAGCCTACGATTCGAACGTGCTCTTATTGACTGGAAATTCGTCCCACATGGCGCCATGGCATGGAAAACTTGGCTTTCAACGGGGACCGTTTGTTGCGACGCTGAATAGCCTGACAGCAGACGGGGGTGTGGTCGCTGTAATGATGTTCGAAGTGATAAAGGTAGGGTGATGTATTTTCGCAGACGACACGTTTTGATAGTTGGGCAGGCATTGCCTGTTGCCTATATTGAGTTCTTCGAGGAAGCAAATGGACGCAAGGGAAGACAGGGGCCGTATGATGCGAAAGAGGAGTCAAAGTTGAGCACGCAGTGGAAGGTACGACAGATGCACCCCCTCTCCTAGCTCGCTGACCACCTGTAGGCAAAACGAGAGTCGCACGCATCGGAGCTATGGTCCGAATATGAGAAACGCCAGAGTATGATGGTTGACTATGCAGAACGTCTCGAGCAACGTGGAGGCTCGAAATTCAACACGGAGCACGAAGGTAAATAATTTCTCGATTTGTGAGGATGATACACATCGACGTTTGAACAGATGGACCTCCTGACAAAATTTATGACATGTATGACGCCATGCAAGAGGACCCCGCTGCAGCGAAATGCATGATATCTTCAATTAGTTGTCAAGATGCCATTTGGCTTGCCCGACATATTCGAGAGAGGACCGTGGAAGAGCGGGAGGGAGTCTCAAGGGAGATTGAGCAAGAGCTTGAGGTATAAAAACTATCAAATTTCCATCAAACACTAATCCATCGTGCAGAGTATTTGCCCACCGCGCAATGTGAAAGCATTCTGCGTACTTCTCGTCAAAGATGCGCACACGCAGAAATACCCTTCGAAGCGAAGAGCGCAAGTAACAGTTTGGGATGTCCCTGCGTTGTCGGCTGAGGGTTGGACTGGCCCCCCCTTCACGCCAGAACAGCGGTTTCTCGTGAGCAATCTACCCATCATGTAAAACGACGGATTATAATGCAACGATCTATCAGGTTACAAACTTGGTGCCCGTACAGCCATCCGCGTGGATGGATCGTTCCTCTGGTTCAGAGGTGTATTTGAGCACAAGAAAGGATACCAAATGGACACGCATACGCTAGTTTATTCTGTCCTAGGTAGTGATTTGGGCCGTGTAGAATACTGGATGTAACATACGTGAGATTCTTATCTTGACTGGTAGCAGCGGCTGACACATGGATTTGATTGTGCTGGACAGTGGCGCCTAAAAAATAATTGAGCTCGACCCGGATTGAACGGATGACCTTGTGGAGACTAGAACTTGTCTGGAATCACATGCACTACCACTGTGCCACGAGCCCGATGAGAACTCTTGCTTAGGGAAATTCATTACCAGTGCGCGCTTCAGCCTCGAGAAATGAATGATGTTCGTCCGCACTTAAGACATGCGAGACGGGCAGGACGAGCGGGACAAAACGAACGGGACGGACTTTCGAATTCCCCAGATTCTTGAACACGACTGAGAACTGGAGTCCGAATTCCAACACATGTCTCTGGTATGCATCTCATCCGAATAAGTACAGCTAGGCTCTCTAGATCCAAATGCTGAATAACAACTCTCTACAATGATTCATCTATTTTCACCTTTCAAGGGCTATGACCATCTCTTAATCACGAGGTCCTTGTAGAGACTTTGGATGATGTCGTTGGCGGTCAGGGTAATGATCCTGTGCGGTATACTGTCAGTAGGAACCAACTATCCTGCAAATGGCTCACGTGTGTGGGGCAATCCTGAGGAAGTGTGCTGTTGAACCTATTTCACAGACAATCAACTACCGCCTGATCATACAACCCGAGTTACGTACCTTTATACCACCCGAACAATCCTTCTGCCTTGAATGTCTTCCAGAGACAGTCAATAGGGTTGTTATATAGGGTACCCTTCAAGCGACCATCAGGTAACCGTATTGTTGGTTGATTGTACACTCGTGTAAGAGCCTAGTGCGTGTCAGCAGGGAACATGCCTAGACGGCGCAGTGCACTCACGGTATCAGCTGGTTGCATCACGATGCACTGTCGATGAAGTCAGACAATCTAGCTAGTTGATATGTAACAGCATAAACATACTACACAAACGCCAGACACTGAGCTACTGGCCAGATATGTCCAGATGCTGTTGGCAGGTAGAATCCCACGCGTGACGAGCTGGTTCTTAGTCCAATTGTAGGTCGGTAATTGTACAGAGGAACCCATTGCAGTTCGGAGAATGGCAGCGTCTATACCACGGACAAGACCTCGGAATCCCTCCGCTCTAAATATGGTCGAAAGAGCATGGATAGAACTCTTGTAGTGATGTTGTGTGCCGACTGGTAATGTTGGGGAATACGCCTTCGCGGTGTCAGCAAGCTATCTTGTACATGATTTTAGAGCTACTAACCTGCATGCGAGCCTTGATGAGAAACAATGGGTTTCCGAGGGCCGCCCCGACAGCACCGCTAGCCGCTCCTGCCGCTATGGATGTTAGAGGGATCTGGTCGGTGACAGGCCTGCCTATGGCGCGGTTGATCGTCCGGCGGAAGGGTTCATAAAATCCTGACCGGCTGTTTCAACTCGAGAAACCTTCATAACAACAAGTGACCCACCTAAACGAGATCCGTTGAGAAGAATCTGGAGGTGCAGTCATTGGGATGAGTAGTGAATTTGACTTAATAACTCTTGCCTGGTAGGTATACTGGCGGAACATCAGAAAGAAACCCAGGAAGCAAGCGGCAAACGTACCGCTGCACCCAGACCTCTTTGTAGACCACGAATGCCCTCATTTCTCCATGTCTTTGCAAATACGTCAAGGGGGCCCTTGTAGATCTTTTGACTGCCGCCCTTTGCAAGCTCGCCTTGCAGTTGCATACGCGTCTTTGCGACTTCTGCGGGATTAGACACAGTCACCTGAACCTTTGCATGAGGAAACGAGTCCTTTGAAGGTAGAAAGTTGCTACAAGCTCACTGCGATGCATGCTGCAAGACCACCACAGAAAAAACCTTCTGTAGTGGAGAGAGGTCGCAATGGGGTTTGCATGGAAGATGTCGAAGTTGGCAGGAAAGTCAGTTGGCGCTAGACTGCAGTGTGGATTATGTAGTCCCAACTCCGGTGAAGCGAACTGTTCGGAGTCTCGGAGTAGTCTCGGTTTCTAATATGGACAGCCGGCGAGACAGCCTGATGATATTGTTACTAGTCGTGGACTGACCGTCACTGACTGCGGTTCAAACGTTCAAACACTGAAGGCTACCTCGAGCAATGTCGATGAGTCGCGTCCCCTCTCAGAGGGCCCTTTCTACGGTGATGGCGTTCTATATGGAAAGCCGGACAGACGTGCACATGGACTTCGGCAGAAGCCCTACTCCCTTTGGCAATAGCCTTCCGGTGGGGGGGTTGTTCTAGGATTCTACTTATGTATTATTTATTTTCGCGATTATGAACTCACACCGACTCGGAATGGCAGTACTAGTAATGTTGGTAACATAGTACTCCTCCAGAGGCAACCATCCCGTTCGTGCAGGGACAGGTCATGACTTGGCGAGCCTCCAGTGGTCATGCAGCGCCCCGATTTACTCTATGAAGGAGGTCCTGTGATCAGTACTCGGACGGTGCTCTTTGTCGGTGTTCTTGCTGTGTCTCTACCAACGGTCATTCGTATCGTTTCATCTCCTGTTGCGCTTCTCATCCTCGCCCCATTTTTCATCATTCTGGTTGCTGTCTCGTGTCTCCTCATCAGCATTTCGTTTGCGTACACTCTCGATTCAAGGGTACCCCCACGCAACAACCCGCTGTCTCATGCAGCTCGTCCGCTTGCCTTTTCTACCCCTGCCGCATGGCAGGCTGTTCTCATTCGCTCACAATGGTCACATAAGTCCCCCCAGTCGCTGCCTTCATTATGTCCCGACATGCCCGTAATTTCCTCTACCCTTAACGAAATCATGATCTTCATAGTTCGCGACTTCGTTTTGTCCTGGTACAAGGGTATCTCGTCTTCCCCCTCCTTTCCGACCGCTGTTTCAACAACTCTCCATGCAACCCTTGAACAATTTTTGCAACGCGCCGAGACTATCGATGTTCCTTCGTTGTTCGTTAAGCGTATACTGCCCAGGGTCACCTCGCATATTGAACAGTTCCGGCAGTCAGAGGTTGCTCTCCGCGGTGCGGCCCTGGAACGTCATCTCACCCAGTCGGAAGAACTCGACATGCTCTTGGCTAGCAGATATGCTGGAAAGGGTGGAAGGTTACATACAGCTGTAGACAATCTTTCATCCACGTTCACGAAACAAAACGAGGAAATGCACCTGAGGACGATAGCGGACCGAATCCTCCTTCAAACCCTTCCTGAAAAAGAAGCTCAAAGCAAGACGCTCAGGATAGTTGCTCGAGAGATCCTAGCTTGCGCTGTACTTTACCCCATCATGGATATGGTCACAGACCCGGATTTCTGGAACCGGACAATCGAGCAAGTGGTGAGTGTCGAGTGTAATCGAGGTTGATGGCCTCTGAATTCAAATGTAGGCTGGAGCTGCGATTCATCAACAGTATGTCCCCTTATTCCGAACGAAGTGGAGCCTTTTGACTCCGTCCTTTGTGCAGAAAACTAATTTCCAAAGTGCGAAATGTTCTTGAAGCCCAATCTCCTCGACATCATCACCGCGTCTCGTCAACCGTCACTCCGGGAGGAGACACAATCACCATTCGTACCGATGTCCGTCAGTTCGAATCATTTCTTCGAAGTATCAATCGCTGTTCTTCTCTTTTGGACGCGCGTCGCCTCAAGAATGATGTGATGGGGGAAATTCGTAGGACAAGGTTGCTGCTAGGTAAATTCTCAACACATTCCTGCAAATACAAGTCACTGAATGATGACTAGCAAATCACGAGAAAGAGGATTGGATTAACGGGGAGAGGACCGAGGATGTCGTGGCATTTTTGGACAGATTATACACTGCGAAGCGCACGGTTGAGCAGCGAATTGCTGTCCTTGGCGGTGGGCAGGATTTGGTTGGCATGGTTTATTCGCTCCACGATGAACGTTTGCTAACGCGATCTATCTAATGCAGACGAGTGTCCCTGAAACCGGTGCAAGACCGAGAGTCTCATTCCGAGATGTTCTCAGCAATCCGACATCCCTTTCATACTTCATGGAGTTTATGGATCGTCGCCATCGTTCATTGCTTGTCCAATTCTGGCTTACCGTCGAAAGCTTCAAGAATCCTCTGGAATTGGTGGACTCCAGTCCTGGGGACGAGGACGACCCAATTCAGGATCCCTCCAGTTCGACCACCTTGAGGGAGGATATTTGTATGATCAACGACTTATATTTCTCCGCCACTCCTCCTCACCCTTCCCTATCCTCAATCTCACGTAAGTATATAGACAACATCCGAAATTACGCCTCCAACGAAGTCACACCCAACATCGTCGAGAACAAGAACGTTCGCCGGAGTGTCATGCTGGCTCAGAGGGAGGTACAACAAGAAATGGAAGGTGATTTTGAAGATTTCCAGAAATCAGAGCTCTGGTTCCGGGTGACCGAAGACGCCTCGTTGGGGAATAGAGGGGCGGTTGGGCCATCGACGCCGATGGATGTGCAGTCTACCTCACCACCTGAAGCGTTCCATAATTCTGGAGCACAATCCCAGTCAAGATCCCAACTTCCGCGTTCGGAGTCATTGCCTTCTCTCGTACTCGCCCCACATTCCTCAGAACATCACCGCTCCGGCTTACGAGGACCGACACTCACCTCGCCACCTAGTACGTCTCGAAGCTACATCGACGTTCTCATGGCTCCCTTGTCGGATACGTCTTCGGAGACTTCGCGAGCGCCACTTTTTGATGACCCAGATGATGGGAGACTCATTATGGATGAATCTGAGCGGATGGAAGCTATCCAGGCCGCGCTGACGGACATCATCGCCACAGATCAACACTTTCAACAACCTCGTAGTCGTGATGAGGACGAGGTAGATCGCATCAGTTCTTCCATTTTCGGCGGCAGAAAACGATACGGAATGTTTGGAGACGAGGAAGACGATGGGAATGCTGAAGAAGAGAACGAAGAAGATGACGAGACAGAGAGCACTGATACTACTGGACAGGGGTCATTTCAACTGGCAGGCCCTGGTGACCTTCAGCTTTCATATGAAATCGCCCGTCTTGGCGAGAAAGTATCAAAGCTAGAGGCCCATGCCGCTATGCTTGATACACTGATCAAGAAAGCGGAATTGACGGGTGACACCCAAGAACTCCGTCTCCTTCAGAAAGCAAAGTCTTCGATGACTCGAGAGCTCAGGGAGTTGCACTTCCAGAAGACTCAGTACGAGCAGCAAGAGTCTGCTAACCGCCTTGTCCCTCATAGAACGAGGGTTTCAATTGTCAGTTCGACCGTCGGCGAGGAGGAAGGAAAGTCTGTGGTGCGATATCTTGTTGAGGTGCAACAGCTCGCTCCTGATGGAACTTTCGCGTCTGGTTGGGTCATCGCCCGGCGGTACAACGAATTTTTACGGATGCATAACAAACTTCGTGAGGGTTACTCTCTAGTACGCGGACTTGATTTCCCTGGGAAACGGCTTGTGACCTCGCTGTCTGGGAGCTTCGTCGACACCAGGAGACAAGCGTTGGAGAAATACATGCAGGTCAGTGTTAGAAGTCGCTTTGCAGGTCAGCACTGACATCATAACAGAACCTGATTGCCATTCCCGTTGTGTGCGAAAGCAACGAACTCCGAGTATTTCTGTCCAGAGACTCGCCTTTCATCGCGTCTGAGATCAAGGACGATGTCACTAAAGGCCACAGAGGGTTTTCGGGACGAAGCCTCGTGCAGACTATGTACCGCTCCGTTACAGAAAGCATCGACGACATGTTCTTTGGTCCATCCATGCTGGATGTGATGATCCAGCGTCTCACTCGACAAGCGGCCGAGTTCGCTGGCATTGTCGGCTCGGCGGTGAATGACGAGGAGCTTGTTGCTCAAGCGATCAAGGCATTTGGAAAAGCGACCTCATTAGACAATCTCATGCAAATGCCAGGGGACCTTAAACTCCTGGACGGAGAGACGAGTACCTCTACCTTCTCTGCACCTATCTGCGATCTAGTCCTCGCTATCTTCGAATTACACAAGAAAAATAACTGGCTTCGCCGGCAGGCCATTGTAATAATTCTTCAGCAAGTGTTTGGTGATACTATTGAGCGGTCAGTCGTTAGATTTCATTTGACCAGCAGGGATTCACAGAGTTGTTCTCAGGAAAATACGCCAGAGTATGAAATCCTTATTTGAAGAAAGCCGCATTCTTCCTCTACTGGCCATGCTCCGAGATAATTTGTGGCCTGGAGGCAAGTTGAAGACCCCCTCCCAGCCCCGTACTGCGGAAGAAAAGCATCGCAGTCGAGATGAGGCTAATCGCAAGCTTTCGGCCCTTGTCCCAGGTTGGACTGGTCTTCCTCGCCAAGACCTCCACTTGAACTGACCACGAGCTTGTTGCAGATCTTGCTGCCAACATGATAGGTCGCTCCAATGCCCGTCGTGGGGCGCGACGTATATTCGCAGTGCTGCAGAATCGGCGTCTGAACCAGCACATCGCGTACACCATTGTTGACGAAGTAAGTTACCTTGCTCGTGACCTTTTGTGCCAATTGACATGTAACGGACAGCTTGTCGCTGCTATATTCCCCGAGCAACCACCGACGTGATGTTGAGGGATTATCCGAGTTGCTGGTGCAGGAGGGTACTCGCTTCATACAGTACGCGTACACTCGGTTCTTTCCTCAATAAACTCTATTGGAGCCCATAATTCATGTATCATCACCCACAACATTTTGATCAGATGTTTCACCACCTGATAGGCCAGTGTCCATCGAATGTACTTGCATCGACGAGTCAGGTTCCATCGAGAATGCTCCGCCCCCGGTAACCTTCTGCGACTTTTGCCGGAAGGTGACCGCTATCGCACTTGGGTCATCATAACTAACGGAATATCAGCCGCTATGCGAAAAAATTCTTTGAACGATCATACATTTTAATGGCATGGAGGAGGAAACCTCCTGACCCGGACGTGCTCATCGTTGGGTGGGTGCGGCCGGGGAGAACCTGATAGCAACGTAACCATGATTCGGTCACGGAAGGCGCCAGATAATGTGGTGTTAGGCGCATTCTTGCTTGTAGGTCTGTCAAAGGCTACCAGAAAAATGAATGAATAGGACCGAGTAGGTAGGGGAGAACTAACCTGGAGGAACACATTTTGCACGACAATCGAAGCTGATCCTGCTAGATAGGGAGATAGCATTTCTACAATCTCGAATGGGTCGTATTCACTGGCGACGAGGAGCCCATCGAATTCCCCTGCGAATAGCTCCTGTCTTGTGCCCATTAATATGTCCGAAGTAGACTTGCGCTTATCCAGTCGTAGACGCTGGCGTTCAGAACGTATACGGCCTGATGGAGGCTCTGATGGAGTTAATACTATGAAGGGGGGATGAGACCCCTACCATAGAATGAGCCATGGATTCACGTACATGGCGTATAGTTTTCCTGTGCAGTTGCCCAATTGAGTGTCGACAAGACTCGGGTCAGAACCTCTTTCTCGTAATTCATAAGAGTCAGTACTGGGTATGCTGGGGGAGAATCAGCGTCGTTTATTGAAAGTATTCGACCTTCGCCTGGCGATGGTTAGCGTGCACACGATTAACTCCACAGAAGTTTACTTGCATCCAATCCTGTCGAGGACAGCGGAAACTAGCAATCCAGAAGCATCATCAACCACGATGTACCTCCCACCTGGACGTACGTTGGCCAAATTCAACATCTGAGAGAGTGAATCGGGGCGGATATCGCGTATTCTGTTTTGATCCTTTTTGAACCAATAATCGCATATATTATATATTGTGGGTTCGATAGTCTCAAAGCTCTTGGAGTACCTGCAACGAACGTCATGTCAAAACCGACCACTCCGACGGAGGTCACTCACTTTGCCTCCTTGCGTTTCCTGTACTTGTCCTTGCTGTATTCTGTTTTTAGAGAGTAATTTGCATGTTGCTCAATTTGAGCTTTTATAATGTCCTGGCATGAGACTTCGTTCAGATTTCTGGTGTATACGATGCACAATGTGATCGTACTGAAGCATGGACGCCAGACTTCTTGAGTGCTTCGATTTCTTCTAGAGTCAGGGGCTGTACAAACTGTCCGTCGTTAATCAGCTCGTTAGTCGCGTCCGTTTCCTCTACAGTAAAACGGTCAGAGCTACTTATCAAGCCATGAAGAGTAGTTCACGTACCAATGTCTTCCATCGTCCGAGGAGGTAATCGTTTGAGTTTCTTTTCGTGTATTTCGTAGGCAAACCCATACGGCTGGCCCGTAAGCTCATGGGCAGAGAATGAACCTACTCTTCCCAGAGATATGATCCTCCGATAACTTCAAAACATAAATCACCGAGGTATAGAAGTGTGGCTTACGAGTCCTTTTCGACTTTGATGCTACGCACTTCGCCATTGGGTAATCGGAGTAGCACCGTATGTCCAAAGCTGATAGTATCGTTCCTTCCGCCGTGTCCAGATACCGACGTGCTCTCCGCAGCATTCATGTTACTGTGATATAGAGGGACAGAGGCGAAGGCTGAAAACTGCAGGATTGAACGTGATATGAACGTCACAGTTGACTGCCACGAATAGTACTAGTACTAGTAGCCGACCCGATCATCGTGGCTGAACGGACTCGATATCATCCGCCATCATGACTTCAAAACCAGAATCCACGAAAAGCGCGCAAGAGACAGACAGTAAACTGGATGCTCTACTCAACAAGTCTAAGAGCCCGTCCTCGCTGCTGCCGGACGAGTTATCCTATATAGTGACGGCTTTCGTACCCTCCCAAGTCCCTGCTTTGCGCTCAAAAGCATACCTCACACTGTCCGCATTCTGCCAGGGCGTGCGCGCATCCAAATCTTCGGACAGAAATCAGGGAAGTGGAGAGGAGCCAGACCCAGGCACCCTCGCTTTGTCGCTGGTTTTGCAACCCCTCATCGCAAGCAATCTGTCGGAACACGACGAGGGTATGCTTGCGGGCATCACATTTCACTGTGCACTTTTCCAGGTCGATTGGCAATCGGCGTCACAAATCTTCCAGGAGGATGGCTTCATCGAACTGCTATCCACCGCTGAAATGTCTGCTTCCCCAGCGGTATCGCTCGCACTTGCCCGCTTGTACGCACAGGCCAGCGGCCACAGGGCATGTCGGTCGCTTTTTCCCGACGAATCTGTCACCTGGCTTCGAGTGAAGTCTTCTCAAGCTGTCGACGACGTTTTGCGTACAGTGGCAGTTGTTGCATTGGTCAAGCTCTCTCATGGTTCTACAAATGATGCCGCCGCCGTCGCCGCCGGAGGAGGCGCCCACTCTTCGGGCGGCGGTGTGGAGCGGCAGGACCTCGCTTATGCATCTCGATTGAAGGAGCTGATTATAGGCAACAAGGACGTGCTTGCCTTGCTTAACGAAGCTGTAGAAGGGTTGGCATATCTCAGTGTCAACTCATTTGTGAAGAAGGATTTGGCGAATGCCACGTTCTTAAAACGACTCTTCTCATTCGTTCCAAAACGCAAGGCCGCAGCAGACGCGACGAATAACTCCACCCTTATATACGGAGTTCTTGTCATCACTTCCAACATTTGCGCTTATAAGCCCCGCCTGAGTCAGGAGCAACAGCAGATCGCAAAACTACGGCGGATGGCAGAGCGCGGAAAACAAGCAGATAAGGAGGGTGTAGAAGAACATCCCGATCCCCTGGAATCCGAACATCAAGTCCAGTACAGGTGCCGCATCACTATCAGCAGCGGGATACTGGACGTGTTGGCGACTGCAGCCGGTTTAGACACCCAGGGAACGCGAACGGTCATAGGTCAGATACTTTTGAGCCTCGCAGAGAACAGAGAAAATAGGGGGGAAATGTTGAAAGGTGGAGGCGCGAAAACTTTGACTCGCATCATCCAATCATTCACATCCTCTTCGGAACCACCTCCCCAAGAAATGCTCCCCGCCATCCAAGCACTCGCAAAGCTTTCCATTACTGCATCACCGATGCAAGTTTTTGGCCCCAATGAGGGCAATACGCTAGATGCGATTCGTCCCTTCTCAGGGATGCTCCTCCACCCATCGGCAAACATGCTCCAACAGTTTGAAGCTATCATGGCGTTGACTAATCTGGCATCCCATGGCACAACGTGTGCTGCTCGCATTGCGGATGCTCCTCATGTTCTAAACAAGGTTGAGCTTCTGATGTTGGAAGACCACACGCTCATCCGCAGAGCTTCAACCGAGTTGATCTGTAACCTTATCGCCGGGTCAGAGAGTGTCTTCGAAAGATATGGTGGAGGTCTTGAACCATCCGGGAAGAAGACGCAAGGCAAACTGTGCAAATCCAAGATCCAAGTTTTGCTTGCCATGTCGGATGTGGAGGACGTGCCTACACGCCTTGCAGCGTCAGGGGCCTTGGCAACGCTCACGAGTTCCCCGACAGCATGCGACGGGATTCTCGAACTTCAGACGGAATATCACAGAGCGTTCCTTATCCTTGCGCAGCTCATCGACCCCGGTGTCCAACATGGTGACGATCTCGCCGAGGGAGAGGACTCAAATATAAAATCCGACCCAGGTCTCGTTCATCGAGGTGTCGTTTGCATTCGTAATATATTGTTGAATCCCCAGACTCCACTGCCTCGCCCTGCGCTCGTTGAAGAAGTCGAGAATGCGGGATTAGTCGGGGTATTTGAGAGGTTGTTGAAAGGGGAGCTGGGGTCGTTTTCGGAGACCATCCTCCCGCCTGCAGTAGAGGTTACTAACAAGCTCATGGAGTTGTTTAGCAGCGATCAATGACCTTTTTCGTATTCCCCGTGACGACTGATATCGTATTCTGGTGACGTTACTACTACCTCACGGTACTTGATGGTCACAGGTACTACTACCAAGAGGTTGAGCATATAGACCACGTGATCGTGATACGGGACAAAAAGTATGTCTGTCATATGCACGGAACTGTAATCAACAAGATGTCACCAGCCAAAGGTGCCATCGACGAGGGTGACCCATCCTTCATGGCCCTTCCGACTCATCTTCGTCGCCGTATCGATAGTGCTTTTGATTCTGTGGCATCCTCAACATCGTCCCCCAACCGGCCCCAGTTAAATGAAGTTCCTGCCGGAGGATTCATTGTAGAAGATAGACCGTCTCACTCGGCGGACTGCGAGGCTGGAGGGTTCATCGTAGAAGATCCCCCTCCAAGTTCTCGTGCCTTGTTGTCTGCTCCCTCCCACATTCACCTATCAGAGGTCCCTCGTGCTCTCGAGCTGCTGGACTTAATTCCTGATGACGACATTATGGTGGTGTTCAAAAATGCTGCAACGGGCTGGGGAGCACAGAGCAAACATGGTGAAGGCATTAGCAGGAAGGACTGGAGAGCGGTGTGTACTGCTATCATTGAAGGGGAGAATAGAGATGAAGTTGGTGAGGAAAATCCGCTCGGTGATGAAGATGTTGAGATGGGTGGTGCGGACAGTGGCTCAGACAGTGATGAATACCTGACGTTGGACTTATCCAGTGAGCTGGAGGAGGCATCCACTGATGAATACGAGGAGAGCTCAATTGCGATGACCGCAAAAGCCAAGGTAGCCCAAAAGACCTCATCAAAGGCATCGGGAACGAAGCTTCCAGAGCAGCTATCTGTACGACAGAAAGCTGAATGTCGGGAAGATTTTGCAAGATTCTTTCCTGACATTGCGGATGTCGAGCTGGATCACCAACGGATCATGATCAAAGATATCACTCGTGTCGCCAGTTTACTCAAGGAGAAACTCAAAGCAGAGGAAGTACGTGGATTGGCAATCATATTGATCAAGATTCATCTCTGCTAACGTAGTCCCTAAGATACTAGAAATGTTGGAAACCTTCTCAACATCGCCTGACAAGTCTATGAGCCTAGGAGACTTTGAGCGTATGATGATACTAACCAAGATGGTTAACTGACGTCTAGGAAGATGCTAACCATGACGGTAACATTCCTAGTGAAGGTGTACTACGTGACAGATGGACATAATGAAGTTACATACAAAAAACATAGTATAATCCATCATCCGGTAAAAATGAGTAGGCTATGATTATCCTTGGTACACAGCGCCATAGCCGGGGGAGGCAGCCTGAGGGTGTGCTTGGCTATTGATTGGCTGATATTGGCCACTGCCACTGTCTGGAAAGGGACTCCAGTAAGGAAAGTCAGGCTTGACGTGGGCGTGCTTACAGATGAATCCTCCGTGGCCGTAGCGTTCCTCAGCCTGCATCTTCTTGTAGATGAGCCAGAACGCATGCTAGGAGAGGAGCGTGATCCTTTGAGCCTGAGGTTCTCTGTGGTGGAAGTGCGAACTCACAATGTGTCCTGGGAAATAGCCGAGACTGTTCTTGCATTCAGCATGGAACTGTCTGTCATATGGCCAAGAAGTTATCTCTCACATTGTCAAGCAGATATTAATGAGCAAGTCGCAGCTGCATCCGGTGACGAACGCCGCCGCTGCAGGAGGGAATATGATGGCAACCTGTGAGGGATTAGCAATGAGGTAACTGGGACAGTGAGGGCTACGGACAAGAATGAGAACGACATCTGATGACTTGACCATGGTTTCCGTACACTTGAAGGCTGGGTGGAGTAGGACACTAATTGCCTGTGAGTGGTATACTTAAGTAGTAGTACTAGGCCAGTGGCGACCGCAGCGGCGCAGCCGCAGGCCACCTCCGTGAGAGTCTTGAGACTGATCAGGCCCTCCCGATAACAAGTATAGCGTTATTGGCTTCCTCGCAGTAGTCCAAGCACCGAAATCTCTGGATTCTCCATCATGGTGCGCAATAACCACACGAATGGCTCTTATGCAACTGACACTGACCGTTGGCATAGGCTATTTCCAAGAAGGCGGGCAAAAAGGCTGCTACGCCTAAGACGGGAACTAACAAAGTCGCGAAGGTGCATCCATGACTCGCAACTATACACTGATTTAGCATAACCAAGTCTTCAACAGGCAGACTGGAAGGAGGGCTTCAAGAAGAAGCAGGTCGGGGTCTCCGATATGACCCTGCTTACGACCATCAGCAACGACAGCATCAACGAGAACCTCCAGAAACGCTGGACGAACGGCGAGATATACACATACATCGGCAGTGTGCTGATTTCCGTTAATCCTTTCAGAGGTAAGATCCAGTCAAGCTCTTCTCACATCTTACCTAGTCCCATCTCTCGTGCTAAGATCTCGGCATCTACACGGACGAGACCCTGCATAAGTACAAAGGCAAGAATCGACTGGAGGTCCCACCACACGTCTTCGGCATCGCTGAATCTGCTTATTATAACATGAATGCATATCATGAGAACCAGTGCATTATCATCTCGGGCGAATCAGGTGCAGGCAAGACCGAGGCCGCGAAACGTATCATGCAGTACATCGCTGCGGTGTCTGGAGGGCAGGATAACAACATCCAAGAAATCAAGGACATGGTTTTGGCCACCAACCCTTTGCTCGAAAGCTTTGGTTGTGCGAAGACTCTTCGCAATAACAATTCGAGTCGGCATGTGCGACTTTCATGCTCCCTGGCCGACCCCTTTCATTCTCACATCTTTTCCAGGGAAAGTACCTGGAGATTATGTTCAACACTCAAGGGGAACCTGTCGGGGCGCAGATCACCAACTACCTGCTAGAGAAAGGGCGTGTGGTGGGTCAAGTCGAGAACGAACGAAACTTCCACATCTTCTACCAATTCACCAAAGCTGCATCTGATGAACAACGAGGTATGTGGCATCTTTTGTCGTTGAACTTCCGCACACTGTGGTTGTAGAGCAATTCGGGCTGCAGGGCCCTGAGTCGTACGCATATACTAGCATGAGCAACTGTCTCGACGTGCAAGGCATGAACGATGCCGAAGACTATGCAGATACACTCGTGAGCATGCTCTTATCTCTTGTGAAAATTGGTGTTGACATCCGTAAGAATGCTATGCGGATAATCGGTCTTAGTGAACAGGAGCAGAATGAAATATTCCGAATGCTCGCCGTTGTCCTCTGGCTTGGAAATATTCAATTTCAAGAGATGGACGACGGAAACTCCGGCATTGCTGACGCGGGTGTAACGGACTTTATTGCTTATCTCATGGAGGTGGACTCTGCCATGGTTCAAAAAGTGCTCACCACCAAGATCGTGGAGACGCAGCGCGGCGGGCGCCGGGGTTCGATCTATGACGTTCCACTCAATCCTGCACAAGCCACAGCTGTCAGGGATGCTTTAGCAAAGGCAATTTACAACAATCTTTTCGAGTGGATAGTGTCAAGGATCAATATTTCGATGAAGCCAAGAAGCGCTACTGCACAGGTCATTGGCATTTTGGTGTGTATTATATATATTCCATATGCAGGTTCATCTAAAGTTGTTCTCAGGATATCTTCGGTTTTGAGATTTTCGAGGTACGTTATTCCAATGGCGCTGTCACTAAAGTGATGCACGAGTTTGCGTAGGACAACTCGTTCGAGCAGTTGTGCATCAACTACGTGAACGAGAAGCTCCAGCAAATTTTCATTGAGCTTACACTGAAGACCGAGCAAGAAGAATACGTCAGGGAACAAATCAAATGGACACCCATCAACTATTTCAACAATAAAATCGTCTGTGACCTTATCGAGGAGCGCAAGCCCCCAGGGATTTTTGCTGCACTCAATGATGCTTGTGCGACTGCTCACGCCGACCCTGCCGCTGCCGATAACAGCTTCGTGCAACGCACAGCCATGTTGTCGTCCAATCCCCACTTCGAGGCTCGCGGAGCACAGTTCCTTGTTAAGCACTATGCTGGAGACGTGATGTACAACATCTCAGGCATGACGGACAAAAACAAGGACGCTCTCGTCAAGGACGTTTTTGACCTTCTAGGTAGCAGTAGCAACCAATTTTTGCAGACGCTTTTCCCAGACAGGCCGGATCCTAACAGCAAGAAACGGCCGCCAACGGCTGGGGACAGGATCAAGGTACTGATCTAGTATTGCACTGAGCGAAGCTGACGGTGTTCGAAGGTTTCGGCTAGTGCACTCGTCGACAACCTGATGAAGGCTCAACCATCATACATTCGGACAATCAAACCTAACCAGAATCGCAGCGCGACCGAATACAACTCCAAAGCCATCCTCCATCAAATCAAATATCTCGGGCTGCAAGAGAACATTCGTGTTCGCCGGGCTGGCTTCGCCTATCGGAATACCTTTGAAAAGATGGTCGAGCGGTTCTACCTCCTGTCGCAGTCGACGTCTTATGCTGGTGAATACACCTGGCAGGGAGATGCGAGATCTGGATGCCAGCAGATTCTGAAGGACACTGGAATCGCTAAGGATGAATGGCAAATGGGCGTCACGAAGGCTTTTATCAAGAACCCTGAAACGGTGAACTGTCCTCACACCGCTTCTTCACAACAACTGACCATATTCATATTGCAGCTCTTTGCACTGGAAACGATGCGCGACCGTTACTGGCATAATATGGCTGCGCGCATCCAACGTGCCTGGCGTAATTACTGGCGTTACAAGAACGAATGTGCTAGACGCATTCAGCGTTTCTGGAAGAACAACAAAGAGGGCATCGAATACGCTAAGATTCGAGCTTATGGACACCAAGTTCTAGCAGGCAGGAAAGAACGCAGGCGCTTTAGTCTTCTCAGTTATCGGCGGTTCATGGGCGACTATCTTGACGTCAATGGTAAAAGCGCTCTCGGTGCTGAATTGCGGAACGCATGTGGGCTAGGAGGTCTGTTTTGGTTGTTCAATATTTTCTGGCGTCATGCTGAGAATGCTTCTCAGCCGACCAAGCAACTTTCAGCTCCAAAGCACAGGTGCTAATTTCGAAGTTGGGGCGATCCAGCAAACCAAGCCCTCGCTTCTTGGTTGTGGTGTGTACGAGTCTTGAGCCTGCACGCCCAAATTCAGATGTTCTATCCGCTAGACAAATAAGGCTGTTCATTTTGCAATGACGACGCAGAATAATGGCCAGATACATACCTCGCTTGAACGCAAGATACCCCTTGTCACTATCAAAAGTATCTCAATGTCGAACTTACGAGACGACTGGTTGGTAAGGTTGCTGATTTTCCCGTCTCTTTAGCATCACTCACTGTGGATAGGTCCTCAACTGCAACGCATCGGAAGAAGGGGACCCAGTTCTCCACTGTTACTTCAAGACAGAGTTTGTGACCAACCTTCTTCAACTCACGCAAGCCTCGATCAGCGTGGTCATTGGGCCTACGTGAGTTTTGCCTTAGCGTTTGCTAGGTCCATGCTCATGGAATGAAAGGATCGAGTATGCTAAGAAGAAAGACAAAAAGGCGCACATCCAGTTCGTCAGGGATGAGACGGTTCAGAAAGATGACCTGTACAAGAGTCATACTGTTCGTGTCCCATCCGGAGAGCCAGTAACTAGTACGTCACGTCCGCGGGCCAAGAGAAAACCAGGTGTTGTCCGGCCGATCACGCAAGGGAAACTGTTACGCGCTGGCGGTCCATCTGATGTGAGTTGTAAACGAAGTTGGATAAGCCTTTCTGACCCATCGCTGCAGAAGGCAAAGACTGTGTCCAGATCTAAGCCTACCGCCCAGCCTTTGCCTGGAAAGCCTGTACAGCCTGTTGCCGTTGCCGCCCTGAAATCCACTGTCGCTCCAAGAACGCCTCCTCCACCGCCAGCTAAGAGTCCCGCGCTTCCCCCGCCGCCCGAAGAACCTGATGTCGACCTTTATCGGGCCAAGTTTGCATTCCAGGGACAGGACGGAGAGATGACATTACAAAAGGATGACATTGTGGAGCTTGTAGAGAAGGACAACAACGGCTGGTGGCTTGTCAAGAAAGACGGTGAGGAAGGCTGGGCCCCCAACACGTATCTTGAATTGGTTCCCAAAAAGCCCAAAGCAACCCCTGCTGCACCCCCGCCGCCAGTTCGACGCCCTCCTCCCTCGACACCCGCCGCACCCAGCGCTCCAGCTGCTCCAAAGATCACCGCAGCAGTCAAGTCTGTGGTAGCTGACGTGTCCGCCAAACCAGTCGCGGTCTTCCCTGGACTCGTACCTTCCAATGGGTCAGCGACCCCTTGGAAGAAAACCACAGCACTGGCGGGCGATTCGGCGGACACCACCCCGACCAACTCTAGGCCTTCGAGTTCGCTGGCTGCGAGACCGCCACCGCCAGTTGCAGCGAAGCCAAAAGTGACCCCGCCTCCTGTAGCAATGAAACCGGGCGCTGGTAGGCCACCGGGTAAGCCTCCAATTCCTACGGCTCCAAGACCTGTGGCTGGCGGCACAGTGGCACAGAAGGCGAATGTCACGAAGCCGTCTGCGCCCGTTGGCCAAATGGACCTGGCTGCAGCAGTGAGTACACCCAGCGTTATTATCAAGAATGTTTGCTCAATGGTGTACTTGCAGCTCGCTAAACGTGCACAGAGGATGACTGAAGACTGACAAGCATTTGTTCTTCATTGGCAATCGTTCATTCTCTTCTGGAGACTCCACCATTCGGATTGTGTAATTAGACAAGAGAGTACTCCTGTTGTGTTGCGGCCTAGGAACTTGTAATGCACATGCCATGAGGGTATACAAAGATAAACTGATCTATAGGGATGCTAGAGAGCGTGCATGCCATCGTGAGTGATGGGATAAACATGATCATAATGAAGGCGTGATAGTAATTGGGGGCAGAGAGGATGAAGATCGCGAGGCAGGGCGGGAAGCCAGTTCCCGGTTGCTTTGAGTTAACGATGCGGTAGCACCATCCAGCATGGCGATTAGTGCAGGAGACAAGTGAATGGTCTCGTCGTCTGCATCTTGGTGGTCCAAGTAACTCATGCTCGTGACAGAACGTTGCCCTGAATCTTGCCAAGAGCGGAGCTCATCCGCATTGAGGACCTTGGTGGCTACAATTGCTCTCAAGTCTTCTGGCTTTTCTTCAATTGCTCTCTTTCCGGATTCAACGAGGCCTTCAATGAGACCCCTGACTCTTTGGAACGTTTCATCCTCTACACCCTCTTCGATTTCTTCACTGTCATCTTCATCGTCCTCGTCATCTCTGCCATCATCCGCGACCAAAGCTGAATTTATAGTTTTGTATTGCCGTGGAGGGAGAATTAGTCTCGACTCTCTTAGCTTCCGTCGCAGGTCCCGGATCTCTTTCGCCTGACGATTCTTCGTCGTTTCCAGAGAAGCGTTGATCGCCAGAAGAGATCGGTTTGTGATTTCTAGGTCTGCGATCTGTGATAACGTTTACTATCAGGCGCCCGAAAGTGAATATCCGATTGCATCGAACCTTTCGATTGGTCTTCGCCTCGGCCCTCAGCTGCCCCTCAGACCCTTCTGATTCCACATCACTTTCGTCAGGGCGACTGTCAGGAACGGGATCGCGAAGACTCCTGTCTTGCGAACCACTTCCCTCCCTCCCAGTCTGACTCTCATTTTCCGACTGGGGAAAGAAGACACTTGGCGCGCGATTCCATTCTATGCTGCGTCGCTTGATATGAGACGCAACTATTGAGAAACTTTCTTGATCGCCCGCCGACTGGTCGGTGTTGAGTGATAAAGAAGTTCGAGAGGCCGATGACTTGGAAGATAGTGATAGTGTAGACGCCGGAGGTGAATGTGGAGAAAGGGGCACCGATGGGGCGTCTACCCTGGGAACTAGGGGTACCTTCTTCGCAATAGGAGGGTCCTTTGTGGCAATCAGTGGTTGATAGCTACGAACAGGTGATTGTGCGCGTCGAGGGACCGCGTAACGATGGGGGTTCGCAGCCGGCGAACCACTCGTGATCGGGTAAAATGGCGAACTTGGCGATGTTGTCGGTTGGTCATTCAAGGAGAAGCTGGAAGTTATTGAAGGAGCTCTAACTCGGGTATGTATTGGACGCGTCGTAGCCCATGGAGGTGATAATGAGCGCGAGGCTGGGTCCCCGACACTCGTCGACGTAGATTTAGCAAGACGAGTCAGTTTCGACTTGATCTTGATCGGAGCTAGCACTGGAGAAGAGTTTGTTGGCTCGTTGTCCAGTGAAGAGTGTTCAAATAAAGGCGATGACTGTGAGAGGGTCGGGGAGGGCGGTGGCTTCAGATCCGAGGTGGAAAGCGCGTGGTGGAGTGCAACCACGCTGCCACTTCGCGGTCTGTCCTCGAGATGGGGAGGCTTGAGCTTGATGGACACAGTCGTCAGAGCACGCTGACGAGATTCTGGACTACTTGAGTTCGCCTGGACCGGGCTGATGCCCGACCTTGAAGTAGGTCTAGCTGTGATACGAGGCTTTGGTGGACCACTTGGTTCTGACCCATTCGCGAACGTCCGAGGTAGCTTGAAAGGAGAGCCTGGCCTAGAGGTACTCGGAGAAGGAATCTTTGCCCTGCTGATATTCAAAGAACTCGAACTGGAGAGTTTTCGGACGGTCGCACTGCTATTGACCTTGGCTTTCGGACGAAAGGGTGGTGCCAGTGAGAGCGACGAAGTCGGTGGCTTCTTTGTGGGTGAGCCTGGTCTCGATGGGGGTTGGGTGCGAGCAAAAGTATTTCCTCCCTTCAAATCGACCCTCGCGGTTACCTGTAACGAGTTGTCGACACGCGTGCAGAATATGGGGTGTCGAGGTGTCCTGATATGAACTCACTTTTCTTAAATGAGTATCCATTCGTCAGACATGTGAATGAATTAGATGGAACCTGGAGAATAGCTAGTGTAAGCTTAGGCGATACTCGCACTGGTGACGGGCACAATTTACCTGCGTATAAAACTCAGTGTCCAAGGAGTGTCGGGAGAGTCCACTAAAACAGTCCTGTCCCAAGTGCCGACTCGGAGTAACTCAGTCACGGTTATTTACGGTGTGGGACTGCAACGTGGGAGCTTTAGCTATGTAGGTGAGGTTGGTCAATTTGAAGGCTTTCACAGTTACTGCCAACAAAACGAAAGTTGACTTGGTAGATAGTGTCCAGTTCGAAAGCCAGAGAGGGGACCGTCGCCTCACTAAAGCTCACGAGAACATGTTTACTGGCCTGGTAGGCCTTCATTCGAAACTTTCGAGAACAAGCACGTTTACTAATGTACTTCTTAAGATCGAGCACCTTGGCACTGTCTATTCTATCCTACGAGATGCAGGAGGATGCACCTTGACAATATCCAATTCGGCATTGATACTAGGCGATTGTCATGTCGGTGACTCAATAGCAGTCAACGGGGCATGCTTGACAGTTACAGAATTTGACAAGGAGGAGCATAGGGGATATTTCAAGGTATGGCTGGCCAACGAAACTCTGGATAGGACCGATCTCGGTAGGGAGAAATGCCAGAGAACTCGTTACATTCAGCGTCAATGTATTTTGCCCAGGTGATCGAAAGGTTGGCGATCAGGTAAACCTCGAGCGCGCCATGGGTGCCCACGTCAGATTCGGCGGTCATTTCGTGCAGGTATGGATGATGCACGTAAAATTGACAACGCTAAGCGTCAATCCATAGGCCCATGTTGACACCACTGCAACCATTGTTAGACGAGAGCAAGATGGCGATTCGCTGAGAGTGTGGTTCCAGCTCCCAGAGCCCACAGCCAGTCGACCTTCGCTGCTGCCCTATCTCATCCCGAAAGGATACGTCGCCATTGATGGAGCCTCCCTCACTTTGACCGAAGTGGACGACGCTGAACGCACTTTTGGAGTCATGCTCATTCAGCATACCCAAGAAAAGATAACACTTCCAAAGAAAGCGGATGGCGCTCAAGTTAATATCGAAGTTGATATGGTGGGTAAGTACGTGGAGAAGAGTGTCATCGCCGCCTTGAGTGGTGGAGGTGGAGATGCAGTGCGCCAGCTGGTAAAAAAGACCGTGGAGGATGTAATGGCAAAAGAGCGTCAGGCTCCCGCACCTGGTGGTTGATCATTAACATTGACGAGGCGCTCTAGTCTTGCATGTATCCCTGTGTATCCCTATCCCATCCGTATAGTGTAATACTGGCCGTAAAAAATACTGCTATGTACTACTCGGTTAAACCGTTACTTATACCAAGGATTAGCACTACTGCCAATATTGGCAACAGTGTTGATGCCACTCGAGTATTAGTCATTCTGGTTGCTCCCAAACTTGAGCTTGAAGCTTTTGAAGCTCTTTCAATTGCAAGTTGGCCATATTCCCTAGCGAGGTTCATTCCATCTGCTACGTTGGTTATTGGTATCAGTCCGGGTCAACCCAGAGTCTGTGCTAATCATGTCGTCTAATACCGTTCGAGGGCGTGAAAAACCCGCTGGCCCCCCACCATCTGCTGTTCGTAACCGTTCATTGTGGGAGTCATACAAAGGTAACTGAACTACGCTATAGTAATGTTGTCTGTGCTCATGCTTCCAACAGCGCTGCCGGCGAGGTCGAGGCTTTACGTGTCAATGGCCCTATGTACAGTGGGTGCAACTGGAGTGTTCGTCTCTGGTTATTTGGAGAAGTGGATTCCCGCGGAACGTCCTGGGCGCGCGTAGCTGTCCGCTCTGTATGCCCTCGGGGTAGTTATGATGTGATGTGTATTGGGTTCGGCCTGCCGATCCACAACAAAATCGCAAGAAGTGAGTTTGGAAGCTTGCTGGGGAAGAATAAATATTGATTTATCGGAACGCCTAGGCGATGGCAGCGTGGTCGCTTCTTCGGGACGGCTGTCGATGAAGTGTGTTCCATTGTTGGTTGTCTGTGTTCCAAGGCAATTCTCGGGCTCGAATATTGTTCACATAGGCTTCCTCGCCTGTAGGCTCGCCGCTGCCCTGAGTCATCGCAATGTCGGAGGGTGAGGGTGATAACGTTCTAGTCTCCCAGCTTTGCTTCTCCCAGTCTGGGACTAGTTCTTCCGAACCGACGGAGCGGGTTTTGCTACGTACAGTGTCTTTCACGAACCCCCAAAGGCGGTCGAAGGACATGGCACAGGTGATGGACACGGCGACAAACAGGACTACAATTATAGCGATGCCGATGATCTGCCATGTCTTGCTTGTGTGGTCGGACACCTGACTTGCGCCAGAGATCGGAAGGGTGGTAGGCCTAGAAGCAACTGCTGTCTCGATGGTGGCGGGAGGATTCGTCGTGGCTGCCGTATTCGTCTTTAGCGTCGCGATGGACGTTTGTAACCGTTCAGACGCCGACCGAGATGTTGGTTCTGCAGATGGGTTGATCAATGTCTCACCGAAACCCTTTAAGCCAGGGAGAATATCGCTGGTAGCAATGGAGTATTTCGATTCTGCCAGTGAGTTGTATGGCGTTGGTTGATCTGAGCTGTCAGGTCCTCCGAGTAGACCGAAGATGTCCCTTTCGTATTGTGCGCCAGCGCTACGAACTGCTGTGGGAACCTCCGACAAGACAACAGCGAAACTCGCCGAAGAGAAGGAGAGGAGGAGAAGCTGGGCAGTCCACATCTGAGCAGGCGAACCAGCGCGCCGAAAGTTCAACTGGATTTGCGTTTAAGAAAGTCACGGTTATGTTGAAGACCTAGCATCTGCGTTCATCACGTGACAAAGCCATCTCGGTCGACTGCCTATATCATAGAAATGTTGATTTTGGTCCCTTGACTTGGTACGCTACAAGATAAATGGTTTGTCGATGGAAGACGTGTGGTGTCATCGAGGCAAGGATGGTGAGCCGACAGCTTGTCACTGTCTCATGCTCCCAGTTCTTCGTGATCTATCCAACAATTACCTGGCGAGGAGTGAGGTCTTTGCGACTGATTCGCAAAACGTCTCGGTTGTAAGATTACAATGCCGTCGTTGATATTCACACGTAACTTGAACCAGTCCCTAGAGCGTGTGGTCGAATCGTAGGGGGCAAAAGTCATCGAGACTAGTAGCCACCAGCTCATTAGTCATCGCATATAGCTAGGAGCGAAGTTGTGGAGAACTTTGTTGCCAGGTACAACGTAAATTTGCCCAAGGTATTGAGAAATCCGAAGCGCTGACGTTCAGGGATACTGGTGATTTGAGTGTAGCTGGCCACGGGAATTCGCAGTATAGCGTTATTTCAGTGGAAGTCGCTGTTTGAAGCTTGAAGGGTCGTATCAGTCGTTTATAGTAGAGCAGTAGATTGACTACAGACGGGGCCGATGCCGTGGACCTTGTACTAACGGGCTCGAAGATTCACGGATGTTGCCAGTGTCTCCACTAGGAGGCGTTTACAGTCGGCTCTCGACTTTCTTCTAGGACATTCGGCACCTAATGTGGTAAAGTGTCGGCCGGGCGGTGTACAATAATTGGCGTCATAGAACATGTGGCAACTCACAGCCTGAGCTTGCCCATCACATCGTTCTTATTGACCTCCTCTGACTCGACCATCGTCACTAGACCTACGACTACGTTTATCTAAGGAGCGAACGTAACTGCTCAAAAATGTCATCCAGAGAACCCCTTTGGTTCTGTCACGAAGTCAGTCGTCTTTCATCTTCAATATTCTTCCTGTTGCCTCACCTCGGCCTGGTGCAGTGTCGTGCAGAGATGAGACCACTGATGGTCAGTTTGAATTACTCATGGTTTTTTGCAGGTATTCCCTCATCTTCTTACAGGCACCCGATCCAATTTGCGCTTCTTGTCGCGGATCTTTCGTAGAGAAGGTAAAGTGCTTCACGCGCCGCACCGCCGACATCCTAACACTCCTTCGACAGCTCGAAAATCCCGCGGATGATCCCCGACAACTTCAACACCACGTAGGTAACGGTCTCGATGGTACCCAGGACTACCCCGTAGCCATCGACGGCTTTCTGCGTCAGTTTGCCCTTGATCCTGGCCGCATTAATCTGATTGGCGTGCATTAGGCGCTTTAAGAAATGACATGGATCGTGGCCGAGAACCATATGGAGCTCGATCTCGCTCTCCCACAGTGCCACGGAGCCCAGACGGTGCCACTGTAGGCAGTTCATCAGATCATCAGGCAAACTTGTTCACCTGGTCCGTTCACAGGGAAGCACTGGCTTTCGCTTCGAAGTCCACAGTGGTCCAGGTGGAGGGACCAGGACTTTCATTCTCGGGGGACCTAATGCGCTCGGACGGTCACCGGATCAGAGAGAGCGCGTTGTGCCAACAATGTCCGAGTACGTGTATCTTTCCGAAACTTGCGCAGTACATCCGACAGTTGGAAATTCCTTCAGATTCCTACGTCGTGAGAATGACCACGACATTCATACACATCAAGATATCACTGGCCCACTAATGGCACAATATCTGTTGGCTCTATTGGGCCGGGAGCAGACCGGACGTGGTGATCCCTTTGCAGAGCTATTAGGCATTCCCCGAACAGGGCAATTGGGAGATTATGTTTTCAACCAAGAAGGTTAGCATTCCTACCATGTTGCCTTGCGCAACCTTGACTCTTTACAAGCGTTGGACCAAATAATGACACAACTCATGGAGAATTCCACTTCTGGAAGGCCAGTACCTGCAACAGAAGAAATCATTAACAATTTGCCCAAAGAGGTACTCACAGAGGGCTGTTCGTACCCGTAACTTTTTCGAGTTCCGTTGAGCTGATGTATCATGCAGCCCCGCTGTTGGAGAAGGACTGTGCGGTGTGCAAAGAACAGTTCAAGCTGGTCACCGAAGACCCGGATGAATTGGTTGTAGTTACGCTCCCTTGCAAGCATCCATTCCACGAAGGTTGCATTATGCCCTGGCTCAGATCTAGTGGGACATGTCCAGTTTGCAGGTTCGGTCTATGATGTTTCTCTGACCTGTCGAACACGTCTGACATTCTGGTCCATCAGGTATGCACTTATAGCTCAGCCGGGGCAGCATTCTTCTGGTGGCAGTTCGGGAGGAAGTTCAACCACTCGTCCCACGAGCCCTTCATCCGGTTCACATCCGCGGTCCCCCGACAGCTCTCGTGGAGGCGGTTTCTTCAGGACGTTCTTCGGCGGTGGCGCCGGTGGTAGCTCCAGTGGCAACTACTCGGCACGTTCGCCATATAGCCCGGGAAGGACCACTGATCCGGGGACAAGCTCTCACACTACTCCAACTTTTCCTGGGCAGTGGATTGAGGAAATAGATTGACGTGTTAGTCTCCCACCGATTGGCTTTATGTCCCCCATTTGTATTAATTGTGGTCAGCAAACTCACTCCACATCACACTCCACGGCCTTCTAGTTATTGCACCGCTTCAACGCTTCGGTACATGTAGACCAGTTTCTCATACCTGTATTTCGCCAACCTCGCAAGGATCCTCACACTATATAGCGACTTCTGGTCGCCTTGTATATCATCTGGGGCTATCATTTCCAAGATGACATAAGTAAGCTTCACGGTATCAATGTGAGCAAATCAGTAAGGCAGCGAGGTTACCAAGACGTTTTCATAGTACTTGAGACATAACAGCAAGTCAGGTGATCATGATGAACATGACTGCAATACATCCTAAGAGCGGCAAGTTGCACGTATTTGCCGAAATGCTTTCCTATCCATTACTCAGCGCTCAGCACACATCGAGCAGCTGGGAAGTGGAAATATATCATCTGTTCTGACATAAGTTCTGACGGAAAGCAACCTCTACCAGCACCCAGTTCATAACATGTACAGGTGTCGATGATGTTCGCACTAGTGACGGTTTGAGAATCCGCAATATTTCATTTTTTGTGGTACACAAGTTTACACCAAACCCGAAAGAAACGAAAACGTTCCCGCTCACTGCCCGTACTAGCTTAGTTGGTGGTGGCGGTGGTGTAAGCGGTGGTTGCGAAACCGACGCGAGAGTTGGTAGTGTCGAAGACACTGTAGAAACGCTCAAGGAAGCTCTGGCCGTTGATGAAGTCAAGACCTTCGCCGGAGGGCGTGCCGAGGTTGTTGACAATGGAGTAGATCGAGGTAGAAGTACCGCCAATGTAGGTGTTGAGCGAACGTGGCCAGATTTGGCCGTTGGGGGTCAAAGCATATGTAACCTGCAGATGGGGTCTAAGAGAAGATTTGCAGAGAGAAGATTTTGACTACTTACAGAGCCAATGTTGAAGTTGAGGTTCTGGAGGCTGTTATATTGAGTGGTGGTGAGGCGCAGCAGGCCAGTGGTCCGGTCCAGAGTGGCACCAGTAGCAGTCTGGTACTTGCTGTAGGCGTCTATTTGATTATCGTTCAGCCATCGTAATCAACTGAAGCCCGTGCGCTCTACTTACTGGAGGCAAGGAGGATCAAGGTAGTGCCGGTGTCGACGATACCAGCGGTCGAAGACAGGATCGTCGTAGAGCCGTAGGTAACGCTCTCGTTGATACCCCAGTAGTACGAGGCAGGGTAAGTCGTGGTCAGGGGACTGAAAATGATATGATTAAAGATATAAAAATCCTCAGGATTGGCAACTCACGTGTAAGTCAAGGTGCCAGTGTACTTGGTAGTGTCAACACCACCGAAGGTGAGCTCACCGTTGGTGGAGGTCTCAGTGGTGGTGGGCGCGAAGAAGACTCCAACAACTGCCTGAGCGATGGTCCCTTGGGTGTAGAGGTTGCCGGTGACGGTGGGGATAGTAGTCGTCGGTTCGTTGGTCAAAGTTCCCTCAGTCAAGTCAAGAGGACCGATGCTAACAGGTACTCGGTAAGTGAGATCTTGAAGTGAAGAGTACTGGATCCTTACCCAATAATACCATCGACGCCTGAGAAGCCGGTGGCGGTGGTGGCAACACCAATGGACTGCTGGGCGATAGTGAGACCAGAGCCAAGGCTGACTGTGTCCAGGTATTCCTCGCCTGTAATGACAAAGTCGGTTACCCATAATTTCTCGCTAAGAGGTTAAGACTGACCAGAGAAAGATCCAGATCCATAGCTGACAGCCTACCGAGAATGTGAGTGTTGCTTTCACAGAGAAGACGCCTAGTGAGGCTTACCACGGGCTCCCCAGTGTCCTTGCTGGTGCTGGTTTTGACGTACGCGGTGCCAGCACCAACCCAGGTGTTGGAAGAGCCAGTATCAACGATCAAGTTGTCTATGGGCGGGTGGGTCAGCTTTCTGTGGATCGATTGGCTTTAACATACATGTGGTGGCAGGGCTACCGACACCAACTGCAGCAACGTAGGAGACGGCCTCGTTGGTGACAGCGATGCTAGCAGTTCGGCGATCGAGGTGGCCGCTCTGGATAGCAGCAGCACGATCCTTCAATGCAGCAGCACGAGCTTGGTCATTTTCAACAAGCTTGATAGCACCGCCCGCAGTGTTGACACGCTTGGCGAAGGGCAAGGTCACATGAGAGGAGCGGACCTCGACTGGCGTCGCAGCGATGGAAAGCGCGAGGAGCAGAGTTGTGAGGAGGGATGCTGCAGGGAACATGATTGACCGAGCGAGTATGGCTTGGAACGTGGAGAACGGTGGTTACATTCGTGTGCCTTTTATGTTGTTCCAGAGGGAACGAGGAACGAGGAAGCAAGGCTCATCCGATCCTTGACGAATAGCGCACATGATGCACTTCCCTCATAACTCAGATTGGGTTCAAAAGGCGTTATCGGCAGAGGCTGGGGAAGGTCGCGTCTATTCACGTGGAGATCTCGAAGTATTCCAAGAAGCAGTCGTTGCCAGGATGTATTGATGGTGACAAGACCATCCAGTCCTACACACGCGTCAACTTCCCTTGTCGTAGCTTTATGCGGATTTCCTTCCCAACCAAACCAAAGTAGTTGGCCTGAGTTCGCCGGTGATCCGGAGTCGCTTGGGGTAGTATTATCGCGGTTCTGTGGTATTCTTGCCCCAGAGACTCGGACGAGAGCACTTTGTATGGCATGGCATAGGTCATTGGATGCAGAGCGAATATGACCGCTCAAACCCGCACATTTTTACTACCACGAAATATTGCAGAGATAATAAAATTCACCTGTAAGAATGCGAAGTGAGTAGTACGGGTGACCAGGATTTATCCCAGGACTCATCTCACGTTCCCGAGATAGCAAGAATACTCGACTTGAATCGAGCAAGGTTGTAGAATATCGCTATAAACGAGCGATAAGGCGAACGCGCTGCCCCGAATTAGACTGACCCATGCACGCCGCCTGGAATGGATGATGCCGCATGGACGGGACATGCACATAAAAAGACTTTCGACCTGTATTTTCTTTCATTTTGATCCTTGGAATCGTGATGTGAGCCCCAAATCAGCTGGTGAAAAAGACGCTGACGAGGTGTAGCCTAGTAGTAGTAGTTTCCGCCACGAAGTAATGCCTTATGGCACATTCACCGTGTTTGATGGGATGCTAACTTGAACTAGTTCGGCGACCAGACCAAGTGTCAACAAGTACTGTGGCTGACAGGTTCCCACTACTGGACCACGGCAACAGGGCCTGCCCGGTGCCAGTGGCTCCACCTGACACCTGTGCAAGAACTTGAAGGCCACTGCCAATCCTTCCCAACCATGTAGTACCATGTGAGCGCTTCCCACTGGCTGCGACGAACCTTCACGCTGGCATGCGGGGAGATACAGCCTTCCCACCTTTGCGTTGTAGCATATGGAAGCTTGATCCGGAAACCATCATGATCGTGTTATCATAGCGGCACATGAACAAGAGTCGATTTGGTCCATGAAACTACCAGGAGCCCTATATATCATGATCACGAAATGATGGTGGTGCAAAGTGCCGCCGATCAGGCATGTTCGGTTTATCTCGAAAGCACGACATCACGACATTCGAAATGTGACAATCGTTGTACTTATGGATTGTCATCCCAGCGTTCCTGCTGATCCCATCGACACGAGCTGCAGTGGCAGGAGGGTGGCAACGAAGATTGGCCCAGTTCATGCTTTTTTGGCTCCCTGTGACCTGGAAGCAGAGTGCTACTAGTACTTCAAGTTGCAAGGCTTCTCGCCAAAAACCGCATGGAGGTATCAGTGTGCTCAGTGTGCTGCTACGTGCTGCTACTCGTGCACAGGCACAAGTAGAATTGGCGAAAAGGGAAATCTTGTGCGTCCGTGTCAACTCCTGGCTACCACACGGACCTCTCTCGCTTTCTAATAGTTCCATGAGGTGCACAGGGGGTATGCTTGGAATGGTCAGCCCTTTAGTGTGTGCAATATCACGGGCGCCATGCGGTCTGTTTTCTCGTACCTATCGAGTCTCTCTTCGCGCGTGAACTTTGTCACCGACACCTATGATCTGTAAAGGTGAACACGATTACAGAACAGCACCTAACAGCACTTACTTACTCACACCCACAGGAACTGCGTGTATCAATATTGATTGTACTATGTTTGGCTAGTCTGGTGACCATCCCGTCTATGAGGCAAGCCGTCGATAGACATCTCAACCATTCAGTATATCACACTTCAACTACTTCAACAGCTTGCAGAGTCTGTGAACCTTTTTCAGCACTGAGCCCGAGGCTCGCACGAGGGCGCAATGTTGTCAATTGTGTATAGTACTATTGTAGTTCAGTGTAATGCACGCGGACCGTGAAGCAAGTCGATAAATTTGGAAACGTCGGGCCTGAGCACAACAGTGAGATCCGGCAAGTACAGTGGTGCAATGTCGTAGCACACGATCAATCATAATGCATAATGTAAGGAAGAAATACAAAGGCCGTGGACATAGCCTATACAGAAAGTTGATGCTACCGAATGAACGGGTATTCAGAGACGGCAAGGCCGCCGCGGACTCAAGAATCCCTTGCGTATTATTCCCTACTAAGCAAATCGCACCTTTTCCCCTGGGCGGCCTTCGGATAAGAGAACAACAGCCTGAACAACGGGGCATCAGGAAACCACCAAACAGAGTTCTGAGCATGACTCTCACGTATTTCCCACTGATCTTCCATCCAGGCTCCTCCTGGTCAAGTTTCTCTGCAATGCTGTCCCCATCATCTCCAAGACCAACTACGACGTCACTTTTGATGGTTCGTAAACTGCAGACCTTTGGGGCACCTGGGGCGCTAGCCATGGGTCCAACTGCAACATCAAAGGGAGTGCTTGCCGGTGCGGCGCAGTCATACGTCAACTTGCGGTGGTTAAGATCACCCTTGAAAAAGACAAGATCTGACCGCGAAAGATGGAGGAACAAATCTGGTGCCTCGCTGTGCAAGTCCCAGAACGTATATCCGGTGCACCAGAAGGGATGTTGCTCGTATACCCATCTGCCGTCCTTTTCGTATTGCTAATCGATATTGGTCAGAACGACATATATTGAAGTCGTGGAATGTTTACCTTCCATCGGGCTCCGAGACGCCTGAGAGACTCTCTTTCTGCCTCAGTAGCCTTAGGGAAGAGGTGTCCATAGACCATCGTATTCAAGAGCCATTCCCAGTCCTTTCGGGTAACGTCTGAGACGAACCACGGGTAACGCTTCCCATGAAACCTGATTTGCTTCGCCAACCCGCTCTGGATAAGGAAGTCGGCTAGTTAACCCCTCGTCAGTACCGTGTTCACGGAACAGGAATTGTGGCTTATCGCACCATAAACACAATCGCAGTACAGCTCGAAACCAGCGTTGTCTAGAACGAAATCGATGCGCCCTCCAGTCTTCTCGCGGAGTTCTTTCACAGAGTCCCACAATTGACTCAGATGGTTGCCTAAAATGTTCTTCTCTGTCGCGGCAAGGTGATCGCCACCTGTGGACTGCAAGGACTTGATTTGTTCTTCCGTCATGTTGATTAACAGCGACAGATCGGTAGAGTTTCCCCATAGGCACACTGTTGAAGGAGGAAAAAGAGAAGGAAAAAAGAGAGAGAAAAAAAAGAAGAAAAAAAGGGTAAAAAAGCAGTCCCACCAAGAGGAAACGCGCACGGGACCTTGTGTCAATTCCAAGAACATCAGTCGCTCAGCCTCGGCCTTCTCTTCATCAGAAATGTTTTCAGACTGTCTGAATGGCTCTGCGAAGCGCATGGAGAGCTCAAAAACAGCATCTGATGATCTCGAAAATGTGTCGCACTGGACATGACCATTAGCAAACTTGTCTCTCTGACCATGAACACTTGAACAAACCTTCTGGCGGTAAAAGACGTCGTAGTCTTTCCAGTACTTGCTTACACTGAAGCATTCATGCAAACGACGATACTTGTAAGCCTCGGCAAAGAGCCATGGGGCATTCATGAAGTCTTTACCTATAGACAAATTTGCGAACGTTCAAGGATGGCATCAACGGTGAGGTGCTCACCCTGGAAGTATTTTGCAATCTCCTTATTCCAAAGGGCAACGTCACCTTCACCATCGTCAATGATGGGTCTAAGCTTGGCATTTCCGCTCAGGTCGGCCATAAGGGTATCCATTCTTTCGAGGCACTCGACAAGGTCGATGATACGGTCTTCTGCTGACTGTTCGTTGAGAGTGCGCGAGGTGTCGTCGATTGCCTTTCCCAATATGGTTGGAAGACGAACACCCATGGTTGCATGAGCAAAAGAGTACTCGTGGTAGCCGCGGAATGCGGGCCACGGGGGATTGTTCGGGTCGACCTGGGTCACCAAACATGACACACAAGTAGTATTGAAGGAGAAAATATACGAACCCTGGAGGGGGTCCGTGGCCATGGGGCCTTGATGTCTTTCTTGCTGGGTAAATGCCCCAAATGAAGGGTGACACGCGAAGGTGCGGCAGACGAGGTTGGTGCTGCTGTGGTATGAGGGACGGGAGGGTCGCCGTTGATATGCACGTCGGAATTGGTTGACATCTTTGGCCTGTCTAGTTCACCGTGGTCAGAAGTAGCAGGAGTGGGAGGAAAGTATTCAGAATGTTGCATGCTGAGGAGTTGGAGGGAAGCAAGGGGATGGGAGAGAGACAAAGACGACCGACCTTTATAGATGAGATTAATATTTGTGGGTATTGGTTACTGGTTGCCTTTTGAGTCTAGTAATTGGCTGCTGAAGCTTAAGCGTGACACATGTACAAAGGGCGTCGATGAAGTTTTCGAGGGAGGTTTATATATTTGATGAAACGGTCGTGAAATCAAGCAAGTATTCCAAAAAAGGAAGGTAGAAGAATGACGTCACAATTATGCATGACGTCGTTGTCGTTTACTACGAATATTTACCCGAACCCACCTCTCCACAATATTATAATTATAATTATTATATTGTCTTGGGTTACGGTGGTCTGGCCAAGATGTCCTCCTCCTACTCCCAGCTCAACCGTCTCCCTGAATGCAACATTAGCCTCCAAGCGTCTCCTTCTTATCGATCAACCTTCTTCCTGCCGGCATCCATTGCCATATCCTTCCCTCTGTGCTCCTTTACTGTAACTCGCTCTTATTAGTACTCCGTAACTACACACTTCCTTCTACCGCGATGTACAGGGCATTCTCTACGTACAACAAGCTATTCGCCTTTCGCAGCGATGAGTCGGATTCTCCCTCGGACTTAGATAACACTTATGATAGCCTTCAACGTGATACTTAGGCCACCAGATGGGTCCTAGCGCAAATTTGGATCAGTCTTCGAGAAGAAACGAGCAATTATTGCGGACGACACGACTTCGTGTCAAGTACTGGTAGGTGCCTCATATGAGTTGAGTTCAGCCAAACTCCTTTATCGTTACGCCACCGACGTTCATCTGAATGTACTTGTCTTTTCAGTGACCTAATAGACGCCCAATATTCCCAGGCAACGTGGTGAATGCGAGGCTCTCATTTCCATCGCGTTCCTCTTCCATCATTATGCGCGAACCATGCACACTCTTTCTTCTCCAACCCACCAGCATCGTTCACCGGTGTCACCCCCTATCCGATATCAACCGTCACGAAGGATCGTAGTGCCGAGCCTTCTCGCCCCACTATGACACAAGATATCAGATTCAACTCTTTCGGTATCCCCTACGTTGTCGAGTTCGAAAATGTATCATTCGCCCCTCAGCATCGCATTCAAGATTCACGCAGTAAACATACTTGCCATGACCTTCTAGTGTCCTCGTTCTCAGATCCTGGGCTCGCTTATTCCCCCACCCCCTCACCTTCTTCCTCAACCTCGTCGTTCTGTCACATCGAGAGCCCTCCGCCCGCCCCTCCTTTTCCGCCCCTCCATCGATCGTTTTCTCTGCGTTCTGCATCGTCTCTGTTCAGGCTAAAACCACGCAGGTCATCCTTAGACATGAGTCTACCAAGTATCCGTCCCATCCCTTCACAATGTTCCAACCTTTCCAGCAACGCTCTTCCCACGTGGTCCGCCCCAGAGCATACCAAGCCACTTCCACCAACACCTCATCGCAAGGTCGCTGATGTGCAGGCAGATGGACTCTATATCCAATTTACTTCACCAGAGAGCCTCCCGCAGATGGGCCGCAAAGATAAGCTGGTGCACCTGCAGAAAACCATTAACACCGCAGTGCTCGAGGCTGGGATGAATACCCCGCCCAAAAACACTGTTTGTCAGGAGCCCTCGAACGCGGAGAAAACATCACAGGAAACCCGAGGGTATAAAACTCACGACGCCTTGTACTGCGGGACATATGGCCAGATGATGGTCGCATTGGAAGGCGCGGGGTTATACGCGACCCCGTGCCTGGAGGCAGGCCTCTCAGGATGTGGGTCTTTGTCTTTTAAATCCCTAAATGTCAGCAGGATTTAAATACCTCTGACCTCACTGCAGCGACACGTTTAGGTGCTCTTTTTGTTGCTCGCCACAACGGCGCCAATGGTATCGAGCTGAGGAAGATCACCCTGTGGGGCTGAGGTATATTTCAAACGAGTGGTCGGGATCCCGATACAAGCGCTGGAAGTTGCCCCGTTCATCCATTGACCTGATATATATTTGGCGTCCTTGAAATGTATGTTCGGCTTTTTTTGCTTTCGGAATGTTGCTATACACATGTGCCCTGACATGTATCGAAGACTTGCACTTGCCACCCTTTTGAAAGATACTTCAATCTTGGTTTTTCGTTTGTAATTATGATACTTATTTGTTGTCCCAGAACTTAGGAAAGCTGACTCCACGAGGAAGAAAGCAATTTTTAGATCAAGCAAAGGAAAGCTTTTACTGCCCCACGACGACAGAGTATGACTGCATGACCGCGGGTTGGCGTCTTGCATTTCGCTATCCTTGATCATGAGTTGGTCTGAGCTAGCCCTTTGGCCGATGCGTTTTGTTTTATTTATAATTCCCATGGCAGCAGCTCATTCAGACTCAGAGCATAGTATGACAGGCTACAGCTTATAAGTAACGCTGTCACTGCGAATGAACCGTTATCGTTACCGTAATAGTGATGAACATCGATGGTCCCCAGAGGCAGTTGGTCGTGCTCGGTGCTGGCGTCATTGGCTTGACCATCGGATACCTGGCAGCGACAGACCCAGATTTCTCGTTCAAGGTCACGATTATCGCACGGGACATGCCTGAGGACATGGATTCACAAGCATGGGCCAGCCCCTTCGCTGTGCGTCGCCTTCTTTCGTCAGCTGGACAGCACGTAATAGTCTGGTTACCAGGGTGCAAATTGGTCACCTATGCCAGCAGGAGGCATAGATCAACGGGTGTACAATTGGGAGCGGGTTTCCTTGTGAGTCTGCTCATCGCTATAGGTCCTGATCTATGTACTGATGATGTGGACCGAAGTAATAAGCTTTGGGATATGGTTCCGACCGGTTTGGTAAAGGTTGGTTGCACCTTGCGAAATCCCCCTCGCCGAGACTTACATAGCACCAAGAAACTACCGTCGAGGATCTATTCGAAGCAGGCTGGAAACCCGGCAAAACTTTGGTGGAAGGAACTGGTTCGTGAGGTGAGTAACCAGCCAGAGTGATTTAAATAACCTAAATCTTACGGTACTTCAGTTCCGAGAGCTCGATCAGTCTGAGATCCCAGAACCGTACAGGTTCGGAGTTGAGTTTTACACAATATCGGTGAACCCACAAGAATATCTCGTCTGGCTGAAATCGGAGCTTTCATCTCGCAATGTTATCTTTGAACGACGGCAGGTGAGAAGTCTGGAGGAGTTGCGCCACTTAGTTGGGACTCAGGGCATTCTAGTAAATGCCTCGTCGCTTGGTGAGCCCGATACACGCCAACCTGACTTGAAAGCAGCGATAATCGTAATATCTTAGGATCGCGGTCTATCATTGGGGTAGAAGATACCAAGTTATACCCAATACGCGGCCAGACGATCTTAGTACAATCACCGGGGGTACATGAATGTCTGTCTTCATGGGGTGGTACGTACCTTCGGACGCAGAAACATCTAAATCGCTTTGAACAGTACAACAGATGACCACCCGACTCAGGGAGGAGTGACCTACATAATCCCACGACCTGGAGCGACATATCCAAATACCGCGCTCTTAGGAGGCACGTTCCAGCCTGGAAATTGGGATACCTCTCTTGATATGGGCACTGCCCAGCATATATTTGAGAGCTGTGCACAGCTTGCGCCTTCGCTCAAGGACAGCAATGAAACTAAGATATTGAGGCATCAAGTGGGCTTACGACCTGCGAGGGAAGGCGGAGCACGGCTCGAGGTCGAGATTGTCGAGTTCCCTCTTATCCGCACCCATAACCTCGCTCCTTGGAGTCTAGCAGCTTCGGAGAGTGGCAGTATGCGCGTCGTGCATGCGTATGGTTTTGGGTAAGTAACGTCATTCAAAGATACGTCAGCATGCAAACGCATATTCTGTTGCAACAGAGGGGGAGGATACCAGGCGTCCTGGGGGGCTGCGGCTGATGTCTTGACTTTGGTCAAGTCATTGTCATTGACTAGCCCGGCCTAAGAAAGCTGGACCGCTAAGAATTATTCTTGATATTTACTGTAATTTGATACACAGCTGCAAATGCAGCGTACCAACAATATTATTATTAAATTCAATAGAAGAACACGACCACGTGACTGAACGCGTCCACTCTGTATATGGCTGTTTGGGTGGGCGAGTTTGCATGTCCCGCTCTGTGACACTAGACTTACCCCTCGGCGACGTTCAGGCCTGCCACTGCGGTCTGTACCAATCAATTAATCATGTCTCTCAGAGACCTCGGAAAGAACGATGTTTCGGAAGAAACTCAAGCCTTTAAGGACAGGCTCGCAAGTCAAGGTGGGTTGAGTCGCTGAATCACTGTGTCGGACGTAGCTCACAAGGCACCACGTAGACACCCAAAATGCAGGACTACGTACTTGTCTAATGAGACGCGAAGCGGAGCTGGAGGAAATCAAGGCATCACTGGACGAAACCCTTTATAAAGTCAGGCGTGTCTTGCTCGATCGTGTCATGGCCACTGCTAACTCCCTCATAGCTCAGTAAAGAAGCAGATCGCGTCTTCCTGTTGGAGAATGATCTTGCGACTCGTTCCTCTGAGCTCAAGACGGAACGCATCTCCCTCCGGAATGCAGAGCTCGCCCTGGAATCAGCGCAAGAGAAGCTCAAAGCCGAGGAGCGCACGAGGAAAGAGCTCGAGGCCACACTTGACACGATCTCGCTGCACTCGCAAGCGACCAACACAGAGCGCCAGTCCATCGAACGCGAGAAGCGGGCTCTCGAGTCCCGCGTACGCGAGTTAGAACGCATTGTACAGACTCACGAAGCACAAGTTACTACGTTAAATATTCCTCGCAAGGGTGGTAGGCCCCGCTCTTCCTCGGTCTCGAGCTTCCGTCTTCCAGCTGTCGAGCAGGAGTTGAGCGATACCAAAGCACAATTGGCTGTGATGGAGAGGAGTCTCCGTGCACTAGAGGATAAACTCGCACGAGCACATGACGATCTAGTGAAGGCAGAGAATGCGCGTATATCTGTCGACAAAGTCGGCCAGAAGCGTATTTCAGAGCTTCTATCGACCTTGGAACAGAAGGAGGAGGAAATTGAAGCACTGCAAGAGAATCGGAATTCTGGAGAGCGTGAGGAGGAGTTGTTGAAAAGGATTGATGAAGATGAAGCCAAGATCGCAGCCCTAGAGAAGTTGGTTGGCGAAAGTCAAGCTAATCAGGCGACTCGAGCCATGGTCAACAAATTGCAAAGTCGATTAAATGCAGAAACGGAAAAGTTGCACCGCACCGAAGAGCATCGAAAGGAATTACTTCAAGAGAAGGAGGAACTGGTCAGGCAGCGTGATGCTTCGCGTCGCGAGATAGCGCAGGGTCATCAACTCCTAAGGGCCAGTGAATGTCAAATCGGGGACTTGGAAACAAGGCAGGAGTAAGTTATCAACTTTCCCCTGCATTCCGCTCTAATTAACCGGATTTGTATTGATAGCCAGCTCCAGGCCGAACTTGCTGCTTTGCGGAGGCAGGCCGCCTACAAGCATGAACCTGAAACTGCAGAAGCGATGGTCATCGACCGTGTTCTAGACACCACTACCAATGCATCCACAGGGTGTTCTATGACCCAATCTGGAACACGGGATGGCGCTCCAGCATACGCTGACGAGTCTGCGCTCGCGGACCGTATCGAAACCTTGCTACAGGCCATTGATCGACTTCGTAATGAACGTGACGAACTCAAGCGCGCACTCGAATTTTCAGAGGTTGAATACCGCATCACAAGTGAAGGTTTCCAAGCCCGCATTGCAGTGCTAACGAAACAACTGTCCGAACGTCCAGATGAAACGATGATAGTTGAATCTGGGCCTAGGAGTCGCAGTATGGATTTGGCGAGGATGAAGCACTTGGCTTCGTGCGCAACCACCTTCTCTATCGTTATATCCAACCTCCAAAGTCATCTGGAGTTATCAGGAGGTTGTCTATCCACCGTTTGCGCCAAGCTCGCTTCTTCGGATTCCCGCTTACGCGAAACGCTTGCCCTGGTCGACCGGCAGAAACGATCCTTAGGTGCCAACGAACGAGAGCATGAGGTTCTTCTCCAGAAACTCGAAGCATTGGCTGAGGAGCTCTCTCGGTCAGAACAGCAACGCAGTCGCTCGTCTCACGAGCTGAGGGATCTACAAGCACGGATTGACACCCTGATGGCGCGGTGTAATGTTTCTGAGGTTGCTCGGAAGGAAGCACAGGACAGCCTTGCCCTGGTTGAAGAGCGGTTCACCACCCTCAGCAAATCTCACCAGGACCTCGAATCCAACCGCAACTCCCTCGCACTTCAGGTTACCAACCTGCAGGACGATCTTGTCCTCGCGCAAGACGAATTGGCCGATGCTCAGAATCGCTACAGCGCACTCCAAGCGCAGCAGTTATCTGACATGTCCACGTCGGAGGTTATGCATGCGCTCAAGGACTGCATACAAGAACTTGAAATGCGTGTTCTCCGTCGTACCGAGCAGATTGGTATTCACCAGCATGACATACGTCGCCTAGAGACCAACTTGAAGCTCCAGGAAGAACGCGTTGCGGAAATGACGTCGGAGCTAGAGCTTCTTGCTTCCCAGAAGGAGGCGATGGTTGAGGACTGCGCGGAGGCTAGGGAAGCCCGGGATGAAGCCATCCAGAATTTAGAAGCAGCCGAAGAGAAGGTAGAGGGACTCGAAGAGCAGATGCAGCATATTCAACGCGACAACGAGGCAGAGCTAGCTTCAATGTCATCAACGGTGGCGAAGCTGACTTCCGAGATCCACCAAGCTACAAGCCGTCTTGTAGCGTTGGAAGCTACGAATGCAGAGCTTATCCGTCAGCTCGATTCCCAAAGGGCTGAGCGTCAGCGCGTGGGCGACCAGCTGGACACTAGTGCAACTCACGCCCAGTCCGTGCAAGTGGACAACTCGGGCAAGGATGCAGAAATATATCAGGCCATAGTGGCGCTTGCCGTCGTGCACCGTGCATGGAAACGTTTTGCCAACCAACTGCAGGCATCCTGCCACCGTACAGCATCCATGCAAACACAGCTAGTCGCGCTTTCACAGGAGCTTAAACGCAAGAACGATCTCATCTTCAGCGCTGAGGAAGAAAAACGTATCCTACACCAGCAACTCGCAGACCTATCTGCAGCTTCAGAATTAGCGTCGAGCACCAACGCGGAGCAACATCGGATCTCTGATGGACTGCGCGAAGAGCTAGCGACGTTACGTGCACGCTTGCAGGAGACAACCAATGAACTATCAATCGCACGCGCAACATCTCAGGAACAGCAGGCACACCAAGAAGATCTGCAGCAAAGCCATGGCCTTCGAGAAGAGTTGTCCGAGCTCAAGCTTCGATTGCGTGACGCAGACTCTTTGCGAGCGTCGCTACATACGATGACCGAAGAAATGGCGGAAGCGAGACAGCTGCTCCAAGAAACGGAGGTTCGCCATGCCGAGGCCGAAGCAGAGCTAGAACAGCGTATCGCCGCAATGTCCCAGCGCTTGCAGCACCAGGATGAAGTCGAGAAGAAGTTCGTAGATGCGCAGACTGGACAGTCAGAAGAAATTGCTCTTTTGCAAGTGGAGCTCAGTGACGCCAAGGCCAAGCTCCAAGCATCACAGGAAAACTTCGCCGACCTTGATAAGCTCTATCAGGAAGTCGTGGAAGACTTCAGCAGAGCCAAGGAAGTCTTTGAGCATCGTCTCGCCGAGACGGAGGAGCGTATACACGGCTTGCATACTGATCATCAGAGCAGTCTAGCAGCTATAGATGCAAGGCACAGGCACGAGGTTGACTTGCTCGCCAGTAACCTGGAGGACCATGAACACGAGGTAGATGGACTACGCCAGCAACTTCAAGACGCATCTGAGGCCCACAGTCGCGCTCTTCGTGAAGAACTGAAGTCTCACGAAGCGCGTCATGCAAGAGCAAGTGACCTCGAGAGCGACCTTCGCCAGGCCATTGCTGACATGGGTCGGCAACTAGAGCAGGCAGAAGCCGAGTCTCATTCTCTGCAGGAGGAAAAGCAATCACTACAAGCCCAGATCCCGGTCCTTGAAGCCGAGATTCAAAGATCACTATCTTTGACACGATACTTGGAATGCCAGATCAGAGAAAGGTAACAAAGGTTCCTTCTTCACCCAACGATTACTCAAAGAACCTTGCAGCGAATCCGTGTGTGCATCGCTGGAGGGGAGCCTACAACAATCGCAACTGAGTCTCGCAGAGTCTGAAAAAGCCGGCAAGGCTGCTGAGCTCAGCCTTGCTCTCCAGGCAACTCAGCACGAAAGGGTACTCTCTGCACTTCGTCGTGAACTTGCATCTCTCCAGTCCGGACCCGACCTTCGTATCGCTCTTGCTGAGCTCGAAGAAAGACATCAGGAGATGGATGATCTCCTCAAGGCTAAGTGCCAGGAGATAGAGGAGTACGACGACCGAATCCTCGAGTGAGTTGCTCGACGTTTCGCACCCCGTGCGCGTGACTTAGCATCACTTCCCAACAGGACATTGAAAGTAAATAAAAAATTGACGAGCAAAGTGGATTCCCTGGCGCGCAAGGTACAAAGTTTGCAGGCAAAACTTACTTCCATGAAGAACCAACCTCAAGGACCGATGACAGAACCCGTAGCCCAACATGTCACTGTGAAAGAATCGTCATTACCGTATGTTCCGCCCGTTTCGCCCATCCGACCATCCCCGATGAATGCAGGAGCTTATCCTTCCCTTGATCCTGTGGTCTCTGGACCATCGTCGATAACCTTGAGGCCAAAGACACCAGACCCATGGCCGCAGCAAACTTTTACTCTGACTTCGTCGCACACCCCAGACCACAAGGGCAAGCCGTTTGAATTCAGCAGCGTGTCAGCTGGGAAGAAGCGCCCCGCAACTGATGACGATGAAAGGGATAGTGTCCCTCCAGAGGGTCATTATTCGACAGATGCATATTCCCGGAACGCATCTACCCCTCGTTTGCGAAGAGCGCAAGGACATCAAGTCGGCTTCACACCCGTTCGCCGGGCCTCCGAACGAAAGATTCTGGGACTACCATCACCAGGACGTCGAGCGCCTACGGCTGTTACGCCCTCTGAAGTTATTACAGACGTCACCAACAGTCCCAGGGAGCTCTTAATACACGGCGACTCTCAGGGAAAGAAGAGGAGCTGGCTGGGAAAACTCAGAGGTGGTGCAGTTTCTCAACCTGCTGCTAGCAATAAACCGTGGGGATCTCGATCAAATACCTTTGACGGACGATGACCCAGGTCGTGACAATCATACTGTAGCCCATCTTAAGTATTTGTATTGTATTATTCCCTTTGACAAGTTGTTGGTCCAAGTTGGGACCCTTTGATCAACTTCGTGAGGCGCTGGTGTTGTTTGTACCAACCTTGTATTCATCCTGGCAATCCCCTTGCATGACATCGGATGTTCTCCTCTATTCGTGCGTCGAGACACATCTATCCAGACTGGTCACTCGGTGTGCATGACGTGGACTGGGACAGTGGGGCTCTGCAAACCATTAGCTACACCCTTGATGCATCGGTAGTGGCGTTCGATCCATTAACCAGCTTGCTAGCTGTTGGTGAGCAGAACTGCTTTTAGATTGAATCATCCCCACTCAAGAGTGGGTTATGCAGGAACATCATGCGGGACTATTCGTGTGTTCGGCTCGCCAGGAGTCGAGGTGACGTTAGACCAAACAGAACCCCTGCGCGTCCAATTCCTCCAGTTCTCGGCCTCCACTGGCCAGATAGTCTCAGTCGGTCAGGACGCCTTTTTACTGTTTGATATATTGTCGAGAAGTTGAGTCAGTCGCTGATAGACGAACGCAACCGGTTGCACATCTGGTATCTGACTCAGATCAGTGACCGCGGCCCCCACCTACCACAGAAGACAGTGGTCTTCGAGTGTGCTATCAGGCAAGTACTACAGCCTATCATGGACTTTGGACTGAGCGGTGCCCCGCAGTGCAATTTCGCTTTCCCCATCACACACACACGTAAGCATGCTACCAGTACATGCTTCTGCTAGCTGCTAGTAACATCTGTCAACGATATGCTCATACGCTTCCAAGATCTTCATTGCCTTCCAAACAGGAGAGATCAGAGCATACGACCTTTTATGCCTTAAAGAGTCGCCTTATAGCATTCCCAACTTGTGGAGGTCCCATTGCCAGTGCATGTCACGCGCTGGGATGGATATTCCCTCGACACCATCATTGTAGGTTCATAATAGTGGATTGGACAAGCTTTCTAACGGGAAACATGGCTCCAGGGAGATACCCATGGATATTGTCCCTCACCCACGAGAGCTGAAATTGATGTTCATCGTCTTCGGAGGTATGTTCCAGATTGCATGACAATTGTATCTCGCGCTCACCTTCAGACGTCAGGGGGAGTGGTGCAGTGTGACTTGGTCAGATCTGCCGTCTATTATACTGTCATCAAATTTGACTGGTTCCCAGGTAAACCGAGATCTAATTTGCGCATATGAACTCGTTATCCCTGCTGGTGCACCGGGAGGAGGCGGGTTTGAGTCTCAAGTGCGTGACACCTTGGTGCATTACATGTCACTGAGATCCTGACAGGATCTTCTAACTCATCGCCGACCACTGGCAACGTCACTTGCATTCCATCCTGCTGGTCATTTTTTCGCAGTTGGCTACATGGATGGTTGTATCGCCTTTTGGGCGGTCGAGGATGGGAATCTGCCATTGCTTGTCATGACTCTAAACGACACGGACGTCAATGCCGTCGACGGCTCGAAGATCGAGCACCGTCTGGATAATCCTTCAGCAGATATTTTTCCATCAGACACTCGGGATCCTATTTACAAACTGGTGTGGTGTGGTTTTCCGAACTCAACCGATCCCCGAGGCGGAGACACGGCACTCCTGGTCCTTGGGGGCGGGTTTGCTGGGGATGATCCAGGACTTGTGGCGTTTTTGATGCCCGCGTTTGACTCACCCTCACCCCCCACGGATGCAACAGGACTTCACTCTACCGTACGTGATGCGATGAGAAAGTGTCTCGTGCCTAAAAAGGAGGCGTTCTATCCGTCCGACAGCGTTGTTCGCGATTTCTTTGTCATCCCGCGCGACAACCCCTACTTTTCTGGCTCATGGGACCCAGTTGACATAGTATGGCTCTGTGGCCCTCCTGACACGTCGGGCGTGGAGGCATATGAATTTCCACCCCCTCACTTCTTCAGCATCCCCCAACCCCCCACGCCCGATCAGCGTGGTTCAATGGATATAGAGGACCACCTCTCATCATTATTGGAAGAGATGAAGATCAACCAGGTTCCTACGCGCCTCCACTTGCCAGTTCCTTTAGCGAGCGCCCGCAACGGTGTCACCGGAGCTTTCGTCATGAAAATTCAACGCGAATCAAGCGATATGTTACTGGCATCTTCGACCAAACAACATTCACTGCCGCTGAACGGCGGATGCGCTTGGATCGATGGAGCGAAGCTCTCACAGGCAAAGCTTGCGAAGGTAGACCTCATGGTATCTATGTCATGCACTGTGTTAAATACGCCATCAAAAGTATCATCCGCGTCAAATTCTCATTACGACCCATCGGAATAGCAGCGTTCATTTTCACGACATCTCCCCGCAGCTCCTTATCAGCACCGAAACCTCGCCTGTGACGAAAGACTTCCCGCAACCCCTTCATGACCTAACGATCAACCTCGGCACGGTGTTCCAAGACCCTGAGCTATGTGAATTACTAAGAGGAACCAATGGTTCTCCTGAAATATGCTCGGTTCAGTTGGCCCCGGAATCATTGGATTGTTTGGTAACACTGAAAACAGGTGCTGTCATTTATTCTCTCTCCTCTAAAGAAGAAAGCAGCAAACCTCGAGAAGCGAGTGACAAGGAGATAATTTTATTGAGACATCTTCCTGAACAAGATGGGAGCAAATTCCATCCATATATGATGTTGCATCAAGGGACGAGTGTCACGACTGCATCATCCCTATGCGATATTGGTCAGTCAATGCGTTGAGTAATATTTATCACTTACACGTCTCCCAGGTTTCTTTGCTGTGGGGTACAACGATGGTTCCCTGATCATAGTCGATCTTCGCGGACCATCGATATTGCGACCTACCCAAGAGCAATATCTACGAAAGAAGCATTTCCAGCTAGATCATCGAAATGGCTTGGATACAGTCGTCTCTTTGACTTGGACTATCTCAGGCTTAGCTTCCGGTAAGATAAATCAAACCCACCAGTTGAGGATTTCTGTGACTCTGCGAGCAGACCTCGAACTGGCGGTCAGACTGGTTGCCATTCATGCCTCTGGAACTACGGATATCTACAAGATGGCCCGCTCGCAAGGCTCAACGACATTTGCCATCACGGGCGTTGCCGCTACAGAAACTTTGCCAAACCCATTGCCTCGTTGTTCATTTGTCCTTGACTCTCAAACGGGTGCACCGCTGTATGCAAACGGGGCTTGGCTGGCTGCCTGCTTGCGATCTTCAGGCGCGAAATCCAATGGATGCCTCTGGGTGACAGTGAGCGCGACCGGTGCACGATGTATCGCAGGCATCACTGGAGACCGAGTTGGTAAAGTGGACTGGGATAGGAAACATCACGTCCTTGGCGCGCAAGTTATTGAACGCAATAGTGAGTTCTTGCAACCCACGTCTCAGACCTGATACTGACCTGTGCTCCCTCTCAGGCTCCCGCGTGCTGGTTGTATTCACTAACAAAGGCGAAGCTTTGGTGTACTCCCTACCCTACCTGGAGTTCCTTTATACAACCCCCCTCTCAGTGAGACCGAAAGGGTAGGAGCGTCCGTTATGTTCAGGCGTTCTTTACTACACATTTTCTAGCCCGGTCTCGGTGGATGATACCGGTGACTTCGTATATTGCGATGAGATAACAGGTTTTGGCGTAGCGGCCAAGCTCACGTTGGCCACCTTGCACAAAGGTCGTCGTGTCTACGATGATCTATTGATAGATCTTATGAGGTTGGCAACGGCAGTACCACCTCAACCTCAACCTATTTCCATTGGGCCAGCTTCACTGCTTGGTTCGTTGTTCAATCCGCTGAAATCGTTAACGGGAGAACAGTTAGACACCATCCGTATGTCATTTTTTAAATCTCAGGATACTTTCTAAGATTCCACCTCAGTCGCCGGCCCGAATAGGCCTATTCCAAAGCAACAAGCAACACCTCACTCAGGAGATGCGGCGGGTACCAAAACCCCAAATTGTGGCCCTGGCGCCTCTAAGTCGGACAATGTCGAAAAGACGCCCTCTGACTTGTACAGCAAGCTCACTGCGGCGGTGGCAGAGCGAGGGTATGATCGTTTTACCCAGATGCCAATATTATGTTTTATCCCTTTTCTTTTAGAGAAATGCTCGGGGATTTGGAACAGCGTCTTGACTCAATAGGTCAGGGATCACGAGACATGGTTTCCCAGGTAGTTACCATAATCCAAGAGTAGAAGCAGGACATATACTGACAAAATCTCCAGGCAAAGAGGCTTGCTACAGAGCAGGGGGCTAAGAAGTGGTTTGGTTTTTAATGTTCCTTGACCAGACGTAGGGTCCATAGATAATATTGCATGTGTGGGTGGGAAAAGATGTACAGCATGGATGCTTCCACAACCAATTCCTGCCAGGTCAACCAGATGTCTTCCGCTGTAAGTCATCGGCCCGAGGCAACTGTCGCAATAACTCCCGCATCCTCGTATTTCTGAACAGGTGTTCGTCTGCCCATGTCCCCTTGGCGGCCTCGACCGCAAACAGTCCCAGATCGTTTATGGGAGTGAAACGCGAGGGAATCATAGTCGAGATGATCGGACCAGCGATAGCGTCAAATGCTCTGGCAGTCGAGGAACGAATGTTCACCCGATCTAATGGATGATCCTTGGATGGGAAGAAGTAAGCTGGCCGCATGATATGCATCCTGATGTTTTCTCCAACAGGGAGGTCTAGCAATGCCTTTTCTGTGCGTCCCTTTGATGCATCCAGTGAGCAAACCTGCATCAGCATAAAGGAGTGTCAGCCAACCTTGATCCGCGCGAATAAGAGGCTGCTTTTCTCCGTCTGGTCTGCGCCTTCACCGGATATGAAGACAAAAGTGAATGGACCAGCAGTCCTGGCCTGCGTGAAAGGTTGGATTTGTTTGACGAACGTCATGGTGTAATCGTGAGTGATCTTGGTGTACTCTTCTTCGGAGAGCCCGACTGAGCTCTTCCCAAGAGCCCAGATGCAGGCATCATGCTCGCCAAGACGAGCAGGAAGGTCTGATGGGTAGTTGAGGAAATCTTGAAGAACGATCACTTCTGTCTTGTCGTTCTGTGGGATGTCCATCCATGTGGGGAGGGCACGCCTGGAGAGCACTGTAATTTTTGTGATGGCTGCATCTGTGATAGCCTGACGAAAGATCTGTATTCCAGCTGAAGAACGCATATCCCACTGGTCAGCGCCATCGTTGAGAAGCCAGTAGCCAGTCGTAGAGACTTGCCTGCACCAGTGACTCCAGTGAGAATCAACTTCATTAGTATGCGGACTCGGTGTGCGAGGAAATGTTAAGGTTGAATCTCGCTGTTTTCTAGAGGATGGTGACCGGGGTTGCAGGTCTTATACCATGCGGAATTCGGCATCAACTTCATGATGGTGAACACGCAACCTAAACGGCCAAGGAGCAATCTCGTAAGACAGCGTTATCTGGTGGCTGAGCGCTGGGCAAGGGTGGTCCTGAGAGACTTGATATGATGGAACACGCGTGTACTAAGTAAAATTTACGAACTCGACTTGACAATTCCGCAATGCTGATGAGATATACGACATGTCGTTTTGGCAAACAATGCCGAAGAGCAAAGTTTACACTCCGCCGCGATCTCAGACTCCAAATTTCGAGTTCCGATACTGTGCCGGTGTCGGATCAGTAGTGATGCATGCACTCAACAAGACGGAGCCTTGGTTCCACAGGACGTCCTCAACTCGGGAGCGCGACACATGGGGATCACTGGGGACTCAAAGTCAGCAATGTAATCATGACTTGCATACCGTGCTATGGCAGGGACAGGGGACATGAAGAGCCTGCATGGTCCTTCGCTCTTGCGACCTGCATGCCTCGCTCCACCACTGAGGGATCGTCCTACAGGCAAACTTCATTTTTGTTCCTCGACGGCAAAGACACTGTCAGGAATAATGATTCGGAATACGGGAGCCAGTCAAGCCCTTGGAAAGCTGGATGCACACTTACATCCTTGCCAAAAGCTTGAAGCCTGAGACCTGAGGCCTGAGGTTACAGTCATTTGTATATTGGTGTAACGTCACTTCAATCATTGCCCGGTTTTAAAGTGGCAGTCACCACTTGAATATAGCAATATATATCAGCTCTAACGAACAACTATACATTGCCATGGAGGAATGGCTGCAAATGGTAACACAGGATTGCACCCTTGAGCCTTAATCATGAAGTCCTGAGCAGAGAGAGGTTAAAGAGATAGTGAGAACGACGGAAGTGATCGGCCTCTTGGGACGACAGAAGTAAGTCTGTGTGTGAACGATAAACGCTAGTCGAGCTCGGCGGACGACGGTGGTCAGAGTGCTAATCTCATGTGGCTTGGGACGTCTTTCTTCGAGGGCCAGCAGTAGCCAGACTGGGATGGAGTAAAACGGGAAGCATTCTTCGGCTCTTTATTGGGGGAATGCGTGGTTGCGAGCGATGATCCAGTCAAAGGGCAGGCAGAAATACGACGGTGCTAGGCGACTGCTATGATGGCAGATGGGCCAATCATCTGGAACATGAATTACTGCAAGGTTCGACTCGGAGGCAGTGCTCGGCATCTGCCGGAGCTACCCCAGTTGTTGCAGTCAAAGCAAGTAGTACTCTGTTGCATGCATACCTCAAAGCACTAACATTAATACTCGAGCACGACGTTGGCCGCCCCCCGCTTGTAATATCTTCACCTCTTCCACCCTGAAATCTAGAAAGAATGGCAACATATGACTCTCTACATCGCCAGTGCAGGACACTCGAGTCTCTTTTTGATTCCAAGCTAACGTCATATGCCCGTCTCGCATCTTCCATAGCGAAGAATCAAGACGATGTCGAGGCATCGGGATCGCGAGAGCGGTGGCGCGACTTACAAGGCGAAGTTGAGGACCTCCTCGAGAAGGCAAGCACTGACCCCGTCTTCGACCACAGTAACTTACCTGGCTGCGCAGCTCAAAGAGACTAACGATGCATTACTTGCACTCTCCAGCAATCCTGATTCCATTCCATCCCAGTCCATGTCTCGCGCCATACAACGGCACCGAGAAGTATATCAAGACTATGCACGGGAATTGCAGCGGACCAAGGTTTGCGCCCACACATCATTGTCTCTTATGTGTTGACTTGCGGCGAGATATTTCAGACAAATGCACAGCATGCCCTCGAGCAAGCGAATTTATTGACCGGGGTTCGAAACGATATAGAGTGAGTAAATTTTGCTTCTCTGCTCTCATAAACCAGTGTTCACCCTGCTCCAGTGCATACAAATCCTCAGCCGCGGACTCCTTACTGGCAGAACGGGGGCGCATCGACAGCTCGCACCGAATGACAGACGATATTCTTGAGTGAGTTTCCTGTTGCCCCTGCTCCATGACACGTTATACTCATCATTCCCATAGACAAGCATACGAGACAAGAGCAGAGTTCTCTCGTCAGAGCTTTTCCTTGGCTGGAATCAACACACGTATGACAGGCGTCATCAGCAAGTCTCTTCCGCCTTTTCGTCCTCTCTACCACTGACTTGCTTTCCGTAGATACGATGCCAGGAATCAACAATTTGCTGGCCATGATTAAGACCCGAAGGAGACGGGACTCTATCATCATTGGCGTTATAATCGCTGTATGCTTACTATTACTCTTGAGTTATATGACCCGCTAGTGGATTTCCTTCTTACATTTCCTGTCTTAATTCACGAACTTAATTGCTTGAAGGACCCCTCACCAGGAAAATCGAACCAACCAAAGCCAGATCGGCATTTGTCTGGTATCAAGGAGATTTTTCGACGGCTTTCTTTGAGCGCAACGAGCTAGTGCTGTGGTTTCCATTCTGAAATTCCTTCCAATTCTTCTCCAGACGCCTCACAACACCCCAATTTCCCTCGCTCCCATCTTCTGTCCATGTTGTTTCCACAGACCATCCCTTGACTTCAGCCACAATAAGCACCATGTCCCACGTACGTTTGGCACATTGATCAACAAGATGGTAATCAGATTCAACCAATATCCGGTGGGGAGAACAAGCAGCGATCAGCGACCTGTGGCTTGGCGAGCGCCCGTTGATAGCGGTCGACAGAGACATGTATACATTTATGTGACGTTTCTGTGTACGGTTTCGTTCAACGCTGTCGTCAGATATAAAAGGGTTACCTCTATTGTTTGCCACATCTCTGGACTGATACCGCAACTATGCAGGTCGATGCTTATTTGCAGCGACCTGGGACCATGTTTCTTATGCATTCGATCTAGCAAATCCAAAGTAGCCTGGTGAGACTTGACGCTGTGAATACTAACATTACGCCCAAGTTCGACTGCGAGATCGATTTGTGGTTCAAGGATAGCTAGCTGGTGCTCCAGAGGGACTGAGAAAGGAGTCAATTCTCGCAACGAGGCAAAGTAGTCAATGGGGACCCGAGCGGCGCGGTCCAGCCCGACCTCTCCTAGCATAGCATGTGGAAAGGCAGAGAGGTTTTGACGCAAGTCCGCGAGGACGTCCGCTAGCGAGACGGGATCTGGTAGATGAGGAAGCAATCTCCCAAACATCTCCTGCTGTGCGTCTGAAGGCGAGAAGAGTCGTCGGTAGTGTTCCTCGCTTGAATAATAGGACTTCAGCGATATCCAATGCGAGAACCAGGGATGGTAGCCTGATACCACTGAATCAATCACTAATAGGAAAGTATGGGCGGGATGGTGCAGTGCAGTGCTGACCGAAGCATGGAAGGACCTTCTCTGGATATACTTTAGCTAGATCCCGCACGAGAAGCTGGTCAGCCTGCCGAGAAGACATGGCGCAGATAGTTATCGAGAGGTTGTTCATCGCCTCTGTAGTCGCTACTGAGTCCGTGGGATGGCAATGAACATCGACGACGTGGCGCAGAATGTCGAGCGATGGCTGAGGGGCGGAAGGTCGTTCAGCGCTCATCCCAGCACTTGGTGACAACGAGACAGTGATAAACTAGCTAGGGTCGCTGTACGTGGTTGGAGGTCTGTGCACGTGAGAGTTGTTCCAGTTTTGAGTCTTTGACTCAAAGTCATCCTACATCAATCTGAAGTTCTGAACTCATGCTTGGCTTTGCTCAATCTGCTCGGGACACAATTAGAAAACGGATTAAGTTGTTCAACTTATATTCCTTCAGAGAACCGAACATGCAATCCGGACTGGACATTTCTCCGCCCATACATCGGTGGATGAAAGATTCGCTGGATCGGACTGCTTTCCATAAATCGCTGCGGGTCCTTGGTGTGTGCGTGCCAGTCTCCAGGGTTAATACTATTTTGAAGTCCGAGCAGTTGAAGAGGTGCGTCGCGCTCTCGTAGTCACATCCTAACAAATGCTCAGGGATGGTTTCTTCTGCTCTCAAGATACATAATAGATTTACCCAAGATCCATAGCGTAGTGTGGGATCCTTCTGGGGAAAAGGATCGCCGAATCGTTTTACTGAAAGTCACGGAAGAAGGTGCGAATGGAATGTGTTATACAAGGTGTAACCAAGACAACTTCTCTACAAGCTAGCTGCCTTGTCACCGGAAGCACGGTCATTCTTAAAGGAACAATGTGCTGACCTCGCAGAACATATGATCGACCTGAAGTACGACTACTGGACCGCTGGTGCGTGGATGTCTCTGCTCTCGGAGTTGCGCACCAACCGATCCGGATGCAGATGAAATTCTGCAGTCTGTACTCCCTGAGGCGCTTTGTGATGACTCACCGACAGGTTTCTCCATCACCGGACACATCGGTGAGTGTTTACTTATACACCCTTCCGGGCGTTTATCAATGCCAATGATTACAAGCACACATGAATCTCAACCAGAAGTATCTACCATTCAAACATCTTATAGGGCAAATTATTCTGGACGCAAGTTTTTGACTACTTTTCCCTGACATAGAAGCTGATCGTAGTCCCAGAAAAACCCCACAATCACGACGGTCGTTAACAAACTCGACAGTATTGACACCAAATTCCGCTTTTTCAAGATGGAGGTGCTTGCTGGAGAACCTAATTTTGTTGTTGAACATGTGCTTTCTGCTATTGGGCTAAATCTACCAAGTTTCTGACGTTTTCCACAGCGCGAGTCAGATTGTCGCTTCACTTTCGATTTCTCAAAAGTGTACTGGAATTCTCGGTTGCACACTGAGCATGATCGTCTCGTGCAGCTTTTCCAGCCAGAAGACGTAGTCGCGGATGTTTTCGCTGGCGTCGGTCCCTTTGCCATCCCAGCTGCCAAGAAAGGTTGTGCTGTGCTTGCCAACGACTTAAATCCGGACAGCGCGCACTGGTTGACGAAGAACATAAGCGCCAATCATGTATGTCGCTAACATGGCGCCGGCGCCACGTGCTAACGTGCTGTCAAGGTTTCTGACCTCGTCCGCGCTAGCTGCGAAGACGGTCGTGACTTTATCCGAAATGCCGTCTTTGGAGCACTGCAGAATCCATTCCCTGCATACCCAGGACCGAAGTTGAGTAAGATGCAAGAGAAGCGTCGTCGCAGACAAGAACAACAATCAACTGGTACAAACCCGCCTACCATGGAAAGCCCTCTTGCGCCGAATGCACCGTCGCGGAAAGAGGTCACGCAATTCGTTATGAATTTGCCGGACTCTGCCTTGCAGTTTCTGGATGTGTTTCGAGGAATTTTAGCGCCATTGGCCGAGCCCGATGGGCAATTGAGCGGAATTTACGGTACAATGCCTATGGTTCATTGTTACTGCTTTACACGACAAACAGACGCGGATAAGGCTGAGGCAGATATCAGACTGGTAAGCAGAGGTTGCTTGGTATATGACCGCGTCTGACGACAGCGTATTTTTGTAGAGGGCAGAAAATAAAATTGGGGCCAAGTTGGAGGAGGTCGGATTGTACTTCGTGCGATCAGTGGCCCCGAACAAAGACATGTACTGCATTAGTTTCAGGCTTCCTCGCAAAGTGGCCTTTGCGCGGTGATGAGGGGGACTGCTTTGGCATAGCTTAGACTTGCCGCATACATAGTTCGGCTGAAGCTGAAGACCTGTGCTTAGATAATCAGTCAAAGCAGTTTAACCCCGCACTGGTGCTGTACCACAAAAACTTACCTCTCCCTGTTTCTAGTCCGTAGAGTTGCAGCAGACCTCCTTGGTGAAGCCTGCGTAACTGTTGTCACATCTAGACTTCTATTCCCCTCTTCTTTATAGAGATACCCCTACTAGACGTTAATCCGATAGACCACGGCACTTAGAGCTATGTCTCCACTTTCTTCCGTTTTATCAACAGTCCATTGTGACGCCCAGGATGGTCCTTCGTCGCTCACCGGGTCCGCCTTGACGAGCGTTCGAAATGCTGTCGCAGTTCCCGAGAGCGAGTTGAAGCGATGGAGGCGCGTCTTTGATGCGAACGCGAATATCGTGACCGATGGTCAAAAGTGAGTTGTATTGTTGGCAATTCTTCGCGCCGAATTCTCATGCCACGATAATATTTGCGCAATGCCAGATTCCTTGACCGCGAGAGCTTCGTCAATGCTATTGCGCCGAGGGGTGACTTGACTAAAATAGGTCGTGCACAATTCGCCATTTTGTTCCGCGTCGCCGACGCCTCGAAGCGGGGCTTGGTTTCATGGGAAGATTTCACAGTCTTTGAGACTCTTCTCAAACGTCCCGACGCCGATTACTGGATAGCCTTTCAGTACTTCGACGTGTGAGTGGGAAAGTTTTGTTCTCTTGCATAACCCTCACGTTACTTCTACCCCCAAAAGTGATAACTCTGGGACCATCACTTTTGATGAATTCAAGAACGTATTCACTGCCAATGTTGGCTCCACTTCCATTCCTTTTGACTTTGATTGGTAAGTCGGCCCTTGAGTGGGAATGTATTCTTAGCTTACCTTCGACAGTGATTGGGTTAAGTTGTACCTAGGGAAGAAGAACGGAACACACGTACTTGGATGTTGGTACCTCTCCACTATTATGTCTCCTTGCTGAGCACGCCTACTTCCAGATAACGAGTTCACTCAGCTAATGAAGGGGCTCCAGGGAGAGCGCGTGCGTCAAGCTTTCAAATACTTGGACAGGGACCAGGACGGTTTCATTAGGCCAGATCAGTTCAAGCAGATTATCCTTGTGTGTATACTTGCTGTTGTCGAAGCTTCAGAACTCAGATCCTCGTAAATAGGAGATTGCAGGGCATAAATTATCAGATGCGGTGGTGGAGCGCTTACCTACGCTCTGCACGCTCACTCCGGGTGGTCGCATATCATATTCCGAAGTCGCGGCTTTCCATAACGTCGTCAGAGGTGAGTAACGTTGGGGTAGTCACAGGGCAAATGCTAACGGTGCGGAATGGTATCTTAGAGATGGACATGGTAGAACGGTATGTAATCTACTTATGAAAAGCTTCAAGGGTATCTGAGTTTGTGACAGTATCATTCGGGAAGCAATTGCGAAGTCGAAAGACGGTCGAATAGACCAGTCCGATTTCCTTAACCACTCCGCCGCAAGTTCTCGCTATGCGTTATTCACTCCTATGGAAGCTTCTATTATTTTTCACTTCGCGGGAAGGGGGAGCGGTGACAAGAGACTTGCTCTGGTAGAGTTTGCGCAGTTGTTAGACCCTCGTTGGACCGCGCCGCACGAGGAACCACAAACTAAGAGCATGAGCTCCGGGCGCTCGTTCTTACAGTCGTTCTTGCACTCGGCGTACAATTTCGTCCAAGGAGGTAGGCATTAATGCGCATGGAAGTAGAGGCCGCTGACTGGTCAATAGGAATTGCGGGAGCATCCGGAGCGACTATCGTGTATCCAATTGATATGGGTAAGTGGACGTCGCTGTATAGTCCCGTTACCATAATGCTGATACACACTCACAGTGAAGGTGCGTCCCATAGTCACTTTGTTGTTGTCGGAACACTGGGAGTTTGACCTGGCATGTTATGTAGACTCGGTAAGCCTTTGTTTGCCTACGCTCTATCTTCGATTAATCAGCTTTATTGCAGCATGCAAAATCAACGGAGTACAGTTGTTGGTCAAATGTTGTACAAGAACAGCATGGACTGTGCTCAAAAGATCTTCCGTAACGAAGGATTTCTCGGATTCTATCGCGGCCTCGGCCCACAGTTGATTGTGAGCAGTTTCCTTGCGATACCTGCAAGACAACTGACGTCAATGGCAGGGTGTCGCCCCTGAAAAAGCCATCAAGTTGACTGTGAATGACCTCGTCCGGGGGCGGGCTATGGACCCTGAAACTGGTCGCATCACACTTGGTTGGGAACTGATTGCCGGTGGTACTGCTGGTGGTTGCCAAGTGGTACGCTCCATTGTTAGTGCTCCGTAGTGACCATGCTGACCCTAGCAGGTGTTCACAAACCCTTTAGAAATTGTGTATGTGATTCAGAGAGTTGATTATATGCTAATGTTGATAACTTTTAAACAGCAAAATCCGACTACAGGTACAAGGTGAAGCTGCCAAGGTAGAGGGTGCTGTTCCTAAGGGCGCCGTTCATATCATTCGGCAACTGGGCTTAATGGGTTTGTACCGAGGAGCAAGTGCTTGCCTTCTCCGCGACATCCCATTCTCGGCGATCTACTTCCCTGCATATTCGCATCTTAAAAAGGATGTCTTCCAGGAGGGTTACAACGGGAAGCAGCTCAGCTTCCTTGAGACCCTTGGTGCAGCCGCCATCGCGTGAGTTCGACTCAGGTTTTTGCAGTCGGCTTGATCTCAGTCTGAGCCCACCAGAGGTATGCCGGCGGCCTACTTGACGACTCCTGCAGGTCAGTGCCATGTGAAACACTTTGGAACCCTGTTGACTTTGAGCAGATGTTGTGAAGACTCGCCTTCAAGTGGAGGCTCGCAAGGGTCAGACCCACTACAAAGGTTTATCTGACGCATTTGTGAAGATATGTGAGTTCCTAGGTCTATTTCTAGAGCCAAATTGTGATGAACGGTGGCAGATCGAGAAGAAGGCTTCAAAGCTCTGTACAAAGGTGGCCCAGCGCGTGTCCTGAGAAGTAGTCCTCAATTTGGTTTCACATTGCTTGCGTACGAGTATTTGCACAAGGTATGCACTAGCATTAAGAGCTGAACCCCTGGCGCTCATCAAATGTTTTTTTTTTTTTCATATTTAGTTCTTACCTGTGAGCATATACGGTTCAGAAAACTGTCTATGACTAATCAGTATCCATGTTCAGTACCCCTGGGAGGAGAAACCGCCACAAGTACAGACGATGCTAACCTCGCGACAAGACGACATGGCAAGGACCCGCGCCCGGAATGCCTTGAAAATCTTACTTGACGTCCATGGCGATTTTGGGCGCCGTGCAGCGGGTTTCAGCCCTCCTCTCATAGCCCCATCTTCAGGGAAATCGGCGTGATGCATGGCACCGGAGAGGCTGTTGGCACATTTACGTCGTACTTGTTTTCGTGTGCTTATCTGCTATCCCATCTATCCGTTTGAACGATCTAGGCATTAATTTTGCTGTGATAACTACTGGCATTGCGCAGTCGCATGTTAACTCAGGGTTCTATTCGGCTCCAACATACAGGAACTCATGTCACCCGCCGCGGTCTTAAGTCGAGATGAAAATGAATGAAGAGCACTGTAATCGGAATGATTAGGCCTAGGTCCTGGCGACATGCCCGGAAGCTTGATTGATTTGTTCCTGTATGTTGAGCCGAATATTCTGAACCTGACAACAAGGGACGAGTTACTACTTACCAATATAACTCGCGTCAAACTAGCGTGTGATAGTAATACCTCGAGGCCTCGCTGGACAAATCCTTCAAGTATTACTGCACTTCAAGTCCGACCAGCTTTCTTCAAGTTGTTCTTCTTTCCTTGACCTTACTGTGTCATTGACATTAATTCCCTGAAGGTCACCCTTGAATCCTAATGCCCTTACGTGAAGTCCAGTTCCCCTTTGATGCGGAATCGCTGAAGAGTGGGAAGGAAAAAATCCTCATCTTCTTCTCGTCAAGGATGGCTGAAACCAACTTGCTGTGGTGTCCCGTGGGTATCGGATCGACGACGACGTTATAACTGGTTCTGCGACTGAATATTGAAGCGTACGACAACAGGACTGTGTTGCTGTGGAAAAGCTGATCGTCGATACATTCGGCTCGGAGCACGGACCCTCCGCTGCTCTAGTTTACGTCGGTCAGAGATCAGTGTACGTGTGGTTACGGATGACTTGACTAGAAATGGCTGATTTTGACGTTGTGGATCAGGTGGAAATCGCCCGATAACATCTTCCGCAAGGAACCGTGGAACGTTACATCTATCCCAACCATCATCAAGCTAACCAATGTAGGTATTCGCTCTTGTGAGACGTCCCGTCTGAATTCCAAGACTGGCAGGCCGGGGAAGAAATCGGGCGACTGGTCGGTGGACAGAACTTGATATCAGAGGAGCTCTCTTCGTTCATTCAGTAGCCATCCCGTGGTTGTTCCCCGTGGCATAAATATCCATCCTGTGGACACCGGATCTCATTAACCAAGAGAGAGCTTCCAATCCGGACAAATCCAGCCTCTGGAAATAGGGGTGGCAACGGTATAGATCGCAGATTCGGACCTGACACAAGGCTCCTACTACCACCTTTACACCACTCTTGGCAAGGTCTCGCACGCACTTCAGTGGCCATACTTAGTCAAGCTTACCCAGTAGTGGTCGGCAATCGCGTACATCGTGCTGCTCAGCCATCCATACCATCCTGCATGTCGTTAATATTGCGAGTCATCCGGTCTTTGCCAAACACCTTGAGGAGGAGTCATCGCTTCCGCGCGTTCCCCCATCCGTTGTTCCAATTCGAAGGACTGTCATTATGACTGTGTACGAGTGCATTGAGAATTGCACCAATCTTGCTTGTGGGGACCGAACATTGCCGCTCAATTCCACCTCCCCCTGTACATGTGTATGTATGGCTGCGGAATCTCGCACTGGGTTCAAGGGACGTTACTGCGTCGGATTTGATCATGGGGATCCTCCCTGTGGTTGTTATGGCATCGAATATTCTATGATACCACCCCAATACCATCCTGTTGGACTGGATGGAGGATCCTTAGTGCATTATCACCTCCGTGGATCGGCGGTATGACTGTCATCCTCTGCGTTCCCATTAATTGCCGGTCCTTTCATATTCCCATCTACAGGAACTTACAGCAACCTCTTCGAACTGCACTAGAGTGCCATTGGTATATAATCGAGTGTGTCTATGTGACTCCCTTCCCCTCAGAATACGTTGTCCTCTCTCAGTTCATTAACACAATTTTCCACATGCCTGGCCTCAACCTCAACCCTGCTTCCATCCTTGTGGTCGAACACCGCACTCCTGAGAGTTTCCTTTCCGTGGCTTACCCAACACTTCTTCGCCACGAGCGTTCCTCTAATATCGTGTTGGCTCCTGCTCTCAAGCAAGTCAGTGCAGAAGCTGCGCTAACAGGATGCCAGTTTGTTACACATCCCGAAGTTTCACTTGACCTATCACCAAGTGACGGTCCCAACGAATCATTGTGGTTGACCCTCTGGTCAACGTCCCCTGGGAACACTTGTGATTTGGAGATGGTTTTGGCCTGCCATCGCTCAGGACAAAATGACTTGCCAGTCTTTTTGTGGTCACCGCAACCCAGATTGCTGCTTTCGCCTCAGTGGTTGACCTCTCGCGTTTCCCCTCTCGCTGAACGCCTGGTTTCTTGTGTTCCTCCGACACGCGTCTTCTCCGTCTTTGGCGCTACTCTGCTTGTCAAGGCTTTCTGCAAGTCCTGGACAACCCTGACTGGCTTCCAAATAGAACCCGAGACATTCTATTCAGCATGCTTTACATACTGCACCAAAGAAACTATCACCGACTCTCCTGATGATCATCTGTCGGTCAGGCACTGCACCCGACGCGCAATATCCTCAGATATCGAAGATGTTGCACGATTGTGCAAAGAATTTGCGGACGATTCGGTATGTCACCATTGCATGCTTCCTATGCGTCCTCGGGCTCATACATCGTTCCACCCAGATATACTTCCCCCTGACCATCGAGCGTGCTCGCGTGGAGGCTGAAGCACTTATCTCCAAAGGTCAAATTTGGTTGTACGAGGTATCGGGCGCAGTCGCGGCCATATGCGCGGTTACACGAACCTCGCTGAATGTCTCAGCGATTACTAAAGTCTACACCTGCCCAAACTGGAGGCGTCGCGGCTTTGCTGAGCACCTGGTGCGTCATGTCACTCGCAAGTAAGTATGATGGGTCTTATTTGCCATGCGCTCATTACTGAACAACTTTGAACAGGCTGTTTGAGTGTGGCAAAGGAAGTGTTGTTTTATACGTGGGACATGAGAACAGCGCCCGTCGCGTTTACCATCGCGTCGGATTCGTTGGACTCTTGGACCAGGAGAAACCAGAGGGTGTGGAAGACGCCTTGGAACTTGGGTTCATTGGCACAAACCGTGGACACTGGTGATCAGTTAGCTGTGATGACCTTCCATCTTTTTAGACATAAAATCCAGACGCACAACAGTTACCTCACACATCATTTGTATTCCGTCACGCTCGAGATAAGTAATAGCATCATTTGAACTTGTAGATAGTAGATACCGATTTAATACCGATCTGTGTGCTTGAATGCATGCGACGCGAGTTCGGCTCCGATAATGCATGTTGAGTGCTGTCATACGGGGGGACCTCTGAAATGACTCAAAGACTTTCTCTGCTCCCATCCCGAGTGAAGTCACCGGTTTTGCCGCCGCTCTTATGCGATACGATGATGTTACTAATCATCATCTCCTTCCCAGCAACAGCCTTGAGCATATCCCAAACCGCAAGTAGACCAACCGATACAGCAGTCAATGCTTCCATCTCAACTCCAGTTTTGCCCTCGCATGAGACTGTAGCTGTGCATTTGATCCTATATGGCAACTGTCCGGAGTCATGTTGCGCTGTCTCTTGACCAGCGGCTACTTCCGGGGTTAACGTCACCAAAATGTTAGACAGCTGCAGCGGATGGCAAAGGGGAATTAGCTCTGATGTACGTTTGCATCCCATTATCGCCGCGAGCTGCGCCACAGTAAGGACGTCACCCTTGCTAGAAGCCTTGACCCGCGCTCTGCCAAGCAACGAGTTCGGCTCGTTTTCCGCTGGCGATCGGGTTCCGGTAACAAGGTCATAAGCAATTTTAGGAATGTAGATATGACCTGTTGCTGTAGCGGTACGCTTTGTGGACTCTTTGTTGCCAACGTCGACCATAGATGGACGCCCATCCGAATCTAGATGGGTTAGACGAGGTGGATTCGTGTTCGAGTGGCTGCTCCATCGGCGCTCACGCCGAGTCCCTTTGCGAGGACTGAAAGTAGAGACGAAAGTACTGAACGGCGGGCGTGAGTTGAGATGCGATAATAATTTCTGAGGCCCTGTGGTAGATACGAACCGATTATCAGGAACGACGGATGCCAGTGGCTATATCCCGCAGGGCCATGGTCTCTTCGAAGGGAAAGTAGCTAACCTCCTATAAGAATCATGGGCCGATTCGCCACCACATCAATATCCTCCATCCCTGTGTGTTTCTCTTTCTTTCCGATGACGGCAGAGCCAATGACTTGTAGAAGTTCTTCGTCTGTTGCGCCGCGTCGCATTTCATCACGAAGAGAAACCTCCTTCGCATCGAACAGACAGACCTGATTGTAACCCCATATTCATAAATCGTGCACTGTTGGTATATAGATGTATGCCTGCCTTAATTTGACCGTCCGCGGTGAGTCTCAAGCGGTTACAAGACGAACAGAAGTGGTCAGACATGCTGCTGATGAAACCAATGTTACCCTTATATCCTGCGATTTTCCAGGAACGGGCGGTATCGTTCAGCTCGTCAGGGGCTCGTTCAATGATGGGGTGGCGTTGCCTGATTTTGTCTAGCAACTCTGCAGAAGGCACCATCTTGATTTTGTCCCACTTGTTACCTTTGGAATTTGATGGGTGTTTAGTGGGTGTTTCGGAGGCGTCCACAAGATAATTACCTGTGAAGGGCATGAATTCTATGAACCGCACAGAAAGCTTCTTGTCTTTTGTCAGCTCGACAAAGTCGAGGACCTCCGAATCGTTAAGACCTTTGACTACGACGACGTTTAGCTTCACTGATCGTAAGCCAGCGCAAGATAGGGCGACATCCAAAGTCCGTAGAACGGCATCATGGCCAGGACGCCGGGTCATGATTTCAAACTTGAATGGGTCTAGCGTATCGAGACTGGATCGCTGAAAGTCTAGTTTGTGACCATGTGCGAACAAGGGTAGAACGAACCTCAAGTTTAAGTGGGTGAGGCCATTGTTCACTAAGTTGGACAACCGGCGGTGAAGAGCAAGTCCGTTACTGGTCATGCCGATTGAATCAAGGCCATGTAGCCGTAACTCATTGAGCTGTCCTGGGGTTAGCGTCAGAAATCAATTAATGCTCAGGTGCCGGAATGCGTCACTTATGATGTTGTCAAGGCCTTTTCTGACCGTAGGTTCCCCACCAGTCAATCGTATCTTCCTGACACCGCTTCTGACAAATAGGGAGGCGAGACGAATAATTTCATCGTCCGTAAGGATGTGTTGTCGGGGGGATAATTCCACACCCTGGCTTGGCATGCAGTAGAAGCCTGCATTGATTCAGTTCAGTTTAGTATGTAGCCTTCGATTCAATCTTAAGTAACGGACATCTTAGATTACACCGCTCAGTGAGAGAGAGGCGAAGATAGTCGTGTTTGCGGTTGAACGAGTCCACGAGGGCTGGTGAAAAGGGTCTCTGGGCATCTATGCGAGCAATCCTATCCTGCTTTTCACTCCATTATCAGGAATGGACAGGGAGACGACAAATCATACCTGAACACGGGCTTGAAGATGCGATACGCTTTGGGAAGAGTACGACATGTGGTAGAGGAACTTTGAAGTACCAGTAACCCTGCGTGTCGGGGGACAAAGGAACAATGAGTTGAACATGTGGGACATTGTCAGTGATGGTGAGGGTGCATGAGGGCTGAGGCTTTCCGGGCCTCTTGAGTCTTGATCAGAGTCTCACGTCCGAGAGTCTGTTGGCCCAGATCAGTGACATCGGTGCGAAAGAGTGTCACGCTGGATATGTAACGCGGTCGTGACGAACCTAGACGACGCGTCACTCAGTTAAGTCATTAGTAGTGCTAGCACTTGCGCGTCGTCCTCTGAATCCCGCATTATCCACCGATCCCAAACAACAACTGCTCAATCATGGTGAGTATCACTGGCGGATGCGCCTTGAATTTGCCCTGACATTACAGCAGTCGATAATGGAACTCAACGGTGGCTCCGTGATAGCCATGGTTGGGAAGGATTGCGTCGCGATCGCCTCGGACTTACGACTAGGAAATCAAGCGCTAGGCATTACATCCAACTTCCAAAGGGTATGTCTACCAGTTGGCCTTGTCTGGCACTTTCTTACATGTGTGCAGGTCTTTCCTGTAACAGACCGATTGTATCTTGGTCTGCCAGGGCTTGGTACAGACGTCACCACACTGTAAGTCTGCATTTATCTTGTTGATGTCACGACCTTGAGCTATATGTAGGCGGGAACGCTTCCGCTATCGTGTAAATATGTATACGATCAAAGAGGAGAGAGACATCCAACCGGAGACATTCGCTCATCTGGTCTCCTCCACGCTCTATGAGCACCGTTTCGGTCCATACTTTATCGAGCCCGTTATAGCTGGCCTTTCGAGAGCGCCTTCAGGTGGCTTCAAACCCTTCATCGCTGCAACAGATCTCATAGGGTGCCTCAACTTTGCCAAAGACTTTGTTGTGGCTGGAACGGCGAGCGCGAAATTGTTCGGTGTTGCTGAAGGGCTATGGGAACCTGACTTGGAGCCCGAAGACCTCTTTGAGACCATATCACAGACACTGTTAAACGCAGTAGATCGGGATGCGTTCTCAGGTTGGGGTGCGGTTGTACATGTCATGTGAGGTGTTCTCCGTCTCCTCCTATCTGCTGTACTCAACTATTATTTCCTGTTTCAGCACAAAAGACCAAGTCATAACACGCACACTGAAAGGCAGAATGGACTAAACTTCTGTGTAGTTGTCTGTAGTGAATACGAGAGTTCAACTGCTAAAGCGACCTCGCACGTTTATGGCTAGTGAACAGGATTGAGTCTAACTCTGCAGTAGTGACGCGCCAGTATAGGAAGGTACTTGTGATTCGCACTATACCGTATGTTCTGCTTGCAAGCAATCAAGCTCGTTACCTGAATTGTACCATCCTGGCCCTCCCCTCTTTCTATCACTGTCAGGCTGATACGGTGGTATTTGTGAGCTGCCTCTGAATCCAGCATGTTGAAAACGTCAGATGCGATCCTGAACGATCTGGGACTTCCTCTGCACACCTTTCCTCCCACTTTTGCGGAAACGACCAGCAACTCTCCTGGACTCCGGGTGGTTCCACGGGCGCCAGCGCCCGAGAAGCTTCCCGACGTGACTGCCATCGTCCTTAATTGGTCTCGCCTGGATAATGTCATTCGGATTGCATCTCTCCTCTGTGGATCATGGCTAGATGACACTATCGCTGAGGTATATATCTGGAACAACAGTCCGCAGAAATTGTCAAAGAAGGTGGTGACGCTAATTGATTGCCCGATTCATTGATAATGCTAACGTTCTCGCTGCTATGTACTAGACGTTTTCTGATGCTCAATGTGACACTCGGAAGCTCAGAATCGAAAATTCGCCTCAGAACCTCTACTTCTATGCCCGATTTTTAGCGTGCACCAAGGTGTCGACTCCATACTGTTTCATCCAGGTTCATTCTCTTCGACTCAGCCTTTTCGCTGACCGATCATCACCAATAGGACGACGACTACATCATTCTGCCGGAAGTTATAAAGACTCTCCGTGCACGGATGCAAGAAGTCTTGCAGAGCGGGATATACCTCCTACCGCCGCACGAACATCTATCGAGCCGACTGCGCACAACGATAACGCGCACTGGTGTCCATACAGGCTTTGCGTGGCTTGGTCATGGCGCCATGATACGTAGACAGCGAGCCCTCGAATTCGTTTCTCTTTTACATCATGACGCTCTTGCCATGAATTGGGAAGAAATTAAAATGGCAGATAACTATTTCACGATCCTAAGCAACGAAGTCCCAGAAATTTGGTTCGGCCAAGGGATAGAACTCGGAGGAGGTCAACCGTTTACTATCGGTCGAGAAGGAGACGAGCGTAACCGAAGGCACATCGTAAGTCCCTATTCTTTGTCAAGCCTTCAGTTCACGACATACAGCAGGAAAATGCATGTCGCTACCTGGATCGAATCATTGCAAGGCAATCTGGTGCCACGCAATCGAATAATGCCGGAGTTACCAATGGACTCGGCTTCGTGGATATGTCGAACCATTTCGAACATCATTCTCAGCCAATCAATCGCGCACCAGGCCTCGGTACACCTTTCTTGATAGAAACCAATATCAAGCTGCTGCCCGAAGATATCACTCCGAACTGCGACGCCGCCGCAGGCTTGCTTGAAAACGAGAAAAGTGGCTATGAGTTGATGGCCCAGAATGCAATCTTGCATTATCAAAACCACCCATTGTCGTTCGCTGTAGATGGGATCCCCGACACTGCATTTCGCAGTCCTGGATGTGAGTCGAAAATACGTTCTTCAACTGCTGCTTCTCCTTGTTGATGATCCGCAAAGACGCGAAACAAAGGGACTATATCCTCATTGACATACTATCGGTGGTTGGTTGCAATGAAACTATGGCTGAGTTGGTTTTTCTAGTTTCCTCAGACAACGAGGGGATTCTTCAGAGATCCAAGTTCGAGTGTTCCTCAGATGGGAGAGACTGGGTGAGTGTTGCTGCACATTAAATGGGAAACGGACATTTTGAAGTTGCTGGTTAAACAGCTCGCCTCGCCGCACCAGCTTTTGTGTCGACCCACGACTGTTGTGCCTGGGCCACCTTCTGATAAGCAGACTGGACCTCTCATCGAGTGTAGCGTACGAATGGAGGGGGACGGTGCTCGTTTCTTCAAAGCCACAGTCACTGAAGCTATTTCTGTTCCATGGGTGATATTTGAGGTGTGGGTGAGGTGGACGTCGGATAGTGTCCTGCAGGCGTGATAAGCATCCTGAATTCATGTCTTGTACATAGTACGCCAAGTGTAGTGATGGCACGTCATCCGCTTATATCCACTCGCCTAACTTACACCTGCCATGTAATACTGCCGGTCTACCGCTCACTCCGCTGTTTGCGGCCAACCCACAACAACACCCCCCCATCTTGTCAACTTTGAACTCAACGATGCTACAGCTAGCAATGAAACAAGCCCTTAAGCCCAATGTCGTGCTCAGCGGAGCGCGGCGCTCCATATCAGTCCAGGTAACGCACCTGCAACTCCAAGGCGGTTATACTGAAAACATCCGTCAGACCTTGCTTCATGGTTCACCTGAAGCAAAGAAAGTAGGTGATATAGAGATACTGCAGCACTCGAGGCTCGTTGCAAGAGGTAAATATGTACACGGCTTCGAAGGTAAGAGCTATTGACTCTGGTTCAGACTGTCTTTAATGGTTTGTGCAGTACATAAAGTGAAACCCGACTCAATTGACGAGTACAAGGCAGCTGCGTGCGTGGTTTCCCGAAAGACGGTCCCAATGCACTAATCTTGGCCTTAGTGAAAAATACTACGCTGGGATCAAGGATGACGCTCGATTGCACGTCAAGCTCACAGGCAGCTGGGAAACCGTAGTCGGTGACCAAGATACATTTGGTGAGAACCTTCCTATATACTACAAATATAGTACCAATCTTCTTCTCCTCGGACTGCAGTCCATATACTTGAATATGAAAACTACGCTGGTTACGATAAGACTGTGGAGCTCATCAAGAACTCAGAGGTAGTGCCTCTGATTTCCATTGCACTCGCCTGCGGCGCTTATTCCACATGCAGCACGCCAAATCTTACAAGGCACTTCTCCCATACGTGAACTCTCGTTCTACACAGCTCACACAAGAGTTCGCATTCTTCCCCACCTCACCCCCCCATGCACAAGGTGGTGTATTTGAACTCCGGAGTTACCAATTAAAACCTGGTACTCTCCTTGAATGGGAGAATACCTGGTACGTGTCTGAAAGCCCGTTACAGCCCGTTCCGAAATTGATCCCTGTTGTTAGGCGGAAAGGTATTGAAGCCCGTCGCAAATTCGTTGCCCCAGTGGGGGCTTGGTTTTCGCAGATTGGGAGGCTTCACCAGGTTCACCACATATGGCAGTATCCGTCAGTGACAGTCTGAGTTTGCATGCGATATGTTCTCACGCTCATCGCAGGAGCCTCGATGCCAGGAAGGAAATGAGAGAGAAGGCATGGCAAATTGACGGATGGGCAGAGACAGTTTCCAAGGTACTATACACATTCTGATATGAATAACTCGATCAACTCACGATAATGTAGACTGCTCAACTCGCGAAAGTCATGGACTCGTTTATTCTACTCCCTCTCCCGTACAGCCCTCTGAAGTAGGAGGCACGCCTCTTTTGGTAGTGGGGGCCATCCATGTGATCCCTTTCCCCATTTCTCCAGTATGGGGGGATTGGTGGTAGTTGTCTGCGTGCTGCGAGACTCTGGTTGGTGTATCGTTACCTATCAGGTTCCGTGGAGTGGTTTCACTGGATTGTCACCATTCGTTTTCACTTGTACCTCTACGTCGTCAATTTACACTCAATCTTCAAGATGTGCAACGTCAGCTAGGGGCTAAATTGCTAAATGGGTTCCAGCAAAAGCGTGCGAAGATCCAACATGATATTACTCATCGAGCGGTTAGCGAACTACTACCATGTTCTAACCTGCTACTAGTGTTAAGCTAGTATCTACCACTACCGCCTCTGACCCCCACAATGTCAACGACTCACTGGAACGAATCCGAACATTCAGAAGAAGAGGTGATTCAAGATTCCCTATCAACTCGTAAACGGAGTAGCAGGGGTGAGCGCACTCAACACCGAAGGCCATCTTTAATTTGCCCACTCAATTGCCTTGTTATAGCCTGCGATCAGTGTAGAAAGACGAAGAGCAAATGCGAGCCTTCTAGCACTCCGGGAACTTGCAAAAGCTGTGCACTTGGAGGCAATAGTATGTCTGGCCTCCATGGTGTTGATTTAATAGCGCTCATGAGTCCTATCTGTTAGCATGTACCTTCCTAGGTAAGTTATTGCCGAACGGTAGTGCGGCCCGCAATCAAGTCCTCTAGGTCCCAGCTACAAGCGCGGCCCTCCGAAAGGCTACATTCAAGCAATTGAACAACGATGGCACCAAGTCGAGTCCTTGGTTGGGGCTCTTCTTGCGTGCCCAGACCGCCGTGTGCAAGATTTATTCGCCGATATACGACAGGACGATTTGGCGAGGGAGATATTGAATAGGGTAGATACTGGACCTTTTGTGCGCCCATGCCCTTGACTATACGCCGGGACCCGTGACTAACGCAGGCAACAGGGTCCTTCAGGGAGGCTCTCTCAGCCTGCCGGAGCTACTAAAGAAGACTTCTTTGCTTGTATTTTCCGTAGCAACGAGGCATCTGCTCGAGATGCTGCACGATCTAGACGCCAGTCACGTATATCGAGAGAAATCGTTTCTTCCGCGAGGGGTGAGAAAACCTCGGTGGACCCCTTTAGCCCTTGTATTCACATCCTCCTAGACAACACGTTGTCGACCGTGCCCACTGCAGAATGGCAAGACCGTTTGTCAGCCCGGTTGTCGAAGGCGGTGGTAGGCGACATTTCAAGTACTTCCATGCAAATTGCTCCATCTCAGTCATCGAATCGTACTTTTGGTGGAGCACCTTTGCCACAACGCCGTCGACTAGACGACCCCAACTCTGGGGCAGGCCCAAGTCAGCCAGACTGGAATGAGATGTACACGATGGAAGGATTGTCAGGTGAGTGGCGATGTGATGAACATATCAACACGTTAAGTTCTCGTTTCTTAGACTCGGATGATACGGATGAATCTCAGGGCGCCACCGCATTTGGACAGTTGTCCCTGGATGAAAATCAAGAGGTACATGCGCCTTCGTTGACGACCGATTTTTACTGATCTCGATCAGGTTCGGTTTCATTCAAAAGCCGCAGGTCTTCATCTGCTCATTCGAAATGACCGCCTGGATAGCCGTCTCGAGGGAGGGGTCTGGTTGTGTTCATCATTCTTTGTTAGACTCCAATATAATAATACCCTTGTCGTGACAGGAAACTTCCAATGGCGCGTTTCTGGCCATCTGCCAAGGCGAATATGTCCGCCTTGCCACCCGAGGCCGACATTTCCGTGACATTTCCTCCCGTAGCGATGCAGGATCAATTGATTGACCTGTACTTCTCTTATGCACACCCAATATTTCCTGTTATCCACAGGGGCCGCTTCTTACGGGAATACAATGAGTGGTGAGTTTCATGAGTATGTGGGCGTGTTTACAACAGCTCTTCACACGGACTCGCTACCACAGGAAACGAAGGTTGGTCGCTACTGCCTTACCATGCATTTGGTGAAGTGCCCACCTAAGTTGCAGTAGCAATCCAAACACGCCAGAGTCCAATCGGGGTACTCCCTCATCTGGCCCTGAGCCTTCACAAACCGTGACCAAGTTGCTGCTTTTGTCAATATTTTCCATTGCAGCCCGTTACCTCGACGAGCGCGTTCCAGAGTCTGTTGACAACTTATGGGAGGCCGGGTGTGATTATCTCGCACAGGCGAGAAACGTTCTCGGTACATGAATGCTGTTCTGTGTTCAAGTATTTTATCACCTAATGTTCTATAACTAGCCCAAGTGTCTCACAGTTGTCGTGCGTCGACCTGTCAAGCGCTTCTTCTGCTGGGTCATCGCGAATTTGGAATTGGTAGGTTATAACTACCAGTGCGCGCGCTGTGCTCATCAAAGCTGCAGGGTCCATGGAACAGGGTTGGCTATACATCGGTGCATTCACATTCGAGATTATTTGTGTCGTTAAAGTTTGACGAAATCTTGCGTTCTCCCAGGAATGGCCATCAGGATGGTCTGTTCTTCGTGATATCATTTAGGCCGCAGTCTGACGCACGAAAGTGTAGGCTCAAGATTTAGGTCTCAATCGTGCAGCAGATAACTGGCAATTCAACGGGAGGAGGATGTTCTCTGCGGAAGAAAATCAAGTAAGGAAACAGATATGGTGGGCATGCTGTATAGCGGATAAGTACGCCCGTTATTCGACTGCTGGTTGAATTTACCTCACTGAGTGATTTGAAGGTATAGCTCCGCCTACATGGGTACGTTCATGCTCGTGTACCGCCCTGCGATAGCTGACTTTTCCACTCAGGGCGACCAACATGCATTAGTGAGGATGATTTCGACACGCTACTCCCAGATGCCGAAGAGGTGAGCTACCTAGCATTTATTCACTTTCCAATCTTAATGCTAACTCATTCGTACAGTATGAAGAAGACTTGCACCTATGCAATCAACTTGATGTAATATCACAGCAATCTGTGTCAACCCTCCTCACTATGAGGTGCTTCCGGGCTGCCGCCTCGCTTTGTTTGTGTTGTTCTATGGTTATTTTCCATAGTCACTCAAACGACTTTCTTCTAGCTATGATAATTGGTCCGATCGTATCATCTGTTTACCCGGTGAAGTCAGCCAGGCGCCGTTCACGGCGAGCAATCTTGAGCAACTTGGAAGCTCGCCTTGACCAGTGGTACTTTGAACTTCCTGACGACTTGAGATACGACCCGGCAAGCAAGAGAAATACTCCGCCACCTCCTGTTTTATACATTCACATCAAATATTGGTCTGCAGTTTTGCTGTTGCACAGAGCTTTGTGAGTGGTATCTAAGTTATTCAACGTCAATGAAGGGCTTATCCGTTCCTTCGGGACAGTATTCCTAATTGGAAAGGGTAAGCCATCAACTAGGATAGAGGGGGCAACTACATGACCACTCTTAGCTCTGAGCCAATATTGCAAAATCCCCCCCCTGGTTCCGACACTACATCGCTAAAAGCCTTCGACTTATGTCAGAGTGCTGCCACCTACATTAGTACTATAGGTCAGCGATCCACTTTCCTGACTTGGAGCCCCGGCTGAGAGTGACCCAGTGACAACGTATCATGAAAATTTCAACATGAAACGTAGCTCACCTTTCCTTTCGTCATACATCCTAAGTGCAGGGTGAGTCGCACCAGCCAAACGAATGTCTCACACTTATGATCTGTCTCCAGTATCATGCACATTGTGACGCGTATGTTCTCAATTGCATGAAATTCTACATGCACTCATACTTAGGCGCTACAAGTGACCTTGCGTCCATCAAATGTACAGGCTTACGTGGGGCTTCGTCAGTTATTGGCTGCGCTACAAGAAATGCAAGTGAGTACTCCTCCCTTCTATACTCCCTATCTGTACTCATGTGTATCAAGACGACATGGCCTAGTGCTGCTAGAACATGGGATCTGCTCAACGGTGTCAAGGTTCGGGTAGACAGCAATCTTGCGCCACTTGTGCAGGGCCCAGACAGACAGAAGAGAGGCGCCGATGACGCATTTGGAAGAGAAAAGAGTTCTGATTTCCTCCAGAGAGAGGCATTCGGTGATTATACTCCAAAGGAGCGTGTAACATCCGCGGCGGGCATTCAAGATATCAGTACACGTATGATGGCACACATGCTTGGATTGGACATCCCGGGCATCGAACCCTCGACGTCGTATTATCCTGGATACGAGTGGTGGCCTCGGCAGACAAATGTCATGCCCCTGACATATCAGCAACCGCCATCTATAGCCAGTGCATCGAGTTCCGAATCGCTGATGAGCATGAACTATCCGAGTGCTCAGGGAGACCAAGAATGGAGGATTCAGGGCCCATCAACAAGCTATCCATACGATTTCCAGGGCTCGTCCGGCAGTCATTACCAGATATAACAAAATTCTTGGATATTTAGATTATAATGGGGTTGCACAGAGTTGCAAAACGCCTCATAGCATACACAAGCATCACGACTTAAGCCTATTGCAGCTGAATATAGGTCATTGTATGACAGATTGATGGCTCTCTATTTTTTCAACAAAAAACCACAAAATCCTGTGTTTGCATGCTCGGCCTCGTATCTATCACCCAAAAACAAACGCTGAATTTATAAACAAGACGTTGCTGCCGAGGCGTGTTGATTATGTAATTTCTTTGGACCCACAACTTGCTTTGTGGTGACGGCGGTGGTTTTCGAGAAGCCTGCCTCCTAGTACATATCTCGGTGCCACACAAGTATGTCAAACATAAAAAATCTTCTGAATCCTGACGCACGTCAATGCAATTCCTACCAGTCAGTCAACTCCTCTCTCCTCCCACTTCACTTGGTCCTCTCACTGACCCCCTTTGTTCAGACCAGCGCCAGGCAAACGGAAGCTTGACGACCCAGAATCCCCCGTGTCCATGTCTGATGCAAGCGCAAACTCAACAACAGAACGCAGTTCCCGAGCTGCGGATGAACCGCTATACAGAGATCATGAGCCACATCTCAATTGCCCAGATACGCTTGCCTGTCTCCCTGATGCTAACGGACGACCACAACACACGCTTCCTGTTATCCTACGCTGCGCGATATTGGGAAGCGCCAAGAAGCGATTAACTATCCGGGAGATATACGCCGCTATGGAGAATAAATACGCGTACTTTCGAAATGCTGGTCCAACGTGGAAAGTAAGATTGGCCCTACTCTTGCACATTTCTATCTTGACGCCACTACTACAGCAATCTGTTCGCCACCACCTATCCTTGAATAGGCTTTTTGAGCGGCAACCTCGTCCAGTCACGGACCCAGGCTTTGGCTCGTACTGGACAGTCAACCTCTCCGCTCCACCGGGCACAAAGCGACCACGAAAGCGTGGAAGAGCATCTAAGTCGGTCGCGCAGCCCTCTCAGATCGAGCCGAGTCAACCGAAGAAGCGCGGAAGGCCACGGAAGGATCCAGAAGCACCCGGAAGTGTAACGTCAGTCGCTGCGACTGCTGGCACATCGTGCTCGGCACAACAGCGACAAGTGCCTTCAATACAGATGTACGATTGCAATCCCGAGGAACACGAGGAGGGACAGAATAACAAAAACGGGTGTAAGGGATCAGAAGATGAGTATGAAAGCGAAGAAGATATGGTCGTCCCGCCTCACCACAACCCGTCAATGTCTGGCTTGGGAATACTTGGGATTCGTGATGTTCCTTCGCGAGTGTACAGTCCAGAAAGGAGCCACCGCCTTTACGACGACGGTCTTTTCGATCGAATGCAAATAGAAATGGCCGGCTTGCGGCGACAGTCAGCCGATGCTATATCTGTCTCTTTGCGAATCTCAGACCAGCTCGCGGAAGCACAGGCAGAAGCCGCTCGGGCAAAAGCTGCACTCAGAGCGGCTGAGAACATGTTGGAAGAAGAGGGCCGGAAAAGGAGGGAAGCCGAAAGGATTGCCAACGAGGAAATCCGGATGAGAAAGACAGCTGAGGAAACCATCCTCCGACTGCAAAACCAGTGGCACAGTACCAACCGGACCAGTTAAATTGGTGATCCGCCCTGGTCCGTATTGACTTCTTCCCTCTGTAACTTACTTACCCTTTTGCGTCTACGCGATAGACACCTTACCCATCACATAATAGTCGTGGAGGGCTAGCTCTATGGCTCAGAGTTCCAATGTAGCTAGTATCCGCTTGACCGGCGGCCCTCCATTACCTGGCTGTTCAGGCGATTATCCGTGTAGAGCCCAATCAACTTGAATCAAGTCGATTTTTTCCGCATAGCAGGCAGTGAAAGTTGCGTATGACATCCCGCACAAAGTTCCGGCTCAGGTAATGGATTTAAGCAATGCCTCCCCCTGTGATTCATCTATGCAATGTAACGTACCCCTACCCACCCAACTTGGTGATTTATCACTGGAGTCTCCATGTATGTAGGATTGTCAGCACACCTGGAGCGCGTTTCTTTGTGTTGAAAAACCTCGATTAATCATGCACCCCGAAATGGCGACAGCTAGAGGCCTTTGGTACATAGAGCCAAACAACCTCACAAAAATTCCAAGCAAATCGAATTCGAGTCTGTACTAGATCGCTATGGTTGGTGACCAGCGACCCAAGGCCAGAACTATGTAGGATGACTCAACTGCGTAGGTATTCAATTTTCTGACCGAATAACAAGCTACAAAAAATCGCGAACAATTGCACCGTTGCATACATTGGGTTCGGTCGCGGTCAGTCTAGATGGGTCTAGGATCGTTACATGTGTCGCAGAAGAAGCGTTGTTTACAGAAATTTCAAGCGGACAACTGCTTTGCCGATTCTCGTGTGTAAGTGGTATTCCATTTCTTGTCATTTCATGCTCATTCCAAACACTACAGGACAATGAATCTATCACCTCACTCTGCCTAACTCCTTCTGCGTCCCACCTTATCATATTCACGGCAGCACCTTCCTTGAGGTTGTATGAAATACCGGAATCACTCTCTGGGCAGGTTGTCCCTCCCTCCCGAGTCATTGCTCGTGCCCACGATGCACCTGTACATGTTTGTACAGTCGACCCAACATCGACCTACCTCGCATCTGGAGCGGCAGACGGTATCGTTAAAGTGTGGGACATCTCCACGGCACATATCACACATGTCTTCAAAGGACATGGAGGAGCTGTCAGCGCCTTAAAGTTCAATTTTCCTCGGGACCCGTCAATTGTCACGTCAGAACGCACTTTGCAGCTTGTCACTGCATCCGTTGACACTCGTATCCGCTTGTTTGACTTGATGGCAACGTCAAGAAACGAGCAAGGCGCACTTCGACCTATTGCCGTTCTCGAAGGTCACGTTTCCGTACCTCGTGGTTTGGATGTGACTCCGGATGGCAAATGGCTTATCAGTGGAGGAAGGGACTCCGTCGTCGTGCTCTGGGACATATCTTCTTCAGGAGACCGAAGCGTCAGCAAAGGGAGGTTGAAATCAAAAACTGTAGCGCCGACTATGTTTAAAACCATCCCGGTAATGGAGCGCGTCGAAGCCGTTGGGTTCGTAAACCCCGATGTCAGCGACTCCATCTCTGAAAAATCGAAGTTTCACTTCTTCACGGCTGGTGACAAGGGGGTTATTAGGATTTGGGACTCTCGCGAGGGCTCCGTCCTTCACTCCTTGGCAACAGACTCCAGTACGGTTGATCAAGAAGAACAGCGACAGATTGTAGAAGCCTTGTGAGTGATCACTATGTTTCTTGTCAGTCAATTTTCATCGTTCTCGGACAGGTACATACCGTCCGTGGATATGATTGTTTCTGTGCATGCAGACCAAAACATTTTCTTCTACTCCCTGAAAATGCGGACGCGCGTTCGCCAGTTGATAGGATACAATGATGAAATCGTCGACGCGATCTTCTTATCCCCTCATAACAACTCACCCATCCCATCTACCACCTCCAGCTCTCGAGACAGTCACATCGCTCTTGCGACGAACTCGTCACTCATCCGCGTTTATTCAGCTTCTAGCTTGGATGCACACGTCTTGTCCAGTCATTCTGAAATAGTGTTATCGTTGGATCAAGGCATGGGCGGGCGTTTGTTTGCCAGTGGAAGCAAGGACAAGTCCGCGAGGATATGGGCTCCTTCAGAACAGCTGGCCGGTACTAGCGGTCAGTGGGGCTGTGTCGCCCTATGCGAGGGCCACGCAGAGAGCGTCGGCTCTGTCGCTATGTCGCGGGTGTACAGTGATACTGACTCGCATCCTCGTTTCATGTTCACTGGGAGTCAAGACCGGACCATCAAAATGTGGGATCTCTCAGGAGTCCCTTTGACCTTCTGCGATGCGGATCCATTGAAGTGTCACAGCCTCACGACGCATAAAGCCCACGACAAAGACATCAATTCTCTCGACGTGGCACCTAATGACCAACTTCTGGCCTCAGGCTCACAAGACCGTGTTGCGAAGGTCTATGAGGTTTCTTATAGACCTAGCTCTCGCGGTAACCTCCCACATGGTGAAATTACGCTACTAGGTACATGCAAGGGCCACAAGAGGGGCGTCTGGAATGTGCGGTTTGGGAAAACGGAACGTGTCCTGGCTACCGGGAGCAGTGATAAGACGGTCAAACTCTGGAGCCTCGAAGACTTTACTTGCGTAAAGACGTTTGAGGGGCACACAAACTCCGTTCTCCGGGTGGATTTCCTCAATTCCGGAACTCAACTGGTGAGTACCGGATCTGATGGTCTTGTGAAGATATGGAATGTGAGGGAGGAGGAATGTATAGCGACTCTGGATAACCACGAAGACAAAGTAGGTGACCAAGCCTTTGACTAAGACCTCGTCCCTGATGAGCCATCAGGTCTGGGCACTTGCTATCAGCACCGACGAACGTACGATCATCTCTGGTGCCGCTGACTCGATCGTCACGTTCTGGCAAGATTGCACAGAAGAGGACGAAAGAGAAAAAGAGGCAAAGCGTGCAGACCAGGTACTCAGGTGAGGAATTTCACACGTAGTTTTCGCCTGACTGCTCACATCGTTGTCACAGAGAGCAAGACTTTATGAACTACCTCGCCCTGCACGATTATCGGAGAGCGGTTGAACTCGCACTTGCTATGCAGCAGCCAGGCAGGCTTCTCGCACTGTTCAAAGACGTGATGTCCGCCGCGCTGGAAGGAGAGTCGTTGGGTAATACGTCTGTGAGCGGCAACCAGGCATTAGATGAGGTCCTGCGCACGCTCCCAGGCTCAGACCTTTCGCTCCTCTTGCGATATGTCCGTGACTGGAACACAAGCGCCAAAATGAGTGGCATCGCGCAGGGTATTCTTTACGCCATACTGAAGCTGCGACGCGTGGGAGATGTTGCCGACGCCTTTAGCGATAATTCCCTCCAAGGATTCGGTCTCTCTGGACGCGATCTACCAAAACCAGCTGGCGGTGCAACGCCGTTGCAGGATATTGTCGATGGGTTAATCCCTTACACACAACGACATCTCGCAAGACTCGATCGATTGGTCCAGGAAAGTTTTGTCGTGGACTACATCTTGAGCGAGATGGATGGCGGGATGTTTGATGGCGCAGAGGACAGCATGGATGTTGATGGCACAAACGCAATATCATAAGACCACTTCTCTCACTGCCTGCTTATCTAAAAAGTACACTACAACCTCATAGTATCAGGTTTTAGATCAAACGCAATATATATCACTGCTAGACGTTTGTCGCTTGTACCAGTCGCACTCGTCCCAGTCGACACCCCATCACCCCGTTGAACACAAGGACCCACTCGTCGTCCTTGATGGTATCTAACGATATCGGATTCTCTATAGCCTCGTGGATGCGACCATTCTCCAGCAGACATCGCCGAAATACACCTGAAACACAACCAACATCTAGGGGTGGAGTGAACCAATTTCCATTGCGGTAAAACGCGACGTTGCAAATGGATGACTCTGTGATAAGTTTGGAGGTGTTGAATAAAATAACATCATCTGGACGATTTGATGCACCATCGTGGGCAAGGGGGGTGCCGACAGGAGGGATAGCGGCGCGCGCCCTTGCATTGTCGTATGGTTGTCTGTTTGTGGTCTTCATGGAGACCGTGCCAGATGTTGGCTGAGTGTCGACTTGGATTGAGAGTATCGGTTCGAATTGATCATGAGGGTCTCCTTCAGGATTGAATCGGGACGGTTCCGTTGGATCATACTGTAGTGGCCCGACTGGCGTTGCAGTCGCTGCCATATCACCTGACGGGGTGAGCACGACACGTATCTGACGTGCAAACTCGGGTTAATTTATGGAAAGCAAACTGCAGATCCAGTTACCTTGAGAGGTGTCTTGCCGTCGGCACCATTCGCGTCGTGGACGGTTTTGTCGCAGATATCTTTCAGTCTCTCATAATTGAGGGAATGCGAAACTGCCCATTGATTGAGACGGGCAGAAGAGACTAGACGATCAAGCTGGTGTGAGAGCAGTAGATACGGTGAAGGCCTTCCACTTGGACTGTTATTCCAATCGAAAGCTTCAAGAAACGGGTCAAACCTCGTTGTACACAGAAGCGAAAATGACATCCTGGAGTCCACAGTTTCAAAACTTGTTATTAGGCTGGTCTGTCACAGTACTTGATGAGTCACGCGTGCAGTGTCACGCCACTCAGGTATAAATGGGTACTGCGTAAGCTGCGGCCTCCTCCCACATGACCCTTTGAACAACAACCATGTTCACCGTCAAGGCCACCTACAGAAATGAAACTCGTAAATTCGCATTTCCAGAGTCAGTTCTCTTTCCTACATACGAAGAATTGTATCACCAGGTAGGCAACTCCTCTATCACACCCCTCAATCCCTCACCATGAACGGCGCTAACTCTCTCCTCTAGCTCTACCGCGTATTCCCTATAAGTCATAACTATTACCTCTCCAAACTCATATTTTCCCCTGACGCCTCCAAACCTGGCCGCATTCTTATTGGAAAGGAAGTGCACCTGGCTGAAGACTACGCTTCCCGAGTGGCCCCTTTACGCCGCCAGTGGCCTAATCCATTGCTCCGATTCTCCATATTCGACGAAACTCCCCACAAAATTCCGAGCGTAGCTTTCGAGAATATGTCGCTACTGGATGGCCCTTCATTTTCCATGTCTGAGGTCACACCCAAGCGTTCACCCCCCGTCGCACCTTGGCCTAACTGCACATTACCCTTGAATCTCCACTCGTTTATACCGCCTCCGCCTCCTCCCATGCAACTTTCTGGTTCTTGCGTTGTCCCTCCGCCTCCTCCGCCAGTGAGGATTTCTCCCCCTCCTCCGCCTCCTATAATCTTCTCTACGACACCCAGCAAGTCATTCTCCCCTGTCAAGAATGGTAGCGCGAAAAGTGTAACTGGAGGTGATGCGTCATGCTGTTCCATCACCAAGGGTAAGGTCGAGATTGAAACTCTGATAACTTCATTCAAAAAAGACCTTGACCTTATCTTGTGCGCCACATTCGGAGCTGATTATACTGAGGGGCGATCAATTGCATTACCCAATACGTCGGGCTCCGCAGCTCCTTGCGATGGTGCTGTTTTGTCCCATACCGACAAAGTCTCATCTTCCTCCGCCGATTGTGGCACAAGTGCATCTTCTCGATGGTGCTTCGTTTGCAGAACCAACTTTACCGGGATCTGGTATGGCTGTATCAAGTGCCATTGGCACGCAGTTGTGAGTGGTCAACTCCAGAATGCTGATCGTTTATTCACAAGTGATCAGTGTCCCGGTTGTTTCTCCAAATCCCATAGTATCCATACTCTCAGCTTTGGTCCTTCTCATATAGTTCAGCAACGTTCGCCTCTTTGTTCTTTGGTGCAAAGTGTGTCCTCCCGCCAGCTATCAGTCCCCTCTCCAGTACCAGCACCTGCGCCACCCATCCAAAACGTGAGTGAAGATACGGATACGGCACCCCCTGTCCATCGCGGAGTCATTTGCGATAGTTGCAACACAACCATCACAGGGGTCCGTCACAAGTGTCTGGATTGTCCTGGTACGTTGGTCTGTCGTTCATCCTTGTCACGTCCTAATTTCTCTAGACTACGATCTTTGTACCGCATGCACAGGATCCGGTGCAATGGAGAAACACGATCCTTTCCACGAATTCTTCGACATCGAAACACCTGGTCACGTTTATGTGCACACCATCTTTGGTGGCGATGGGCAGCGGAATAGATCGTGTAGAAACCAACAACCCTCTTCAAGCCCTGCTGTCGCTACTTGTGCACCAGTCGCAGGTATATCACCCAGAGCGGCTCCTGTTCGTCATTCCGCAACCTGTAACCTTTGCGACTCAGCAATCGTGGGCGAACGTTTCGTAAGCATTATGTTTGCCTCGACATGACATTTTCATGAGAGCTGAAAATTTGGTCAGAAATGTGTGAGCTGTCCAGGTGAATTATTATCTATTTGATTATCGCGTGTCTTACTGACTAGGTTAGACTTCGATACCTGCTCCTCCTGTTTCAGGTTCGCTATTTTCCCCCTCATTGTCCGCAATTACTTATACACGGTTATTTAAGGATTACACCAGAGCAGCACCCTAAGCATGGGTTTGTGAGGGTGAGCAAACCCGAAGACCTGATGGTAATAAGATTGCGTTAGAAAGGTGGCATTGGTGCTAATTGACTTTTTAGATGCGTTACTCTCTCGCACACCATCAAGCTGCACACCTCGCCATATGCAACTGTAAGCCTCTTATTGACCATCCCTTGGCTTGTCAAGTCATACTTTGAACGACAGCGTGTCGTCAGACCATTCACGGTGCCCGCTATAAGGTGAGAAAACAGTGAGAAGCCCCGCTGTGTCTTCTAATCGTTTGGTAGTGCATGCATCCAAGCTGCCCGGACTTCGACTTATGTGCCGACTGCGAGGCCCTCCCAATTCCCATTCATCCACTGAATCATCCCATGTTGAAGATGAGGACACCTGACACGGTTATCCCCTCACTCCGTAAGGTGGAACCAATTAAGCCGGTCAACGAATCTACTCACCAAATGACACCTTTGCCTTGCGGCGGTTGCACTGGATCACCCGCATCTCTTCCCCCAATCTCGCCGGCGACTTCACCCAAGTTACCAGGGCTGATCTCACTTGTCCCTGTTGCTGTCTCGCTTCCTGTTTCCCCCCCTCAGCCTCTCGAAGTTACAACAGAGAATAAGGCATCCGTCACACCGGCTGTCGCAGATTTTCTTGGTCTCCTCTGCAGTCCTGGGAGTAGAGCAGCAGAGGTTGCACCGACCTCCATCAGTGAAGACCCGTCACACTTTCTATTTGACACCGCAGACCCTCATGCATTGCTTTCGAGTCAGTCGACGTCGGATGTTTTCCATCAGTTGTGGCCGAAAGTCAACCAAGAGATGCAGGCGCTGATAGCTGATAATCATGCCCCCAGTTCTGTTAAGACATACGCAGAGGAGCCAGCGGTTCCAGGAGGTTCTCCTCTTGCTGAGGATGCATTGCTAGCAACTCCAGTCACTCACCCAGTCCCCCATATGACTGAGTGTGACAGTTCGTCTCTAGTCTCGGGCAGCAAGTCACTTGCTGTTTTTCACGGTGGTCGCCGGTCTCCTTCCCCCATGTCATCAGGCGTCCCAGACACACGCCTTACATCGCAAACTCCTACCGGTGAACTCGAGGTCGAACTCGTCAACGCGAACACTTCTCTGAGCTCGGCATTTGTGGCTGACACAACTGTACCTGACGGTCAAATTTTTCCACCTGGGGCGGAGTTTATCAAATCCTGGCATCTGATAAACAACGGTAAACTTTCTTGGCCTAACACTACCGAACTACATTTTGTTGCCGGGGAGACATTTGCTTCGGAGCGGAGCGCTTGTCTGAAGGCGGAGGTGGGATTAGTCTACCCAGGAGAGGATCTTGACATCTGGACTGGGGACTTGAAGGTACGTGCTTGAGCTTGCAGGCGATGACACACAGCTAACTTTCTCGAAGGCCCCTGACGTACCAGGAAGGTATGTTGGTTATTGGCGACTGAATGATGGTCGAGGCAACTTCTTCGGCAGCAGTCTGTGGATTGAGTAAGTCAGATCAATATTACTTGTGGGCTTATGACTGAGGCAATCTTGCAGTTTGTCTGTAGTAGATCACCATTCGTCTGATCGAGCAAGCGAGCATCCTCTTTCAGCATCCTCGATGGTTATGCCGAGTCCGCACCCTACCAACTCAGTTACCGTCAGCGAGGAAGCGAAGGGTGGCCTTCTTGTGCCTCCGTCACCATTGTCGGCCAAACCCGCGACAGATGAAGATGGGGATCGCGAATCTGATGGCTCTTCGGTGTCCCTTGTCAGCGTTCCAACGTCAGATGATGAAGACGCCGAGTGGCAGGACACACGTTCTCACTCCGAGCCCCTGGAATATGTAGTGCTCTACGACAGCAACTCTGAGGCTGAATGAGGTAGGGGAGCAGGCTTGTCGTGTTTTTCTTTGATTATTCTATCGTTTGAATCAACACATTCCTTGAACCTTGTACACACCTTGATGCTTGAACGTGAACCTCCAATCTCGATCGACTAGTGCCGGCGGTAAAAATCGATGAATCTGTTTTACAGAGAACATTCACAGCAACTTGCTGTCAAACAACCTCCTTGTCATTGATTCTCACCATCATGATGGTCTACCTTAGCTTTTAGTTTGTCCATCGATCTCTGGACAATGAACCTGCGTTGGTTGGGTGGTTCCGCGCTTAAAGTGTGTTCGCTTCCCAATGTTTGTTGACTGCCAGCAATGACATACATGTGCCGCTGCCCTGGTCAGATCTCCGAGAGAGGCATAGGCTGGTTCTGACGACAATTTGACTACTAGCACAGCAGGGTGTTGGTCTAAAGCGAAATTCTGTTACACGACCAGCTCAGCCCCTCTGATCTCTGCTCAACGCGTCTCCAGCATGTCCAGCGAGAAGAAATTCTGGACGAACTTGGGGTCGCCTTTTCGAAGGTCGCTGGGGGTAACGCAGGTTTCGCCAGGCACGGAGGCAAGACGCACACACCCACAGTCAGATAGCCGGGTGTCAACTGTTTACCTTTCCGATGACTCTTCCGCACACGGTTTCGTTATCGTTCCCGAGTTTGACGAGCCAGAACGGACAGGCTCATCAACGGCACAACTAAGCGAGTCTCGCCACAGCTCACAACGCTTCATATCCTTGGCTACAGAAGTGTCCTCTAGTCCCTTATCCCAGAACGATGTGGACAGTTGCATTTTAGAGCTCGACACAGGAACTGGAACTGGAAGCAGCCTGAGTCACTGTCCACGCAGCAGCGTGAGTTTGCATGATGTTTCTGCCGGTGTGGCCGACACACCCCACCGGCATACCCATGGCGCAAATCAGAACCTTGATTTTGAACAAAGGCTGGGTTCTGCGTATGATCACATCCGCACCATGCCCTCCCCAGTCTCCCCAAAAGCCCTATTGTCGTCGGATCCTCGGATGCTTCGCAAACAGCTGGGCGTTCCGCAGCATTCAGTAATCAACTACCCGCTCGTCCACTTGCTGGATCTCCCAAATCCTCACGTCTCGGCGGAGTCGCACCTTCAACCATCATCCGAGCCGGAGCGCTGTGAGGGGACAGTGTCATTTTCCCCGAATCCAGGTGAACCAGCCTCACGAAACCGTCCTAGTGGTCACGGTGATGTGGAATCTATCAGGCCTCCCCTTTTTTTGTCACCGGAGAAGCCCTCTCTGCACATCAACACAGACGTACCCATTTGCTATCCCGCTACTACTTTCTCTCAACTTCCTGCGCAAGAGACCCCTGCTATAACAGCCGGACCCGTTATGATAGACAGCTCGGGCCAGTTCATGTCTGCGCGGACACACCATGGTGCGATCACCATGCAGTCGCCTGTATGCAGCCATGCTACCCACTCGCCGGAACCTCGATCCCCACAAAACAGGCGGTCTAAACTGATAAAACGGCGGGTTGGGTCACATCTTGCATCACCTTCAGTGCCACCACTACCGTCCGACGGCCAGAAAGCACCGTGGCCCGAGAAATTAGTCGGTCCATCATCACGTGAACACAAAAGGCGGGAGTCGTTACCCCAACTCAGGGCTCCATCCCCCTTCCAGGTTGATCTTGTGAGCCCTTTTGTTCACTATCGCTATGTATGTGACGCAGTGACATCCAGTAGCCGATACATCACTCATGGCACGATCGTCGAACTACTTTCGACTTTTCAGGGAGATGCCGTGAAATTGTTACATCGACAAAACCACGACGGACGAGTGGTAGCACCGAGGCCCTTGCTTCTTTGGCCTGGATAGGAACGTCACCCTTGACTCCGAACCCTTCCATTGGGCTCCGAGGAGGTACAAACTCTACCTCTGGTCACAGCCAAATTGCCGTGGCGATTGCTGTGGATGATGACAGCGTATCAGACGATATTTTGGTAGATCGACTTGAGAGGATTCGGAGGATAGGCAGCTTGCCAGAGCAGAAGCACGACTCTTTGCGCTCATCATCCTCCGTTACTCCTCGATCTTCCCGTTCAGGGGGGCAACCAAACGATCCAGCCAGCGCATCGCCCCTCCACCTGCGACGGTCTGAATCAAACAACGCACTTTCTTCGCCTTTGATACCCGATGACACCACTTCGGACTCGGAAGATGCAGTCGAATGGCAAGCCGTCAGAAAGGCACTCTTGTGCATTCGTGAGATCGTGCGGACTGAGAGAAAATACCAGGAGGCTTTGAAGATGCTATTAAATTCTCAGGTCTGCCGTGTACTTCTGCCGAGTAATCGTCGCCTCACATCTTCGTATAGACCGTGACCCCCCCTCCACCTTCAATGCTAACCTACGTTCCAGGACTGGTTCAAGCTTCCGAAATGCTTCTCAAAGGTTTCGTGGAGGATCCATCAGTTTGGGGCGTCTCTACGGCTTTTATGACTTGTGAGGATGAGCTCGAGGCGGCGATGGTGTCCTGGTGTGGTGTTGCGGGTGCATTCTTTACGGGGGGCAACGTCACGCAATCAGGCAGCCCAAGCGGGAGATGGCGCCTTCGTAATTCTGGCATGACGCCAGGAAGTCGGACAATTGTGTCAAGCCCGTCATCACTTGTGGCCAAGCAATCGTCCGCCCCCCTGACCCCGCAGCTACCTTCCATGTCGACTCTGATGAACGCTGCTAGCAGCAGAATCAAGGAGAGGCAACGGATAGATGAAGAGTACTGGCGTACTGGGGAGAGTGCCATTGCTGATTCGGAGTCGCAAACAACGTCGCCAGCATCTTTGCGGGAGCGGGATTCTCCTAAGAGTCGAGAAAAAAACGAACAACCTCCCAGTCGAAGGTTCAGCGTCCGAGACCTTGCTATCCAGCCAACACAGCGCGTGATGAGATATGTGCTGCTCTATAGAGGTATGTCGACTCGATTCCCTCCCCTGCTGGATCCTGCTCAGTTTGCTCCTAGACCTCCTCGACTGTACACCTTCCACTTCACCCTCTCGTCCGCTCGTCGAGCGCGCTCTGGAAGCCGCCACTCGCATTGCCAGTAATTGTGACAGAGAGCAGAGAAATCCTGCATTTACACGTGTCCAGACCTAGCTTGCTTGCAATGTACAAGTGGGCCGTGTTGACCACATACATATAGCATTTGAAACCCGCTGTATGCACGCTGTTAATATCAGTATCTTTACGCTCTCGCATCGCTGCGTATTGTCGATCACCTCAAGTTTCTTTTTGTTGACAATTGGTTTATCCCGTGCTTCTTCTGCTTTCTGCACTGATGATCGTATTGGTGCGTCCGGGGGTAAATATATGGTCCTCAGAAAAGGAACTGCAGGGGTGGTTTCTAGTTTGAGATCACAGCAAGCTAAAGAGTGATATAGCCGTTGTTTTGTGCCGTCGGATCACCAAGACAATGCCACGTCCTAGAATAGCTTTCCAGCAAGAGGTAGCCCAATCTCGAGAGTAACGTTGCAGAGTCATATGAATTTCCCTGCGATAACAGTGTCCTTGCCCATCAGTTCTGTCCGCACATGCGTGAACTTGGGGATCTAATACGAAAATCAGTAGATTTATAAGGTGTCCAGAGGGCGATACCCACGTCGTTCAGTTCCCTTCCTGAAAAGCCAACCTTGTATCCCACACCTTCATCTCCGACTAACGTTGGTGCGACGGTGACGATCAGGGTATCGACTACGGGAGGTGTCTCGGTATTGCGCTGGGATGCTTGATTCAGGAAAGCTTTGATCACGGTCGCTCCGCCTTCCACCATCACGCTCCGGATATCTTTCTCATATAGCTTTCGCAAAAGGTGGCGGATGGATAAATAACCTATACACTGATGGCTTAAAAATAGTCTCGGAGAGATGCACACAACCGTACCGTTTACACATGGGATTTCGTAGACGACCACCCCAGCTGTTTCGAGAGTAGATTTGCGCGCACTCCTCTCCACATACGCAGACTCAGAATCTGGGCTACATTCTTGTGAAGCACAGAAAACCCAGGGCTGTTGACCCTTTCCATCGCTGTAGTTTTTCAGCAGTTTACAGTTAATAGGAAGGCGCAGATATGCGTCCATGATCACGGGGCGTGGCGATCGCCTCAACGTTTCGGGGATCAGACGCACTGTAGTATCGCGAAATATCCATGTCACGAACTAACTTTCAACGCGGGGGCTTACCGTTGAGCTGAGGGTCATCGTTGAGAGTTGTACCTATGCCGACAAGTATTGCATCGTGCATAGATCTCATCCTAGGGCCGGAGCTGAGCAAACAACAATAATGGCCCGACACAAAGAAACGGTACCAATGAGTCATGAGCATGCTTTCGGAGCCGCTCAGGATGAGCTGCCTCCCTGCAACTCCAGCGATCTTGCCGTCCAATGATTGGGCAAACGTTAGAGTTACTGATGGTACCCTCACACCGTCCTCATCTGTCTTGTCTCCGGTCTGGGAAGGGAGTACAGATAAAAGAAATTCGCGAGCAGAGGACATAGTATCCACCAAAGCCTTACGATCGCCTTGCCAGTGCGCGTTGATCGTCAATGCATCACGTGATTTCGTGTATATATTGGTTGGGCGCGTTCTGCTTGCAATCAACAGACTTTGCTTCTCCACCATCACTGCTACAGCCACAGCCAACTCTCTTTGCACTTCTTGTAAAGCAGCACATACTCGAATTCTACTATGTCTGGACGTGGTAAAGGTGGCAAGGTTGGTCTTTCGTTTGTTCGCGAAACTGTTCTTGACTCCAACACCCTCCGATGATCTTTAGGGACTGGGAAAGGGTGGCGCGAAGCGTCATCGTAAGATTCTGCGAGACAATATCCAGGGTATCACGAAACCAGTAGGTTAACATCTCTCAATCAAGTAGCTTGTTCCTAAGCATTTTTGCAGGCTATTCGTCGTCTAGCACGTCGTGGTGGTGTGAAGCGTATTTCTGGTCTCATTTACGAAGAGACTCGTGGTGTCCTTAAGATCTTTCTCGAGAACGTTATCCGTGACTCGGTGACATACACCGAGCACGCCAAGCGGTATGTCACTGTTGAGACCCGCCGTCGTCATGTACTTATGGTTTTCTTCAGGAAAACTGTGACTGCCTTGGATGTAGTTTATGCCCTGAAGCGTTCGGGTCGTACTCTGTACGGCTTCGGAGCGTAGTGGGTACCATGTCTGTATCAACAACACCTTTGTATTGTATTCACATCCTTGGAGTATGTTATTGACTAGAAGTGCAATTATTCGCCAAATTGAAACATTGAACTGTTCCTAGACTTGGTCAAGTAGGTCGTGTAGATGTCTAGATGAACGTAACTGGGAGTCTTAAACGTTGAATGTTCCACAACTTGGTTGTTTACCTCCTTAGCGGTTGCCACCTCCATATGGAGGGAGTATGAAAGTTCTCTGTATCTCTAGGGCATTTTGGCAGTCGCCAATCGCAATTGTAGTGACTTGCAATGAAGGGTTGTGAGGAGTTACACGAGGTCCGCCACGTGGCTGAGAGAGGCATTACCTGCATTACCTCAGGCTGTGATACTGATCCGAAGGTGACCAAGTGTGAGCTTAATGGTAACGGAGTTCCAGAAACCTCAGCGGAGAGTCTACAAACTTCGGAGTTAAACATGGTCTCCAAGCCTGAAGAAGCTGTTGCTAAGCCTGGCGACGAGAAGGAGCCAATCCAAAATGAACAGGTCCCTGAAGAGGACAGCGACGATGACGCTGCCGCAGAAGAGCCTGGCGCTGGAGGTGAGCTTTTCAAGCTGCTACTTGGTTCGTTCACTTGAACTATCTTTTTGATCTCAGGTGAAGGCCAGAAGAAAAAGAAGAAGAAAAAGAAGCCCAAGAAGAAAAAGGTACAGCAAACAGATCCCCCGCGAATTGGGCTCTCCAAGATCTTTCCAAGTGGTTTATATCCCGAGGGCGAGATACAGCCATACAAAGACGAGTCAGTTACCCGATTGTCACAACGGTCTGATTCATTGAAACCAGTTCCCAGTAATACATGGAGAATCACTTCAGAAGAAAAACGGTACAACGAAAAGATGGCCATGGAAGCCCCAGAAACTACGTACCAAAACATCCGTAGGGCTGCCGAAGTTCACCGTCAAGTCCGACAGCGCGCTCGCAAATTCATTCGCCCAGGGATGACCATGACAGAGATCGCAGAGTACATTGAGGACGGCACGCGCGCACTTGTCGAGGAGAACGGTTTGGATGCTGGGGTCGGTTTCCCCACCGGTCTTAGCTTGAACAATTGCGCCGCTCATTACACCCCCAATGCTGGGGACACCACAAGTGTGTCATATTACTATCTGCTCGATTTCGTGACTTATCGAAGATCAGTCTTGCAAAGTGGCGACGTTTTGAAAGTCGACTTTGGAGTCCATGTTAAAGGACGGATCCTGGACTCTGCATTCACCCTCACGTTCGAGCCTACTTACGACAAACTAGTGGAAGCTGTCCAGGCTGCGACCAATACTGGTGTCAGAGTAAGGGACACTTGCTCTAAGATATCCGTTGGTTCCGACCCACGAACTTTCTTGTAGGAAGCTGGAATAGACGTGCGCCTTGGAGAACTCGCAGGCTACATACAGGAGACCATGGAATCGTACGAGGTTGAAGTTAATGGCAAGCTGATCCCTGGTGTGTGGTCATTTGGTACTCAACGCACTTGGGTTGTTGAAACCCTAACGGTTTTTGTTGGTAGTTAAGCCTATCGAAAATCTCAGCGGCCATTCGATCAATTTATATCAAATACATGGTGGTAAATCGGTGTTGCTGGTGAAGAACGAGGACCAAACCAGGATGGAAGAAGGCGACTATTTCGCTATTGAGACCTTCGGATCGACTGGTCGGGGCCGGGTCGTGGACAGTGTTGGTATTTCAATTGTCTCTTGTGCTACGGAATCTTTGACACCAGTTCCTTCAGGGTGATTGTTCACACTATGCAAAGATCCTGGATGCGCCTCGAGTACCACTTCGGTGAGCGAAAACACACTTCGTCTTGGAAGTTTGAATAACCATGAATCGGGCAGCCTGACATCAGCAAAAGCTCTGCTTAAAACCATCACCAGTAACTTCGGGACACTCCCATTCTGTCGAAGGTACCTCGATCGAGTTGGTGAAAGCAAATATTTGCTAGCGGTCCGTGCCATTCGGAGTTTTTTTCGTCTTCTTTGACGAGGCTAACCACGTGACAACAGTTGAACCATTTAGTTCAACAGGGAATAGTACATGACTATCCTCCTCTTTGCGATGTTAAGGGTGCAATGACTGCACAGTTTGTATGGGCACCTGTGCTAGATAATCATTATTGCGGAAATGCTAACCCCTTCGAACAGGAACACACAATCTTATTACGACCCACTGTGAAGGAAGTTGTCAGCCGAGGAGATGATTACTAGCGGTGAAGTAGTTTGGAGGCACTAAATCACTCACATCGGTCCTTACTGTCTGATTTTTGCCAAGTACGGACAATCCGCTCTTGTCATCCGTTTGTAATTACGGTAATGTATTTGAAACATACCAGTGCGGATCAAGCGGATCTTGGCAGCCACGCACCGAAGGGGTATCCACAAAACATATCCGAAAAAGGCAAGTTACCCTTGTCATAGCATTCGAGGGGCTGTCTGCAATCGTAGCTCACCGTGACCCACATCCGCACCATCACTGCAATCCTGCGGGGATAACCTCGTCAGTCTGAGGGACGTCCTAGCATGCTGCGAGATTCTCTGCGCCTTTTGTACAACGGCGTGAATGCTACATCCCCTGTAACGTCATCCCAACGAAAATCAGTGACGACCCTGCTGCATGATTACGACACTCCAGGCGTTTTCCCTCCCTCTGCTCGGATAGATCGATCTCTCAAATTGCAACAACAAAATTTAATCAAACTCTGGGACGCGTGGAGGTATCCCATCTTCGCCGTGAACAAAGGTTCGCACCTGCCCCATCACATTGTCTGCTGATCCAAAGCCGCGCCTTGTCCTGGTTTACTGAGCACCTCACAGCGTCCACCCTCGCACGCGACATTCTCGTCCACCACATATGGGGTCCACGGAGGAGAACATGGGGCATCGAGATGACAGTTATTAACAGCATGATGAGAGATGTTTCTAGGCACTCGGCGTTAGCCGACATCGTATGTGACTCTTTATATTTGCACTGGAATCATTGTTGACACGACTGTAGACGATGGTCCGAATGATAATGGGACTTGCGGGCTTGGCCCCCCTCCCAGCCGATGCCCTAGTTACTCCCGTGACGTTCCGCGTTAGCAGGCGAAATCTCCGTGGAATCTTGTCAGCTGTCGATGCACAGGAAACTGGACTGCGAGAACTTTCAGGTGAATGGGTTGTTGGGAAGAAGTTGTGGCAGACACTACAGTCCGACTACAAGTCGTCTGGTCAGTCATGCAGCGAAGATTCCGGCTCGGAAGAGTCTTTCCACAGTGACGGGTCTCCTTCTCGAAAGCGACACTCTAGTGTCATTCTTTACGTTCACGGCGGTAAGTCAATGGCCACACGTTGAAATATTTGAGTTGATCCTTTCCCCCCCCTCAGGAGCATACTACTCTTCTAGTGCCGCCGCCCAAAGGATGATAACGATACCAATGTCGAAATACACGAACGCCCGCTTGTTTGGTTCGTGATCTTTTTTTATTGGGGGACAGACAGATCTCACTGACTTCTACAAGCCATTGACTATCGCCTTGCGCCAGAGACATGTTTCCCGGGACCTCTGTATGACGTAGTCAGTGCGTATCTGCGCCTCACGGACGATCTTCAAGTTCCTCCAGAAAATATCGTGGTGGCAGGCGATAGCGCAGGAGGTGGTCTATGCCTAGCCTTGTTGTTTTATCTTCGAGATAACGGCTACAACTTGCCGGGAGGAGCCATTCTCTTCTCACCATGGGTTGGTAGGTGGACTATTCTGATATTTTCTTTGCATTCTCTAACAGTACTATAGACCTTACGCTCAGCTGCCCATCCTGGGATACAAATTCCGCATGCGATATCGTCCCAACACCAGGACCTACCGCACATCTGCACCCCGTTGTGATGTATCTTGGTGATGGGCTTGAAGAGTACTTAACCCACCCCTACGCCAGCCCGTTATTCGGAAACTTTGATGACCTCCCTCCATTACTAATTCAATGTGGCGAGGCCGAAGTACTGCGGGACGAAATCATGCTTCTCTCACACAAGGCTTCTCTGGCAGGCGTTCACGTCCAGCATGAAATGTACGAGGATGCGGTAAGTGTCCATACCTTGTCATTATCTTCCGCTCTCATACGTTCTCAGGTTCATGTCTTCCAAGCCTTTCCCTTCTTGGGCTCAGCCAACGAGGCCTTTGTCTCTTGTCGTGAGTTCGTTCGCCATAGGCTTCCCGAGCTGCAAGCCTCCACCCCTAAGATTCTTGACAACATCTGCGAAGCACGTCTCGACGGCGATATAGACAACGAGAACGTACGCGTGGTTCGTGGAGACGGCGTTGAGACCTCTGCGGGGAGACGTGACATGGAAGTGCAAATGAAGCACGGAAGACTCGTCGATCAGAACCTACCAAGCTGGGGCCTTACTTGCCCACCTCACGGCACCATCTCCACTGGTGATTCCACCCACATTCATGGAGAGTCTGCCAATTCAGCGGCAGCGTACTCTCACTCCCCTTCGGGTCTCCGACGCATTAAATCGACTCTTTCTGTCCTCGTCGCTGATGCGCCCTTTTCCAAGATGTCTGAATGCACCCACATCGGCGGCCCTCACTCCAGACCCAATTTTTCCATTACATCGACTCCGTCTCAGCCTCCATCGCGCAGATTGCGCAAGACAAGCAGTTATTCGAGTGTAACATCCTTCGTCGAGCAATGGTCCTTATCCCAAAATAGTTGTAGCATTTCACATCAAGCGCAGGTAACCACATAGGCCTGTTCAGTTCGTGTTTCCCTATCAAGCCGTGTGGCGAATCATGTCCACTCCCGGTTCGTGCATATGGGTGTAGAATGTCCTGTACAGTACACAACCTGGTATAATTAATAGCCCATCACCACCGGTCCTCATGAGAACGTCCTCCTACCAGCATCTTCTTGTACAACTCTAACTCCTCGACCACATTTTGCAAAGCCTTACGCTCCCAATTTCCGAAGATGAATCCCTCGTACAGCATAGTCGTAGCCAACCATGCAATGAAGATCGTGAACAGCACAAACATTGGATTGACCCAAGGTAACTGCACCCAAGCAGAACCAATGATGAGACCGAGCAGTAGTAATATGCTCAGTGCAAAAACGGTCAGTTCGCGACGAGAGCGATCCTGGGAGATGCGGTATGAAGTTTGGAGGGCACCCAGAAGCGCAGATATCATCTTCGGGGTCATCTCGGAAGGGGTATCAGCCCAAGCTGAGCCAGTGTTCTCGAGCACCGCGTGATCGGACATGACGTCTTCCCTTTCCTTGGACGCCATGACGACGAGGGTTGCCTCTACTCCAAAGTGATCTGAGTAAGAGCAGGTGTTTCCTGGAATGGCGTCAGTGAAAATAACTTTGGAGTCCCTGCACTGCAATCTTGGGGCACTGGGATTGTCCGAAATGCGACTGGGCTGACGGAAAAACACGTAATCGAGACGTTTGCCCTGGAACTTCCGCACTATTGCACTCCCAGACGGCTTAGAGTCACGGTAAGAGTTCAGCGGAGAGTCGGCTGTTACGCCGTACTTTTCCACACCCTCGACTGGAGATAGCATCCCTGACGGTGGAGGAACGTGCGAGTGCGAAGCCGCCCACGCATCGCTCAAACCGGCATGACTGCGGATTACGTTCATGACAAGGCTCGTCGGGATACTATTGAAATCACCGGCCTGAAACTAGGTCAGCGAATACCCATCGTATTGGAATCAAACCTACAGCTATCACGTAGCGCCCGAGTTCAGCGGCTTGTCTAACAACCTTTGCAAATTCCCAGGCATTGACTAAACGGTGACTTCGGTTGTACTCTGGGCCATCTTCTCCGCCTTTGGCGTACAACTAAGGTGATAGGAAGAACGTTACCGCTGTCGAGACAAGGATTGATATTGACTTACATGAGTATCAAATATCTGAACTTCACCAAGGATGGGATGGAGTATGGTAACGCTGCCAGCCGCCTTACCTACAAACCAGTCTCCACCAGTTACATCTGTTGGTTCACCGTTGAGAGAGTATGGCGTGATGCTAGTAGCAATGATTGGCCATTTTGTGAAAATAGCCAGACCAGCACCTAGTGCGCCACTAATCGGGAGTCTTAGTGGCTGAAGACACGGAGAATTTGAGAGGAGTCTTCGGAACACACCTATGAAAGAGTTTGGTGTAGGGCAAACGGTGCGAGACTTGGTCTCGAACTTGGTTGTAATCTGCCTCGACCCAAATTTCTTGAAGAGCAACAATATCATAGTCGGCCCTGGAGAAAGCGCTGGAAATGGCGGCAATGCGTTCGTGGCGATCCTTGGAAACGTATTTCAGGCCCCTGGAGGAAGGAATGAGAAGGCCCAGTGCGGCGGGGGGGTAAGTAGTACTGACCAGCAGTTGAGACTAGCGATCCGTATTTCTTCCATGATAGTAGAAGGCAAGGATGTTGTCTCGGGCATGCTACAACCACGGAAAGGACAGACACTCGATGTCAGCTTGCCGCATCGCACGATGGAGGGTTTGGTGCCGTGTGGTTAATTAATACTGTCAAGCCTATCCACGTGACTCCGTTACAATGTTATATTCACTGCCAAGCACCATGGAACTTGGACCACTGCGATGACCACAGCTTTCACTCGCGACGAGTACGTTCAAGTAGATATACCACCATACTATACTAACCCCAAAAATCAGTATAGAAATATCGACGAGAGCTGCAGACCAGTTCACGCGTCTTTACTATTCCGCCTATGACTCTACAACCCGAGTAGACGATCTGCCAAAGTTTTACCGTGCTACATCAACCCTTACATGGAATGGGAATCCCTGCCAAGGTGTAGAGGGGGTAAAGAAACTCATTCAAGACATGCCTAGTACCAAGCATGAAGTTCAGTCTTACGATTGCCACCCTATCCCAGGTCCGCTTCCTCACCCATTCAAGGAAATCAAACATCTCAACCGCGTACAGGCTCACGCCCCCCTTCGCTACTGGTGACTGTTGCGGGAAACGTTACCCATGGGAAAGCTCCCGATCACCCCACAACTACCCCAAGTCGATCCGTGGACGGGCAACCTCGAGTGTTTTTCCAAACATTCATGCTTGTCCCTGATCCCACCGCACCAGTGGCTAGAGCAGGGGAAGTAGCGAAATATTATGTTGATGCCGATTCGATGAGATTTGTCGGATGATTAGGTCGGTTTCTCATCCACTGACTGGAGACATCTCAGGACTTCAGTTGACTTCTTTCGCACAGGTTACGGCACTCTGTATTCAAGCCTTGCACCATGTCCTAAACCCCTATCTCAATGAAGTACTCCATGAAGTGCCACCTTTGAAATGCTGCGACGCAAAATGGTGGCGATACTAAGGCGTTTAACAGAGGTCAGAAGTCAAAATAAAAGCACGTAAATGCTCAGGACACTGCGGTGCTAACATGTGCGAGTAATAATCTATGGCTACATACACTGGAATAAACACTTCGAGGATGGAGAAAAGGAGATCAACCAAAAGTTTGGCTCTGTAAACCAATGTTAGCGAGAGTCGCTGTCGACAGTAGGAAACAGGACACTTACTGAGCGGGCACTCCGTTTGACCTTTGACAACCGCCATTCGTCTGGCTTTTCGTATTTATTAAACAACGGCTCGATCTTCTCCTGCCTCTTCCGTTTACTAATCTTGTTCACATCAGCTACCTTAAAGAACTGAGGCGCCACCTCAACGAGCCACTTCGGCTCAATGGTCGTTACGTTGTGACAGTACTCCCGAGTAGTGAGCACCAGTTCATTATAGATCAGCCACTCCGGATTGCGATTGAAGAGTGCTGAGGAAGGATGGATATAAACTGGTGTACCCTCAACGAGAGTCTTGTACCCTTCTTGCGGATCCTTCTTTGCAGCGTTCCTGAAAAAGCCTGAACAAATGGCTTTGCGTACACGGTTGTAGTCCCTCCCAGCGGACAATATGTCATGCTTGTACCTATAATCACAATTAGGTCTGGTACAATTTTACACTTGATAAACTTACCGATCCATGATGCCGACTAACTGCTTGCGAATATCCTGTGCTCTTCTCATGCTCCTCGCCTGAATGAAGTTCTCATAGCACCACGGATTCGAAAAGTTTGCGGCTTTCCATCCGTTGTATACCGTAAGCAACGTCAGGTGGTCACCCTCTGGCTGGTGGAATTTCGCTTTCTTTGAATCGGCCTGAGCTTGCTTCTCCTTCGGTCTGTAGAAGACCGTCTGAACGGAAAGCATCGCGACAATGGAAAGAATCTCCTCAGAACATCCGAGTTCTACAGAAGCAATCAGCATCTTCGCAAGGGGGGGTTCCATAGGAAAGTCTGCCATCTTCCGGCCTAGACGCGTTAACAGCCCTTCATCGTCGAGAGCAGAAAGTGCATACAGTGCCTCTAAGGCGGTGAGCATCGTCTGGGCAGGCGGGGGATCCATAAAGTCAAAGCTGAGCAAGTCATTGATACCCATCGCCTTGAGAAGGAGTATCGTATGCGCAAGATTCGTTCGCTGAATATCGGGAATGGAAGTGGGTAACATTTCGTTACGGTATGCTGCTTCGGTGTATAGGCGGTAACACTTTCCGGGGCCAGTACGCCCAGCACGCCCAGAACGCTGACGCGCTTGGGCTTGCGAAATGGGCATAACAACCAATGAATCCATGCCCAAGCGGGGATCGTAGGCGTTTTGTTTTGAGAAACCGGGATCGATGACATAGTAGATGCCGGGTATCGTCAGAGATGTCTCTGCAACGTTGGTCGCGATGACGACTTTGCGAGCTCCAGGCGGGGTGGGCTCAAACACACGCGACTGAACTTCGGAAGGTAGAGCAGAGTAGATAGGAAGGATAATAAGTTCGGGAACCTTCGGGCCCAGTGCCTTCATCCGCTCGAATAGTATCTCGCAGGATGTATCGATTTCTTCTTGACCAGTCAGGAAAAGAAGGATATCACCTGGCGGTTCAGAGAGGTGGATTTGCATTACAGTGATGAGAGATGCATCGAGGTAATCGGTCTCTGGCTCCTTTGTATACAAGACTTCGACTGGATATGTGCGACCAGGGATTGTAAAGATCGGACAGCCGAAGAAATATTTGGAGAACTTTTCAGCGTCTAACGTTGCCGAAGTAACAATGAGCTTGAGATCTGGTCGCTTCTTGACAGACTCTGTGCGTAAGTCAGTATGAATAAGCAAAAGTTGAATGGCAGAATGAACACTTGCTCTTCAAGAGTCCAAACAAAACATCCGTAGCGATGGTACGCTCATGGGCCTCGTCCAACATGATGACGGAGTACTGACTACACAGAGGGTCGATGACGGACTCTCGCTGCAGCATACCGTCCGTCATGTACTTGATTTTGGTTTCCGGGCTGGTGCAGTCCTCAAAACGGATGGTATACCCAACCTCTTGTCCAAGACGACAACCAACTTCTTCTGCGACACGTTTCGCCACAGACATCGCAGCAACACGTCGAGGTTGAGTACAGCCAATGCGGCCTTTGTCGGCGTATCCGGCTTCAGCGAGGTACTGGACCATCTGAGTAGTCTTTCCGGACCCAGTATCCCCCACGACGATAAGGACTTGATGCTACAAAGATCGTCATTATTTTGTTCACGTATTTGGTCAAAACAAGGACGCACATCAGCAATGGCCTGGAGAAGCGGGTCTCTGAGTTTGTAGATAGGCAAGCTCTTCCGCTGATCTTGAATACTAAGTGCCGTAATTTCACCATACGTCGTTGCTTTGTTGAACGCCGACTCCCTCCACTTGGGGACCTCTCCTGCTTTCTGATCCCTTAGGTTGCCCCTGAGATCTTGTGCAAAAATCTTCTCCGAATCCTTCGCCATGGGATCCAACCATGGTGCGCTGAAGTCGCGAGCTTCAGAGTCCGCTTGTTCGTTGACTTCCTGCTGGCGAAGCTCTCGTCTTTCCTTGGCGAACGCAGCGCCCCCAATAGCTGCCCTATTCATAGAGCCATCCGGGGCTTTAATGATCTTGACGGGACTGAGGTCAAGCGTACGCTTCGTTTGTCCTGCCAAGAATGGCGGCTCCTCTTCTCGGATTTCTACGTCAAGCTCCTCTTCCACCTCCGCACGCGCCACTGGATTGCTGAAATCCTCGTCCAGATCTGGATACTCTGAAGCGTCTATGACACCAGACGATATGAGTTGTTTGATTTCCCACCGTTCAGGCGAGGTGAGGCGCTTCGCAGATCGGACAGGAGTTTCGTCTTTGGAGCGCAATGGGAGAGCGTTTGCGCCTGAGGAGGCCCGCACAGCGCGTTCCCGTTCTTCCTCCATTTCTGCTTCAGATTTGATACGGAGGTGTGGTGTGAGGTCGCGGCCAGTGACTTGGTCGACGTCTTTCATGGAAAGACCTACTCGGGTCCCTGCAACGCTCATGACTTTGACTTTAACCTGCTGCCCTCTGCTGAGTAAGTCAGAAGCAGAATTTGCGCGGGCGCCTTGCTGAATGTTCGAGACGTGTACCATGCCTATGATGAAGTGAGCAGGAAAGAGCATTGTTTGCGCAAGATTCTCTACCTTCTACGCGGCCAGCAATACCCTCAAGCTGTACAAAGGCGCCAAAATCCTTCAAGCCTGATACTCGTCCGTTGTAAATCTTGAACAAGACAGGACGTTCGTCGAGTGGTGCCCGGTCCCTACCCCCATGCCTGTAGTCCCTCCTCGAGTCATACGAACGACCTCTGTCTGGACTGCGACTTCGCCGGCGTGGAGGAGACCGTGACCTCGACCGGTCTCTCCCTTGTGGCTTTCCCAAGTTTGCATCGGGACCGCCCACTTGGAACTTCTTCTTCGCAGTGCCCTCAAACTGTGCCATCATATCATCGACCTCTTTCATCAGGACATCCTTGGTTACCTCCTGGTCCGGCAAGGCCAGACCGGGGAAGAGGCGCTTCTGTTTGTCAGTCTCGTGTTGGCTGTCACCGTCAGCGTGAGACCTGGCGAGGTCGTTAGCCAGTGATTTGGCTTTATGTTTGTGCTTTGGGTGCAAGCTGAGGATTAACCGATCGATGTTTTCGACGGCAGAGTCTGGGAGTACGCCATTGAGCTTGTCCTTGAATTCTTGGAGGGTACCTGATTGGTCATGGAGAGCTACGACGTATTCGGCGAGTGTTTTGTCGTTAAGTTCGATGTAGTTGAAAATCTCCTGCGTTATTCTTGCGATGAGAGAGAGAAACTCGAGATTGTATAGGTCATCCATAGTGGTCTGGGAGTAAGAATGAGTTTGGCTTGCCGATTGGCAATGGCAGGTTGTTCAAGCTGATGTAACCACAGCATCTGTTTGGGCCGAAGACAGACTCCGAGTCGGACAGACTCGAGTGTTTGATCTCGACCCAATACAACTGATGCCCCCACGCAAGGGCATTGTAAAATCAGGAAATGCAGGAAACTCGTCAAAGAGCCTAACAAAGGCATCGTCTTCACAACCTTCACAACCCAATGTCTCAGGAACGTCCGAAGAAAAACCTCTCTTCCCCCCAGGATCAAAGTATCCGCTGAGCTTACTCCACGAAAGGTTCGTCTGCCATCCTGCGATAAACGGGTCCGAATAACGTTCGAATAACTCATAATGCATATGATGATATTGGCAGTACGGGACTAACATCCACTGCAGCATTCCCAAAAAATAGGCATTCTAACCGTGTGCATTATGAGCTATTCGGCGCCGTACACGGTCGCGCATATTTTGATATGCTAGGACCCGTTTATTGTCACTCAGGCGTGATCACGAGTAGATTGACCACTCGTCTAGATGTCAGAAGAATGGCTGGGAAAAGCCAGTTGTCGACGCTGTAACACCTCTCCTACTTTAACCGTGAAGTCCAAAATCTCACCAAACTACTAGCGAAAACACGATGAAGGGTGGACCTTTGTTGCGTCATTGAGCCGGATCAACAAGAAAACGTCTGGAAAGGAAACCGTCCGATTTGAGCCGTATCCCCCATACACACGAGCCACCGCACTTGAGGCGCGTCACTGGGGCGCAACATACGCACTGTATCGTGTTCGTGATTCCCCCTGTTCCCTATTTATTCTTTCGTGCGAGTTGGATTGAACTGCTTGTATGTGTTAGATTTGGAATGGAATTCAGCTGAATCGTGTGCTACCTCCTGGCCCTCGAGAGTATTGGTCTGAACTAGCGGCAGAACATAAAGCTGCACCTGACCACCAGCGATGGATGTATGAGGCCGATCCGTTTGCCGCGCGAAAGGAAGTAGATGAAAGGCAAGCGAAAGCGGCCCAAAAGAAAGAAGAGAAAGCCAGTGATTACCAAGGAGATTCATACAAATCCTCAGTTTCTCCCGAGTTCGCGCAAGTACCAGAGGTAAAAATGTCGAGCGGCCTACGCGATCTCGTAGAAGAGACCGTGAAGAAGGTGAGTCGCTTTCTTTTGACTTATCCTGCACGTCTTCAACATTCCGCAGGCCAGCGCCTTGTACGACGTGAACGAAATGATGCCTTCGGTGTTGGCGGAGGGCGACATCCCTGCCATAACTCAACAGCTTCGCCAGCTGGGCTTCCAAGCGAAGCAAATCCAAAACGCTGTAGCTTACCTTTCATCACCCACCCCTATGGGCTCCAACTTATTGAGCTCCATCTCACCACTCGAAGCTTGCATCGAGTATCTTGTCTTGCACGTGCCAGAGTCTGACCTACCACAACGCTTCTTACCTTCCAACAATTCTTCCAACTCATTCGTTGTTTCTGGATACTCTGGAGCAGGCGATCTCAAGAAACGATGGGTCGAGGATCTGGTCATCAAAGAAGCAGGCTTCCCTGCATACGTTGTCAAGGAATGCACGACCGATCCAAATATGGTTGACAACCTAGACTTGCTCATTGCCGCGCTTTGTCACAGGCTAGTAGGGGACGACTCGGGGCCAGCGAAACCAAACGCGGACTTCGAGGTATACTTGCTCAACCTACGAGACAACGCTGACGAAATAGAAGCCCTCGGTGCTCACTTTCTCGATCCGTGCCACATCTCCATGCCGTTATTCAGTGCCCCTGTCCAGCTGCATGTTATCCTTCCGCCTGACACCTGTGTCGATAGGATCATGCCAGCCGTGTACGTTGGCTCACACTCAGTGGCGCCTTACATACGGCTCCACCTACTTGCAGAGCTGTTCCGGGCCATGCAACAGGAGGATTTTATTGAACCTGGTGAGGGCTTCCTGATGGCGGCTATGCGAGTGCTTGAAGACCACTGGGCACATGTTGAAACAAACGGTCCTCCGGACATGTCGACGGTAGTCGGGCACCTCGTCGCCCCGCGGGTTGTACCACATGCACCCGACAAACCATACGATGGATCCGACGACAAAGGGAGCCGCGGGAACGCAAGCAGAAAGCGGAAACAGGCTTGCGATGGCCGTTCTGATGAGCAGGTTAAGCAAGATTTTGAAGCCATGTGCCAAAGTAGCACCTATGCAGAGCTACTTGCTTCACGTCGGCGTCTCCCTGCCTTTGCTGCAAAGGCTCAATTCTTGGAAACTTTGGACACGCACAGAGTTGTCATCGTCGTCGGAGAAACAGGTAAAGTCACGGCTCTCTCTAACTAGCGGCTATCGCTTATCGTGATATTACAGGGTGCGGGAAGACAACGCAATGTATGTCCTATGTTCTTCTCGGTGAATCTGCCTCAAGACAAAGACACGAACAGTACCTCAGTTTATCCTGGACTCCCTCATCTGCGCCGGTCGTGGCTCGAATGCCTCAATTATTATTACGCAACCGCGTAGGATTTCCGCCATTTCGGTTGCGGCACGTGTATCAGCGGAGCGCGCGGACGACGGTTCCGTTGGTTACGCCATTCGAGGCGAAAGTAAAAGGGACAAACGAACCAAATTGCTGTTCTGCACTACCGGAGTTTTGCTCAGGCAGCTTGGTACCGGGGATAATCTGGGGAATGTCACGCACGTTGTCGTGGACGAAGTAAGTAGGCCCCGGGATAAGGAAATAAGAGATGCTCACGAGATTTCACTGGCAGGTGCATGAACGCTCTGTTGAGGGCGACTTCCTGCTCCTGGAACTGCGTGAACTTCTTTCAAGGCACGAAAACCTCAAGGTGGTCCTTATGTCCGCTACCATCAACCACGAGACATTTGTGAAATACTTCAACAATGCCCCCATGCTTACCATCCCGGGCTTTGCATACCCTGTCACGGATAAGTTAGTACTCTTGAAATTTCCTCCCAGAATCGGGCAGATATCACCCGTCACAGATACCTCGAGGACTTCATTCATCTATTATCATATGTGCCTCCGAGCGCTCGACGCAGCAAGAAAGAACACAAGGACAAAGAAGACGAGGATCGGCTTAAATCTCAAGGTCTGAGCGAACAAGACATATCCTCCATTCATAATATCGTAGCTGCAGACCGCATTGACCACCAGGTGTGCAAGTTATTCGATTGGACGTCGCGTCATTGTTCAACTCGAGTTCCAGTTAATCGCGGCGCTTGTGAAACACATTACTTTATCCACAGCGACGCCGGGAGGTATACTTGTATTTCTGCCAGGGGTTCAGGAGATCCGCCAGTGTATTGAAGCCATGCGGGGCTCCCTTGGGTTTGATAACCAAGCCGAGATATATCCGCTGCATGCTAACTTGACCAATGCGGAGCAGCGCCTGGTCTTCAAAACAACCAAAAACTGGAAAATTATTGCTGCCACGAATGTCGCGGAGGCAAGTACGTATCAACCCCTCAGTGACCATCACCGCTCACCGCTTCGACAGACGTCTATCACTATCGATGATGTGATCTACGTGATAGATGGGGGTAAAGTCAAGGAAACAAACTATAATACAGAGATCGGAATATCAAGTCTAGTAGAGCAATGGGTCACCCGCGCTGCCGCCAGACAACGCAGAGGCAGAGCAGGTCGGACACAGCCCGGTACATGCTACAAACTATATACGCGGAAGCAGGAAGAAAAGATGAAATCTTTCCCTGTACCGGAGATTCTGCGTACGCCGTTAGAAAGTATTTCGTTGACCGTCAAAGTTATGCGAGAAAACGAGGATGTCAAGGTAGGCTCCTCATGCTTGTGTATATCGAGACTCGGCTCACGTAAGACCGTGACAGCACTTCTTGAAGAGAGCGATAGATCCTCCAGAAGTCTCGGCTATGGATAAGGCATGGTCTGTCCTGGAAGAGCTAGGGGCTGTAGATCAGGAGGGCAAGCTCACGTCCTTGGGCCGCTATATGGTAAGCATGGAGCAGTAGACTGATAGAACCCTTCTCATCTTCGCCGCAGTCGATGCTTCCTGTGGATCTGCGACTTGGAAAGGTGACGAACTGCGTATCTCTGTCGGAAAGTCACTGACCTTCCATACCTAGATGCTCGTACTGGGATCAGTTTTGAGATGCCTAAATCCCGTCCTCACCGTCGTTGCAAGCTTGTCCGCGAAACCCTTGTTCGTCAGTCCCATGGACAAGCATAAGGAGGCGAACCAGTAAGGATGTTCTCTGTTGCGATACATTCTACTGCTAACGCTCCCGTCCTTAGGGCAAAGCTTCTTTTTGATACGGATCATTCTGATCTCCTGACTGATGTCAATGCATATAACAAGTGTATGCGACTGCGCTCCGAGGGCAAATCTCAGAGTGCACTTAGAAGCTTCTGCGAAGAAGTACGTGGCATCTCGCCAGTGGGTCGAAGAAGCTGACATTCTCGCAGAACTTCATCTCAGCGGCGTCTGTTCGAGAGATAACTTCGCTTCGTCAAGACTTCCTCTCTTCACTCGCAGACCTGGGATTTGTCCCTTTCTCAGCATCACCAGACTCTCCGAACCTCAACGTCAACAGTGCTAACCCCAATGTCGTCAAAGCCGTCATACTCGGAGGCCTGTGGCCACGCGTCGCAAGAGCGCACTTGCCCTCATCAGCAATCAAATTCGACAAGGTCCAAGCCGGTACTGTGCAGCGCGAAAATACAGCCAAAGAATACAAGATATACGACCTGAAGAACGGACGAGTGTTCCTGCACCCGTCTTCTGTCCTGTTCGGTGAATCGACATGGAAGTCGCCATTTTTGGCTTATTTCCAGATGCAGCAGACGACGAAGGTGTTTGTCAGGGGTGCTACTGAGGTATGTCGAGCTCTGATAAGAGCATAGCTGGCTATGAATAACTTGTCAGGTGCCCATGTATGCTCTCCTGCTTTTCGGAGGCCCTGTCTCGGTGAACCATGTCGGTGGCGGGTTGACCGTCGGGAACGGAGGCACTATGCTTAAGCTGAAGGCTTGGCCACGCATAGGTGTACTTGTTAACCAGCTACGGTCAGTTTTTGTCGTTATTAAGTTGCTGTGGATGACTGATAACAAATCATTTTTGCAGACGGCTTTTGGAAGCTCAGCTGCAGCGTTGCATCGAAGAGGGACTCATGCTAGGATCCGACAACGATTATTTGGTGTCCAATGCGATCACGGCACTTCTCGAGCGGGATGGATTGACAAACTAGCTATTGGCCTTCATCGACATCGACCATCATCAAGCAATCTGTACAATCTAGTGGAATTGCCAACATGTGATAAGGAGTACAAAATATGCGGGGTATATGTTGATATATATGAATACTATTGAGGTCGTCATTATGAGCATGCGCTACTTTCCTCGTAAAATATACCTGGTAGTAGCACAAACAACTTCCGTCGTCCGGTGTTGATACAACTGATTGATCCACAAACAGCAACAGCTTCGCTACCTTCCAGTGAACCTGAAGGAAAAAGAAAAAAGAAAAAGATGAAAAATCTAAGTGGCTTCATGTACATCCATGCAGGAGGGTTCAGCCATCGGCTCTCGGCTTCGTTCCCTCTGGAGGATGGATAATCGTTCATCCAACTCGCTGACCAGCGTGCGGGGTGATAACGGACCGGACAGAATTGGTCTCTGTTTCATGTTCTCCAGTGAAAGTGAAAGGCCGCCGTGCCCAGGACTTCTGCTGCTCCTCTTCGGTGATGAAGATTTCTGCCTCTTAGCCTTCTCGTTGGTTGACTGATGAGATCGTCCAGAAACAACGCGGGCAGCACGAGGTTCTGAAAAGGTTTGGCCTGGCATTTGAGCATTCCAAGGTGGCCCGTAAGGCTCTGTGCGTGCTACCGGTTTTCTTCTGAATTTACTACTCATTGTCTTGAAGATGGACCTAGAATGGACGATCGGAGATCCGTGAGAAGGCTCTGCCTTGTGGGGTGAGTCCCATGGTTTGAAGATCGATGTGAATTTGCTGGCTAGTTTCGAGTTACTCGATGGTGGACTATCGTCGCGAGACCCTGCGAAATCACGTAAGTTATAGATAGAAGCGAGGTCGGAGATAACGAACCGGGTTGCGAAGGTTTTGAAGACGGTGATGATGCACCAGATACGGGAGCCCAACCTGAAGGACGCGAAAGAGTCATCCTGGACTGTGGCAGTGACCCTGAAGTGCCTGTTAAATAGCTGAGCCACCAAGAAGGTAAAAATTGACGATGAACAGTACTTACTCGGCGGAGACTGTGACCTTGATTTCGACTTTTTAGTAAATGGATTGACAAATCCCGTCCGGTACATCTCGCCCGACGACCGAGGTGAGAAATTCGACGTGGGCCTTGCAGTAGCAGGAGGGCCTGATGGTATAATGGGGCAGTGCTCCTCATCAAGTTCAAGCAAGGTTGGCGCATGAGAAATGCTAGAGGATCTCCGCTTTTTACCCAGAGGTAGGCGCATCCGAGGTAAACGCATGGAGGAAGGGACCGAGGTCTTCGGGAGAGTGGTCGACGGTTCTGGTGAGGAACACCGAGGCATGGGCCCAAATTTGTTGACCCGGGAATTGCATTCGCACTTGTCGTCAAAGCAACGGAGGGGTGGGCCTTGAACACGGGAGGACTGCTTGATAAGTGTAGAGCCCGCGGTGCGTGCGGTCTCTTGTGTTGTAGACTTGAGTTTGTGGAATGTGGTGGCTGCAGAGGACCATCGGCGCTGAATAGCTGAAGGTGCAGCAGAGGACGAGGAGCCAAAGATTACAGGAGCATTGGACTTTAAAGGGGTATGGAGACTGAATGAAACATGGGGGGCCGAGGATGGGCGACAAGTTTGTTGAGGGTCTGTCCTGTGAAGAGGGGGAAAGGAGGCGGATCGTTTAAGGGGAGGGGACTGGTCTTGGAAAGCTGATGATTGAGGGTTGTCAAGTGTGATAGGCGGTGGGTCAAGAAAAACGCCAAGAGCGTTTGGTTGAGGTGGCGGGGGGGAGGGTGGAAGCGGGCGCTTGTCCTTGAAGGTGGGAGGAGACTGTGGGCCAATAGTGGGAGCCACCCAAAGGACTACAAGAGCCAAAACACTCTGAAACCAAAACAAATTGGTGGGAGAAATGGTGGATAGCACGTAAAATACTTACTGTCAAGCAGCCGAGCAGACCACAAAGCAAGGCAACAAGACCTACAAGTAGAGTCTTGACGCCGAACTGGTACGGAGGGAGGCTGATGATAATGAAGATCATGAGAGATGGCTGACAAGTATCGATAACGGGGAAGGTGAAGAGGTAATCGGGGATTTGTGGGATTGGACAAAGAACTTGAGAGAAGTTCGTCCCGGAGATAGCTGAGGTTATATAGGATGCATGCAATATTAATGTCTCAGGTGTATAATGAGACAGTACGATCGAATGACAAGAAACGAAGAACTGAATGAAAGTGGAGACTTGGACCGAATGTGGCAAGGGGCTAACACGTAGTAGACGAGTGCTAAGTGCTTGAAGAGACGGATCGATAATACTCGTATTCGCAGCTCGTCGGTGAGTCGATGGGTCCGGAGGCTGGAGGCAAGCTGTTTCGTTGTGGGACGCGAGGATCTGCTGTATGTACTACATGCATAAAAAGTGGAACCATAAAGTAATCATGTAAGCAACTGTTACAGTACTTATTTGCTTCCGTACCGAGGCTTACCCCGGTCCCGTATTCGTTACGTCACAGACAACGTGCGTGACGCGTGACCGAATGCATGACAGAATATGTCAGTGGTTCAACGAGAACGAGAACGAGAATTCAGAGTCACTCACTGCGATCCCTAGCCAGTAGACAATTACTGTCCGTTCATGCAGTGTGTTGTTGATTTCGGAATGCCAATCATCGATCGTCATCACTCGCTTCCTATTCCCCTCCCTGCTTCTTGAGGCCTGATCAGTGACAATCCCAGTGACTATCAGTGACCGTTCATCGATCCCTATCGAAATACCGTCTCATTGCACTCTTTTATTTTCATACGATCTTCATCTTGATTAAACCAACGTGTCCACCACGTCTCACATTTCCAAGTTCACCTGCATACTGCCGCATCTCGAAGTACGGTAAGGAAGTATCATCGGCAGGTTGAGAGGGGTGGGAAATATCCACGTGATGTAACCAGTCTAGTCTCGTCGTTTTCACGGTCATCTCCTGCACGTCATGTCGTCCGACGAATTCGACCAGTATGATTTTTCCGAGTTCACGGAAGAGGACTTGGCACGCATCGACTTGGACATATCACAGAAACTACAATTACCCGGCAATCCTAGTGAGGTCTTGTCTCAATTACTCCCATCCACTACCCACATTGGTGGCCCAGCCATCCAAATAGCTGTCGAACTTGAAACTGATCCTGTTTCTGAAAACCCCAAGGTTCTGCTTCCTATGGGCGAACCTCCACCACATCTTTCCTCCCGTCAAGCCTCCCCTCGCTCTTTGCCACCGGAAGTCACCGTGCAGAACAAATCCCTCTTCGAGCGGTTTCTCTCGTGGAAGAAGTACTTCTCCGTCACCGACCTTGTCTCTCCTATCTGGTAAGCACAGCTCATCTCGTTCAGCTACACCATCTCATCACCCCCAGGTGTGAGGTCCAGTACGAGTATGGGCTGTATGGGAGGAGACACAGGCCCTTAGCACAGCGCCCCTCGTCATTTGCATCAAAGAGTGGCAAGCAAATACGTGTCCACCAGGACGTTGCGAAGAACAACGACCGAAGGCTCAAACGAGGCAAGGTACGTGCAACCCATCTATACCGACAGCCTCCGCTGATAGATATATCCAGTCCGTACATAAGGCTCTGGAAGAGGAGTTACGTCCAGAGAAACTCGTGGTCCACGTCGTTTCCGAAGAGGAGCGCTTTGGTCTTCGGTGAGTAAATTTATAAACTATACGGGACGCCCCTGGCAACTCTGTTCTTTAGCCTTGTGCAGCTCATCGATGGATTCAAGGAACTTGTCATTAATGGGCTCACGGTAATCATTTTCCCATCAGTATTTCTGCTAATAATGCAAACAAATTATTAGAGGGAACTACCTGTATTCACTATCACTCACACTCAAGTCGTTCTTGGAGTCATTGTACGCTTCCCCACTTTACATGTATATTTTTTTTTGATCAGAGGTAAAGGACGAGGTACTCAAGTCACCTTTGGCACCAAAAAACCAGGAAGCAAACATTCGAACACGACGTGCTTCGACCGGGCCTCCTGGTTCTCCGACAAAGAAAAAACAGCGACGGTCCACGTCCCCCTCACAACAGCGAATCACTTCCCTCCTCCCAGAATCGCCGACTGAACTAGGCGGCTCTTCCTCCCTCTCCAACGGAGACAGCGAAGCTGAGGTGCATCGGGTCGAACTCCCAACTTCCATGGGACCAAGCTGTATCTCGGACGATGCCTATGAATTACGCGTTATTGATTACAAGACACGCAAGGCTTCGTATATTCCCCCGGACGAAGAAACACTGTCGCCAAGGTTACAGCTTATGCTCTATCACCGTATGCTGTCGTCCGTCCTGGCTCCGGAAACCTTCGTCTTTGAGGTCCTATGGGAGCGGCTGAACTTGGACCCTACAAAGCCATTCTCAGATCGCTTCTTGCAAGATTTAAAGTGGGGAAGTCGCATGAACAATCGTTGTCATGTAGATCTCAACTGTCTAGTTGCAGAATGGACCTCTACGGTGTACTCTGAGCGGACGAGGGGATCCCGCCTCACAGGGGTCAGTCCAGAGCTTCAGATTGTTTACCGCCGATCGGTATTTGCAGGCAAGGGTAAAAGCGAGGCTAGAGAGACCGTGGACATAGACGACCCATTAGAGGCTCTGGCATTTCAAGAAGAGCTCGACATTGCTCGTGGTATCGAAGAAAGCTTACGTCAGTTTTGTCACGACCGGGATGAGGCCACTCGTCTTGCTCAAGTTGTAGCGCAGAATGTTAAGCAAGCTAGGTCCTCGGACGTTGGCGTCGCATGGAAGCAGGTGGTAAACCTATCAGGCTCAGAGCAGGAGGATTACGACCTTGCCTGGGCAATACAACAGTCGCTACTATCCTGCGCGGACAATGCTCGTGCCCAAATATCAAGAAGCACGCTCGACCGTTCTTTTGGTACGACTGGACCACGGGCAGCGAACCCAATGGGCAAAGCGGAGGAGCTAAGTACTTTGGACATATCCCCGATCATCGGAACCAAAGAGTTCAGGATGAACGACGATCAACTTGATACGCATCTTGCAGATGTTCTGCAGTGGTGGCTTGGTACACGCTCCGCAAGAGGCGTGGAAGTTACTCAAACAAATCGCTGCTTGTGAGCTCTCCGTCACACTGTCTTTCCGTCGGTATGCTAAACGATGACCAGCACCTGCGAATATAGAGAATCGTGCGAGTGGCGGGAGAAGAAGGCTAAGGAAGCGGGAACGAGTGTCTTGCCAGTGGACTCGGAGCGGAGCGCCAGGGCAGTGCAGCGAAGGCATCTTGGCGCAACTTGTTAGTCGACTACAATCTAGCGTTATTATCTTCTGTACTTGGTTTTGTTACTCTCTTCTATGTTATGGCGGCTGAATCCGTAATCTCACGTCGTTACCCGGACTTGAACACGCCGTCATCCGGACGGTGGCTGAGCAGGACAATTTGATTGCCAGGTGTCAGCGGGGCAGCGTTGGTACCTTGGGTTTTCTTTCTGTGGTTCTTCAAACAGTCGCCACCACTACATGTACTAACGCTTCCGTTCTGTCCATTATAACTTATACACCAAAGCAACTCGCCAGTGCTGGCACCGAGGACTCCTCATGGATGGTTGGGTAGATTATCTACACCTTGGGTTCCTTGGAGAGCACATTCTGCTTAGTTCGCTGCGATTGCATTCCTTCTGGGAGTTTCTCCTGAGCAGCGTGCTCATAACTGTAATCTGTCTTTCTGAAAGGTACCTTCGTGCAGTTTCCCGTCAACTTGCGATGCTCATTCTTATGTTCGCACTAGGTTTCTGACCGTTGTCTTGAATAAGCATGTGCAGCCCCGTTGGGCGCAGCGCTCGCGACTTGCGAACGCGATCTGGAGAAGCTCGGTGTACGGACTCGTTACATTGTTGAGACTGTGAGTACTAGATAGTCGTTAGGAACTCTCTCACAAAGTGTCTAGATTGACGAGTTGTCAAATATAGATTGTACATGCTGGTAGCAATGTCATACCAGCTAGGGTGAGCCATCTAACGTGTACGGGTCGTGCCTTGCGAGACTAAATTCCACTTTGCAGAGCCATCGCTGTTGTTGTAAGGAGGCCTCTCCTCGGGCATTGCGACCAAAGTTGCTGACGAGCTGCACACAGGTGGTTACACTGTCTGTAGGGCAGTTCGTCACCGAGTATTTCGAGTATCAAGAGCCAGATTGGGAGAGGCAGTGAGTGAACGAGACAACTGAACATCACAACTGATAGACTGTAGCTGTCTCTGCAGTGTAGAGGAGCCCCTCCTCGGGGCTTCAGCTGGCAGACGTCGTCTAGCAGGGTCTATAAGACCTCACGCTAGGTCAAAGCCGACAGCAATATTGATCCACCCGAACGAGTCAAACTTGGCTCGTGCAGATGCTACTGCTCTTGAACTCGGTATCGCTGGAGATACCGAGTTAGTGAAAGGAAACAGGGTCCCTGACGGACAGGATTCCTGGCAACAGGGTAAAGGTAGAGACGTTGCCAGGGAAATGTTTGGAGACGCGCACTATCGTCAACACTCTGATATTAATGTCTTTGATATTGGCGATGACGAGGGGCGTGTGACACCGTAATCCGCTGTTGCCACCACTTTTGTATCTATGGCTCGTCCCATTCGTATGCACACCATAGGATTACCAGGTCTAACACTTTGGCGGGGGTTGTCAGCCGCGAGCAGACGTGAATTGCGCATCGTAGACGCAGTGAATGGTGCTACTATTAGATACACATGGTCCAAAAATCAGCGCTCAGCTATCCCGGCTGACGCTTCCAGTAACGAGACCAGCTCGCTTAGGGGCAAATCCTCGTCTTGGGACGGGCCCATGGGCCTCTTCTGATTTCCTCTGCCACTGGTCAATGAGTTTTCCAACCCCTTGATAGGGCTTATCAGGTGACGCAGTTCGTGGATCTTCCTCAGGAGGAGCAATGACCTTGGCAGCAGATCCAGTAACTAAAGAAGGCAGGCCATCGAAACGTCCTTGTGAGGTACCAGGAGACAACGATTTACTTAGTGAACCTGTGGGTAGTCCCGTGACTGAACTATGATTTCTCAACAGGTCTGCTGACTTTTCAGCTTGGCCAGTGAAGCTAGTCTTCGGCGTCGTCGGCGATTGGCGTTTATCGGTCTGTACACCTGAGGAAGGGTCCTCAGATGCAGGGACAAATCGTGAAGACGTGAACTTTGATGTGACTGGTGAGTTGACAGGTGGCAAAGAGGGACGTCCAATAGCTGCCGAAGCTGCCCCTGTGGTGGCGACCTTCAGTCCCCCGGGCTTGGATAGAGTAGGAGGCCCCGGGCCCGCAACTTTGCCAATGGCCTCGTATCTTTGGACCATGTTTGTGATGGAGGTCCGACGGGGACCATTCTTCCGAGAGCCATCCTCTGGAACAGAGAGCCCGGAGGGTGTCGAAGGTGTATCCTGCTTCCCGTCGGAGACAGACTTCGACATCGGGAACACGAGTAGAGATTGGGGGCGCCCTCGAGAGGCAGGCATGGGTGCAGCGGATCCTGGGGTGGTAGCCGACATCTGTTTCGTGTGGGACTTCGGAGAACGCCGATTGGGTGACCTGCTAGGCGATCGGGGCACTTCGATAACCCGAGAAGACGTGGGCTGTATATGCTGTGGCGAGCTTGCTCTGGGATTCGTGGCAGACGGGACAGCCATGGATCGACTCCTATGCAGCTGGGTCCCCAAATCACCAGTAGGATCGATAGATGTACTTGGCGTCGAATCCTTCCGCCTCTCTTTCGTTTGGACCACTCCACCTCCCCAGAGATCAACCAAGTCGTGCACAGAGCTCTGTCTTCCTCTATGTCTTCGGGCGGCGCCCCTCGCAGCTGGCCTGGATGCCGTAAATGCAACCACATCCTCGGGGCTTTCTTCGTCACTTGAAGACATCTTTCCCTCTCGAGGCGACCCCAAAGTGGTTGTTGCCTTCCAGTTTTCTGAAGATGAGGATCTACCAACAGAAGGGCGATTGACAGACCCTGCCGCCGAAGTCTGAGGGGGATCAGCAGCCCTCGCCAAAAGACCAGAGGAAAAGGCCTTCGTGAAGAAGGGCTCTTTAGAATGGTCTGAGGTCACTGTGCTCATGCTCCGTTTCCTCTCCTTAGATCGCGAACTCCGTGGGGGTTTTTTCGTGGGAGAAGGAGGTGTTGGCTCCCGATTGGCTTGTTGGAGTGATTGTAGACCTGCGATAGCCTCCTGTGGCGACTGAATATGGACGTTGTTCTCCTCGATGAATGAGGAGCGCTTGTGTGTGAATTCCCGTAGTACAGGTGTTTCGGGGCCGTTCGTGTCGGAGAAATCATGACCCTTTCGCGGTGACATGAGAGAATCAATGTCCCCTGTTAGCCAATCTTTGGGTTCGCGAGTTCTCTGGGGAGTCAGAGAAATGCTTTTCGCGTCCCCTATCACATCAATCAGGTCTCGAGACTCCTGCGATTGTTTAAAGGGGGCACTGCTGGCGTGTTTCTTGGATAATGACGGGCGTGACAGAGGTCGATGGCCAGGACGCTTTGGCGGAGAGATGGCTTCCCCGTTCTCCAAGCCCGCCAAAGCTTTCGACGGTCCCTCCTTTGTATCACGCATTGCAACCCCGGTGACTTGTTCTGAGCGAATTCCGCCCTGCGCAGCTGAAGAACCTGCGATAGGACGCTGTGGCGTTGGGCGAAGTGGTAATGAAGAAGTTGAAGGCACTGATAAGTCGATGATCTTATCTTTACCGAGGGATGGTTCTGGTTGTGGAATGTAGCGAGGGGAATCCTGTGAAAAGGCAAAAGTTGCATCCAACTCTTCCAAAGATGGGAACCGGGTCTCAGCATATGTATCACCAAGCTGAAGTGAGACTGGGGGACCAGAAGAGGTCGAGCTTGAAACAGGCTGAATAGGAGCGGATCTCCATGACGAACTTGTGTGTGGCAGGGATGGACGAGGCGATGGTGATGGCCTGACACCAGAAGCAGAGGGCTTTGCCGCTGCAAGCGATGGACTAGGTGTAATGACGGCACGGCTATAGGCATTCACCGCAGCAAGCCCGGTCCTCAGCTTGCGTGCTTCGCCCAGGGTCGGTTCAGGCGTTGTAGTTGATGCTAAACCCAGACCATCAAAGGCATCCTTCCCCTTGGTTATGACCAGCTTGGTAGTTCGGGACCCCTCCAGAGGTGGTGCGATCTTCGATGAAGTCGCCTTCTCCGTCAATGCAGTGGGAGCAACAGCAGACCCAGTCTTGACACCGTCGTACGCGTTCCACAGTGACTCTCCGAAGTTGTCACCAAAGACATTGCTAGATGACCAGGCGCCACCGTCAGTCACATTCGAGGTTAGCGATTCAACGCTCCACGCGTCATTCGATTCACCGAGCCCAGCGTCCTTCGTCCTCCGTGCTGACGTCGTAGCACCGCCAGATCCGTGAGCTTTGACATCTCCAATATTTGGTACGCTGCTCCTCGTGGTTTTCCGCGCCTTGTTTTCCTCTACACCAAAGTGATCGCTCAGAAGATCTGGCTTTGCGGGCTTGGCTGGTAGCGGTGGCCCTTTTGGTGGACTCGGTGGCCGAGACGTCATGGATTGAGCTGATTCGTGTTGTTGAGAAGAAGACGGACGCCCACGTCGCATTGGCGCAATGGCTTCAAGCACCTTCTCTCGAGCCTGGATACCAGCACTCGTCCCTTTCGCTTGTGATGGTTGCTGTGGACCAGTCGAAGGTGATGCACGGTACGACACCAGATTGTCCAGAGAATTAGCAGAATGAGACTGTATGGTTCGAGGTGAGAGGGGTTGTGGAGGTGCGATGTTGTAAGTGAAACGCGATTTAGTGCCCCGCATGCGGTGAACTTGGGCGAGGAGCTCAAACACGGAAGGCCGCTGAGTACCATGTTCACGGAGTATTGACGCTGTATCGGACAGGCCAATAAGTCGACGGAAACTGTGAGAAAAAAGCTGCCTACCGATCATGCCATTGAGTTGGGCAGAATATACGGGATACGGTGGAATGCGATACTGGACGTTCAAGATGGCCAAGGGGCCATGTTCCTCGAATGGAGTTGTGTAGTAACAGAGCTTGTACAGCAATACACCCAAAGCCCAAACGTCAGACTTTTCATCGATGGGACGACGTGAGTATGGATCCACCATCTCTGGGGATCTATACTGAAGAGTTGTATGGCGATTAAGATCCGCTTCGAGTACCCTTATCTCTTGTGTTGTAGATGGTGGCCGGGGTGTGACAGGTGTCGCGGATCCAAAGTCACAAAGCTTGAAGGATGTACTGGATGATTGAAGGATGTTCTCAACTTTGAGGTCGCGATGTAGTAAAGCAGGGCGAAGGTTGTGCATGGCGGCGACGCCTTCGAGAACGTCAATAAAGATCTGCAGGATCTCTGCTTCTGTGAGACGCTCCCTAAGACGCCTGTTCATCATGTCGATGATACCTCCACCTGGAAAACACCGAAATGAGACCTCTGGGCGGAGAGCAGGATAGCCTTTACCTGGACAAAACTCCATCAAGATAAATACTTCATATTGACCATTAGACATCCTATGCCAAGCGGCGTCGATCAGATGTACGACGTTGGGGTGCCCTTTCAGGATTCTCTGATGTCAAGGTGTGAAACACATGAGATATAGCTCACAATCACACTGCGCACCATGATATCGACTTCCTTCTTGACCTCCGTGAGCATAGTTTCGTTTGGAACGGCGATACGCTTGAGGACATGATGGGTCGTGTTATACACAGGTGTTGCAGTCCTGACGAGATATACATGAGAGAATCCGCCTGAGAGACAGTTCTTCAAAAACCAAGGATGCGGGGGAATACTTGGGAAGTACCTTGGCTGAGATACCTCTCCACCTGCACGGTGTACTTGTTCACAGATATTGTCTGACCGGGAAGTAAAGTACCCTTGTTCTGGGATGGGAGGGGTGCCTGCTGCATGGTGGTGGTGGGTGCAGCCAAGACAGCTTGCAGATAACTCGCAGCAAGCCTTGGATGTCGAGGACACGACTTACTGCGTGCCAACTAGTCACCTCCCCGGCGCTACCTCTGGAGTCTGGAGTTCACGACTAATCACGTGAGTGAATCGTTTGTATAGGTCACGTGATTGGGGGTGGACTGGCGGGCGCGGCTTGGCTCGGCTTACCTGTCGGAGTTTGAACATTGGTTTGGTCTGGTCTGGTCTGGTCTGGTCGTAGCTGAGACCCCTTGGAATGACAATACTACGTATCCGACCAATGTGTATCCGACATTTGGCGTTGTGGCCTGAGAAGTACTGACCCCGTCTTCCAGGGCTCATGCGCACGGTTTGTATTATATTTAACTGGTCGCTGTCACGAGTAGCCCCGTCTTCCTGAGCTCACGGTTTTATTTTATTTTACTTTCTTCCCCTCCCCCTCCATCTGCTTATAAGGACTACTGAGACCACCATGGCAGATACTAAGCTACTCCAAGCTGTCGTGCAGTCCGATGCAGTCCCTTTCTCTCGCCCTCCTACTCCAGGGGCTCAGCCCCTCCAGATCGGATGGTATGGTCTCGGTGCAATGGGCTACTTCATGGCACGTAACATCGCTACATCTCGCAAATCGCACCCAGCCACGTCCCCCATCTTGGTCTATAACCGTACGATATCAAAGGCAGAGAAGCTCGTTAAAGAGATCGGCGGATTCTCTGCCAAAGTGGCGTCGGGTCCTGCGCAACTTGCGACAGAGTGTGATGTTATCTTCACTAATCTTGCCAACGACGCTGCTGTGCAAAGCGTGTACAGCGAGTTCGCGAAAGCACTTTCAGTGCGTCTCATAATCTTACTGACTTTTGACATAGGATAACGAGCTAATCTGCTGCAATCAGGAAACACCACCATCCAAGGCAAAGATATTTGTCGATACAAGCACGGTGAGGGACTTGCATAACTACAATATTTTCTGCCAACACCATGATCTCAACATTCGCTTGACACTGCATGAAAGGTTTACCCCACGCTTTCTGGTAAGAATGCATCCGTACACTGCCGATGGTCAATATAAATAATTCATTTTTAGGGGAGGTTGACAAACTTCTCTCAAGTTTTGCCCATTGCCATTTCGTGGCATCTCCTGTTTTTGGACCTCCCATGGCAGCGGATGCTGGCAAACTGGTAATTGTGATGAGCGGCGACTACCGATCCAAGAAAGAGATAGCATACCTCATGGTGCCTGGTGTTGGCAGGAAGGTCATCGACCTTGGTGGTAACATCGAGAAAGGTCGATTGTCATGGTATTCTATGCCACACTACCTCATTGACTCGCACTTTAGCCCCCACTCTCAAATTGATCGGCAATGGCATGATCATGGGTGCGAATGAGATCCTTGCTGAAACACTGACGCTTGGAGAGAAATCCGGCATCGGAGCCCAGACTGTATACGGCCTCGTAAAAGGTACGTCTGTTTGCTGTCAAGTTACACCGCCTTACAAGATGATGCAGAAATCATGCCTGCGCCTGGGTGTGCTTTGACCTTCCCTTAACTTACTTGATCATACTAACTTGAGGCGAACGTTAGCTTGATCATGTATGGAGAACGTATGGTCAACGACCGCTTCGACGGTTCGATTGGATTTGCTCTCGACGGTGGCATCAAAGATTCGGTGTCAGTGGCACTGATTCCCGTTATTCCGCGCTTCTGATGTCCTTTTTTTGTCAGGCATATTCGTCGCCTTTCTGCAGAACTCAACTGCCCGATGCCTGGAGTAGACATAGCTCACCAGCGCATGGTCACTGCGAGGTCAATCCATCAAGAGCAGACGATAGCTGGTACCCATAAATGGGATGTCATGGACTGCAGCGCTATGATTGCAGGCAGCCGAGTGGCTGCAGGCTTGAACCCATTCGATAATAGCAAGGTGCGCAGTAATTTAAACAAAGTACGATGAGTTGTCATGAATCTCGTTTTAGAGCACTGGCGTTGTTCTCGATGACTGAACGTTTACCTGCCCGTAGACCTAGGGGACAACCCTTTTTAACTTGAGCCACTGACCAATATGTAAACATGTGTCGCATTTATCCTTCCTATATCTTGCTTGTTTGCCCCGCCGTATCAGAGCATCGATGAGATAGACTTGTATGGCAGCCGAATATCGATAACAACCAATTGCAATCATCTGGACGTTTACACATTACCATGACCATGGAAAACACTTTGTCCTCAGCCCGTCCAGACATACTGCCTTTCTCCCGCCCTCCAACACCTCGACTGCAGCCCCCTCAAATTGGGTATTATGGCCTCGGCGCAATGGGCTACGCCATGGCGCGTAACCTAGCGCTATCAGTCAAATCTCAAGATGTGGCCTCGCCGCCTCTTCTTGTGTACAATCGAACAGTGTCCAAGGCACAGACACTCCGCCAGGACGTCGGCGATTCCGCCGTCCGAGTGGCCTCAAGTCCCGCGCAGCTCGCTACGGAATGCGACATTATATTCACAAATCTCTCCCACGACGCTGTCGTCGTGGCGGTTTACAACGAATTCGCGAAAGCACTCAAAGTATGAGAAGGATCCTTGTGTCACATACAAGCTTACTGAGATAAGGTCGATAATTCGCTAGCAAGACCTACCCACAAAACGCAAGATATTCGTCGATTTCAGCACAGTAAGTTGACTCTTTACCTCGTTGCGACCTTTCATCTTGGGGTGTCTAATGGTTCTCGTTAGATTTATCCAGGTCTAGCCGGTGAGCAGACTTACTGAGAAGGTAATCAAAACAGGCTGATAATCGGCGTACCTCTCAGGCGACATCGACAAACTCCTGTCGGACATCCCTCACTGTCACTTCGTAGCATCCCCAGTTGTCGGTCCGCCGTCGGCGGCCACGGATGGAAAACTCATTGTATTAATGAGCGGCGACTACGCGGCCAAGAAGGAGGTTGCGTATCTGCTCGTTCCCGCTATCGGTCAAAAAGTGATAGACGTCGGTGGCAATGCTGAGAAAGGTAACGTTCTCAACCCTTCAGCCTATCCTTCCTAGACTTCGTTGACAACCTCCATTCAGCACATACACTGAAGCTCATCGGGAACATGATGATCACTGGCGCAAATGAGCTCCTTGCCGAGGTACAGACTCTTGGACAAAAGTCTGGTATCGGCGCGCGCGTAGTTCAGGACTTGATCAAAGGTGGGATCATTCCGCGCTAGTTAAAAGCACCTCCCAAACAACTCCCTCAGATATTATGCCAGCACCGAGGTATGGAACAAGAATACAAACTTCACCGTACCTTCGGAGATGACTGACGCTGTCCAAGTCTTCTTATATTTGGTGAGAAAATGGTCAACGACGGTTTTGGTGAGGTTGGGTATGACCTCGACGGTTGCATTGGAGTAACAAAGTGGGTTGTTGGTCCCGTCTTGTGGCTCACACGGTCAACAATCATTGCCTAGCCACATGCGACGTCTATCCGCGGAGCACTCTTGTCCCATGCCTGTTGTGGACATTGCCCACCAGCGATTGGTAACCGCTCGGAGTATTCATGAAGCGCAAAAACTTGTGGGCACAAACCAGTGGGAGACGATGGATTGGAGTGCGATGATCGCGGGAAGTAGAGTTGCAGCTGGGCTAGATCCCTTCAACTGCAGCAGAGTGAGTCCCAGGCTTATTCCTCCAGAACTATACTCAATTAGCCCAGGGAGCGAAGGTGGTCCGCGATGATTGATACCAAGAACCGTTTCATACTTGACAAAATCGAAGTAAAAGCTGATTTCATACACAAAATGTAGTTAGTGATCAACTGTATGTGCGCACTAGGTTAGGGTTATAGACATACTGTCGTGGCGGCCACTGTCGATGGAAATACAAGCATTGGACCAGCTACAACGGCTACCTTATGTTCCACAGACGTGGGTTATTCTGCAGCAGATATTTGATTAAGACATGCAACGCAGCGTTAGGTTACTGCATACCATCAGATTGGAGTCCCCTTCGGTACTTAATGAATGCCACTAGGTTATCTCGTACTTCTTCTCCTCGCAACTTCAGATCACGTTCTTTCCGCCGATCGATTGCCCTCACAAGCTTCTTTACTCCCTCGACGCTCTCCGCGAGGCGTTCATGAAACTTTCCATTCGTAAAGTTTATATCGTAGGGGAGTCTCTCATCTGAATAGATGTCGATGAGAGCGGAGACAGTCTGGATGAGTGGTTCGGTGCCTTTCGTCGATGGCGCGGTTGCAGTTGGCAAGATGGATAACAGATACGAGGCTATAACCTAGTTGGAAAACCTCAGCAACTGTACACACTCGAATAATGGAAATACTTGCCCGATTGGCCTCAAGGGAATATGGGTGCTGTGCCAGGCACTCCAATGTACCAATACATTTCACTTGCACCTGGGCGTCCATGCTCGAGTCACAGATATTAATCAAAATCTGAACTTGCTCCTCATTGGGAACCTGGGCGATAAATAAGGATAAACTCTGAGGTACCAGCGTGAGGGTGCCTTACCAATTTCCCCTTCCAAATGTTCCCAATACCCCAGAGTACTCCAACCGCAATGTCCCAGATTTCCTGCTTCCGTTCCTGGCCTCGAGCAATGTCTAAGCCAAGTTTGGACAATGCTGTCCATATCTCAGCCCAAACACCGCGTCCGGCGTCTTCTTTTGCGGCAAGTTCTGGATTTGGTGAAGTAGAAAGCGAAAGGAAGATATTGTTAAGACACTCGAAGGCACTGACGTGAATCGCACTGAGTGCAGACGTTGTTGGGGGATGGAGTGATGGAGTGGATGGGGGTGGGAAAGAAAGCGAGGTCGGTTGCACAAGGGTTAGGAGGGGTCGTACTAGTGCGGGCAGAAGGACCACAGGGGATGGCTTCGTATTCTCACATGAGGATATGTTTTCTTCCAGGGACATATCCTCATCCATGTCATCAGCCATTTCCATGTCTTCACCTGGCAACGCTGGTCAATGCTGAACAATGAGTTAGGACAACCTACCTTCTGGTTCCTTGTCGTGATTGTCATCGTTTGGGATGATCGAAACTGGATCCGGCAGAGTCGCGCATGTCCCTGTTAAGATCTCGAGCGCAAGCTGGACGGTCCTGAGCCTATTCTCTAAACCCTCAAGCTCTAGCTCAGCTGGGGATCTATGATCAGACTTGGGTGTATTTTTCAGAGATAATTTCTCGATCTGCGGTGGGTCATCTGCCTGTGTGAAGAATCAGTAATTGTTTCAATCAGGCGGAGCAATCACTAACCAGCCGAGTTACAAGCTCCTGCACCTGTTGTGCAACCTCCTCCAAGGATACAGAGGATATGACGGGTTGAAGAAGAGGGAGTGTGAGGTCGTTCACGTCTAGAGTGGAGGCAGCACTAGGTGGCGGCAGCGGTGACACATTTCCCATGATCCCTAACAGGTTTAATCAGGTCAGTGTCCTCTCTGCAGGGAAGGGCATTACCACAGCATAGGACCTTGAGGGTTACTAGGCAACCTTCTGATACACCCTTTGCTTTGCCTGTCTGGATAGGACCATCTACTCTGATGATATCCAGGAGGCAGGAACTATATACAGCATTGCAACGGACTTCGTCGATTGCTGACTGATTGTCGTCTGTAAGAACATATAGACATTGGGCTGTATTTGGTCATCACTGATTAAATGGCAATTCAGCGGATAGCAGCGGAGTTACCTGCAGCGACTACGGTGGAAACAGGCAATCTATCCCGTGAAACTAGGAACGACATCAAGAAAGGGACCAAATGTATCTGGTTGATGGCGTTGAGAGCCTTATTTGAAGTCTCACTGATCGTCCTGAGCCAAAGAACAAGGAATGACATTGAAGTACTCACGAAAGGCACCACAGGATAGTGATCACGTTATCAGCAAATTCGTAGACAACTTTTTTCGCGTTGTCCGGGGCATTTTTTGGCGACTCCAAAAATTGTGACACAATCGTAGATATCTTTCAAAGGACATCCATGAGAACAGTAGCATAAATAACGATACGCAGGTACTTTTGGCACAAAGGTCTTCAGTGGGGCTAGGATATTTTTGTTGTGCATCTCGGCGCATATGTCGTATCCGCCATCAATGCAAAGATTCCTGTAGTCTGGCAGGTCAGAGACTATTTTCCAGAGGTTTGACCTGACGGACCGCAAAGCACCAGCAGCTTCGATCCATACTTCCTCTTCGCTATCCGACAGCCGTGTGATCAACGCTCCCACCACATTCTTGCCCTGCAGAAGCCTCCGGGTGGATGGATCATTTTGTATGAGGTTAGAAACCGCGACACAAGCCCATTTGCGCTCAGCACCGTCCGGACTTTCCATCTGCATCGTATAATTAGTTAGTTGGAGGATTTCTCGGCCACAGGACGCACCTTTTGAATTATGGGCAAGATAGCCTCTTTTTTGGTGGAGGAAGACTCGGCAGACGCGAGCCCATTAGGTAGATGCGAATCAGGGACTCGCATCGGATTGTGTCTGCGCATTGATCGTTTCTTCTGCGACTTGCCCATGGCTCCGGCTTTTGAGGCACGGTTACTTTGTAATGCGATGTACTTGGACAAAGGCAGAAAACAGAGATACTGGCTCGAGTACTTGTAGATGATCGCATTAGGCAAGCAGCCTGCCATATCCTGTCACGTGCCGGAAGACTAAGCTGCATTATGGCATATGGCTGAACTTGGGCAAACGCCGTCGGAGTCTTAAAAAGTGTGCACGTCACGTGAGACCTAAACGGTACCTTGGATTAATGACGAAGCCCCAACCTGAACAGCTGCAAGTCATATGACTGCAGATCGTAGCTCGCGAATATGCAGGACTAGGTAGTCCACATAAAGAATTAGCTATATGTTTACAATACATTACTTGTCCGCGACTGCGTGAAGGCAACCTCGTATATCCAAGCAAAATCCTGGTCAAAAAAGTTCAAGGATGGTATACGGGAAGAATGCCATCCCTCGTGACAGATCCTCGCCTGGAAGGAAGAGAAGATGCGGACACATAATCGGAGATGGATGATCGCGTCGCAGCAGCCGCAGTAGCGTCTGAGCTTTCTGAGGCTGACACGTACGATGTACTCCTGTCCCAGTCCTGGAGCAGACCATTTTCGTTATCTAACGAAGGTGCAGAAGGGGCTAGATCAAGATCGCTGATAGGAGGTGCGCTCGGATGAGCGTCAAATGGAGGTGCTGATGGCCCAACATCAGGACCTAGAACTGCTATACCATCATCCGCGTCATAACAGAAGGAGTTTGCATCGAAATATCCAGAAGGTATATAACCTTTGGAGGGAAGTGGTGGAAACGAGGGCGGCAGACCGAAATTGCGGGAAGGGAAAGCCGGTGCAGGCACGGCGCCCGATTCGAAGTCGTCCAGCTCGTCCAGTACCTCATGCCACGCTGGTGCCGAGACTGCCTGTATAGTAGTTGCACTTTCCGCACTGACCATCTCCGGAGGAGAGCTTGCCAACTCCCGGATACGGGCGAGGTGCGCTTTGTCATCTGTAGCAACGTGCCCGCCGCGCGGGGGCACATATGGAATGGGTTCATCATCCACTATAGAGGGACAGTTGACCTGCTCGAAAAGCAGTGAGCTGTGTCGTGATCTTGTAGAATTCGAGTCAGAAGTAGGGTGATGGGGATGTCTCTGCATGACTGGCGACCTGTAAGCAGGCGGTGAGGAAGTTCGAGGGGAAGCGATAGGATTAGGTAAGACAGGGGATTGATCGGCGATGACAGGCTCATCGCTGTCGTTGGGCAACGCAGTCTCGGAAATGGGTACGTCAACCTCCGCGTGGGGGAACCGTCCCTGCGTGGAGACAGTAGATAGATCATCAGCCGGTATCTCTCGAGAGTCAGAGAGGGCTGGAGATGAGGGACGACTGAGTTTTGAGGTGATGTGTCTTTTTCTACGGCGGCGTGCGGAGTGACGGACATTAGCTTTCCAACGGGCCGTTGCTCTTGCCCATATTCGCATCTTCTCGTTCGCTTCTTTCTCCCTCACTCCAAACTCAGAAGCATCGTCGGGCCTGAGCTTTTTCCCGATTTTGCGCTCTATATCCTTGTTCGTTTTCTTTCGTTTTCTCCAAATGATGCAGCCAACCATGAAGATGCATATGGACCCCGCTATGACAATAGCTAGAGCAAGGATGATGGTCGTTTCCGTGTTAGAGCCGGTTGAGCTTGGGGCTTTCCAGCCTGCCGGGAGCACCGATGCATCAAGTTCGACTGGTGTAGGAGTGGCAGTAGGCATAGTGGTTGGTGTAGAGGAACTAGGTTGAACTTGTACATCATTGACGCTTGGGACGTCCGTGCTCGAACAACACTAGCGATAAAAACATGTTGAGTGTAACATGATCGTCGGATTGATAGCTTCCCACATACCGTTGAACCGTACAAGGTCCACACGTCGGTCCTCCGCCAGATATTGTCGGGGCCTTGGACGTACTTGTCCGCAATTAGAAGGCGCTTGACGAGTTGGGCAGGTGGTGTTGGGGTCGGTTTCGGAGGCGCTGGGACGGTCTGGGCCTGGATATCAGGGTTTGGTGGGATGGTGGTGGGGGTCTCCGAATTGAGGTCGATGTTATCTCGCTCGATGAACGGACACAGAAATGATGGAGGTGTGGTTTGGACAGGCAAAGGACTACCCGCAACTGCAGGAGTAGCTGCGATTACTGCAAGAGCAGATAGAAGGGCTGGGGAAGGACAATGTGTTGACGACGGTGAGGAGCCTGATAGGCGTCTACGCTGTTGCTCAGAGTGACGGAGATAAGGATGCTTATGACGGCGATGGTTTGTTGGAAAGGAGGGCTGAGAGATATCAAGCGTGGTGTAGTTCTTCCACTGGCCATGTTTTGGCTTGGCCATGATGCGAGAAAGTACCGAAGACGCGCCAAGAAAGTCTTGCGTGCCCATCGTGGCAACAATATTTGTCCAAAAACCAGCCGCAAAGGGGCAAAAAAAAAGGCTGATGCGGGTGGATGATTGAAGATATCAGTGCCCGCCGTTCCCAAGTCGTGGAGGTATCCCAGCGTCGTCCACGAATCGACGAAGAGAAGAGGAAGGAGGGACCAAATGTGGGCGAGAATCTCCAACAGCTTAAGTAATTAAATATATTATATCTTTATATGTTATATCACCCCTGGACATTCTTAGCACCGCACGCTCAAAAATAACATTTCTGCTACGGAACATTACAGCATGTTTTCACCAATTATAGTATGACATACATCCAAAACTAACACGAGTAATAGCAAAAATATGTCTAGTATCACCCTTGTAACCACCGACATCGTTTTCGTTCCTCGTTCCGTCTCCTCACCCTCTCCTGCAGCTCCTTCTCCTCCTCCGCACCCCTTGTCTGCACCAGTACGTCCTCTGTTCCTGCTTCATAGAACAGCTTGTACGTTCCTAGACTTATCCTTATGCTCATATCATTACACGCTGCAAATCCCTGTGGTGATTCGTCGGTCGAAACAGACCTATTTTTGAACCACCATAATCAAATTAATAACTGACGTGACAATCGCAAAAAGCAAAAAGCAATATTGGAATCTCACCTGCGCAAAAATAATGCAGCTTTTCCTCCTTCCTTCTGCTCCGGAAGCCATTCTGTCGGCTGTCGCAACACATACGAAGCTACATACTCGCGCCATCGACCAATCGCAGAGCGATCTACTTCCGCACTGGGGTCAGTCTTATCGAGGAGCTGTATATACATCATCTTCGAGTGGGGTTCCTGCACCTCCTAGTCAGGAGCGCACAAAGACTAAACAGCGCTTAAAAACCTACCCATGCCATTCGGTACAGATGCTCGTCTGACCCTACGTGCTGCTCAGCCTCTCGACGATACCGTATCATATCCTGATGGGACAACGTCTCAACCCTACGGGCATCTTGAAGGAGGGACCACAGCTCTTGGGATTTGTTATCTGATAGTACGCTTTGAACCTGAGTCAAAGACGAAGTTGTTTAGCGGATATTCCACGCTGACGAAAGACACGGCACGTCCCACGCAGTCTACAGCCAACGATGGGACCTTCTGCCGGACGAAAGATTTCCACAGTGGACTTACCTGCTTGATGAACGCGGCAATCAGCTTGTCTAACGTGAAGAGGAGGTAGGCCTGAGGAGTTCGTTTTCATTGTGAGCACAGAGGTAAGACAGAGGCTATGCTCGCTTACCTGGTTGCCGAAAAACCATCGCATGTGCTCTTCAAACAAGCCTACCTCAAGCTCGTTGTCAAATAGCTTCTCACAAGCGTCAAGGAAATACATATACACCAAATCCGGCGTACTGTTGGGCCGTCCTAATCCTTCCATAGCCTGTCTTAGGACCGCACCAGGACCGTTCGGGTCATCTAAGCCCAGTTCGACGGCAATAGGATTGCAATGCATGGGACTCAGGTTCTCTGAGATGTGTTTGGCACTGTCTTCCTTGCATGTGATGAGCCGGGAATAAATCAGCTACGAATAACTCAGCCTAGACAATCAAAGAATGATCAAACACGCCACCTGCAGCAAACACAACAAGGTATAAATCGTCGTGTTGGCAAAAAAAGGTTTGCGCCCCGAGACATCGACACCGGAACTCGTGGAAAACTGGTTGGTGCGAATCCATAGGTCGTCTGAACTATTTTCGGGTAGCGCGACACGTGCTTCCCAGGTGCACCCACGATTGCCATCAGCTGCACTGTGGGGGGAACAAGGCGAGGTCGGATTCGACTGTGTCAGTAAAGGGCCATCTCTTCCATCTATTCCGAGAGACTTTTCCTGCGCAGTTTTTAATAGCTGTCTTCGCAGATCCCCCGCTGCGATCAGTAAGCTTTGAGCTCCACCGATCGATTTACTGCTGCTGCGTGGGCCGTTCAAAATGTCGTGGTCCGAAGCGTCGCCCTGCAACCCACCAGAAGGGCCGCATGCGGCGTCGAACTCGGCTGCTGGAAACATGCAGAGCAGGGGTACAAATTCGCGAAGCCAACCCTCAATAGCGCGCCTTTCCTGCGGACTGTACTGCGCCTGAGAATGATCCAGAAAGGAGTACACTAGACGAAGCGAATCTTGCAAGACAGAAGTCTTGCGGAGCTCGAACTCGAGTTGGTGTCCGAGCGAACCTGTGGCGAAAGATGGTCGACCCTCCTGCCGCGCACGCGTCTGTTCTTGAACCTCTTTTATGGCTTCAATATTCTGCGCGAAATGCTTGGCCGTGATCTGCTTCTTGTCATTCTGCTTGAACTGATTCCCTTGATGGTCGAGTGATTTGTAGAAGTTCTTAGCGTCAACTTCACGCCAAGTCTTGTTCCACTCCCTCTGTATCCGGCGCCACTCCTCGTCCTTGGCTTTTAGGCGTGCAAGCACGACCGGCACTGCGACACTCGGGCATTCCTGAAGAGCTTGGATGACCTCTGCACCAGGATCGCGTCCATAAACCCTCTTCAGGGTGCGGTGGTAAATGCTTTTGCTTGGCCCACCAAAGTCGGCCTTCAGCCTGTAAGCAGCACGCTCCTCATTGGACATTTCTTCGATGCGAGCATTGAGGGGTTCGAAGAGGGCGATCGTACGCGCAAGGGCCTCGAGCTGGACGTGGTATTCGTGCCGCTCTTCTTCACTCTTGTGTAGCGCTTCTTCGAACGAATTCTTCTTGTGCGCGATGAAACCAGCCTCCTCCGATGCCCATGTAGGATGAGAAACCCATGTATCGTTTAGGACAGAGCGACAGAGCTCATCACGACCAGAGCAGGCGAGGTGAACCTCCTGTGGGACGGGTGAGGATATGTCTAACTGACTCGTAAAGGGAGCAGCTTACGCTCTCTGGGAGTTTACGATAACTGGGGCCTTCCCCTTCGTCCGCTGGGAGGGCGGGCAATGGTTCTGGCGGCCCTGTGCGAATACTGCCAGGAGGGCCAAGCTCGGCGTTGGTCTGACGCTCGTCAAGACGGAGCACGTCTTTGAACTGTGCCATTAAGTCGCCGTCTCCCAGGAAAACCTGTGACAAGTCTACCAGAGTTTTAGCGTCAATTATATCCTTCGAGTAGAGATTCAGCAGCTTCAAAAACTCTTCATACATGTCCCTGCTCTCCAATGTTCGCTTTGCACGCTCGAAGAACAAGAGTTCATCGGGCGGCGATTGAATTGGAAGATGGGGCGGGTTGATAACGGATTGAACGCCAGGCATCATTCCCATGTGGGGGAGAGGTTGTGGTGGAATGACATGGTTTGGAGGGAGAGGAGCAAGGTGGCCTGGGTTGGGTGGAGAGGCGGGTGGCAGACCATACGGCGCGTAATGCGGCGAGTCTGGCTCTCCGGGCTTGTGCGCATGCTTAGCTTTCTTCGCCTGTGTCGTATGTCAAATACTGTCCGGCCATAACAACGAGCGATGAGAACACGAACACGACTGACTGTTGAACGAGATGGAGGCGCTGGAGTCGTGTCCTTCTCAGGTCCCTTACGCCTCCTCTTAGCTGCTGGAAGTGCTGCCTTCTTCCCGTTCTTGTCCTTTTCTGAAGAACCATCGTTCCATGGTGCCGGAATTCCAGGTCCTGCAGTGGCCTGAGGAAGGATGCTCACAACGCCGCTTTGTACGGAAAATGCCATAGAGGCCTCGGGCAAAAAGTCTTTGAATTCAGCTAATAGATCGGGTGCATCCTTGAACAGGACTTGAACCTGTGCGTACACCTGGGACTAGTTGGCCAGCAGTCAGATTCTATCCTAGCGTCAAATACGAGACTCACGTCCTGAATCTGCCGTTGCTCCTTTTGGTATGTCTGCAGTATCTCAAGGAACTGCTTATATGTATCTGGATCATCGGCATAACGTGCCTTTATCTTGTTGAGGTACTGAATGGCATGGTTGAATTCCCCGGCGGGCTTGTTCTCCACTGCATTTCTGCCACCCAAACCACCAAGCAAAGTCGCAGCAGCAGCGGCCGACGATCCCTGAAGACCTGCAGATAATGTGTCGAAGGGGTGTTGCATATGAGACATTTGATAAGGGGTAATGGATCGTGACATCTGGAAAGGTAGCCCAGATCCGCCACCGGCAGGAGCAACTAATCCTGACCTGGCTCCTCCCTCACGAGTGGCACGCGGCAAGGGTTCGAAGATGTTGGTGGTTTGCGTGGTGGTACCAGACGGCGTTGTCACCTTGATTGTGTTAGGGTCTCGGGGATCGGCAGATACCTCAATCCGGTATCCTGGAGGAAGGAAGGTGTTGAATCCCTGTATAAGGCCGGGATTTCCGTGGAAAAGCATTGAGACTCGCTCGATGACCCCTGGGGTGTCAATTCTAGGAAGATAGGGAGGTTAGTGACACGAGGCAAAAGACAGCCTCAAAAACCGATCAATAAAGACGGACAATGAATGCAGTACGGTATGCACTGGCTGGCGTGAGGGTGTAAGATTATTCGTATCACTCGGTCATGTGCGGGAAGCAACGTATCGCGCCGGTCCAAAATGTTGGGAGGAACTCACACTTCACTCTTGAAGTCCTTCATGATATCCAGGAAGTGGTTGTACACATCAGGTTTGTCCTGGAACTGGACCTTGACTGCGTCGAGGTAGCTGAGGGCGTCTGTGACATTGAGTGGCCGGGTCATCTCTAAAGGTTTTTGGGGGCCTGGGTAAGCATCACCCTCACTGGCTGTACGGGGGCGTGGCGTTGCGGGTTTGGGGGTTCTGGAGGGCATTTGGGAGACTAAAGGATTGGTGAGGGGAGCTGGTCCGGAGTTACTGACCCGGAGTGAGTCTCCGGTAAGCAGAAGAGAGGGTTCTTGTTGGGGGAGTGAATCGAGGTTGGAGAGACGTTCAGCTAGCAGTTGAGCGGTAGAAGTGGACTGTGGACGGACGGGAAGTGGACGGAGTGGTGAGAAAGCGGAAGATGGTTGTAGAAGAGATGAAAGTTCAGGATCCTTGGTCACTCTTTGTGAGGGAGATTGGAGGCTGGAGTTTGGCGGCAAGGCCGGTAAGGGTGTTTGGGTGTCCATTGCCGCGTAGTATTACCTTTCTATTAGTATCACTGAGTAGTTGTGTACGGCAACGGACGCAATTTGCCCAGGTAAACTAACTGATCAACATCCGTGGGAAGTCTCGTCATACCCACATCTTATCTTATCTTATCTATAACTATCCACATAGACATTTTACTTGCCCGACCTGAAGTAAAGCTGGTAAAATATCGCAGGTGAAGACGGTTTCCTCCTTTGGAGAGTTCAACATTTCTATTCGCAGTTTCCAAACATGATCGTCCGTTTCAGAGATTCCAGATCACTTAGAATCTATCTGAGTTAGTGAGTCGCTGACCTGGGCAGACAAATATCGTACTGGACATGGAAATCGCCCTGCATCTGAGGTTGGTCAAGCATGACCTGTGCAAGTGACTCGAACTATTAGCCTCTTACATGACCTGGGTAGTGAACCAGTGCAACTTCAGTGAAATAATGGTGTTCCGATCACCTATCCCAGAAGGGTTCTGGTACGCAGAGCAGCAGGGAACCGCGTGCTGTAGTCCTTTGGGATGTCTTGACCGTGCGAGGGCTTGAGGCGCAGACACTGCAAGGAAGAGTCGCGGCCAGTGATAAAAGATCTGACCCGGACTCAACTGAGAACACGATCTCGTATGAGACACTCCTGAACGTGCTTAGCCCACCAAAACAACTCCACAGAGTGCCAGCACAATCCCAAAGGATGGAGTCAGAAGTGCTTAGTACTAGGGAACTGGGCTTTCCGTCAATTCACCTTTGAATCAAGGGACGGATATTAATGTGATTACATATCGTGATGCAACGTCGCACTTATGTCGAAAAACTTACATCATATGGTTGTTCCATCTGCAATGTCGCGGCTTGCATGAGGAGCGCTCCCACCATCCGAGGGCTGAGAGTGATTGAATCGATGACATGACCATGAGCATTTATGCATTTATGAGTGACAAAAGTTGGCAGACTTTCAAGTTGTTTGGATCAATTTCCGGTGAGGAACCCGCTCGGTTGACGTCCGTCCGCGCTCAGAGTCTTGGGCGGTACAATCGCGCCTAGTTGCAGAGTCTATGAGATTCCTCGCCTCGCTGTCACTGGCGGCGCAACAAGTATGGCATAGGAGGTAGTAAGGCGTGAGAAACAACATACACGTGGTCAGTGGGTAACCAGTACCTTCCAACGCCAGCGGGCAAACCCCTCGCAACATCTAGTCTCCAAAAAATCTGTCAATTTCTACCCAAGTCTTGCTTTGCACGCTCTCCACCATGCCCCCTCGAGGAAATGAAGGCTTAGACTTCACTCCAATACTCACCCACTATCTTTTCTTGTTTACAACAGTTCTTGCCGTCGTACGTCCAACTTTTACTCTCTAATCTCACCTTTCTTCGAACGTGACTCTCTTGTTAACAGCTAGCATGGTTCATCGCATTCATATCACAGGCTATAGCAACTGCTCAAAGTATGTTGTTCAGCTTCCCTTCCTTCTCCTTGTATGCTGAGTTTTCTTCCAAGGCGGGAACGTTGGCGTTTCTTGGTTCGGAATATTTCTACAACTCTTCCTCATCCTCGGTGTCATCCATACCCTTGCGACTGATTCCATCGCCATGCACCGATTCCAGATCTCCACTTTCGGCGCAATTGCGATTGTGTTTGCTGTTCTCAGTGTGAATCAGAGTATCTTCTCGGGTCGTGCAGCATTGGACGCAATGGCCGCTGGTTGGCTCATCCTCGCCATCGTAGACATTCTCTGGGTCCTCTACTTCACTTCGGAGGAAGATTCACTCGCACTTCACTTGTTCAACTCACTAGGGACAGGCGGTCTTACTCCACCTTCTCGCCGTCGCAGAACCCGTGGTCCTTCGGTTCACAACATGGGTACAAACGGTTACGCAACAAATTACGCGTCTGGCGGTGGTATTGGATCCCATGACATGCCTTATGACTCCGCTGGAAAAATGGGCGGAGGAATTGGTGCTGCTGGTGTTAGGAGCCAGAATAGTTTTGTTGGTGGTGGTAGCATGGATGGTGCTGCGCCACGAAGCCTCGGCCCTGCCGTTGGTGCTGGTAGTGTTCACAGCACTCCAATCGCTGCCCCAGGTCCGCTTGTTGGTCCCGATACCGCTATGGGGGCGGGCTCTCCCCTGATTGGTGCTGGTGCTGCAGGTGTCGGGGCGGGCGGAGGATTGAATCCTGCTAGCTCACCTACGCCAGAAGCTGCTCCCGAACAAGAATCCTATATCTATAAGGCAAAGGCATTGTATGCATGTGCGTAGTTTCCTTTGGTTGCCTGCATCTCAATTCTCAGAGTGGTTCACAGACACTGCGTCACCTGACGACCCCAACGAAATTTCTTTCACCAAGGGTGAAATTCTTGATATCGTGGACAAGCAAGGTAAATGGTGGCAAGCAAAGAAAGTTGACGGAACCATTGGCAGTAAGTGGTATGCTGTTGAGTTCTCACCGCCCTTTCGCTAAGATTTGATCCCCAGTTGCTCCGTCGAATTATCTGCAGATCATATAGTGGATCGAGTTTTAATGTCCCTCTCTTTTGCTCTATGCCGGTGATATCATGAACACTTGACACACTCTACGAGCTTGACGTACTTCTAATGGCGCTGAGAATTTCGAGTCGCTTTTCTCTGGTGTTGTTGCAATTCGCTATACTATCTGTTTTCCTCACCTACTTATCTGCTTTTCACCAAATGACGATACCACACTCTGACATGGGTCTGCATGTTGTTGTTTTCACATATCCCTGTTTCATACATGTGTCTCGAGTGAATCGATGAATGTCTTGGCATGAGTTCGTGTAGATTCGGAGATGTTGATGAGCACAAGCAAATATTATTTCCGAGACCATGGGGACCTGCTTCCATAAATTTCCGTTCGATTGCACTAATTTTGGAGGCCGTAGGTGCAGCCCTTCGCGAGATATCGACGTTCGATGTTGAGGTGCGGTGGAGGTGCGGTAATGCGACAAATTTGGGTGGATTTTGGTCGTGGTCGTGTTTGGTGCAAACAGCAATAATCTGCAAGAGTGGCCCTTCTTCTTTCCGCCATGTCCAACACGAACTACGATGTGTCCAGCCAGCTTCCTCCAGAAATCTGGATCAACATTTTTCGTTGGGCAACTTCCCCTACCGCCGGTTACCCAGCAGCTTACTATGAGCCATTTCGTCCTTCCTTCGAGAAGTTTGATGAACCATTGAGGACGAAACGAGCACTGGTACAGGTATGCCGACGCTGGCGAGTCCTTGCCTCTGCATTCCTCTACGAAGATGTGAGGGTCAGATATGGCTCAAGGAGCCTCAGGGAGGCCCTTGTGAGCCACTGTGATGCGGAGGATGAGGGGTCCCGAGGATGGCTTGGGAGATGTGTTCGCCGCCTCGAGTTGCCTTACCCTCAGACTAGCACGGTGGAACCCGGCACCACCCAGAACGTCGTTCAGATTCTCAGAAGCTGTCCAGCTCTTAAAACCCTGGTCAGACCCCGCATGCAAGGACTCCCCGACTCTATGCGTTACGAGTTCCCGGCCGACATCGTATCGTTATCATCCCTCACACGACTAGAGTGGTGGTATCACAACGACGCTGCGCGATCGGGTGGTATCAACTCCTTGATACATGTCCTCCGCAACGCTCCATCATTGCAATTCCTCACCCTTGGTGGGCAGTTCTGGGATAACTCTATCGCGGGAGGACCCCCTATATGTTTACCCGCGCTTACAACCCTTCGCCTGGGGCGGGTTAATGCCCTTTTCATGTGGCAAATCTGTCATTGGGTGCTTCCTTCTCTTATCCACGTAGTCGTGGACTTTCCGCCCGATTACGATGGAATGGAAAAGCTGTGGATCCAGTTCGGCCACCAACTCTGCACCGTCGAACTTGGACGCAACATTATTTTCCACAGGCGCGACCAGATAGCTGTATTATTTCGGAGCCGTCTGAGGGTTAAAATCTTGAACTACTTCATCCACTTCACAACTGCGCCTGACGAGTCGTTCATGGTCGAGCAACCATCCTTGCAATGTGTTGGCATTCACGCTTTCCCGTGCGCAATGTTGAACGATACTTGGGAGAATCTCAACTCCCATTTCGACTTCCTTGCCAGTCGGTTCCTTCCCGCTCTCAAGCGCATCGTTCTGCACGGTGATTGGCAAGAGATTATGGCGGATCAACGCTTTGAGAGCTTTAAGGACCGCCTCGCACAAAAAGGATGCGTGATCCTGCTCGCAGAAGACCTGACGAGCCCTCCTTGTGAGCATTTGTAATTGATGGTAAGTGGGGAGTCATCCGCAAGGTTTCCCGTGATTTTGATTGGATCTGTTCTCAGCTCAATGACTACTGCAGCCTTTCCTTTTGTTCATGTGTGTGTGTGTGGATTTCGTCGCACGATGGGGAGTTACTTACTAAGCTGACAGGACTATACCTTTCCGCTCCGATATCGTGACAACGGCCGAAATGGTGTTGAATTTCCCAGACTCCGCTGTCATACAAGAATACCATGTACAGTACACCGTTCCTTGTCCACTTATTGAGCGACATCAAATACAGATGATTTCTACTGCCATTCTTTCGCTGATGAGTCTTAGATCTGGATGCAACCATGTCGTATCGCGAGAAATATCATTGTCCGGATGGCGGGCTCGCTTGCACGGCGTACCTCAGTTGGGATCTGTGGTAGGATGACTACTTATTGATTTTGCAGCTCAGGTTCGGTAAAAGCTGGTGCTGGTTTAGGTGAGTCGGTGGAAGATGGCATCCGAGTCAAGGATAAGAGTTGCGGTAGACAAGGAATAGACTGTCAGCCACCAACCGCGACAACACATGATTACCTTGCGAGTCAGATGTGCTCCGGGCCATTGGCAAGGACATCCACATGCTGATTTGAGTCTGAAGTGCAATATTGAGGCTTGGAGCGCTTGGTGAGACACTCGGCAAAGGTGACAAGGCAAAGAACCTTTGTTTCTAGTAGTCGAGCTATCGGGCCTTTGTTCACGACCACGATCTACGAGTGGACATAGTAAGTACGATAGATGCATGTTAAGAGCTTCAAGTTCTCTGGACAGGTTATTATTGACAGACCCAAAACTAGAATGACCTGGTTACCTAGGCCTCCAAATGACAACCTCGACCGTTGCATCATACGTGCCACGCCAAACCACACCTTCACAACCAGTCACTGAATCCCAGCCTGTGGATCGAGGAGTTCGAGGCCCCTTAACATGGCGGTCAAGTAGAATGTCAGCGCATACGGCAGCGATCTCAGTCGGGCTTGTTCACTCACTCGTTACATAACAGATTCTCTATCGGACTGGTAGCTATAGTGCCCGGATGTGAAAGAGTTCCGGGGTTGAATGTATCGGATCCCATTGGCGGAAGAGGCGTGCAAGGTTGCCCTTGCTCCCTTGGCTGGGGTGCGTCCACTAAGCCACTTATTCTCTGCGAAGTCTGTCAGCGGGAAAATTGAAGGCAGGGCTTGCAAATTACCTTTATTCCTGGGACCGGGCTGGTGAACGCCGAAAACGCGTTCGTCCAGACGGTGGCGGCGACAACTGAACGAAGACGCATCACTTTATTTAAGTTTGCAGGGAGAAGACTCGAAAAATGAACGTCAAGTTATAGAGGGTGATCTTCAGCCAGCTGAGATTCTATGGAAAAGCACCAGGCGTTTTGCAGGATATCGACGTCGAAATGTAACTGTAAGGATCCGACTCGCCAGCACTAGTTATGGTTGATGCCGACGCGTAACCGTCACGTGGTTCTGATTTTACAGTAACTTGAAAAATGTAATGAGTCAAGGGCAGACGAGTACATCGTAGCATACATACAACCAATGCAAGCCAAGGGCGATCAACTTGGGCTGTCGAATTAGAATAATACGTCAAGGTGTATCTTTCCAATCACCATCCAGCAGACGAATTCCCTTGCGTGCTAAACGGCGCCTCCAGTCTCGCATCTCACCCTGCACACCAGCTTCTTGGGCATGGTTGTTCATCCCTCTCCGCAACCATCGTACGTCTCTCATGCGCACGAACTTCAGCGAAGGCAAGGAAGGAAGGAACCTTTCCAAGGTCCGCCAAAAATCGTTATTTGGTCTAGGAATAGAAATAATCTGCAATGGTAACACCACCTCCGGCAAGTCTGTGGCATCGGGAAGCACGAGGACAGGGAATGGACACTCGAGCGAGAGATGCCGTAGGTTTGGGCAAGTGTGAAATAGGGTGCATGGAGAGGGATGTAGGCGCGTAGGCCAGGATTTGGGCGTAAAGAACGAAAGGGTCAAAAGTGAATTTCCGTGTATGTCAAGGAATCGAGATGTGAATGCTCCAGGATATGGAATATCGTCATATGGCGTGATGGATAACGCTTTCAAGCGTGGGAGGGACGTATTTAGCAGGGCGTACATAAGAGAGGACGAGGGCATGGATAGCAGCGTTAAGCTATGAAGGCAGGGAAGTTCCAGTTTGACAGTTGACGACGGAACTCGGATCACCTCGAGAGCGTCTGGGAAAGAGTCAAGGTCTACTGGAATTATAGCATTCCCAATGATCTCCAAGCGCTCAAGGTTATGGCATGTTTGGAGCAATTGGACAGATGGATCTTCGTCGGTGGAAACTGCAGAGCTGTAGGACACATGATAACACATTCCCGTAAGGGCTCTGAGGTTGGAGTTTCCGTCTCTGTTGGTCAGAGATGCAAGAGCGCGGCGGCTCAGTGGTAAGGCCGAGGATAGCGACAGTTTTACCAAGAAAGGCATAAGGGGAAACAACTTGGTTAGGAGGGAGTCAACCACAAATGCTTGCTGAGGGTCAAGGGTGGCCGCAATCTCCGACAGATCGAATATCTGAACCCACCGCCCAGGCGTTGAGTATGGAATCCTGCGAATGGAATCCCATTTCTGGTCCGCGGTGTAGAGGCGCGACGTAAACTTGTTAAGACAGCCAACAGTGCGAATTTTTACGTTGGCGTACAGGAGCGGCGAAGCCACTTCCTGTTGAGTGAGATGTTAGCAATGCATGTTGAAGCAGAGTGAGAGACCATATACAAGCTGAGCGTGCCTCTGTCTCTGGTAGTGTTATATAAAGTGACGCACTTGCCTGGAAGCATTTACACACCAGCATCAACGAAACGCACCATGAGAACACATTAGTACATGGTCCTCCCGATGCATCCGCAGAGAGGGCGAGCGAGAATATATTTGACCATATTTCAGCTGGGAGAGGTTTTAAAGGTGGTTGATGGGGGAGGAGTGGGAGGAGAAGGAAACGTCCAGCATAACGAGCAAGCGGTCTGGGGCAAAGCAAGATTGTCTCGCTCATGCAAAACAGATGAAAAACGAAAAAAATACAACTAGCGGGTTGACCGTGATGTAGTTGGAGGTGAAAAAGTTAACACCACTAGCTAGACCCAACTTATGAAAGTGGTCTGAATCCTTATGGCATAAGATCCGGAAGCCACAAAGTTTGACGCGTGACGTCCAATATCTTCCAGAGGTACCCATGCATACATCTTAGAGAGCCAGTTTAGCAGTGGGTCCCAAGCTAGACCGCAAAGATCGTAGACATGACAAGTTTGTTACATAACCGTGTTGGAGCCTTAAGCTTTGGGTTGTCATTAGTCACTTCCCGAGATGAGGTATGGACGATAACAAGAAAGACATGTGTATCACGAATGGGAGGTACCTAACAAGTCGCTCATGTCGTCGACAAATTTCTGGTAATCATCCTTTCCTCTCACGATTGACTCCTTCAGTTTCTTGGCTGGAGCTTTACTGTTCGATGGCGCAGGGACAGCGGGGACAGCTCCAGCTCCAAACTGGCCCTTTAATGTACCAACAAGATCGGGTCTCGATTGGGGAGATGTTTGTGCAGAATCTGATCCTACGTTAACAGATGGCGCAGCATTGATTTTTGAAGAAACGGGTAAAGCCGAGGCTCTCTTTCTCTTCAGCGATGCTGGCATGAAAGCCGTTGCCTCCTTCTTGAGATCGCGTAACTCTGGTTCCGCCGAAATGATGGCACCAGCCGCGTGCACAGAAGTTGCAGAAACAGGTCCGGAAGGACCGATGGGTGGCTTTACAGGTAAGGAAGGGTGCCTGAGTGGTAACTGACTGGAACGTAGCGCCTGATAAGTTTGATGAGGGATGGATAAAAGGGGATCTTGAATGGAAGCGGCCGATTGAGCCCGACGAGGAAAGAAACCAGGGGGTGGAGGTGGCATCGGTTGCAAAGCGGTAGGCGGTGGAAATTGGGGGACAGCTCCAGGAGGTCCTGTACCGAAGCCAGGTGGAAATGATATGTTCGGTGGGATATGGGATTGCGAGGCAGAACCCAAAAACGGTGGTGGTGGTGGTGGCGGCGCAGGAACGGAACTTTGAACAACGCTAGGCGGAGGTCCCTCCGGCATGGGAATGTCATCGTCGCTGTCACTTTCGGCACCTTCCATGTCAGCAGCTGGTGGTGGGCCTTCAGGCATGACGATATCCTCATCGGAATCTAGGACCGGATGATGTTCTGATAGAATGGAGTGTCAGGCCGGATCACCCACCTTCTACGTCAGCGCCGTTCAGTTCGTCCGCTGTGAGAGCTGGAAATGAACGCATTAGATATATTTCATGGTTCCAATTCATGACTCACGTCTCTCCAAGTAAGGCATGCCAGGAGGAGGAACCCCGTAGGGATTCATTACAGGGTCATAATAGATACTGCGCTCGGGATGACGGGGTAAACCATGTTTGTTGAACAAGTTTCTTTTCTGTTCGACAGGTAATGCTTCTGTTTGATCGTCGCCTTTCTCTCGTCTTCGCGGGCGATACACGAGCTTGCGTTGTTCGGGATGGTCCTTGACATATTCCTCCTTCTTTCCCATAATCTTTGTTAATTCGTTCTTGAGATCCGCCAAGCGGGATTTATCTGACGGTGAGAGTCCAGAGCTTGCTTCCAACTTTTCGACTTCATCCTCCAGGTCTGCGAAAGAATGAGCGCCTCGTTTCGAAGATGATTTAATGAGACCTGCCTCGGGTATCTTTCTTGACTAGAGCAAAATCGCGGGCTTTGGATCTTTCTGCCTTGTTCTACTACAATGCAGCGCGTTAGAGAGAAAGGCCAGGGATTGGTTGAGAACATGCCTTCTTGAGCTCCTTCTTCCGTTGAGCCTTGCCTAAGATAAGGAGAACTGGTAAAGCGCAAGGTCGCAAAGCCACAAATAACAGCACCACGCACGGTAGGCATCAGCGGGATTTGCATTTTTTCCCTTTGCCATTTCGTAGGGGGGATATAATTGAAGTAAGTGAGCCTTGAAGGTAGTGCTTCAGCTTGATTATCCCGACACGTGACTCTGGCTAGAGTCATGTTGGCCAAGGAGCCGGCAGACGCACTCCGCCATAGTGGTGGTCAGTCTCCCGCGACCAGGGAACTAGTACCCCACAAGAGGCCACTCTCTGTAGATCATAAAGAACAAAGAAGACATTGAAGCGATACAGGGCATTGACCAGGGATTTTTGCCTATGTCAGTCCTGATGGCCACTGAGCCAATTGGACACACAACTTCGAAGCGACCCGCCAAGATGGCATCACCTCAATCCTTGAATCATCTCCTGAACTTCACTCTGCCTCCCAGGCAAACGCAGCCCCAGAGTTTACCCAGGCGCAGCAAGAAACCCACAAGCCAGGGCATTTGGAACAAGGAGAGTGGGTACCATGTTACCCACTATCTCAGCTAGCGCCTATATGACTTCATCGCCAGGATTCGTGAATGCGCAATATCGATTTGTCGTGAATCCTACCGGTGACTACACTGTGCATTTTGCTGACCCAGACATGTATGTTTCCACCCTGCATACAATTTACTATCCTACTGATCCTGCCAAGTTTCTTCCAATGGCACGATATATTGCAGGTCATCGTACCACGGTCATCGGCGTACGCATCAACAGCTGGCGGTCGTAGAGAGGCTCAGGGGCGAGACGAGGGCTTGACCACATGTCCCATCTGTCTCTCCCCTCCCGTTGCCCCTCGGATGACGAAATGTGGTCATGTTAGTCCCGTTGGTCGCATTTAACTCGCCAAACTGAACCATTACAGGTGTTTTGTTTTCCGTGCATCCTGCACTATCTGAGCATGTCGGACAGCCTGAAATGGGTTCGCTGTCCAATCTGCTTCGACTCTGTCAACGAGAAGCAACTGAAGAGCATCAAATGGCATGATGGACCAACCCTATCGGACGAGGTCCATGAGGCCCCTGTTACTGGGGACGCACCTTCTGGCTCACTGGACGGCCACTTCGACACGACTCCTGCTACGGGTTCGTTCATGCGCATGCGACTCATGCAGCGCCCCCAGATCACTACTCTGGCACTTCCGCGCTCTCAGACGTGGCCTTCTGACCTCCTACCGCCTCACCAGGCTCCATTTCACTTCCTGCCGGATGTCCTCAACTTTGCAAAGTTCATGCTAGCCACCCCCGAGTACTTGATTGCGGATCTCTCAAAGGACTTGGACACGCTTGTCGTGGAACGGCGCACGATGGCCGCCATGAAAGATGAACTCAGTATACTGTTCATCGATGCCGCGCAGGAAAGGCTACGCCATCAGATCGCGAAAGCGGCCGCTCTCGAGTCTCCCCTGCTATCTTGTGCCATTGACAAGGTTCGCAAGGAGTACGAAGATATTCAACATCGACACGCATCCACAGCTGGCCAAGGCGAAGCTCAGGACGTTCTGTCAACCGCCCTGCCTGGGGCTCCTGGCGCATTTTTGGCAACCCAACATTTACCATCTTTCACTCAATTCTCCCCCCCTCACTCGGATAAAACTCCGCTGGCGAGTCCTGCAGCCAAGTCAAGCCAATCCTCACAACCCACCAGTAACAGAAACCACCGGCAGCGCCGTAATCTCAACCCCCCTCCTCCTTCAACACAGACATACTACTATTATCAAGCAGCCTCTGGCCTACCTGTCTTTTTACATCCACTAGACATCAAGATCTTATTCTCGCATTTCAACAGCTACGCTTCATTCCCTGACGAAATCACTGTTCGCGTCGAGTGTGCAGCCGAAGGCTCTATGAACGACGATCTACGTAAACGGTGCAAATATTTAGCACACATCCCGGAGGGCACAGACATTGTATTTATCGAAGCTGACCTGAACGGTGTCGTAGGACAGGACGGCCTGAAGAATTTCGAAGGGGCGCTCAAGTTAAGGACGACACGCAGGAAGGAGAAGGAGAAGAAGGACGACCGCGCCCGTGCACGGGCAGAGGAGAGGGAAAGGGAAAGGGAGAAGCTTTTGTCACGCAGTGTCAGCGCTGTTCCTGTAAATGTGGACTCCGTGCCACCTGCTTTTGAGGCTGAAGAGCCCTCGCTTCCTGTTCCGACACCTCAGTTCGCTACTGGTGCATGGGGTTCAAGGAGCTTTGCCGCTGCACTTCATTCGGCCCCGTCCACACCACGCCCTCAGCCAGGTCATCGCAATGCGACTCCCGAAATTGGTGATGAGTGGGACTTGGATTCAGCTTGGCACGACCTTGAACAACGAAGCGGTGGGGGTCGCAGGCGTGGAAAGAAGCTGGTGGTGCTGGGTGGTGGAGCACGGCGACGTTAGATCTGAACGACGGACAGGATGTCATTCAGATTGTTTCATGATACTCATGATCATTGCCATCCCATCATTGTATCAACAGCTCAGCGTGTCATATATTCCATGAAAATGAAACTTGGTTTTGTTTGAATTGTGCACACCGACGTCTCAAAGTAAGGTTCTCGACTACGGAAATCCATTATAAGAGATGTGTATTTACTGAACCGAGCCGTAACCATGCAGACAATTATCCTGAGCAATACTGGCGGACCCACTCCGAATGTAGCAGATCCTCGCGGTCACACATTCACCAGTGCAGGGAGGGGTGAGAGAGGAACTTTTGCCCTGATAAGTGTTGAACACCTAGTTGACCCATAAGCAAGGTCCGAATTCTTGGCACGGTTTTGTCAACATACCTCAACTAGCGTGGTGTTCGCCTCCATTTCTGCACACCATTGTTAACAGGAGTAGAGCATACGCATTCTAGAGAACTCACCCTCTGTTACATGCTGCCACCAGGTAGCATTCAGTGGGTCATTGGCAGTCCAGGGAATGTTTCCACCGTACGTCTCCCTAGTGCTATACTCTAGCTCAAACGTAGGGCCGTACTGAACCTGTGAGTCAAGGGCACTGAAGGTGTCCACAGCGCTCTTATAACTTTTCGAGGAAGTAAGAAGACCTGTTCGAGCGGAACAGACGCTACTCACGTGTAAGCATCAAGAACTTCAAAAGTCTATAGACAGTGGTCAACCAATGCATGCCACTCATGAAGTTACTGTGGACTTACTGCTGAATCAATTTCGTAGACGCGGAAACCAGAGTTCAACTTTGTGAGAGGGGTGACCGAAGGCCCAGTCTAGGACAGTCAGCTCTAGCTATGAGAAAGAGATCGATTGTGACATACCCAGGATAACGTCTGAGCAGTTTCGGTGTTCATTACCGTGCCATTATTGGAGTAAAATATCTATTTCAAGGGACTCAGAAATTTCATCAACTCGAACGTCTGAAGTACCGACCGAGACTTGATCCTCATGGGTATGACCCCAGAAGACATCTGCGGTAGATTTAGCTAGCTGCATCTTTTCTCAGGCGACTCACACATACTCGCAATAACATGTGGAGAGAAGCGGTCGACACTGTGAATTTGAAGTTAGGGAGGAGATAGAGACATCAATCGCAAACATTTACATTTGATAGACTGTTTGTGGGAAGCTATTCAGTGAATATTCGGACATTAAGAAAATGGACATACAGAGATTTGTGGGGTTCAAAAGCGAGTTGGAGCCGTCCCATCCGCTGACTACGTGGCCAATAATCCAAACTGTTGGTGCATCAGAAGTGAGGTCATTTCTGAATTCATAGTCCACGTACCGCGATCCCCCGCATCCTCGGCATCTTGCAATTCGTCAGTAAGAAACCTCATCATGCCAGAAGTATCGGGATCGGATGCATTGATGTAATTGAAGTAGTTTGATCTGTGAACCACGTCAGAGAACGACGGAGTAGACAAGTAGATCCATGTACCGATACCCTAGGTAGAATAAAGCGTCAGTTGTTTCCGTTATTGAACTACTCATGTGCACGTACACAAATTAGTGTTTAAGCTAATTACCCTGAGACCATCAGCCCGTTTCACCATGTATGCCGCGTAGTGTGCACGCGAGGTTTCCACTGACGCCGCTGGCAACCAGCCTTCATGCTCCCATAGCGCAGTGACGTGGTCATAAAGCCTAGAGGCATGCCAACACGGTTGAGGCGAATCAATTTGATTCGAAAACGAACATACCATCCAAACTGCTGCCCCAGCTCGCCACCAAGCGAATAGGGCGAGGCCAGATCAGGTAAACAACTATCGTGGTTTCCTAACGTTGCATACACTGGCCCTGGTCCTAGCATACGTTTGAAGAGATCGAACAATACTACCTAGAGAGGTGTCAGAGGCACGTGTGGTATTTGTTTCCTCCTTACCTCGGAGTATTCGTTGAAAGCCCTTGGATAGATGGATATATAAGGAGACATTTGCATATCGTCACCTCGCTTACCTGGATTGCTGATTTTCAGGATCATGAGCCAGCATGTCACCAGTGAACAGAGTGAAGTCGAAACCAGTTGTTTCTGTTCCAGCTAAAGGTGGGATGGCCTCGAGTGTCGCGGTGATCAAAGAATATGGCGAGTCGCTATAACGATTACAGTAAGCAATGTAAATAATGCTCAGGTACTTGTATCGATTGTGGGCACTCACCACAGGAAATAACCGAACCGAGGAGCAGGCAATAGAGGCGTTTGAGGGCTACCCGAGTTGTACGCATTTTCACGGCAGCACAGTCCGCTGGTGCAATTGGCCTCAGCCCCATTGGCATAGCCTGTACCTGGATAAGCACGACGAATCCAAGTAAGATAACTGAAAAGTATTCACGAGGATCAATGTGGAGGTCGGATAGGTGCAAGACCTTCAGGCGCTCGCCGCTGGGCTGCTTCGGTGGAGGAAGAGGGTTGGGCTTCGGTTTGGCAAACCACCCTGTAGTGTTCAGAGGCAAGGTAGGTGGGTAAGAGCAAAGCCCAAGAAACTGGGCACACAGAAGCTGCAAGACCAGTGTTCATCCAAATTGTAGGTTAACTATAGTGGAATGCCCACCTGTCCATCGTATCCTCCAACATCGGCATACGATAGAACTTGTGTGAGAATCGGCCCTAGAGCGAGCGGACCATAAGTGGCTTCGCAAGTTGTCGAATGGTTAAAATATTCGCAGAGGGTCACAGCAAAGTTTGATCCTTGGTCAGGTGCGCTCAGGGCGAGGAACTTGGCAACCTCCAAAGACGCCTGGCAGCGCGCGCACTGGTTCGTGCCAAAGATCGAGTTCACCGAGATTGACTTGACCTGAGCAATAGCTTGCTCCAGAAGCTTTGAAGGAGAAGCCACAGGAGGGAGTGGGTGGGGGTCCGCCGTGTCATTCTGAAGTCAATAGCCAATCAGAATTGTCTGTGTCGTGAATGTATCTCGAATCTGACCTGCGGAATAGCGTGGGGATCAGTGAGCGAATATGGGAACACTTGGTGCTAAGGTGGTCCAAAGTCAACATCCGGCCGTGCTCCCAACAAAACTTTTACTTACAGTAACAGGGTCCGATATGACTGGCTGAGGCTGCGCTGAGGTCGCTGTGGGGTTATTGTAGTACTGGGAGTACAGAGAGGTGGGGAAAGCTCCAGGTACAGTGTACGCAGACGGCTGGCAAATCACAGATGTAATGACAGAGAAAAGGACCGTGACAGAAAGCAAAGTATCCTTCAGCGACATTTTGGCAGACCTCGGTCAGGACTCGGTACTCAGCGCTCGGCGCTCAGCAGGAAGGTTGCAAGAAAGTACACTAGAGCTTACGTTACCCGGGTGGGTCCTTTTATACTGGCGGGATGGAAATTTTGGGCGCTTTATTGCAAAGTATAGGGAACGAACGTGCATCATGGCGCATGGATGATGGATTCTTAAGTTGTTTTGCGAAGGTCTGTCCTATAATGCAACGCAGTGGTAGATCCAGGCTGTGTAGCAATCTGACAGGCACTGGTACACCCAGGACACCGTAATCCGATGCCAACCACCTAATTACATGGGATCAGACAAAAAGTAACGCGCGGTAACGGGGGATAACACACTTTGAGGCGACAAACACCCAGTGAAGCTGCCCTAATAAAATCTAGATTAAGCCAGTATGGACGGAGACAAAACACGCTGGGAATCCATCTTGATTCTCCATGGCGAACATAGAGTCACTCGCGAGAGCCAAAGGGATGCTCAGTGACCCCCCCTAGGGAGGTTTCGGTGGGTTATATATCACTTACCAGAAGAATAAAGAAAATGGAGTCACGTCCTAGATTCACTTACTCGACATACGCTGGAACACATGTGTACTGTACTAATATCAAAGATAGTCATAGTGAAGGGTCAAGACTACAATTCATTTCAATGATGTTCTTCGCCGGGTCGGTCTGCCAACGCCTTCGTAGAGGATACTAGATCAAGTAGATTCTGCACTAAAGTTGGATGTCGGATGTCCGCTGAAAGTGGGGAATCAAGACGGCTCGATGGATACCCGCGCCAGTCATGGCATTCTACTTACTGTGTTTAGTACCCGCTGGCAAAGGCGGAGTTGCGCGAAAATGTAGATCTGCCGAAGACCCGGAAGAGAGGGATCATGCCATTCAACGTGGCGGAACAAGATCAATCGATCACCACTGGGAGAGATAAGCGCAAGTCCAATACCTCCCTCCTTCCATTCATCAGAAATCTCAGACATCCATGAACGAGTACAGCTTTGCCGTCGAGCTTCGTGAACAAGGTTTGCAACCAGATCTTAAGGCCAAACGAGGATTATTAGTGACATGTGTCATCCATCTCCGTTCCATTGTGAACACCGCCATGATTAGTCCGATTTTGACTGGTAAGGGAATACACAATGGTATCGGATTCTATACATGTGGGAGAGGAGGTTAAATCTAGACGAGACATCATGGGAAGAGTCGAGGGAACGCACCACAAGGACCAGCCAATGCAAGAAGCATGCAAAACAATTACGACTAGGTAGGGACCAGACTCAACCGTCCAGAGGGTATCGCGTGGAGATAATACATGGTGGTGTACAATGGGTTGCCGGAGAAGGTATGAAAGAGATACAGGGTAGCCCATTGAGCTGCATGGATGAGGTTAGCGTTAACCAACGAAGCGAAGACCCAAGGCCTTTGTTAGGATACCGACCAAGGGTGTAGTGCACATGGGAAATGGATGATGTTCTACGAGTTCACTGGGGTAGGGCTGGACTTTGGTATTTGGGATGTGAAAGAGAACTCGGCCTCGTTTCGTCTCCGAGACGCTTCTTCCTTGCGAGCGGCTCTGTTCCGTGCCTTCTCCTCAGCTATTCTCCGAGACTCTGTCCAGAGCCGAAGGGTATAATCGTGCAGGGCTTGTGAATATGACACAAACGGATCGTTGTCGAGATGAGCCCTGGAGGAAATGGATTGTGGATTGGACAGCATGAAGTGAAGTGGTATTCCAACGAGGGGAAAGAGAATAATAAGTGGCGGGAGAAGGGGATGGATTGTATAATTACACTGCACTTGAATATAAATGGGTGGTAGTGTGTCTTGAAATATGCCATGAGCCTGACTGGATTACCGTTCCGCCAAGTTGCTGGGTTGGCTCCACTCGGCGCAGAATGCCGCTACGGTAATGGAACCGTTTATCGTCGGGTCATCGCAAAGATGATAGTGCCCCTTCACCGATGATGGTCTGACCGCCCATCGTGCCACGATAGGCGGTCAGACCATGTACATGATCACGATGTTTATAACCAGTCTGTATCGATCTATTGAAACAACTTGTTAAATATATGATCGACGAGTGTTACAAAACGCTGCAAGTTGCAGCTAGAAAGGATATCCATACTACGTTCCTTCGCAACCCCCCACTTATGTAACCATCCAATTTAGGCAGGTGAGTTTGAATGCTTGTCAACGTTGCGCCGTGTAAGTACGCGACTGAAACCTCGACGCTTTCAGCAGACCCCGAAATTCGTCTTGGATCTCCTGGTTCTATCACGTACCGTGGTTAATAATCAAGGTGTGGAGTTCCGCTGCTGTCATGTATGTTACAATACCCTGACTAGTACTGATCGGTCACATTAACTACAGGCCAAGCGTGCGCTGAGCACTCCACTATAGAAGTGTGCAACCCACACGTGTCAAATATAAAATATCACTGCTCCACAACCTAACAGATATCGCTTGTCAACGGTGGGAGACTTCCCCCCCGTTCTGTGTTTTGATTGGCTGATCATACCTTGTTCCAAATCATACGTCAGTGGTAAAACTAATAATTACAATGGGTGAGGCCTTGAGGCATACACAGTAACGACTCTCTTACATATTCCAGCTCACCTCATGCAGTCAATGATGGAACAATCAAGTTGCGTCCCAGGTGACTACCAGGTGACGTTGATAACGCTGACCTTCCGAGCTTCTGTCGGTGACAGAGCGCGCAGCTGCAACCCGGTAACTCAACCAGTTTCACCTCTGATTATAATCAATTTAACGCAATATGAAGATCTAAAGTCCAGCACAGTCCAGCACAGGCGAACAACGTCACGGTTTTTGAGAGAACGTGTGTAATAAGTACATGACATCAAGGATATCGTAAAGCTCAATTTCAGTGCTTCCAAAGAAGCTCACTGAATTCAAGATGCTCCACTGGCGTCAAACATTGTCAAGTTCATCATCCTGAGACAAAATTTTGTTCATCAGTCAAAGGACGATCGATAATAACATTCCCATAAATACGCATGTAACAACAGGTGCAGGTATCTATGACTTGGAACGTGTGGACCGTGCAGTAAGTCGTCTTCTCAGAGGAAGGACGTCATCCTGGGTCCGTACATCTAGAGTAACATGGATATCGTGGTATTTCTGCAGGTCTTCTGCTTCTGACCTCGCGACTCCCGCAGAATCGTTGGGAAGCCAGACTATAGGCTGAGGTGCCAGCAACTCCGGCGCATAGAAAATACCGGTCATCTCTTCAGCATGATCCGTAAAAGGCAGTGGGGGAAGGCGCGGAGGTGCATCAGGGTGTGTACGCGCGGCACGCTCAGTCGCCGTCAGGTCATCCAAAGTCTCCGTCGCTGTCCAACATGTCAGCGTGACAAGGAAGCCAAATCAGAGATGGAGCTTACGCAGGGGCAGTGGACCACGATGTCGTGATGCAGGTGGCGTGACCGCCAGTGTGAGAGACATCATCTCTAGGACTGAAGCCATGGATTCCCGCACGCGCCTAGGAGAACTTAGGTTACTAAGACTCTCATCACTGACATCAGTATAGGTAGAGGGCCCAGCAGTCTCCGAGAATGCTTTCAGGGACTCTCGGGTGGTAGGTTCCAGGTAGCGTGAACCCCGCATTCTGGACTTGCTTGCAGTAAAAAGTTCAACGACAAGCAAAGTGCCCAAGGAAAAGCCCGAAAGAATCCCGCCCTCTATCCACAGCTGCCTGCTCAAAAGAATAAGTCCGAGGAGGAGCGGTTGCAACATCGATATAGAGGCTAAGCTTTTCAGAAGCCATATTTGCATGAGGCCTCCAGTTTGTGACAGCGTGCGGACGTAAACATGGCCGATAAGGAACCGATGAGCTGTTGAGGGGAATTAAATTTCAGCCAACCTTACGGAACAGCTGCCGACCTACCAACAAGTGACAAGAATAGTAGAATGACAACAGCCGGGCCAATGAGAGGAAAAATAAGAGAAAACCCTGACGCAAACACCATTCCGACTACGCATGCCCCTGAAGCGTAGGGCAAATTGTAACATCGTGGGTAGACAGCTAATTTATCACTGCTTAGTAAAGGATATAGAAAAGCGTCCTTCGTGGGCAGCTCACCTCGGAAGCGTTGGCGAGGGGTGAGGGAATCTTTTTCTGAGCGTAAGACAGACCATAACCGCAGGGGCTGCAGTAACAGCAACCCAGGTATGATAACTGCAGCACTGACGACGATGGAAAGCGCGAAAGTACCCATGTAGACAGATCCGGTAGCGATGGTTTTCATCAATCCTACTCCATCAGCGAAGGCTTCCAGGGCGAACAAAAGAGCGCCAACGACGACGATCCATATTGCAACGGCAAAAGTGAGAAGGGCATAAACGATCTTCAAAGTGAGGAATTGAACGGCAGAGACAGATACTGATCTGGTCCATTGAGTGGTCCCTGGGCTTCACGTCAGGCGTTGCTATCTTCAACAAGGTGGTCAACTTACAGATAACAATGCTAACAGCGATAGTCACAAAAACAGCGACAGCGACAGCGGGGGCGAGGGTCGTTGCAATTCCAGATCCGAGACCATCATGAAGAGATAGCGATTGGAAAAATGGCAGATAGTGCGAGATACCGGGAGTTATACCGAGGGCAAGTGATGACGCGGCGGTCACTTTATTCATGTCAGCGTTATACAACGGCGAGTGGGCAAGAACAGGACTTACTTCCAGCTATAAGTAACAATGTGATAACCAGAACAACAGTCCACATCGCAATGGAGTCCAATGAAGTGGGTTCATTTTGAAGCACATCCCACCTAATATCTTCCTTGGCTCGCCCTTCTATGACTTCTACGCCCGGTAGATGTCGAAGTCCTCGTCCGGTCATGATCCACCCTTTAATGCGAGTGCCTTCTGCAATGTCGACATAACAATCTTGCTGAGCATCGGAAATCTGGCCATTGATAGTCTTTAATCTCGATCTCCATTGATTGATTTCGGTATAAACAGACCCTAGGTCATCGTAGTCGAGGCCAGAAGCGGGTCGGACAAATGGTTGCTGCGGTTGCAGGCGAAGGTGTGGCGGAGGTATGGCTTCAGGGGGTATGGGTTGTCCTTTGTTCCTGAGCGGGAAAGTTTCTCGGCGATCGCTCGATGATTCCACACGCCCAGGACGGGGTCTAGCGGGTGGAATCTCGAGGTTTTGGATTGGCCTCTCAACAATCCTAGAGGGCCCAGCTACAGGAGAACGCCCGAAATCTACCTCATGCAGCAGTTCCACCCATTCAGCATCCATGGACTCATTCCGGGCTGCCGAGCTTTCGACAGTCACGTACTCTGTCTCGTTCGTCCTACTGTTCCCGGACGTAGAGCTGGAGCCATGATTGGGTCCATGATGTCGAGGGTCGGGTATTGGGTCTGGAGATGAAGGCCCCATCACACCGTCTTTCACGATTTTGATGCGGCTGCCTAGAGGCATGCGATCGAGTATAGTAGAGTCTCGATTCACCTCCTGGAAACGGCTGCCTACGATCCGCTGGTGGATGGAATCTGTCAAGCTGATATGTGTACTCGACCCATCCCTCAGTCGTCCGCCATTCATATCTCTGAGACCGCGAAGTTTGTAGTACTGAGATGGGGCAACGAACGAGGTTGGGGCAAAAGATGAATGAGCATGAGCAGGATTGCGTCGTCTTGGATGCTGGCGATGGCGCTATCCACACTGTTAGATCGTTCTTCAAGAGGGAATATTATGTCGACTTACTGGTCCTACAAGGGCGCGAGGGCGGCTGATGTAAGGCCTCTCGGGCTTCTCGGACTTCTCTGTCAAGAGAGTCGGCGGTTGCGCCCCTATTTCTAGTTCTGCAATTGAGGGTTCCGGAGTCGCTAACTTGAACGAGGAAATATATTTGGTCTCTGCAACCTCCAAGTTGTGCAATACTTCCTCGCGTTCTGCAATGAGAAGAGCTATGTTGTGGGTATCGCTGTGACACAATCATTAAGTAAGGTTGAAAGTCCTTAAAAAAACAGAGAAAAAACAACAGACCAGATTGAAAATAGACTTTGAATATCAACCTCTAAGCCTGAAGGTTCTGAGCTTTGGGATGCGCTATAGGATTGACTTTGGCCTGTTGCATGACGAGAACGGTTACCTGACGGGCGAGACCCTCCCTGTAGGAAAGAACTTAGGCCCAGCTTGCAAAAGTGGTCTTTAATTCGCTTCTCTCCCCAGTTAGCAAAGCCGGGAGCCTTTCTAGCACTCAACCAGCCCATCTCTTTGCCTCCACACCGTATTTGGAGCCACCGCGAGCGGAAAGCAACCAGCCGATTGAACTCCCGGAGGACAATGCCGACGGCGGGCAGTGTGGACAAGAGTATAGTCAGCAGGGTGAGTATAAGGATGCGAAGGCGGGCATTTGACGTCTCGTCTGTCCCATTGACAACTTCTCGTATTGTAGCAAGGACCGAGGTGGAAGCATCCCCATCATCTAGAAGCGGCAAGAGGCGCAACAGACTAAGGTCCTGGACTGCCGAGAATACCCCCGAGTACTGTGTTGCTCCCGTAGATTGGGCTAGACAAGGAGTTGACACGAGGTACAATGGCAGTGCACCGCCAAGGCCGATGATGGTCCACCCAATGGCAACAAGGAGAGAAACAGACAACACGCGCTGTGTGAGTTGTTCGTCGGATGGAAACAGGTTAGTGTCGGTAGTCACTGATCTACCCGCATTTGAGACGTCTGTGGGTATAGATGGAATGAGAGGGGCAAGAGGGAATAGGAAGGAGCTGATAGATGAGCTCAGTCTCTTTGCCCGCAAACTAAAAGAATTAATACAGTCCTCTCGTTGTAGACCTGAGCTTACTCTTGTTGAGGAAACCACTCTCTCGCGGCGTATATTTGGCGATACCGCGGGCGAATGAAAGCGAACAATAACTAGAGGGAGTGTAAATACCGAGGGAACAGCAAGTGCAAGGACGAAAACATACCCAGAAGACAAATCCTAAAGCAGAAGGCAATATCACCGTCGCTATTGTTCCATCGACGGATGCGTCCAAACCATGGCCGATACAAACGGGTTGAAGTTGAATCGTGTTTTGCAACGTTGCAGACACGGCCGTAGTAATGAGATCTTTGGGAGCTACATCTGCGGGAAAATAAGATACATCGGTTGAAATGGGCCGAATCACAGCGGTGAGGTGTGTGTTGGTAAATGTTCCGAGTTCTTGGTCTCGGCGGTTTATCGGAACCATATGATTGGGTATGGACGGGTCAGAATTGGAGCCGGAGAAAGAAAAGAAAGAAAAGAAAGAAATCCAAGTTTTCGTAGGCACAGGAAATGCATCTGGAGTGGTTAGAGAATTCGTTGGTCCGCGGTCATGAATTGGGAAGAGAGATGGAGCATTGAGCGCGTTGGCATGAGGTCGTCTGGGTCGTGGCGCTGGTAGAGCGCTGTCAATGTCATGCAGGGACATGCAAGCCCGCAACAGTCCAATGGGCAAGTATACGGTGACGGAAAGAAAGCAAGCAGGTTCGACAAGTGTGGATGATGACTTTGAACCGACGTCAGTTATGAACCATTGATGCATCAACTACCAAATTCGGCTTACAGCAAAGCCGAGTCTGCCGCGGCGTGGCAATACCCCTGCGCGAAAGGTGAATTCAACAACGAAGGGTACGACTCGTATATATGAGACGACCAAGGCAAAGTCTCGTAAAATGACAATAGGGCGTATGGTTTCCAAGCTACGCTCAATCATAGTATGTGCTCAAAGCCACTCTCTGCTACTACCTCCCGCTAAAATAGTAAGTACTTGTTGGCTCGTGATCCGCAACCTTCACAGGAGACGAAGACGTGATGGTGAATCCTACACTCCTAGATCTGTGCTACGGGGTATCATGGACGAAGAAAATAAATAACCGTGGGGGGGAGATCAGCCAACTGTCCAAAGCAGGAGAGGGATTGTCAATCATCTTACATGTGTTACGCTGAAGCCTGGCGGATCACCGGTGTAGGTTGCTGTGCATCTGATGTCGTGTCCCTTTGAACGACGAGGCACTGGCCGTCTTCGAGGATGACCAAGGTTTTGTGTCCCTCTACCCATGGGGCAGGGTCTTCCACTGCTGGGGACGAAGGCCACTTTCCAGCCTTTTTGAGCTCTTGCTGTTCCTTCTGCCTGGACGCCGATGACTTGCTGGTCTTCACTGGGAGCTTGCGCGATTCCTCGAGGGCGCTACTTTGCATACACCCCATGACGAATATTTTGCACTGAGCTAACATGAGCTCTTAAGAATCAGGAAATGAAACAGAGAGCGTACAGTGAGGGGGTAGATAACCAAGCAACGAGAAGTGGAATCAGGAGACCCGGAGACGCAACAACTTTGATATTGGACAGGGACTGGTTGCTGGATTTAAGTACGGGATTGAGTCGACCCCACAGGCAGTCACGCTGATGGGTACCATGATGTAGTGCGACAGTGAGTTGGCTGTTGCGCTTCGTGACGACAATGTTGCGGGATTCTTACCTAGGGAGAGTCACGATGTAGCTCCAACACCAGCTCACCAGCGCTCGTTGATAAGCCAAAAATTGGCTTTCATGCAGAAGTGTGCACCCGATATACTGCATATTTCCCGGGCCCTCGTAGCATCGATAACTTTACCTTGGGCTGTGGTTTAGCGCTGCTGGTTGCCACCCCCGTCACTACCTAACCTGATATTACATAACCACATAGTGTCCTCAAATCTTCAAGTTGTGACCAGTTTCCGGTATGTAGTCAGCGAATAAAACGAGCTCGACAAATTTAAGAGATTCAGGGATCGCAATTCGCCTGACAAGGTTATAGCTTATAAGGCTCTTGCCCGATAAGTCTCACTATGTAGTACCCGTACACTAGCACTGGCCCCCTGCCACAGTGCCAGCACTTGGTCAGAGCAACGCCTGGTACCGCCTCCTAGCTAGTACTAGAATGACCAGCTCTGCACTCAAACATGTAAGTCACATCGCTGTTCATGACGCCCACACCTACCAACCAACGATATCGTCGCGTTTATTCGTATCGTAGGCCACTACACCGGCAACCTTGCAACAAGCACAGACAGATGCCTTACTTGCAGTACTGAATCTAAACAGTATCCCCGAAACAATCGGGTCCTCAGGTGTCTCCGCGCCGGCGAAATCTGGGGGCGCTGCTAAGGTACCCACTTCTAATGCCCCTCCGGTTTGGAAGGTACTCGTCCTTGACCAGCAAACGAAAGATGTTCTTGCAACAGTCCTGCGGGTGCAAGATCTTCGTGATGTTGGCGTGACCCTACACGTGTAAGTACAGTATACTCTCTCGTTTCTAGTCCTCACACTAGTCCAGTCAACTACATTCGTTGCGTCCTCCATTGCAGGATGTACCAGCCGTTTACTTTGTGGCGCCGACTCTGGTGAACATACGTCGAATAGCAGAGGATCTTGACAAACACCTATACGAATCCTTCCACCTCAACTTTGTTGAACCTATACCTCGTGCACTCCTCGAAGAGCTTGCGGCTTCCGTCGCTAGCACAGGTACAGGGGAACTAGTAGAACAGGTTTGGTCGTCCTGTAATCCTGCGTGCGGGGTGTCGTATGCGCTAACCGATACCCATATCAGGTCATCGACCAGTATCTGTCGTTCATCGCACCCTCGCCTTCGCTGTTCTTCTTGCTTCCACCTCCACCTCCGCAAGGGTCCCAAGCTGGTCCTTCACAGCCTAAGCTTCACTATTCATACAAACTCTTGAACTCACCATCTTCAACCGAACATCAGATTGAGGACGAGGTTGAACGCATCGCCAGTGGACTCTTCAGTGCTGTTGTGACTGCAGGCGCGTACTCAGTGTCAATATCTCATGCGAACACTGTCTTCCTAATAAACGATCCGCAGGTCATGTTCCCATCATTCGTGCTCCCAAAGGCAATGCGGCAGAAATGGTGGCGAAGAAACTCGACGTTAAGATACGAGATGCCTTACTTTCAACCTCGCGAACCCACGGGGCCACTGCCTCGCTCTTTTCTCAGGATTCCTCTGGCCTGTCCAATCTGCAAAGACCACGTAGGATTTCGATTGTGTCCCCTCTTGACCTTGGGCTCATTGCCCTAACTGTCATTCTAGTATTGCTTATCCTCGACAGGAACGTCGACTTGGTGTCCATGGTCTCTCACGGCTGGACATACCAAGCCCTTGTGTCTGATTGTCTTGAAATCAAGCTTAACCGCGTTGTTATCGCGAACCCCCCAAAACGCTCCTATGACCTTGATTCGAAGGATTTTTTCTGGGCGAAGAACGCAGCGAATCCGTTCCCTCAGGTCGCGGAGGAAATCGACGTTGAGCTGAACAGGTATAAGCAAGATGCTGCGGAGATTACACGATCGGCGGGTGTGAGCGATGTCAACGACATTTCGCAGCTGTGAGTCAGTATCGTAACAAGGAGTTTGGATGTAAGACTGACATTGAGTACAGCGACCTTTCCCCGAATGCAGCGCACTTGAAGACTGCCATCACGCAACTTCCTGAACTCACTGCTCGCAAGGCGACGCTTGATACGCACATGAATATCGCTACCACGCTGCTCGAACAGATCAAGAAGCGGGGACTAGACGAGTTGTTTAGCACCGAAGAAGCCATCAACAAGCAGGTGCGTGTTCCAACTCATCGCCCGTCCAGGTAAGCTCATGCCACAAACCTACAGACGGTTGCGTCGATATTGGAGACGCTACGTGCGCCGCGGCCAGACGGAGCCTTCACCCCAGAAGACAAACTTCGTCTCGTCCTAGTGTTTTACCTTTCCTCCCCTGACAACGCGATCTCCAAAGACGACATCGCCGACCTGGAGAAAGAACTCAAGAGCGCAGGTGCTGACACCGCAGCGTTTGAATACCTTCGTCAGACGAGAGAAATCTCTCGGATGACCGTTTGCCCCGCCGTCGGCGGGACTTCAACGCCCGCCCTTGGTGGCGGTCAGGGAGAACTCTTGAGAGGCTTCACGGCTCTCGGAAACAGGGTTTGTGATACCCTTTCCCTTTCATCACACTTCACGAATTGATCGTTCACAGCTCACTGACCGTCTGAAAGAAGGTGGTTTGGAAAATCTGATCTCGGGCGTGAAAAATTTCTTGCCTGCGGATAAGCTGCTCCCCGTCACACGCCTCATGGAGGCACTCATGGATTCCTCAGCAGCGTCAAACCAGTCTTTGCAAGAGACTGACGACTACATATTCCTCGATCCTCGTGCACCTCGACACGTTCAGGGATTGGGTTTCTCCGGAGGTGCCGGTGGTCCTGGCACTGGAGGCGCATCTGGTCCTGGTAGAGGAAGACGCATGGCATTTACGGAGGGCACGGTTTTCGTAGTGGGCGGTGCGAGTTACGTTGAGTACGGAAACCTTGGGGAATGGCCAGCCAAGACTGGCAAGCGTCTCACTTACGGCGGTACTGAAATCGTGGATCCTGGAGAATTTGTTGGTGCCTTGCAAGACTTGGGTAAAGGGAGTTCATAATTACAGATACACGGACCAATTGAACTAGAACAACTGAAACACGGTAATAATGTGCATTTAGACATGAAAAAAAGACTGAGAGGTGATGAGAGATGTAAAGTTACAGGTGCGCTTTTCAGAAAAACGAGAACAAACGGTTTCAATTTACTTCTTATTGTTTGACCGCATTGCGAGAATCTGGACAAGACGGATGCTGGGGTAGTGTTAGCGGTTGTCGACTAGTCAGGTCTGATACATACAAGATGTTGATCATATCAAGCTCCAAGGCAATAGCCTCTTTCATGGGATCCCTCGGAATAACACCCATCTCGGCAAGACGTGCGTGTTGCAGGATCTTTTGAGTGCTGTTTGAGCAGGGATGTCAGTGCCAGACTGTTCTAGCAGAAAACCAGCAGGACACTTACTCATAAAGTACGAATCCTCCAAATACGGCGAGACCCCCATAAAGGGAGATCGACTCAGCGACGGCAAGCCCACGCATCCCGAGGGGGAGAGCCATAGGAGCCAAAGAGGAGAGAGCCACTACTGTCACACCGGCAAGGAGAGGGCCGCCCATGTAGAGATACTTGTCATTTCTGTCTGGTACATGAGTACTGTTCTACAGGCAGGAAGAGCGAGAACGAACTTTGCAGTGGCACCAACATACGACAGGGAACCAACTACTCCACACGTGTACAAGGCAGCACGAGACAGGATGGCTGGGCTAAAGAAGAACAAGGGACTCAAAGTTGCTGCTTGGCATGCATTGAATCCCTGTGTATAGTCAGCTAGCACAAGTAGCCGGGTAAATGAAGTTCGCTTGCCAGCCAGAAAAGGTGCTTCTGCACCGTTTTTTCGGGAGGGGTGTAGTACACTCCCATCATAGACCCGATGCTTCCGACGAGACTCACACCAAGTACAAGCCCTGCGAAGGTATAATGTTAAGTTGCGTAAAGGAGGTTAAGATTTTGAGTACTCGCATGGATTGGCTGCCATAATTCTAAAAGCGACCCCAGACCTGAACATACTCCTTGCACCCAATGCAGTCAGGAGAAGGCCACCCCCTGTATACTTGAAGCTATCATGGAGGTAAGACTGCTCGGCAGGAGTCAATGAATCTCGAGTATCTCTATTCAAGAAGCCCTCCGCAAGGATGACAGTGCCTGCAACTGCGGCCTAGCGCCGTTTGTGAATGTTAGACTCGGAGTAGCGGTAAGGCCGACGGCCACGCACTGCTGTGATCCCAAATCTCTTCCAGGCCTCTTGTGATGACGCATTTGTGACCGTCTGTGCATCGGTGGTGATTGTGCGAGAGCACTTGGATAGCAAAGTTGGGGACAAGAATGGGGGGGATTTCTGCAATGCATTCCTGAATGTGCCCAGACCCGCCCTCGAGTTCAAGCTGGTGGAGAGCGGCTGCACCCTCGATCGCACTACAACTTGGAATAGGTTGCGACCTAACGCTGGTCTGAGAGTGGAAGGTAGGATGGATAACATAGTTGTCAAATGCCAAGTAACGAATAAATAACCGTCTTTATCACCAAAGTACGAGTATATAAAGTAATTAGTACCGGGATGACCTACCCTTCGATGACATAAGCAAATAAGGAACGCATTGGCCCGGCAGAGTCCTACGTCACCTTTCCGACGGATGAGAGTGTACAACTGCAACATAAAGCAGAATAATAAACGATAGGTAAGAGTCCGACACTACCAAGCCCGCGATTTTACGAAGGCTGCAGCAGTTTCACCGGATCGACAACAGCGACAGCTTTATGTTCCATTGCCAGGGCAATGAGACTTGTCTCTTCCCACTTCTTCCAATCAATCTCAAAAATGCCGGTCTTCTCCCCAGACGTCCAAGACCAAATCCGTTCTCTCGCCTTTGCCAAAAGTCAGACCTACTGTTCGTTTGAAGCCAGGGGTAACCTACCTTGACATCATACATATACAAGGAACCGTCACCACCACCAGTGGCGAGCTGATCACCGTCTGGACTGAATGACAGTGTAAAGACATGCTTGGTATGATCCGTGAAGATCTTTAAGCAATCCCCCGTCACCGAATCCCAAAGCCGGGCAGTGAAATCGAACGAAGCCCTGTGGTCCGATGAGATGACAGGGCAGGCTTCATCTTTCACCCAAGAAACTTACGTTGCTAGTAGCTCGTGCTCACCCGCTGGAGTATTCGGACACCACTTGACGGATGTAAGACATTGTGTGTGGCCCTTCAGGGTAACATGGGTAGATGTCGACTTTTCGGAATGGATGTTTTCGACGTTCCATACTCGGGCAGTGGTGTCGTCTGAACATGTAGCCAAACGAGTGCGAGACGGGTTGCATTTGATCACATTTAATTCGCCAGTGTGGCCCCTGCTACGGCGTGAGGTCGGAGAACGAATAAGACTGTCAACAAACATACCTTAGTGTTCGGATGGGTTTGGTCCCGTTCAGAGAAACGATGTGGACAACACGGTCGCTCCCACCGCTCGCAAAAGTAGAATCGTCAAGCCAATCAACATCCAGACAACAAGCTTCTGGCAGACCATTAAGGGTAGTTCTTGGCGCCAAACCCAAGACAACATTACCTTCGTGATTTCGGTATTGTCGGTGCAGTCTCTTGTTCTTAACATCCCACACGCAAGACGTACTGTCCAAACTCGCAGTAACTATCCACTGACCTGACAGCGAGAACTTTGCAGCGAAAATAGGACCCTGTGCGGTGTTACCACAGCCCGGAGGAAGAACCTGAATCTCGTCTGACCTTGTGATGGTTGTCTGTCATGTATAACTTTCCTCCAGCAGTGCAGATTCGAAGTACAGAGTCGTACGATCCTATTGCGACTAGCGAGCCATCAGGGTTCCAGTCAATAGAGGTCAGGTCGGCTTGGGAGGCGGTAGCAAGGTTCGAGAGTGTCACTGTTGGCCGCAATTGTGAAGCTGAGGAAGTATCCTGTAAACCGAAAGGAACATTCCAATAGTTGACTGTGGCATCCCGTGATCTAACACGTTGTGAGCAAAATCAATTAATTAACTGCTCTGAGTGTTTCTCACCCTGACACCAGTTGGCCAGTTGCAGAGGGGTTCCAAGCGACCACAAATACCTGGAGATGGACGTCACTGGAAGGTGGTTTAGACTGCAGAAGCGCTCACCTCAGCTTTATGTGCTTGCAATAATCTTACGGCCTCTGGGCGTTTCGTTTTCGTTTTCTTCGCTACAGTCTCTGAGGAAGCTTGTTGCAATTCAGATAGTTTCGCCTGCTTGGTGGCAGGCCTGGACGGTCCTACGTGTGCAAGTTCGGAACTCTCAGGACTCTTTTGACGTGGTTTGACGTACCATCGACGGCCATGGCCGTGTCATTAATTACAACTTCCTTTCTGGCGCGCTTCTCGGCGCGTCCATCCTCCGTTGAAGGTGTGCTTGATTTTCGTTTGACTCCAGTCTCTGCAGATACCTTCAAGGTGTTTGATTCTCCAGATTGGTGTGAAGCAGGTAGTGGCGTCGCGTTTGGGTCCACAGCACACATATGACGATCCAGAAGAGAGAAACCACTCTTGCAGTTCTTCGCCAATGAGTCTCCTTTCCAGTGTGCCTCGACCTCAGCGTACAAGAGCGCCTTACTAAGGAGTTCTACCAGCTCGCCACGTGGAATGTGTTTTTTGATATGATGCGAATGATCCAGGCGGCCTTCCATGCGTAGTGAGAATGCGGAGTGCTGAAAGCCTGCCAATGAATAGAAAGTTAAACGGCGAGGCACCTTGATTACATAGAGGCATACCGGAATCCTGGAAATAGGCATGTATGAGGCAGTTGACCTCATCCGCAGTTATGGTTATGGGGGCCGTCATGGTGCCCATAGCTTGACTAGAGAAAGTCGTGAACTCAAGTGCGGGATGAGTTGAAGGTGGTTGCGGAGTTGGAAAAAGACTTGAACCACTGAGTGTACTACAAGGCTCAAAGCAGTTGAGCTTCGTCAGATGCTGGCGATGTCGGACCAGTGTGAACGTTGGGCGGTATACCGGTAGCAGAACTCAAGCAGCGCCGGGTTTCATAGCGCCTATCACGACGGTTGCTTTTCGATTGATTTTCGCATGGGGTCTCATGCACATGACCGCTGTCGTGACTGCAAGCATAATGATTTCCGAGACACTAGCTAGCACACTCGTCAATGGAAAGTAACCCCGGTGGTGACTGTCATTGCAAGTTCAATCTGTTCGTTTAACGCCGCCGTCTACCTCTCAGAACACTGTGGCCAAGTTGGCGGTCACTCCGGGTTTTGACAGCCACACAAGGATTTCAGTACTAATAGTATGCACTATGGACATCACGTGGGGGATCTAGATAGCCAGGGCTAGTGATAAGTAAGTGACTCCCAAGCTCCATTCTCAAGTCACAACAGGTTACTACCATCAACCAAATGCCACTGGAGTACGACCTTGACATTGACATGCCTGACGACGACGACGACGAGGCTTACGAAGGACCCGATGCCTACCTTGAGGGTGACGATAACGTCCTCGAGTTCGAAATTGGACAGGACGACCTCCAACCTCAGGCTCAAACCAGCACAACCCCTGCACTAACCCAGATCTTGCGTTGTAAGTACTTAGCCTGTCTGAGCAAACAGCAATAGGCTCATAGCCCCTCGACCCAGCGTTATTTGACCTGCAACAGTTGCAGTCCGGTAATGCCACAGAGAGGACGACTGGCTCCGCCTCCAATAGGAACGATGAGCGTCTCGCACCAGGGTCCATCACCTATGGTGACTTGGTGCGTTTACTACGGGCCGGCCCCCCGAGTGGAAGTCAGGATGCTGAGGATGATGATGGCGACGACGACGGATACGCCTGGGACATGCACTGGAACCAGCAGTGGTTCCCTCCCCACACTGAACCTCACGAAAAAGGTGTCGAACTTCTGATGAGCGGTGAATTCGGCAGAGTGAGCAACAAAGTTAAGTCGAATAATGGCAGGAAGAATATTTCTCGCCTTCTGCTAGACCGGCGTGGCACAATGTACCGGGAGGAGCTAGCGAGTGTGCGCTCTATTCTCTTCGTTCCACAGGCGGTGTACTTACCCAGCGTCAGGAACTTATACCGAATTCCAATGGAACTGCTGTCGCCTCCAATGGCGCCAACCTCTATGTTGGGCAATACTCAAAAGGTATCGTCGTGTGTAGCGCATATAGTTCTGATTTTACCCGCTCACATCACAACATAGACTCTTCATTTTATTACACGTGCTGTCAAGGTTCGTCGACGACGCTGCCAGGGGTTCCTTCAATTTACATTCTCCCCAGATTTCCGTTTGCATGTATATGACATGACATCACCACCTGCCAAGTACATCAAAAGACCGCAGAACCTACACCAGGGTGCAGCACTCCTTGATGATCGAGATCATGAATCGACGCTGAAAGTTCTCAAGACCATACAAGGACACCCAGGCAGGTGGACAATCACCGATTCTCATCTGAGTCCAGACAACGAAAGGTAAGGTTTTATTTTGTGGGAAGTCGATTTGAATGCTCAGATGTCCACTGTAGGATGATTTATTCGTCAATTGTGTGTTCATTCCTCTTCACACATTGTCAATTACTTGACCCCGCGACAGTCACCGACAGTATACATGACAAACACTTTAGATCCTTCAACAGTACAAACGCCCATCCGGTTTTCTGATCAAGGTCGGCGTCAAAGTCGCTCCCTATGGGGTTCCTATCACGAGGAATCCTTCGGCATATGGAGTTGCAGGTTTTCTGCGGATGGTAACGAAGTGATTGCAGGCGGAAGTGGCCAGATCTTTGGTAAGGAGGTGTGTTCTTTAACATAGGCTAGGGTGTTACTTAGACGTCTTGCAGTGTACGATCTTCTGGCTGATCGCAGAACGGTCAAAATAAGGGCACATTCGGACGACGTAAACAGTTGCTGTTGGGCCGATACTGCATCAGGGAATGTTTTAATCAGCGCATCAGATGATACTTTCTTAAAGGTCTGGTAAGGGACTGCTTTCTACATTTTCTCGGCGTTTCCGATTGATTGTAACTCATAGGGACAGACGGTCTTTAGGAGCATCGCCGAAGCCATCTGGGGTCCTTGTTGGACACACCGAAGGGATCACTAATGTTTCTGCCAAAGGAGATGGAAGATACGTCATTTCAAATGGCAAGGATCAGGCACTGCGGTTGTGGGATCTGCGGAAGATGTGCAGCAGTGATGCCTTTGACACGTTCTCGTATAAAGATTACACATTGCACGACTACGACTATAGGTACGTTTTCTGCGCGCCAGGTTCCCTTCCCTAACATCGCTACGAAGATACGGTCGCTACCCTAAGCCGAAACGTGCTGCACACCCAAATGACTGCAGCGTCATGACCTACCGAGGGCATGCCGTTTTGCGCACCCTCATACGGTGTAACTTCAGCCCCACGGAGACCACAGGAGGCCAGTACATCTATTCAGGGTCTGCAGATGGAAAAATACATGTGGGGAATATATATTCTGAGGTGTCTTCTGACGGTTGGCTGACACTTCCGCCGACAGATCTGGTCGCTGGATGGCCGTGTTGTCCAAACCTTAGATCGCTCGCAAACCATGCCCATCTCATACGACCCATCCGGTCCCGAGCTTGAGCCACTGTCAGGTTCCGGCGCAGTGGTCTGCGTCCGAGATGTAAGCTGGAGTTCAAAGGTAAGATTGATGATCAGTGTCCCGGTTATGATACCTTTGTGCTTATGCATACTGTAGGAGCCTGTGTTGATGAGTGTCGGTTGGGAAAGCGCTCGGGTCGGTGGGAGTGTCGTAGCTCGGCACGAGTGGAAAGGACTTTCTAAGATGGCTTATTCGTTGGAAGACTTTACTGAGAAACGGCGTACAGAACGGGCCCAAAGGACAGCCAGGCGCGCACCGGGATACCTGCGTGTTCCTGGCGGGTTTGGCGAGGAGGACGAAGTGGAATGATCCAGTTACTAGTAAGCGCCCGACACATTGCCTTCGCGTTATCCCAATATGCATTTTTGTAGCTACTATCTCACTGTTGTGTTTTTCACCTTCTGTAACCAAATCATGGACCCCACCGCTCTAAGTTAAGGCCCTAGACATCCTGCATTCGGTGCCTCCCTTATCTAGCTGAGCCCCTACATCTTGTTTTGGCTGCAGTGGTTCGATGCGGGAACATTCCACAGTCAAGGCACTAACGACCACCACTGTAATATGGCAGCAGAGGCTCAACTCTCTGGATTCCCACCGGGATATTTTTTGATTCGTTCTGTCGCGACTGGCCGCCTGTGGGACGTCAGCCTAGATGAGGTTGAAGATGGAACGGAGATCGTATTGTGGCCAGAGAAAGAACAGTCTCTCGTTGAAAGTAAGGAAACGAGATTGCACCCATAGCTCCACTGACACCGGCTCATGTGTCCCATGTCTTGACAGGCTTGAGAAATCCAGAAGCGAACAACCAGGTTTGCGATCTCGCTATCTGCTAAGTTCTAACTTACACCAGTCAGGTTTTCTTCATTGACACGTCCGGCGCTTTGTGCTCGCGGGCTTCAGGACATGCAATCGACGTTGAGGGTAAGAGGAACGTTGCAAACGAGACACATCCTCACTAAAGCCGTTGAACTTTTACAAGGGGAACACCCTGTGCTTAGACATAGACGACCAGTCTCCAAGCCTTACCCGAACGCATACTCTCATCCACTTCCGCAATTCTCATATAACCAAGCAACGCAACAGATCTCGGTAGCATTCTCATGTGATCCCACGTACCCTGGAAACGGTGCTTCAAATGGGTGGAGAAGGAAAAAGTACATCCTATCCTCGGTTCCATTGAGGAAACCCAAATCCTTGATGGATAATGCTTCAGACTTCTTATCAACCGCCGTAGCGGCTCCGTTTTCATTCCTTTCTGGGGGTTCACCCACGAAACCAAAGAGCAGCCCTGAAGAAGTCTTCAGCGGGGATATCGATTTACGAGAGGATGAGATGCTGGAGCAGGATCGAGGGGAAGAAGGGCAAGTAGACGACTCTCCTGAACTCGTCAGAAAACTTCGGGTTCTTGCTGTTGATCCACGAGATGCTCCACCTGAGGAAACCAGCGCCAGGAAGCGTAGGCAGTGGCAAGTCTTGAGTTTGCGAACCTCGGCTGCCCCTCGTCGAATCTGAAGTTGTCTATATACTATCATTTTTTGGGATTCGTGGGATGTCAGACTCTGCACACTGGACGCTGATATCCGTACTGTATATGAAGTTGTATAATGCTCAATTGACGTGTTTACACTTACACTAGTATTAGTGCTGTACACGGTGGTCGTTCAACGTTGCAACGCTCAACGTTCAAACGTTCATGTCTTATCTTGTAGTACACGACTTTACCACGAGGTTTGATCTGGTATCAGATTTAACTAACACATCGTGTATCAGACTTGGCCCGGGCCGTACTACGAGCAGAAATCCCACTACGTCTGGTCTTGTGAACTGATAGGATGGCTTATATTTCTCAGCTCCCATTGTGACCACCAGTTGCACGCAAAACGGCGAACTGGATCATGAATCGCAGGACTGCGTTTTCTGCAATTATCGCGCTTGTTGCCGTTGTCTCTGGACAACAACAACAACAACCGCTCCGCGATCTCCATGAACAACCAGAGACATGGCTGTCGAAATACGGAAAACAGATCGACCAGACTTTTTCTGGACCGCTGTCTTTCTCGCACATAGACTATGCACGTTGCCTAGAGGATGAATCTGCCGCGTTTGACATCGCTGTTCTGGGCATGCCATTCGATACAGGCACATCTTATCGACCGGGAGCTCGCTTCGGACCATATGCAATCCGCTCGGGCAGTAGAAGGCAAAGGGAAACTCGGGGATACAGCCTAGCATGGGGAAACAACCCTTATGAACAGGGTACAAAGATCCTCGATTGTGGAGACGTGCGGTCTACAGAGTCCAAGTGTGGAACTCCAAACTAATTTCGTTCTAGGTTCCTGTCAATCCCTTCGATAATTCTCTTGCAATGGATCAGATGGAAGTCGCCTATTCTACCTTGCTCGCACGTCCCCTCGCATCAGACACCTCTGTTTGGGCACAGGGAGCTGCTCTCGCGAAGGATGGCCGTGAGCACCCCAGAATCGTCAGGTAAAGGACTTATTCCACGTGCTGAAACCCGTTTTAACCTTTCTGGATTAGTCTTGGTGGCGACCACACGATCGTGCTCCCTATCCTCCGTGCACTCAACAAAGTCTATGGTCCAGTCTCAGTGATTCATTTTGACGCCCATCTTGATACTTGGGGTGGCTACCCCGGAACTGTGACGGAACAATCACGCGTCACTCACGGAACGTTCTTTTACATTGCAAACGAGGAAGGTCTCGTCGCGAACTCTAGCATTCATGCCGGTATTCGATGCAAACTACAAGTTGGTGCAAGTTGAGTTTGGGGGACATACAACTAATTGACCTTCGTGTCAGGGCATCGGCGACATTGAAAACGATGAATCAGTCGGATTTCACTTCATAACTAGTGATGATATTGACGACCATGGCGTTGCTGCCATCATCGAACGGATTAGAAACCGAGTTGGAGATACCCCTGTGTACTTGAGGTTAGATTCTCGAAGCATACCGACCGAGTTAGCACTGACGACTCCTTTAGTTTGGATATTGACGTCATCGGTGTGTACAATCCAAGTGTTAGAAAACGGTGGACTGACTGTTACTGACAGATCCTGGCTTGGCGCCGGCTAGTGAGTCCGTTTCTCTGGATTTGATCTACCGCCCTCAGTGAAATTGCAGCTGGTACCCCCGAGGCTGGTGGATGGACGAGCAGAGAAGTCAAACGCATCATTCGAGGGTTGGCAGGGTTGAATTTCGTGTATGCCTTTCACATATGATGCGTTCGTCGCATGCACTCACCACCTTGTTTCAGTGGTGCTGACATTGTCGAGGTTGCTCCTGCATACGATCATGGTGCGATTTCCGAGGCTTCGCTATTATTTCCACTGATGCGCGATGTGTAGCTGAGATTACCGGCACCGCAGCAGCAGATATTGTTCATGACTTCCTCTCGATGTTCATGTCGCAAGGTCCACCTAAACCTGCCAATCTCCCAGGCATGTGGTTAAGAGATGAACTCTGAATCAAAATGAGCACAGGTCATTGATATCTACATCATATCCTGTTGCATCAAGATGAAGTTCTGTCTTTGATAAATAAGCCCGATGATCCTGTAGACAGAGTTCATTGGGTCACAGGGTAGCCGTGCAATCAATACAATGGGTATCCTGAATCGTGTAGATGGTCCGTATAACACAAAGATGATAAATCACAACAGTCCATAAAGTTAATCTCAACCTTTGCTTCCCCATTGACCAGGGGCCCCAGGGGGGCCAGCATCGTAAGTCGGAGGGCTGTCATCGTATTGTGACGGTGGAGGGGCCATCACCACCACACTGTTTCTTGGGCGCCTTGGTCCCTTGACGGGACTGACGTTCGGCGGCGCACTGACAACATGGGTGTCGAGCGCAGGAGGTGAGCGCGACACTGGCAGTGGGGAGACGTTCGAAGGGCCTTGATACTGCCCATAGTACGGGTCATTGTACGAGCCATTCGTTGGGGGGGAGGGTGCGGTGCTCGCGCCATAGGCACCGCCGCCGACCGCGTAGTTACGTTCGGCTTGATGGACAGGAGACCTAGAAGTATTGGCATAGGGTGACTGGGAAGAAGTCCCAACCATGGCCGCTGTAGAATTGTAGGTGTCTGGGTTGAAGGTTGGTTCTGGATTGTGGACCGAAGGCTGCGCAGCGTAGGGATCGTATGGTGTGTACGATTGTTGGGTAGGTGGGTTGTCTAGCCAAGTGTGAATACGAGACCATCAATTGGAAATTTTGCGAGTACTTACAAGAATTGCCTCCCGGGACGTGACCATAGGCCTGCGGGCCATATGGGTCTTGGACGAAGTAATTGTTCGGCGAGGGATCATGCATCGATGCCGGAACCGACATTGGCATTGGAGAGCTCGTGGAGGTGAGGGTGTTGGATGATGGAGGGTACAAAGATGGTACGGTCGAAGCAGTGACTTGTGTGATAGTACTGCCCTGACGCTGCGGTCTGGGAGGATAAGATGACACATTGTTGTACTCATCTACAGCGCGAGTGCCAGAAGGAGCCCGCACATAGCCGCCCCCTCCATATCCTCCTCGGGATGACTGACGGCCGTAGGATCCCATACCAGCTTTACCAGCTGTCGATACGCTCTGGTTATCACGATAGGGGACCTCGTCTTCTTCGAGATATATCTCGTCACCATCCACCCGCGCCTTGAGTGGTTGTGACTGGTCATATTCGTGGAAGGACGGAAGACCAACTTCGCCTTGAGCTTGACGGGCCTTGCGGTCCGCCTCTGCTTTAACGGCGTCAAGCCGCAGATGTTCACGGTCACCATATCCGTTCGCACCAATGGAGGTGCCAGGTTTTCCGTCCCACGCATCGCGAGATCGGCGTTTGATGCAGCACCTGCCAATACCGTAGAAACATCCGCTGAAGAACAGTAGGATCCATGACACCAAAGTTAGCCAAACAGCAAGGCCAATTGACGCAGAGCCGCCTTGGACTGAATTCATTCGGGATTTGGCGATGAAAAAGAGGGCGATGTCGAAGATAAAAGCAGCGAGGGCGACAGTAGCTCCAAAACCAGAGATGCAGCTGCTGAAGCAACTCATGGACATTTCGCGAACATGAGCGAGGAGTCCGAAAATGGCTGCGACGGCAGCCAAGCCAAAGGCGACGATATGAAGTACGAGAGCGTAAGTGAGCCATTTGACGACAAGTTGGGGTATTTGAATGGGTGAGTTATTGCCTACAAGGGCGTTGACGTCTGTTGTAAAAGGTAAGGACTGCACCACAGGAAAGGGTGTGTGACTGACCGAGCTCATAACCCACAGTGGCATTCGAGCAAGAAGTTGAAGAACCGACTGTGAGGCAATAGCCCAGTGTTCCAAAGGTGATGTATCCGTTGACATTCTCGACACTGAGAGAGGCCTTGAGAAAATACACGGATTTTATGAGTGGAACGGAGAAAGACACTAAGGCGAGGAGAATAGTGGCTACAAGAGTAACCAAGAAGCCAGGGGTAGCTGGTCGGATCAGACTCATGGCGGCGGGGAGAAATGAAGAGCGCTAGGGCTCTTGCTCTTTCACAGAAAGTTTTTGAGTAGGAGGTTGTGAGACAATTGTTTAGGGACTCGACTTGAGTGACTTGTTGAAGTGCACCGCTTCAACTGTTCTAACCAGCGACAAAGTAAATAACCTCAAAGCAGTACTGGTGGCTGTTCAAAATATGTTGGTGAAACACACAGCCCGACCGTGACACTGGCAAGCTCTGTTAACAAATTACAAGACATAGCAGAGGGTATGGCGGTGTATAGCTATTATATTATGTGTACGTGGCAGTCCTATTCAAGATCCCTCGGCGTCGTGTCTCCACTCCAGATAGTTCAAAGTCTTCCGCTCGCCCCTAACCATTTTCCCGCTGTCTAGCGTTCTCTTCCATACAAATCCACTCTTCTCGAATACCCGTCGGCTCCCTTCGTTCCCACTGAACGTATATCCTGTCATAATCCGAACCCCCATCCTCGGGATCGCCCACGCATTCAATATCGTGCTCATCGCCGCGGTCATGATTCCCCGTCCATGGTGCGAAGAGGCAAGGTAGTCTGCACAGTGCGCAGTCAGCAACTATCCCCGACGTCGGAAAGCAAGCGCAGTATCTATATGTACCTCCGAATGTCCATATGATGCTTGGATCCCCAATTGGTTTACTGTTGTTCTCCTCCACCGCCCGCTTCCTATTCTCGGGATCAAGCTCTTCTTCCAGCTGCGCTCGGCCAATCCCGATGTCCCCGAGATAGACGTCAGTTCCGTCTGGGAGGACTTCCCTTATATGTCTGACGGGACAGCCCCCGACGAGCTTCAATGGACCTTTTGGACACAGCCGTTCCTCCTCCAATTCCTTCAGGATACCGTCGCTTTGCCCTTTAATGACGTAAGCCACTCCAGTGCATACTCATCGCGATATGGAATTGGTGGCCCTTCTAGCCAGATGGATATTTCGGGGTCGTTGATAATTGGCGCCAAACATTTTTCGTCGCTCCAGCGCGGGGGGGTAAGAATGATGTTGTCGTTCGGAGCAGGAAGACGAAGGAATGGCTCTCCGGTGTGAGGGTTAACCTCGAGGGGGTACAGTTGGATGCGAGTCATAGTAATGGGGCGCTCGTTGGGAGTTTGTCACATACATAAAGCAGACTTGCTCATTTATAACTTTGGTCTTGTTCAGGTGATGGAGTCAAAACGAATCTAAGCTTAGCATCATTCTGACTCGTCGTGACATGCATGTCCAACATCTCAACATCGACACTCAGTCAATTCGTGAGCCTCTGATAACATGCATGCGGTACAGGATGTCAATTCTACTGCGGATTATTTCAAACATAAATCTATTGAACAGTTTCAAATGCATTTAGGGGATCATTTGCGAATTGGATAAGTCTCCCGCGCGATCTTGACAGCGTTTTCAACCTCGCCGACATTCACACCCACACCTTGAGCGCCATCTTCTTTCCCTCCAGCCTAGATAGAACTCTTTAGGCTTGGCTGAGAGACATCGTTTTCAAAATTTCCTCACCTTGCCACCCAAGATTTCGGTCACCTTCGACGCCCATACCCGAGCGTCAAAGCCCTCCGTCCGAACAGCATCGGGAACGCAGTTCGCGTGTGCCACCTTGCCCGCTGCAACATCGACGCTGAACACATAGACAGCCTTGCCAAGTTTTTTGCCTTGCGCGACAACGTTTTGAAGGATCTGTAACGTATGACAACATTCGAATGTCAAGTTCGTTACAAGGGTCGCAGAAATACCACCCACCTTGGAGTTTCCATCAACTTCGATGTGGGCGAAATATCCCTCGGAGTCTGGGTTCGCGCTGAAGTGAGTGACGAGTGCGTCGACAGCCTGTCAAAATTCAGCACCCATGCAGGATTTAGAAGATGGGATGGACTGACCGCTTTATTGAGTGCAGCCTCCTTCTCCTTGATCTGCTTGTCGAATGCCTTGCGAATCGCCGCAAGACGATCTTTCAGCTCTGCCTTGATCAATACGGAGATATCCGCCTGTCCGAGTTCCTAGGATAGGTGTGAGTACCAGACTTGGCACATCTACAACAAAAGCGCTTACCAGCGTCAGCGCCTTGATCGCAGCGTCTTTCTCCTTGCCAGAGCTCGCTTCAATTTGATCAAGGCGCGACTTGAACTCGTTCGCAATGCGCGTCGCCTCCTGAGCCTCTTGCCCAGTAACAGCAGTGATCCGTCTTATACCCTTGGCAATTCCCGATTCTTCGATGATCACAAAGTCTTTGATATCTCCCGTCTTCGCTACATGTGTACCTCCACAGAACTCGATGCTGGTACTTCGCCATCTGGGGTTCTCGAGGTCTCTTGTGATTTCGTCGACATCGTGTCCTAGTACGACGACACGCACGGGGTCTGGATAGGCCTCACCGAATACGGCACGGAGACCTGGAATCTTGAATCCGGACTTAAGATCGACTTCTCTGCTGTAGACCTTTACGTTTTGCTTAATCCAATCAACACTCATCGACTCGATTTTGGCAAGTTCCGGAAGTGCAATCTGAGCTTTATGTGAAAAGTCAAACCGGAGCTTCGTAGGCGCGACCAGAGATCCCTTCTGGTCGATATGGTCTCCAAGAACTTCACGGAGGGAGAAGTTGAGTATGTGCGTGGCGGTATGGTTACTACGAAGTGGCCACCGACGAAGTTCGTCATATGACGAGATTACCTCGTCTCCGATGTTTAGCTGACCGTATTTGAGGTGGCCGGAATGTAAGACGTAGCCGCTGTACGCTTGGACGTTGGTTACTTCGAAATCGCAGGTACCGTCAACGACGATGTTCCCAGTGTCGTGCTCTTGACCACCAGCTTCGGCGTAGAAGCTGGTGCGGTCAAGCAGAATACCAAAGTTGGCACCGTCAGGGATGTTGGCGGTAGAAGTCAGGAATCCGCGATTGTAGTAGATGCCCTTGACTTGAGCAGTGATGTTGCCGAGTTCTGCGGTAGCACAGCATGTGAGGTCTTAGTTCCACATCCAGATGATCCACTTACGAAACTTGGGCGAATCATCAGATTTGGGTATTGCGTCGTTCTTCTCCAGTGCCGCGAGATCATGAACGTCAAGTTTCACAGTATCCGTCTTGTCCTTCTTGAATGTACCCTTGCTCGCCTCCTTTGACCGCTCCTGTGCAGTCTCGAACTCGTTTTCGTTAATGGTTAAGCCGAGCTCTTCAGCCATAAGACGCGTCAAATCGACAGGGAAACCAAAGGTGTCGTATAGCCGCCAGACATCCGCGCCGTTGAGTTCTTTTGAGCCGGCCTCCTTCGCGCGTGTGGCGTAGAGGTCGAAGAGCTTTTCGCCACGATCCAAGGTTCGTGAGAAGGACTCTTCCTCCTCGTCGAGGATTTCTTTGATCGCATCTTGTTTCTTCCTCAGTTCTGGGAAGACGTCGCCCTGCAAGATAATCGCTTAGCATGCCAACAATGAGACAAGTAGCATTGCGAACCATCTGTTCCACCACGACAGGCATTAGCGATGAAAAAAACGTGCCGATAGGTGCCCCAAGCTTCTTCCTGACATACCGGCATCCACGACGAAGCACCCGACGCAAAACATATCCTCGACCGACGTTATTAGGCACACCACCGTCGCTCAGCGCGAACGAGAGTGTGCGCACGTGGTCAGAGACGACGCGGTAGGCAGTATCTATCCCATCTACATCCTCTGCACCGAACTTGCCCGTATATGGTCGTGCGCCGGTGAGCTCCTGAATTTTGAGCATGATTGGGGTGAAGACGTCAGTATCATAGTTTGACATCTTGTTCTGGAGGACGGAGACGATGCGTTCAAAGCCCATGCCCGTGTCGACGTGTTTCGCTGGGAGAAGTTTGAGGGAACCATCTTCTTCGCGGTTGAATTGGATGAAGACGTTGTTCCAGATCTCGACGACTGTTGGGTCGTCTCCATCAACAAGGTGAGGAACCTCGCGCCCCCCTATTCGATCGACGTGTATTTCACTATGGAAGAGATGGTGGGTATGCGCTACAGTCGTTGAAGCCCCTGCTTACCTGCAAGGTCCGCAAGGTCCGGTTGCACCCATCTCTGTGATCACAGTCAGTCGCCGAACGCCGGAAGGAGCGGCGATAGTTACCCCAGAAGTTAAACTTTGAAGGTATGACATGAGTAGGATCCATCCCCAGGTCAAGCCACATTTGCCTAGATTCCTCGTCACAGGGTATGTTGTTCTCTGGGTCACCAGAGAAGTATGTGACATATAATCGCTCTTTGGGCAGCTTGTAAAGTTGCGTTAAGACTTCCCAGCTGAACGTTATGGCCTCTTTCTACAATGAATCAGCTATTTGGCGGATTCCGGGACTCTGACAAGTATACTGACCTTGAAGTAGTCCCCAAATGACCAATTACCAAGCATCTCGAAAAAAGTGTGGTGGTATGAGTCTTTTCCAACGTCCTCGAGATCTGGATGAGGATATCAGTTGGCGTTCAGTGGCAGTACCAGAAAGACGCACCGTTGTGTTTTCCGCCTGCCCTGATGCATTTTTGGCTGTTGAACGCCCGCTTGAGCTTGCCGCGCTCGGAATTGGGGTCGACGGTACCTAGGAATATGGATTTGTACTTGTGATAGTGAGCGACAGGCCTGGGGAGCTAAGGAGTGTTATAGCAGACCTGGTTCATACCAGCGTTGGCGAAGAGAAGGGTGGGGTCATCGTAAGGAATAGTTGATGAGGATGGAACGAAAGTGTGGTTCTTGTCGCGGAAATAGTTGAAGAACCCATCGCGTACTGTACGGGCGGGCCAAGGACCGTCGTAAGAAGACGCCATTCGAGAATGCGAAGGGAATAGAACGCCCTTTGATCGATAGTGCAGACGATGGAGAGATGACTGAAGAAATCGGATTGCAAGCTTCATCCGGATCTCTCTACTGCATGATCATCTTGTCCTTAAATTGGAGATTGACTCGTTCTTACTCAGGTCACGGGACCGTGCACCTGATAAGTTCGAGATTGACTCATTAATTATTTTAAGTACATACTCCGGGGTGGTTAAGTTGCTGATAATATTATATATTTATATATAATTGATCATCTGTAGGGTAAGAACCTGCCCTCAAGATGATCGATAAGGTTCCATCTCCAAAAAAACATAAATCTTCATCTTTGTACACTGAGTCTTGCGGTCCCGGTGCTTGCAACCGACTCGGTCCTCCCCCTCTTGCTTAAAAATCCAAATTATCTGTACTTTTTTTCAGTTCTTTCCCCCTGTAAAATCTAGACATCATGGTGTATGTACTCTCCTCCCAATCTACCCTCGATAATACTGATCGCTCATCCATGATCGCAGTAACTTCACCACGGGTGAGACTCGTTCTCATGTTCCCTAACAGCGAACCATTTACTGATATGATGGATGATCCTGCTTTGCAGATCAGGTCCGTGCTCTCATGGACAAGCCCACCAACATCCGTAACATGAGTGTCATCGCTCACGGTCAGTATCATTTCGATATCGTCCGCCATCTTATCTAAATTATCCCCCACAGTCGATCACGGAAAGTCCACTCTCACCGACTCCCTCGTCTCGAAAGCCGGTATCATCGCATCAGCAAAAGCTGGAGACATGCGCTTTACAGATACCCGTGAGGACGAAAAGGAGCGTGGTATTACCATCAAATCAACTGCAATCTCAATGTATTTTGAAATGGACAAAGAGGATGTCGAAGTCATCAAGCAAAAAACTGCCGGTAATCTCGCCCCCTTTCCACACTGGCAGATCTTCAGAATCTAACCGGATCTTATAGGACACGAGTTCTTAATCAACTTGATCGACTCCCCCGGACACGTCGATTTCTCATCAGAAGTCACTGCCGCTCTCCGTGTTACCGATGGTGCTCTCGTCGTCGTCGACTGTATCGAAGGTGTTTGCGTGCAGACCGAGACTGTCTTGCGTCAGGCACTCACTGAGCGTATCAAACCCGTCGTCGTTATCAACAAGGTTGACCGTGCGCTGCTTGAGCTTCAAGTCCAAAAGGAGGACCTCTACCAGTCCTTCCAGCGAACAATTGAGACCGTCAACGTGATCATCTCAACATACCACGACGCTGCACTTGGTGACGTCCAGGTCTACCCCGACAAGGGTACTGTCGCTTTCGCTTCCGGCCTGCACGGATGGGGTTTCACCCTCCGCCAATTCGCTGGCCGCTATGCGAAGAAATTCGGTGTCCCTAAAGACAAGTTGATTTCCAAGCTTTGGGGTGACAATTTCTTCAACCCCGCTACCCGCAAATGGTCTACAAAAAATGCTGATGCCGACGGGAAACCCCTCGAACGTGCTTTCAACATGTTCGTCCTCGACCCCATCTTCAGAGTCTTTGACGCCGTCATGAAGCATAAAAAGGATCAGGTCGAGAACATGTGCGAGAAGCTCGAAATCAAGCTCACGGCCGACGAGAAGGAGATCGCGGACAACAAGGCCCTCCTCAAGGTCGTCATGCGCAAATTCTTGCCCGCCGGTGAGGCTCTCCTGGAGATGATAGTCATTCACCTTCCCTCGCCCGCTACCGCTCAGCGCTACCGTGTTGAAACCCTCTACGAGGGACCTATGGACGATGAGTCGGCCATCGGTATCCGCGACTGTGACCCCAAAGGTCCTCTCGTCCTCTACGTTTCGAAGATGGTGCCCACATCTGATAAGGGACGCTTCTACGCCTTCGGTCGTGTCTTTTCCGGAACTGTCCGTTCCGGGCCAAAGATCCGTATCCAGGGACCTAACTACATCCCCGGAAAGAAGGACGACTTGTTCGTCAAGTCTGTCCAGCGTACTGTGCTCATGATGGGTCGCTACATCGAGCCCATCGAGGACTGCCCTGCTGGTAACATCATCGGTCTCGTCGGTATTGATCAGTTCTTGCTCAAGAGCGGTACCCTAACGACGTCCGAAACCGCGCACAACATGAGGGTCATGAAGTTCTCTGTGTCCCCTGTCGTGCAGGTTGCTGTTGAGGTCAAGAACGCTGCCGATCTTCCCAAGCTTGTCGAAGGTCTCAAACGTCTCTCCAAGTCTGATCCCTGTGTCCAGGCCTGGATTGCTGAAACTGGTGAGCACATCGTCGCTGGTGCTGGAGAGCTCCACTTGGAAATTTGCTTGAAGGTAGGGAGACCTCTACATCTCGATGACCGCAGTATTTACCGAAGACTATTCCTAGGACCTGCAAGATGACCACGCTGGTGTCCCCCTCAAGATCTCCGACCCCGTCGTTGGCTACCGTGAGACCGTCAAGGCCGAGTCTACCATCGTCGCACTCTCAAAGTCGCAGAACAAGCACAACCGTCTCTATGCTAAGGCCTTGCCCATTGATGAGGAGCTTACCAAGGCCATTGAGAGCGGTACCATCAGCTCGCGTGACGATTTCAAGGCTCGTGCTCGTATCCTTGCCGATGAGTACGGTTGGGATGTTACCGACGCCAGGAAGATCTGGTGTTTCGGTCCTGAGACTACCGGCCCCAATTTGTTGGTCGATGTTACAAAGGGTGTGCAGTACCTCAACGAAATCAAGGATTCGTGTGTTGCTGCATTCCAGTGGGCAACGAAGGAGGGTGTCTGTGCCGAGGAAAACATGCGTGGTGTCCGTGTCAACGTTATGGATGTGACGGTAAGCCCAGATTTCTTTTTCTACGCATTTACTTTGACCTGATACATTTCCAGCTACACACCGACGCAATCCACCGTGGTGGTGGACAAATCATACCCACATGCCGTCGCGTCTGCTACGCCGCCTGCCTGCTTGCCACCCCCGGTCTCCAGGAACCCGTTTATCTAGGTACACCTTTTTTCTCTCAGCCATTAATTATAGGACTAACACCTCTCCCAGTCGAGATTCAATGTCCCGAGAACGCCATCGGTGGTATCTACAGTGTGCTGAACAGGCGTCGTGGCCAAGTCTTCAGCGAAGAGCAGAGGCCCGGAACACCCATGTTCACTGTTAAGGCCTACCTGCCCGTCATGGAGTCCTTTGGCTTTAATGGTGATCTCCGCTCACAAACCGCCGGACAGGCCTTCCCCCAGAGTGTGTTCGACCACTGGGAAATCATGAATGGCTGTAAGTGTAAAAACTATGCTTGACAGTTTTGAGAGCTCACACCGTGTATTTTCAGCTCCCCTGGACAAGGGCAGCAAGCTCGAAGAACTCGTCAAGGGCATCCGTACGCGTAAGGGTCTCAAGGTGAGCTCGCCTTCTCTATAAATTGCAATGCCAGTGCTCACTTATGTTACCTTCACTTATAGCCCGATATCCCACCGCTTGACTACTACTACGACAAGCTGTAATGAAATCATTCAATGGACGTTGGGTGCTGCGAAATCAAGTTACTATGAGTTTGTTGTGCGCTGTCGTATTACTTCACGAATCCAATTCATCTTTGTATTCTTCATCTATCTTCCCGGCATCTGGCAGGCTGGTGGGTGGACCTGAATTGAGACGTTCAGTTCCTCCCTCAATATATATGCTCTGCTCCAGGTGAACATATGCTTTCACACTGAAACACCACAAAACCCCTCGATATTATCTTTAATGTTGATCCATCAGAACTCCTGACGGGACCGTAAGTACTTGCCGTGAGAGTGGAGTCATGGGTCGAGTGACTCAGGCATCAACGTTTTCACCGTCCATATATATGTGGTAGAAACCAAGGTTGTCACAACGAAAATCTACTCTACCTCTTACGAAGACGTACTCAGTGATATGATGGATTTAACCACTACGACAGGCATACAGCTGTACCTGCAGGACACGCCTTTTGCCGCTCATACGATCCAGGTCCTTTCTGGGGGAATGTGTAACTTCACATATAGAATATATCTACATGCGCCCCTCGATGGCCAATCGACATTCATTCTAAAGCATGCTGCTCCGTACGTCGCTGTATCGGCTGGGGATTTTCCCCTCGATCAGAAACGACAGGTATTTGCTCCTAGCCACGGACTAATGTAGCTGCTGAGAATAACACCAGGTTATCGAAGCAGAAGCGCTTCAACTCGTCCACAAGATGTCCACAGCCAATGTCCACGCTCTCGTCACAGCCCCTGCTGTCCGGCTCTTCGACGAGAAAGAGCACGTCCTGATCATGGACGATCTAGGGGAAGATTCTCAAACCCTGAAACAGCTGCTCATCAACGAGAGCCTGCCAAATGCCATCTCAGAACAAATTGGTTCTGCACTCGGGCAGTTCATTTCCACTGTCCATACCTGGCACAAGAACGCCGATGCAGAACTGAGTCTGTTTGCAAACAATCAGCTCGGGAAGTATATCTCGGCGCTGGTGACTTACGGGCGACTCGAGCCCACCTTGAGGGGACAGAGTAACCTCCCCGCGCTTGCAGATCCATTGTTGGGGGTGCCCGAGACGAAGCTTGCAACGATATCAAAGCTGGTTGAAAGGAGGCAGCAGGAAATCGAAGCTGCGTCTGCATCCGACCCCATGACGCATGGGGATTTCTGGCCAGGAAACATCATGGTATCCCTTCGACGTGGAATAGACGAGCGTGCAGAGAGCGTGGAGAAGCTTTACGTCTTGGATTGGGAAGTTGCGAAAACTGGGTTGCCTGGACTGGATCTCGGCCAGTTCTGTGCAGAGATACACCTACTTTCGGAGTTCCATCCAGCACGGAAGGAGTCGGGAGATGCTGTCATCGAGTCGTTTTTGAAGGCATATAAGGAGAGCGTGGGGACGCAAAAAGATGTCGAGCTCGCAAGGGTGGCCGTAAGCCATATCGGGGCGCATTTGGTAGCTTGGACTCCACGCATTTCGTGGGGTGGAAAAGAGAAAACGAGAGAGATGGTGGTGGAAGGCGTAGAGCTACTGGTTCTGGGTGAGGAGGGGTCAGAATCGTCGATTGGGACAAGTATCGTAGCGCCTCTTCTTTGACATATGCCTGGTATACCTAGTCGATGTTGTGGATATAGCAGAGTCGTAGTCTGAGTTAACCAAGGCACCTCACACAGAATGACGTCGGGATTCGGAAGAGATTCGGGGTTCTCACCGTGACGATGACTCTGACAGTATCATGCATTGCACTACCACATATCAATAAATCGCAACCACTGACAGACCTGTAGGGTGCTTCCAAATGATTCCGTATCTTGCAGAACTACCCCCAGAGATATATTCCGGAATCTTGGCACAAGTCCCTCGAGACGAACAGCAACAGACCGTCTTATCACTCACTCGGGCTATCCCTCGTTCACCAGTACCCTTGTACCACCTATTCGAGTGCATCTGTCTCAGGTCAGCTCACAGTGTGGTGCAACTCTACCGCAGACTGCGAGGACGTGCTGAAGAGGTGCACTGGGTCAAAGATTTTTCTCTGGAGACATGGACAGTAGATGCAGACGTGGTCGTTAATCTGCTGGGCCTCCTTCCGAGGTTGTCTAGCGTCGCCTTGTTCGTTGGGCCGAACTTTGCACCGGAACATATGGAAACGATACTGGAGAAGCCGAGAGAATACTTGCGTTATTTATCATTGCGTTTTCGACCATAGTAAGTCATGGCGCTTCTCTTTGAGCTGGAGCACCAATGAGGACTTTAGCGTGCAGAGAGCAACGTACTACCAGTTCCTGAAGGTGGGGCCTCAAACTAACGCAATTGGAGTGGGCTCGCTGACTCAGAATATCAGGGCGCGTACTTTGATACCACCCTACAAGCCCTCTCTCGATGGCCACCTTACAACTTGCCTACCTTGTCTGTCGTGCAAGACACGCTGGACCCAGGAATAGCTCTTGGTCAGCATTTCGCGCAGCCCCTGGTTTTCTTTCGTCTCGATCCGATAACTGCACTAGCTTGTTCCCTATACCTCGCTTCGCTGACAAGCCTCCGTCTGCGAATTCCGTCCAGACCAGTCGCTCTTTTTATCTCCAACTCTCCACGTTCTGTACCTGCACTCCGCACTTTAGATCTGTCGACCTGCAATATTCGATTGGCGGATGTCGAGGCACTGACAGCGCGATTCAGGCATTTGAAACACCTCATACTAGATGGGTGTGGTATAATGCGGGGAGAATCCCAGGACAGCGAATGGGCTACCGTTGGTAGAATCTGCGCGCTAGCAACCGTCAGGGCTGCCAAAGAACGAGAAAAGAAGCTCAAGTTGTGGCTAGAGGAAAACGCAGCCCGCAGCTACCTGGGCCAAGACGTTGTACCTGAAGAAGTGGTTGCTTTACCCACACCCAGACGTGCCCGTCGTGGTCGCCGTGGATTGGCCACTGCAACCGTTTCTTTGCGAGACTCGCCACCCAGAGAGACAGCTCCCGTCGTGCGCACCAATGTGGTGGTCCCAAAAGTTCGCGTGGTCCCGTCATCTCCTACCCTCTGCTCTCTCAGCACTACTACAGACACCTTCCACAGAGACAAACATGATGCCATCCGAGCTGAGTTTGTGAGGGGTTGGGATGAAGGTCTCGCTCAACTCACTGCTATAAGGAATAGATTGTATCAGTCATGGAAGAATGGTGTGAGGATGGTGCGCATCGCTGGTGACCCAGGAATGGAGGTGGGGTTTGAGGGTCTGGAAAACGTAGATGGTGAAAGTGCCTTTTATGGGCGCGGAGACGGGACTGAGAACACATGGACTCCACCAGTGCTGTGTCTCGCAGGTGCAGACCCTGGGGCTTGGCATTTCGAGGGCTGCGGTCATGCAGTAGCTAGGTGTATATGGCAGGATGGTATTTAGAAACAATCGGCGATGCGACCCAATGTAAAGTTTCTGCAACTCGTAAACCGGCCTCTAACTCTTCATTAGTCGTGAATAGAGTTCACAAAGAAAGTCTGCAGCCAGTTGGCTTCCGTTTCCATTTCTTCAAGCGTTCGAGGAGGTCGATTCTCATCGGCATCGACTTTGAGTGGTTCGAACCGGCCATCCACGCCTTTAACGTTCGCGAAGTCTCGAGGCAATGACGCCTCGGACCGTTCTAAAGCAGGGTATATCTCGTCCATCTTCTCAGAGAAGAAGTCACCTTCAAATTTCCGAGGTAGAATGTGGAAGTGGACGTGAGGGATTGACTGTCCGGCAGCCTTACCGTCCTAATCACAAGCAATATTGAATGCATAGCAATCACGATTATAGTTTTTCAGATATACCTGACATGCTACGGTGAGCGAATCAGCGCCGTAGGCCTTTTCTATCACACGACCGACATTTTGCACGGAGGTGATGAGGGAAGTCAGTTCGGGGGTCGCGAGGTCTGTAAGCCTCGGGACGACTCGCGTAGGGACGACAAGAACGTCTTCCGGTTATTCCATTGGTTCAGCTGCACTTGTCATATATCACATATGAGGAACTCACGACCAGGTACGATAGGCTTGAGATTCACTATGGCATATGAGAGAGCTGTGCGATAGAAAACCTGCCTAGTCACTTCGATAGTCGAAAACAGTAAAGGTGCAGTCATGGCAATGGAACGACCGAGTCGCTACGAGTACAAGTGCGAGTGCGCTTGAGCTCAGGCCAGCGTGTGAGAGCCGAGTCGGCACAAAGTCTTGTTTGGGCGCTAAGTGTAGGAATCCAATACCAGGCATTCCTCCGACGACATATATCCACCAAATATTTCTGATCCCTCACACCGGGCCTGGCACACATGTCCACCCCGACAGAACTCCATCTACCGCCAAACCTCCCATATCCCATAAAGGTCGCTTCCCTCGATGTCAAACAAGCTGCCTCTGTTCAACGCGGTACCCGCTTACTGAGTTATTCCTTCAAGTATCAACCCCCAACACCCGGAGCACGCCCAGAAATTCGATTCGGGACCTGGGATTGCTTGCTTGAGGGTACCGTAGATACCTGGAAAGTCCGAGTCGGCGACGAAGTCTCCCTGCAGAGATCCAAGCAGAAGCCAGTCATCACTATCCTCGAACCATGCAAACATAGCGTCCAAGTTGGCGGCTTATGTGGGCTCTGCGGTAAGGATATGACAGAGTGCGTGGTGTCTTTCGTTTGGTATGGGTTGTGGCACTCATCTACCTCATATGCAGTTATGATTATACGGGCTTCTCTGATGCGTCGCGTGCATGCATTCAGATGACCCACTCTGCCTTCGGTCCCACTGTTTCAATGGAGGAAGCTCAGAGGATAGAGAGAGAAACCGCGGAGCACCTTCTCAAGTCCAGAAAACTGTCCCTAATCGTCGATCTTGATCAGACAATCGTGCACGCTACTGTTGATCCGACGGTCGGCGAGTGGATCGCGGAGGGGGAGGACTGGGAGGCTAGACACGCCACAAAGGCGTCTTCGACACCCGATGATGATGGCTCTGACTCTGATTCAGACAACACGACATCCGAAGCGGACGAGTGTAATCCCAACTGGGACGCACTCAAAGACGTTCGCAAGTTTCGACTCGGCCCCGAATCTTTCGGTGTGTCGTCAACTAGGGGACCCCCGAAGGCCAAGGGAAAGCAAAAGGTCATCGAGAATGAAGGTTGTATGTATTACATCAAACCTCGGTGGGTGCTTCAGCTGCCTGCGAACCTCTGAAGTGTTTAGTTATTTGCTTCCATAGGCCTGGTCTGCGGGAGTTCCTTCGCAACTTGTCCACTAAATACGAGATGCACGTCTACACCATGGGTACCCGTGCGTATGCTGAAGAGGTCTGCGCCGTCATCGACCCGGACAGGAAAGTATTCGGCGGTCGCATTTTGAGCAGGGACGAGAGTGGGAGTGAGTGTGCAAAACTGCATCTCCTAGGCGATCACTTACCTCTCATAGGCCTCACACAAAAGAGTCTACAACGTCTATTCCCGTGTGATACGTCTATGGTTGTCATTATTGACGATCGGGCAGACGTCTGGGAATGGAGTCTGAACTTAATCAAAGTCATCCCTTGTGAGTTGCAGGGTATCTCGGGCACAACATCGGTTGACATGTGCATAAGACGACTTCTTCGTAGGAATAGGCGATATCAACTCTGCGTTCCTGCCGAAAGTCGAACCACTAGCACCTGCAGTGCATACTCCAACATTGGGTTAGTTCCCCCCGACAACTGTTAACAGCTAAGTTCTCATCCGCGATGTCCAGGTAAACCGGCTACTCCCCCTACTGCAAGCACATCCGTAGAACCGTCGCCGTCACCCCTCGTAGAGCCTGAAGAGCGCGAGCGCGCAGAGCTCGAATCCAAGGCATTGTTAACACAGAATTCCATGGCACTGGAAGCCCAAGTAGAGGAACGACCGCTGGCCAAGAAGCAAGAGGCACTGCAAGGTATAGCCAATGGATCTGAAAAATCGGCCCTCAGCAGCAATGCTTCCCCAGATGCGACGAATGCCGTTACGCCGACAGAACAGCCCAGGACAGATCATCCACGGAAGGCACTGTTGAAAAATGATGACGTCGAACTACGCAGAGTTGGCGAGGTGAGAGAGAGCGTGTCGTGCTCCGATAGCTATGTTCACCTGATTTTCATTTTAGCTGCTAGAAGAAGTCCATCGACGTTTCTTCGCTGCCTACAACCAACGTCCGCCCGAAGACAGGAACAACAAGCGAGGAATGGGCACTGAGAAACCTCGATCATCCAAGTCGTATGACGTGACAGTGGGTGCAATGTTGTGCCGTGTCCCGGACTTCACTGAGTTTTCCCGTTAGCAAATCATTCCGGAAATGCGCTTGAGAACACTTGACGGGGTGCACATCGTTTTCTCCAGTGTTATACCACTGGACACGAAACCAGAATCCACTGAGATATGGAAAGTGGCGCACATGTTCGGCGCTCGATGCTACACCGAATTGAACAACCGTACTACACACGTAGTCGCTGCGAAGGTCAGAGCCCCAAGGACTGTCGGTATCCTGCTCTCTCTAACCAGTTCATCGTTAGCATGGTACAGTCAAAGTCGACATGGCGCGAAAACGGGGTGGAATCAGGATCGTCTGGCTAGCTTGGTTCACGGACTCGATAGCCCTGTGGCATCGACAAGACGAAACCCCGTACCTCCTCGAAGATCCCACTCGAAGCGCTCCAAGTTTGAGTCCTAATCTTGATCCCCACCAAATATCGTCTGATCCAGAGCCGGATGCTGATGACTGGGACGTCGAGCCTGCTCCTTCAGGGAAGACAGACTTTGAACTCGGGGACATCAACTGGGACGATATAAATGATGAGGTTGAGGCGGCCATGAATGAGAGCGACAACGATGATGATGCCAGAAGCGAGCGCAGCAGTGTAAGGAGTGCTATGGTATCAGATGACGAGGACGCCGTGACTGAGGACACCCATGGTCAGAATAGGTTCGTGTCTCGCTCGTGTGTGGACACCACCATTCCGCTCAATGTAGTCCCATTAGCATGAATTCCACACCTAGGCTTAAGCGCAAGCGCCTTCGAAGTCTAACCCCGTCAGAGAGCGGGAACACCGATCTACAACAAGTTACCCTACGGTCTCCCCTGTCCAAACGCAAGAAACTCGCCGCAAGTCGGACAGGGTCATCGAAACTCAAGGAAGCATTCACTGCTGACGAAATCGCCCGTTCACGACGGTCACGAAGTCGTAGTAATAGCCTTTTCAGGGAGCCACTGTCTTTAAGTCTTCCTGGCTCTGTCGATGAGTACGACGGAGATGATGGGGACGGGGATGAGGATGAGGATGACTTTCTGGCTCGGGAACTCGGGGAGGACTGGGGATAGTGCGTTCTCTGAGACGGTTATTTCGTATTTACTATCCTATTTTGTTTCCTTGTGCCCTAAACCATCCATTGTAGCCTCTCCTTTGTAATACCAACGAACATCTGGTCATATGTTGTTGAATGGTGGTATCTAAATCGCAACGACTATTTCGACTGTCCATTATGCTTTGAGCGTCTCTCAAGATCCTCACAGTATAGGTTCCATAACGTGTCGACGGAGCTACCAGCGACGGTCGTGAAAATCGTTTCGTCAAAATTGGACTCCTTCATGTATGCGTTGAGATTCCTGATGGTGCCTTTGCCGCAACGCTTCTCGATCCAGTCAAGGAAGTATGCGGTGGCGTCGTATCCTGCATCCCATCTATTCCCCCCTACAGGTTTCCAGTGTGGTGGGACATAGCCTGCTTTTAACCTTACGAAATCTATTCCATGGGATAGATAAGCTTAATCGCGATACAATCAAAACTAGGTGTCACCTGCAATGCCCTCTATGAGCCCTCCTGGACAGGTATCCTTCCCATTGTATTGGTAACAATGGACCACTTCATGGACCAGCACCCCTAGAATCTCGTCTCGTGCCCGAGAAGCAGAGCTGGCGATATAGTCGAGGGAGAAATGAATCTCCTTGTCCGTATGTGATCCGAAAGTATATGCGACACCCTCAAACGATCGAAGGACGAGGGTGATGCTCTTTACACTTTGAAGCGTGGAACGATTCGTGAGATCCTTGCATGACCGTCATCAGATGAGGCACTTACTGCGTAGGTGCTGTCAAGGGCGTATATAACCAAGTATATGATGCTTCGACGGCGGTGTTGAGAGCTTCTCTTGGGTTGGCGTTTTCGAAGAAGATCGTTGCGCCCTTGTGGTCGAGATCTTCAACTCGCAATAGGAGATTGGGGATGTGCCATGCAGGGAGAATAGCCGGTAGTCTACGGGGTGGGGGCATGGGGGTAAGGTAGATGACTTGAATTTGAAACCTTGTTTTCAATTCAAGAGATATAGCGATAGCTAAAAGTATGCCTGGCGGTACTCATCATACACAGATAAAAAATACCAATGGATGGATGAGAGACATGTGCATGCACGGCGAGGTTTCATATTGATCACAACGTTTCCTTCCAAAGTCATAAGCTACCAATTGGATGATCCAATCCATTATACGTCGTGAATAATGTAATGCCTTGGATTAGACAGTGATAACAGTCACGAATGACAGTCAGCCCTGCGATAGATTCAGATAATGTTTAGGTTAGGAATAGCTAACCGGAAACTAACCTTTAAATACATTTCTACGCCTCGCGTTCAGCGTGATGCATCAATGCCGGCAGCTGTTTCCAATCGATGAACTTCTTCCTTGAGGGCATCCCTTCCTTCCTCTAGCCACTTGCAGTATTCCACTGCTCGGAACAACACGCCGCTCTTGCCTTTCGTCTGTCCCTTACTTCTCGTACCACTGCCCTTTGGCCTGCCTCTAGAAGGCAAGTCGATTGTTTGTGTACCAGCAGGTGCGATGAGCGCAATCAACTGCGCATAGCCATCACGAATAGCATTGCGACGCTTCTGCTCCGACATGATGTGGTTGAGCCTCTTTTGAGGCGTGGATAAGAGTGGTTTGGTTCTGTTGGTTTGGCAGGGTTCAGAAGTGCTCTTACGTCTCGCGGAGCGTGTTCGTGATCTGCTTTCTTGTGGAGTCGAACGCGCGGCCGACTCGTCTTCCTCCTGCTGCATGGGAGGCTCCAACGGCCCATTGCATGAGCTTGGTAGTGGATCGGGATGTAGTGGCGGAACATTGTCCGGGAGCGGTTGCGGAGGTGCCGAAGAAGAGTGATCAGGTATACATGGCATATATGGTGGATTGGAGGTTCCATCATGAAAGGGAGGATCGATTTCGAAGTCCCAATTGAAGTTATCTAGAAAGCCAAGAAGATCTGTGGTTTCTGATGGGGAGAAAAGGTCTGCGGATGGTGGCAAGAGTATTGATGTTGGAGAGACCAAGGTAGAGAGGGCAGGATCGAATGCATACTCGAAGTCGGCGAATGGGACGGGTGGTTGAGGCGTACTCGATGGAGACATGGTAGTAGGAGTTGAAGCGAGCCTACCGGAATCTCCACTTGGCCGGATTGCCGGTGGGGGTCACTTCACGGCGGTATCGGGGGCAGTCGGAAGCTGCCGGGAGCACAAATATACATAAATCCAGCTAAATAAGGATACCCGCTCCGATGAATTACTCATACACCTCTTATCCCGAAAGGCGTCGGAACTTCCCCGCTCCGCAACTCCCATGTCGGCTCTCAGTGAGGCATCTACACCGGCGCAAGACGCGGCGTCGGCCATAGATGCACAGCAACTCCATCAGCTTCAGCAGCATGGTTCCGATGTCCAGCAACAATCAAATAACAATGGCGCTTTGTCGGACGGGACAACCCGCAAAGGTTAGCTTAACTGTAGCCGTATCGTAGCACACGCAATAAGACAGCATTCCCAGCGAAAGCACCTTCTGTGAGGCGCGCGTGTACTGCTTGTCATACAGGCAAGACGAGGTGCAGCGAGGTTCTTCCGTGCCAGGTAGGTTCACAAGGATACACTTGAATTCGCCCATCTGACCATCTGACCAACCATCAGAGCTGCCTCAAGAGGGGAATTGGTTCGACCTGCGCTTATCCCGACCCCGAGACTGATCATAATCCATCTCACCAAAGTGAGCATGTCACGTTTGAGGTTGCGTTGTAACGTCTAACGCGATTTGCAGCACCCGGTGTCTCTACATTTGCCCAAACACCAATTGGGTACGTGCACGGCGCGCCAACACTGAGTCAACACCAATACTATGACTATAATGGCACATTTACTGGAGCATCATCTTCGACCTTCCGCCCGAGCAAACGGCCACGGAACCTCACCGAAGAGGAAGCTGCCGCTATTACCAGAAATTTCAGCCGCGGCGATTTTTTCGTTGGAACAAGCGCGCCAGTACGCATTGATCCAAGGCTGCCAGTCAGACTCACGTTAGGAGAAGGAGACCATGTCCACTTCAGTATTACGGAGACACTGTCCTAGCATGTTTTCGCTCGATATTCATCATCTTGTTCTGTAGCTGTCCTAGTTGATTTCATGTACAATACTAGTGATCTTTCGTTATGACTCTGGGACGCTACTTCGGATGACATACCGTGGTCCGTAACCAGACAAAGATCGGCGCCTAACTACTCATCCTAATTTGGATGCCAACTGCGCTACAATATGGAATGGCGTCTGGTCGACAGGTGTTAGGACACTTTGCTTTCACTCGGTTTGCTATCCATTAAACAAAATTTATCGACTTTCTGAACGCTCTTTTATATCGGTTGCAGTGTTCTCTTAAGCTTGGACATGCTCGTCTCATCCAAATCTAGTATCAAGGCTACCTTGCTTCCATTTATCCTTGGTTTCTTCGCGGGCCCCGTTCAAGCTTCCTTACATCATGCTTCTCCAACTTCCCGTCGCGCAACAACCTGTAATGGGAGTCCTGACCTTTGCACTCGCTCCTTTGGAAATGTTACTTTTGTCGGCACTCATGATTCCTACGCTGTTGGCATCAACAATCGTAAGTCTCCTCTTTTCAACTTGCAAGGGTTCCCAATGCCAAACCTATTTTTCAGTTGCCACAAACCAGGACTACAACAGTGAGTCAAGAATTCATATTAATATTAAGCTCGTCGAAGCAGCACTAGAGCCCTGACTTGCGCCAATATTAGTCACTCAGCAATTGAACGATGGAATCCGCATGCTCCAGATGCAGACACACAACTTGAACGGTGTCATTCAACTTTGCCATACTTCTTGCGTACGTTCACTTCCGTTGCTTGCATTCAACGAACCACTCATGTTTCACCCAGTCACTTTATAATGGTGGTCCTCTTTCAACGTACCTCGGAACAGGTAAGCCGCGGACAATCACAACCCATATTTCAAGTGGGCACACCTAACCTGTCTTGCAGTAAAGACGTGGCTCGATGCAAACCCCAACGAAGGTGGGATCTTCTTGGGATTTGCGGTCGTCTTGCCACTCACACCCTTGCAGTGCTTTCGCTTCTCATAGTCAACTCTGACGATTTCCCGCCCACTTCGTATGATACTGTGTTCAAGGGTGCTGGACTCGCCGCCATGTCATATGCGCCACCCTCAGCATCCATACCCGCCTCTCAATGGCCTACCCTGGGCAGCCTTATTGACTCCGGAACGCGTCTCATCACCTTCATGGATGCCTCAGCCGATTTCAACAGTGTTCCATACATAATCGACGGTACGACCGGGTTTATCTGGTATCACGCAATCGTTTTCTAACACCTCCTCAGAGTTCACCAATATTTGGGAATCGCCTTATGACGTTACCACCACCTTTGACTGCAGCGTCAACCGCACCAAAGGCGACTCGTCGACGCAGATGTACCTTATCAATCACTTTCTCGACACCTTGGTCCTGGGCCAACCAGTTCCTAATCCGAGCCAGGCTAACCAGACCAATGCCGTATCTGGCCCGAATTCCCTTGGCGATCAGTTCGACCTCTGTACAACTCAATATGGCCGGAACCCGAATTTCATGCTCGTTGATGTATGCCCTCCAATATATTTTATCGACCTGGCATCGCTTACTTACTATCATCTTGGTACTTTAGTTCTACGAGTATGGCGGCGGTTCTGTGTTCGAGGTCGCTGCAACCGCTAATGGAGTCACATACTCCCCTACAACCCCTATTGCAACGCCAATTCCCCAAGGTAGTTCGTCAACTACCGGTTCTGGTACGACCTCGTCGAACAGCGCAATATCTGCTACAACCCAGTGGGCTACTGCATCAGTGCTGGTCTCGGGCGCTCTTGGGGTATTGTGCGTGCTTTGACGTATCGGCTGATTCAGTAACACCATGAGCAATGCTGGACATTTCCCATCTATCGGATTTACCACATTATCGCAGTGTTATTTATTAGGTTATGCATCCTTGCACAATCGTTATTAGCATTTTATCAAACTAACATGACCTTGCAATACCGCCTATCGTTTCCTCTCTATACGCCATTTGTATACGCGTGGCTTGTAAGTCTTTGAGTTTGATGTGCGCTTGTCTTCTCCCTCGTCACTGTCTCCTGCCTCAGCATGCACTTCCTTGGCTCCCTGAACCTTCTTCCGTCCGCCCTTGCCAACAAGGAGGCGCTGCATCTCAAGTTCACGGAGCGCGTACGATAGCTGTGTATCTCGAGCAAGCCGTGCAGCGAGCTCTTTGAGAAGCCGCCTGCGATTTTTCTGTGCGACGTGGTTGGGAGTTAGATGGGAGGAAAGCGAAAGTGAACACGTACAATGCTGGTTAGTTTTCGTTCCTCGTCAAGGGTATTGTCCATATCCTCCGTAGTTGTTTTAGCCTTTCGTCGTCGCCGCGGCGCTTTTGTAGTCCCAGTGGGTTTCCAACCGAGATTAACGTCACCTTTCAACTCAGCAGATCCCATTGTACCCAGTTCTTTGTTGCCTGATGACTCGCGCCCAAGGCACCGTTGAACTTGAGACGATGGTCAGTGCAGAGCAGTGGCAGGAGGATAATACAGTTACCATCTGCATCATCTTCTGCGAATAGAATATGTCTAGGCGTAGATCTATTTTGCTTCCGTTTCCGTTGAGTCTGGGGCACAATCACACCGGCTGCGCGGAGGGTCTCCAGTTCAGTATCCACCAGGGGCTCTTCGCCGTCTTCCAAGGCCTCGTCTGCATCAGTGGACGAGATCAAGTTTGCAAGGTCGGTTAGCTGGCGCTTGATCCTGTCGATTTTCTTTATGCGCCTGAATACGAGACTCGCAGTAGGTAACTAGTGAACTAACCTTGAGCCCGACTGCTCTCATAGTCCGGATGTAGCCTTCGTCCTGAGTTTTGAGCAGCTTAACCATGTCCATAGGAATCGCGACATTTCCTCGGTCCTTCGCATGCACACCCTCCGCTGTTTTCTCATTTTTCATGGCAAAATAGAACTCATCCTTGTTCCTGTCTGCAGCCTTCTGCCTAAGGCGATTTAGACGGTCCTGCTTTGAGTGGTAGTCTCGTGCACGAAGGACGTAGTCCTTGTGCTTTTCAAGAACGCCATATTTTGCGCGATTGGAGAGCTGGGATCGCTCTTTGTGATTGCGCCTATGGAGCGAATTTCTGAGGGAGGAGGTCATTAGGAAAAGGCAAGAGCGTGACAAGAAATGTGTGTGACGAGGGAGATGTAACAGAGTTTATACCGTCTTTTTTGTGAGTCGGATCCGTTTTTGTTCGAATTTCTTGACAAAAAGTATGAGTTTCCAGCATTTCAGGCTCGGCCAACTGGCCATGTCGCAGCCTTTGCCTCCACATTTGCAGCAGAACCAGCAGCAATCTTACACACAAAATATCCAGCCCTCCCCATTAAACCCTACCCCACCCACCATCGTCCCTTCATCGTCCCCGACATCGACAAAACCCTCCGCCTCACGACCTCCCTATGGCTCTGGCGATACCGATGACGGCTACACCCTAGTCTTCCCCAATCTCAACGCATTTCAGGAATGGAGAAATCAAGAAGAAGAAACCCAGATGGTCGAGTTCGTGAAGGGCGACACGCATGGTAGTAAGGCCGTCCCTCCCCGCTTCAAGGACCACACCAAACTTGTCTGCGCCCGTCACTCCAGAAGCGGCCGCAAGAAATATGTAAAGAAACACCCGGAAAGAGTTCGGAAGGTCCCCAGCAGAAAAGTAAGCACCAGTGCTAGTAGCGTCGAGCATGTTCGTTGACCTAACATCACAAAGCTTGAGGGACAGGGGTGTCAAGCCTCCATCAGCTACAAGACCTACTATGACACCGAAGAAGTCCGGGTCTGCTGTAAGTCCATCCTCGCTCCATGATCCACCCATCTCTTCACAGCCGTATTTAGATATCGCGGAACATTCTCATCCCATTGGACTTCCCAACCTGCCTTTCACCCGCCGAGGAAGAAGGGCTACTGTGGAAGCAGAAAAGTCGAGGTCGAAACGCAACACACATTCCGCGGCTCCAGTATCTGAAGCTTCCACATCAGCCAACGCTGCTATTGCGCCCGTTCAGACACCACAATCCCAGATGTCAGCTTTTCCTCCTGGTGCTCCTTTGACACATCTACCCCATCCATTTCCCCATTATCCGGGACCGCCGGGCGTCAGCGCTCCTTATCCTCAAATGGTGCCTGCGCCACAACAAGAGCAGTGGGATCGCATGAGTGTGCTTTTCAATTCGATCCGCGAGCATGCCCGAGCGTTTGACTATCCCGGTCCCAGCGTCGTGGCATTGGAGAGTGTGCTGATTCGGCTATATCTGGAGAGTCCGATGGGCATGATCGGAGGGCCTGGTATTGGTGCGCTAGGCGCAGGTATGCAGGGCATAATGCCACCGCCACAGCAGCAAGGACAGGCCCCGTCACAGCCGCATGCTCAAGACTCCCACTCTCAGACTTCCATGAACGGAGTCCCGGGCACTGGTGATCAGGCAAGCAGCGAAATGGACAGCGGCATAGAAAGCGGTTGAGTTTCTGTTCTCGTCTGTCATCACGCTATGGCCATCTTTCAAGTTTCGTTGTAGACTGGTCAGCTGCTCCTCTCACCTATTTCTACTCCGCCCTTTGTAGGATATGATCCGTGGCGTCTTCGTCCACTAATATGTAATGTATTTCATTTTTACGGACATATCATCGTGATCCTGGGGTTAAATCAACAAATATTACAGAGGCTTCAGTCAGATCGTGATTGGGCATCAAAAGGATCAATCGGCAAATGGGTCGGCAAAAGGATCTTCTACATGGTTCCCTTTGGATTGTGTGTGGGAACTTGGTCCTGGTTGGTGAGGCACCCATCTCTCGTCTTCACTCTCATAGTCACTAAAGTCGGAGAGACTTCCTCTATGCTGGTCCCATACCGCCTCACCTGGTGAAGCATGCGGAGTGGAAGGCTTGATGGGTGGGGGTAGTGACCCCTGTTCACTTTCCAGTGCGCCAAATGACAAATCTTGAAGATCAGGGTGAACATATCCTGTCGAACCGCCAACTTCTTCACGATCATCGCTGTCGTTCTCTGAAAACTCCCACTGCTGGCGCCTTGCGTTCTCCACTGCTGCACGTTGCTGATCTCGGAGCTTCGACAACTCGCTCGGAGTTATGGTCACCGCATCCAGACCTGACTGGATTTCTGCCGAGGAGTCTTGAGGGTGATCGGATGCTGAGAACTGTTCACGTCTGTCATGGAATTGCCTGTATCTGATGTGCATTTGGACTCACATTGTCGTACATCTGCAACGCGGAAATGATCCGTTCATTTGTCTCAATGAGAGTTCCAATGATCTCCTCGTTCTCTACAAGCTAAGGAGAATTGTTGGGACAGTGGATGATGGCTTCAGTGAAGACACAATACCTGGATGTACCGGACTATAGGCTTCCGGGCTGCCTTGGCATTCTGAAGGCACTCCTGGATACGGGTATTCGTCTCGATCTTCTCCTTGTCGGCATTGACCAGTATGAGAGCATTGGCAAGATTGCTCGATGCTTGACTTCCATTCGCGATGGAGGTCAGTATTTGGGGTTTCTCCTGAACGCGAGATAAGGGTCGATCACAAACGAGTCGAAATGATACTTACAGTTTCAAAATCGAAGGGAGCCTTTCGTGGACGATTCTTCTTTTTTCGAGCTTCCTCTTGAGCCTTTCGAGCCTTTTCTTTCGTCACTTCCTTTTCCTGCTTCACTCGCTGCTTTGCTGCCTCTTTCTCGTTAATAGAAGATAGACCAGCGTTATATAGCGAATCGAGGTCAGCGCTATTTGACTGAGCATGTGAGCGACGGTCGATTGGACGATATTGGCTGTAAAGACCAGCAACTGTGTACATTGACGGATCGTTCTTGAACTGAGCATTCCATGATGCAAGGACGGAGAATAGTTTCTTCTTCACTTTCGTGTCTGCGAGGGGATCGGACGCGAGTTGTTTTATGGCGTCGATGAGATGGTCATCCATGCAAATTTCTGGAAGGGCGGGAATTAGCACCTAACAGGGAGGGGTAATCTGATCAACACACTCTGGAATTTGCGGTCGCCATTTTCCATCAAGGCATTGAGAATCTGGCAGTCAGCGGTTAGCGAGGTTGTGAGAGTTATTGGGGTGGATAACGTACGACAAGGGCGCGGTATTTCTGGTGATTGTCGCCATGTTTGATCTTCTTCCGGATCGCTCTGGACACTTCGGAAGGTCTATAGCGACACCGATCAGTCAGGTTATGGCACCTCTACTGAGAAATGGTAAATTACCCGGTCGATTGTAGTGTTATAGAGGTTATCAACTCTGGTAGGCTTTTGCAGAGTCAGTGAAAAGTATTGCAGGCCACATGCCAGAACACAAACCCGGCGTATGTTTCATCGTCGTACGTCGGTGAGGTGAGAATCTCGACCCAATCTGTGATGGAGGACTGGAAGATCGCTATCAGTTTTGAGAGAGGAAGAGACAAGACAACTTTCACATGTGGTTTCTCGCGGTTGAGTGCAGAGACGGCGAACTTGAGTGCAGACATTCGATGGATCAATGGAATACCCTCCAAATTGTCAGGCGAAATCCGGGGAAAGCTTTGCCACAAGATAAACTAATATTCATTTGAATACATACACCACTTATGGAAGGTCCACAAACCCCGTGGCATCACCCAAGCATGAAGTTGTCTGCCCAGTACACCCCCAGTACACCCTTGCACGTCGTTAGGAACGATGAGGACAGTTTATATGCATCACCAGCGCACGCCAGGGAAACTGTGTCATGAATTTTGACAACATTATAATTAAATGGCGACCCACGTTGAATTCAGTAGACGGACCAGTACACACAAATGACGTCACTGGCATGCGCTATGTAAAATGAGATTAGATCATTCTCTCAAGTACTTCGTGAACACGATGCATCGCAGTGAACGTAAGGGGATTAACACAAAAACTAGCAAGCCACACAGGCCTCGCAAGGCGAAGAAGGTGACAAGGAGCCCGGAGGCTCCTGCGACTGAAGAGGACCAACCAGAGGTCAAAGAAGGAGGCAGAACACGAGCAGAACTCCAAGTCGGAAAGAAACGAGAGGTAGAAGAGGTGTCAGGTACCCAACTTGAAGACGAAGCAGAAGAATCTCCTACGAAAAGGCTTAAAACAGAAGAGGGCGAGTCTGCCAAATATTCTTTCCACCCAGGTAGGAACCTCAAATCATTACCGTGGCCCACATCGTCCTGATTGTTCCACCCAGGCGTCATCGAACGTGGTCACATATACTTTTTCTACCGTCCCAAGGTTCAACGAGAAGAGGTTCACAGCCTTGATGATGTCAAAAACATGCACATGCTTCTTGTTCCTCGGCCCCCTGAGTTCAGTATAGCCGGAAAGCAGCCAGTTCAGCCTAGTCCAGAGGAACATGAAGAGGAACTGACCCTGATCTCAGAAGGTGCAGATGTTATCCCTGCCCCCGAGACAAAGGATCAGCCCAAAAAGTTTTACCGGCTGCTTATCATCGGCAAAAAACACTTGCCTGAAGCCGAGGGTGGGCACGCGGCCTTCTGGGCGAGCGTCATCGCAGTCGGTGACGACTTGCACTCGCTTGAGCGAGGGTTTGGAGAGAAATCATATGAGACAAAAACACGAGGTATAATAGTATTTTCAAGTGTCCAGAATCCAGAGCTAATAGGAGTGACAGGCGTACGACACGAGGGATCAGTTCGTTTGGCTGGACGTGGTGTCTACGCCATAGTTAACAAGGAAGGCGCTGTGCCCTCTGCCAACGTGACGCACCTGGGATACCATTTATCTCATCCAAGCTCGCCTGGTGAAGTGCAGGTGGCTCTCGGAATTCATACGGCATCTTCATTTGTTGTTCAGGTCAAAAACCCTTTGGCCAAAGTGCCTTACGCTCAGCGCGTGGGGCTACCACCAGGCAGCCGTGCAAAATATCCAGAGGCAATCTTAGACCAGGTCTTTAAGCGGGGCTCCAGGGGCCGACAGCCCTCCGGGCTTCGGTTTGTACCTTGTGGCTGTATCGAGCTCTTGGATTACGAGGGTGCGGAACTCTTACTGATTGCATCTCGCACCGGAGCGTCCGGTAGTGATAAGAGTCTTGGAGAGGGCAGAGGAGAAGGTACATAACCAATTGCAGAGTTCAACTTGTTCCTGACTTGATTTGCTGTCTAGCATTGAAAGAAGCTGGGGAAATGGAGTCGCAAGAACCTGTCGAGGATGTATTCAGAGAACTCGCGATTGATAAAGACGCGATCCCAGCTGAACCACTTGAAGGCCATTGGATCTAGAGCCCATGATCAAGGGTGGTCTGTGAGTGCAGTTTTATTAGCAAGTCGTTTTCAATGTTCTGTTGTACAGTGAATCAAGAGAGTGGTATATGCTGCACAGGATCAAATAGGATTAACTGTAGATCATGACTGAGGCTCTTGCTCGTCGCCATCGTCATTTACGCGCAAAACCTTGACCCATTCACGATAGTTAAAGTTCCCCTGACGGTCAGTGAAGGAACTCTTTAGGAACTTATCAATCTGTGGCATCCGTTGAGAGACCGGGAGTGGATAGCAGGACCACGACGCACCTCTTGTTGATCCATACGTTCCCCTACCTCGCTCATCCACTTCCGCATCTCTTCAACTTTGACCATGCCTGTATCGCCTTCATCAAAGCACTCGAATGCTTCCCTCAGCTCTGCCTCGGGATCAAACTCGAAGAGGCGTTCGCTCATCATGGTGAGAAACATAGTGAAGTTGATCCCTCTGTCAGCGGGGACAGTTTCATCGTAACTAGGTCCCGCAGAAGAAGACTTGGCATGCCCGCTGCCACCAGGCCGTGAGCTCAGTAGGTCATCTAACATCTTCTTCGATGGTGATATTCCTGGGACAAAATAAGCCTCTAAGTTGAAAGATGTGGGGTTCGTTGAAGGCCAACCGAGACTTGAGAATATTTCTCGCAGATCTGATTCGGTCACCCAACCGTCTTTATCATGGTCAATGAGTTGGAAAGCCTCTTTGAACTGCTGGATTTGTGGAGCTTGAAACAGAGAGAAAACGCCGGATGGTTCGCGTCGCGCTCGCGACTTTGAAGCTTTAGGTGCGGCACCTGGAGAAAGGTGGTCTGGATATCGTGACATGGCCGTGATCAAGGTTGCGTTTCTTGAACAAGTTGCCCTAAATGGCATTCACGTGGTTACCAACGTTATTTAACTTGTCTGTGACCGGTCTGCTTGCTCAATGATTCAGGCCTCAGGTTTGTACTACGTTTCGGTAGCAGTCAATTTCTTATCTGGAGGATTTAGAACTCGAATGTAGTTGGCGATAAATGGTACCTGTGTCGATATCGGATCGAGTTCATCGCCACGCATGCGTTCCATGTGAATTTCCCGCATCGGATTTCCTTGTTCCACCAGAACTACCAGAATGAACCTGAATGCAGTGATCGTGAACTGCGACGTCTATACGGTAGTTTTTTGGGAGGGTATTGTACAGGGAGTGGGACTGCATTCCTCCTGGGTGGCCGGATTCGCATAGTCATATCGAATGTCCCTCCACGGCGCATTATCGCAGGAACACCGGCGTAGGTTACTGCAGTGACACGGCTCCGGTTTAGGTCTTGGCGGTCCAACCAAGGAACGGTCTTGGCTTGGATGGCTTGGCGAGAATCATATCTGAAGGCTGATCGGTCTCTGTCAATTTGAGCGGCCAAGAACGTGCCGTCGCAATGTCCTAACAAAGACCGCACCAGTGTGCGCAGTTCGTGTGGCATGTAACTCGTTGTTTCAAAATCATGAAGAACACGGTCGACAACTAGAATGTGGTAAAGATAGTGTCTGCGGCCCAGATTAGGCAGTCGTGAGTGGCGCCAAATTGTCGTGAGGTGCTCCTAAATCCATAACTTGACAGGTACTGATCCTGTGTTTGGCAACATAGTGCAAGAGGGTCACATCCGCGACACATGGGAACCTCTATCCAACCGCATCGGTACAATCCATCATCATAGTGAGGAGTCAACCGTGTGTGATCAAGACAACCTCTGTAAATAGGGGAAAGGCTTGGCTGAAATTGCGTCGATACTAATATGTTAGAGTGGATTTGACTCGCCCGTTGCGCGGCCATGAATGGACTTGTGGCTATTGCGAAAATAGGAGATTATGACGAGAGTCCAAGACATATGGGGATGAACACGCTGAGGGGGGGAACGTTAACGGATGGGTGGCGGAGAGTCTTGGCATCGGGAATCTCCGGATGTGATGGCTTGGCTTGGCACTCCGCTTGGCGTCTCTGTGCCAAGCTTTAGCCAAGTCTCAGTTCGGCTTGGCATCGAAAGGAGTTTGCACCAAACCTCAAAACAATATATTTAGAGAAAATGGATCTCTCGAGAAACCACTTCCTCTTCCCAACACCAATCATGCATTCCGGCAGTAACACTCCCCCTCCCCCTTCCTCCCCCTCCCTCGATCCTCCCTCACAACACAACTCCCCGAATGTCCCCCCTCAATCCTCTCCTCCACCCAACCCTCCCCATGATTCATTCATCTGCCAATGGGCAGACTGCTCCTCCCCTTTCAATGATCCCGAGTTACTCTATAATCATCTCTGCAACGATCATATCGGCAGAAAGAGCACCAATAATCTCTGCTTGACTTGCAGGTGGAAAGACTGCGGAACCTCTTGTGCCAAGCGTGATCACATAACCAGCCATCTCAGAGGTATGTCTCCATCCCCTCATAACCTGGTCCCTGTCCAACACATCATTCAGTCCACACACCGTTAAAACCCCATGTCTGCGAGGTATGCCCCCATTCCTCTGAATTATTTCCTCCTCCTTATTTTTATATCAAGATATGCAAAAAGTCTTTCAAGCGTCCTCAGGATCTCAAGAAACATGAGAAAATACACACCGAAGAGCACCACGCTCAGCACAAGCACTCGAAGGCGATCACAGTAAATGATCCGGTCTACGTCTCTCGTGTCCGTGGCGACGCTCCCCCCCAGAAAGGTTCTCTCAATAAACCCTTATCAACCAAACCATCATCCGCATCACAATTCAACTCCCTTCCCCCCAAAGTTCCTTTTGCTCGCGCAAGACCTTATGCTGATTCCACCGTTGACGGTAATCTTACTTTATATATCTCCACCTCCCGTCAACTTACACCCAGTAACATTAGGCTCTCATTATGACGCCCTTCCAACCCCTTCTCCTGAGCTGGAGCACACCACTCATCCTTCTCGCCATCTTCCTGGCTCGGCTTATGACCTATTCCTCCAGAATCAAGTCCCCTCTTGGGAGGCTACAAAGAGCTCATCCAATCCCACTTCTGCCCCTGCTCGCAACAAGCGCTCTTATGACTACGGCGTCGACGAATTATTTTCGGACATGAAAAAAAGGAAGGTCAATCCTTCCTATGATACACGTGAGTATGCTCTATCTGAACGCTCCATATTTCTTAACAGTCGCATCATCTCACAGATATGGCCGAACGTCTTAACAATATCGTTTATGCCCACGATATCAACCAATACGACTTCAATCCTCGCTCTGTCTCATTTGACGTTCGCACCCCCGAAGAGCTTGCCGCGGTGAACGAGTTCCTCGTCACTTTAGGGCGCGATGTTACGGCCCCTGGCCACCGTTCTGCTCAAGATCAAGTCCCCTCATCAGATCGCTTCTCTCCTTCGTCTTACTTTGATGCCGAGAATCTGAACCAGCTGGGTCTCGCTGGCATGCCCGGTCTTCCAGGGTCAGGGCAATCCTTTACCGCTGGATATTCCCAGCCCACCCACCAGTACCCGTCAAGCGCATACCCTTCTCCACCAGCCCTTGGCAGGTCCTCAAATGCTGTGCAGCAAAGTCACTATGGGTCCGCCTACCCGTCACTGAACTCCTCTGCATCCGGCAACTATTCGACGGAACAGTTTGCTCCCTCTCACACACGTCGTGTATCAGCACCCAGGGCGCATGATATCGCACTCGGTCATTCTTCCTCGTCTACGTATACGCAACCGGTTTACCAACCTACTTCTTCTCCTCAAGGTCATTTCCACCCCACGCCGCCACTTGACCCTACCTCTCCGCATTCCTCTAGTTCCACTCCCTCCAATGCGACGCCCCCTCATCACACATCAGTCACCGATCCATTCGTGCAATTTAATTATGTCCGTGTACCTCGTGGTGCTGCTCCACCTGTGCAGCTGGCAGCCCCTGATTACTTGGCAAAGTCAATGCATTCGGTGATGAACCCCTTGAAGACCGCGCGGGGCAGTGTCCCAGATTCTGTCGAGCCGAAGCTTCCCGCTCGTGGTTCACTCGCAGACCTCAGCTCACTGACATCTTCCGCACTCCCGTCATCTCCTCTCGCTTCATCTAGCAAGCTTTATCCCCTTCTCTTGCCAGAAGATTCCGATCTCAAGCTTCCATCTCTCAGGCCAGATGCCGGTCCATTCAAGTTACCATCCATCTCTGAGATGTGTCGCTCACCTTCACCCGTCTCGGCGCCGCGGTCACCAACCACATCTCGCGGAACTACTCCCAGCTCAACGACATCTTCACCGGTTCCATCTCACATGGTACCAATTCTTGGGTCAATTACCGAAAGCTCGGAAAGCGATGAGCTCGCCCGGAAGGTTGGGAAAATCGAGATTGCCCATCTTACAAGAGAAATTTCTTTCGAAGAGAGGAGGCGGCATGCCGAATTGCTCCGCAACTTACTCGTCAGGATCAATGAGGATTACAGGGCACGCAATGGTATGCCGAAGATGGCATGCGAGACTGAATCGCCGAAGTCACCTATACAGGGTCCATTAGTTGATGTTGAAATGGTTGCCGCTTGATTTTACGTTTATGCCTCTCATTGTATCATCCATACGTATAATAGAATTGCAGAAAGAGTACGAAACAAAGAAAGGAAGCAGAAAAAACCTCGAACATGAGCTAAGAACGTTTCAAGGTGAGCTTAATCTTGGGAGCGGAGCTAGATGGCGTCAGAGTGGGGTCGACGTCTTCTATCGCTGACACCGGGGGGCTTGTAGCCAAGGGAGAGGGAACAGCAGCACCAAAACCGAAGGATGCATTCTGGGAGGGTTTGTTGAAGCCACTGAAACCTGGCGCACTGGGCGTCATAGGTGGGGGACTCGAGGCAGACGCCGGAGTCGCGGGAACGGGTGGAGCACCGCTATTAAACTCAGCCCACCGAGGGCATTTACGGTTAGTTTCTGCAAAGTAGATCAACTTAAAAACCCTGAGATGGGAAGAGGAGGTATGTCGTACTCATGTGCCCCATCTGTCCACAATGGCCACAACGCCTCTGCAAAACGTTCAGCGTGAGTAGGTGTTCAGTCTCACGAAAAATTAAAAGTGCTACCGTAGTGTCCGGTTTAAGCGGTCGACTGAGCTGCATAGGTGTGCCTCCTTCCTTGACAATCTTGGCGTTCTTACGGTGCAAGCGCCGCTCCTGGTTCTTCTTCATTCTCGCAATCCGTTCTTCTAATCTGTTTACAAACCGTTAGATCGCAAACTCAAAAACGTGGTTAATTAAATAAACGTGCCTCTTCTTGTATCGCTTGTCTGTGTCTGCGTCGCCAGTGGGTGCGAGGTTATCGGCTAGAGTGGCTTCCTCCTCGAGTATCTGCCGTGCACGTACGTACGCGCGAATAACTGCTGGATCACGGATTATTTCCGTTTGCCACTCATCATCAACCTAGAAGAGAGTAGAGTTGATGGACCATCTTTTTTGGCCGAAATAGAAGAGGCGGCTTACCAAACGTTTTATTCGTAACACCTTACGGCTTCCCTCAGGACCCATGCTCATTTCTCGGTCCCGCTCCAACGACGATCCTCGACTAAAGGCAGGAGAAGGAGGCCCTACGGGAATGGGTGACATAACCGGGGAGAAAGGAGTCTCGTTTCTCATCGATGCTTGCCTCTGGGGAGGCTTCTTGACATCGACAGGAGGTGGCGGTGGTGCCGCCTCCTCTGGCGTGAGCTGGGGTTCATCCTTCCGGCTCAGCGAATCAAACTGCGCCTTCCATATCCGCTCGATTTCGGACTTGTATATTTGCTGTTGTTCGGCAACGTTGTATCTGTGAGCGGACTTGGGTCGGTTTTCAGCCTCGGCTGATAACCAAGGTTAGCTTGTGGATACCTTCGAAGATTGATTTCATTTCACCGAGCTTCTGTTCATAATCCTCTCCGGCTTTAACGAATATGTCCTTCATGGAAATGCGAATGAAGCTAAATGCCTCGCCTCGTCCGGTCGGATCCCCTTCGCCGTGGAGTCGAAGCATGGCTTTAGCCTGGGTGGCGAAAAGAAAATTTTTGGTCGTGATCCATGGAGCAAGCTGCTGCTCTATAGAAAGCTTGGTTTCGGTTTCGTCATCTTCTGTTTGTTCCGCTGTTTGTGTGTAACCCGAGTCCTGCAAGTGGCGTTGCCCAACTTGCATACTCTCTGTGAGGACGATTTGCTCCGGTCCGACCATCTTGAGCATGTCGGCATCGCTTGGAATGGTAACAGTGGACTTGAGGCGCCAAAAACCTTGATGAGGTCCACGACGGTGGTACTCCATGAACTCCTTTAACCTTTGCCGCATTTGAAGCTCGTTTTGATCGGGGAAGTACTTCATGAGGCGTGAGATCTTGAGACGCTCCTCACCGCTTTTCCTGAGGAGCTTGAATGCGATTATCTGAAGCCTGTACTTGATCGTATTGGTGATTTTCCGCGAGTGAGGGCCTGGAACTTCGGTAACCGGGTAGGTTTGCCCGATCACGAAAAGGTTCTTGATCTCCCGCAAGTAATACTTCGTATCACCCTTTGTGGTGCTCCTGTATCATTGTCGTCTATAAGCTCCGCGTTTAATGAAGCCATGCGGTGCTTCGCACCTGACAGCAAGAAAATCGGTAGGGTAAGGCTTGTGGCGGAAAAGCGGGGCCCGCACGAGATTATTGTACAAAGCAGGGAAAGTTTGTCCAGGATAGACGTAACCGAATTTCATAAACGGAGACTCGTCTTGCGGTTCGAGGACAAACGGAACCCCGAGGTCGAGCTGGATAATGTAAGATTCGACAACCCAGAAATTTTCGATCGGCCGAAACTCACCCTCGGCATGTAGTCGTCTTTCTCGTCTTTCTTGCGATAATAGTTGACGAGTATGCTGCCCATACCAAAATTGGGGAGAATCGGGGGGTGTTCCTCCTGCAAGATGATGGGAACATGTTTGATCACGGACAAGTAAGCAGGACCCACAGAATATTCCCAAAGAACGAAATTACTGGTGTCTTTCAGTGTTAGGTCGCTTGTTCGATGAAGTCCCTCTCCAATATTCCCTCCCTTGCCGATCTTTCGGCCTGCCTTGTCCTTCTTTTTCTTCGCTGTTCGCACCTTGCTGAAGCGAATCTCAATATTCGTAGGGAACTGCAAAGCCGGCCGATGGAAGGACCGTGCTTCTTGCTTGGAAAGGCGGGTCTTGTACTGGGGGGGGGGCATTCAGTATTGTCTGACGAGCAACTTTCATTGGAACGCTTACGAATGGCAATTGAAGCTTCTGTGCCGGGTATGCATGCTCTACAACCAGTTGACCAAAGGTCTGGCGCACACGGTGACGGCCACCTTCTTTAGAGACTTCGTACAAGTGATCGTTCGAAAGGTTGAACTTGTCACGAGACTGTGCATTATCTGCTCGCAGTCGCTTGCGTGGCTTGACCGTCTCGACAGCTAAAAACTGGTGTCACAAAAATATTACCGCAAGTGTGATCAATGGCATACTCGTTGGGCGGTCTTCGGTCGCAAGATCTTCCTCGTTCAGTTCTAGCTGAGTAAACTCACGGAACGGTGCTCCGGGACCCCAAATAATACTTTGCGTCCAAGCACCGGATTCGAGCGATTTGTTCACCGGAGTAGTTAAGTTGTCTGTCTGTTGGACTGGTGGACCGGTGGTTTTTCTGGGTTCATACACAATTTCATCCTCCCAGTTTGACAACAACACGAGGTCGAAACTCCTATCATGTAGGGGGAGAGTGATGGGAAGGGTTGATTTCTCGCGCTCCTATCGCAAATGAGCGACATCCCAATGGGACAAAGTTGACATACCTCAAGAGCCTTGACAAGGTCATTCTCGATGCTTCCAGCAGACATAACCTCCTCCACGCGCTTGTTCTCGTTCTGACGCCTGGTGTCACCTACAACGGCGTCTAGAAAACCTCGGGGTATATCCCTTTTGCGAGGATAGACACTTTCGGCTGGATGGAGTTGGCGACGCAATCGACAAGTACAAGAGCATTCCGCTTACCAACCAGGGGCCTCTTTGTTATCCTCAACTTCTTACCCGTATAACCCTTGAACAAGTCCGAGAAATCGAGAATCTTGTCTTTCTCGAAACCAGGAAACCGCTCATAAACGGTCTTCGGCCTCTCGACAAGTCGCTTCACGATCCTGACGCGCTTCTCCGTGGACCGCATGGCGACTGGTGACTGTACTTCCACTTTCACGATGTCGCCATCTAACGTTTCATTCTCGAGTTCCCTGTCCACTTCATCCTCGTAGTCCTCTCCTTGGTCTGCGCCCACTGCTTCTTCGTCCTCGTCCCATTTCTCACTGTAAATTTGTGCCGAGTCTAAGGCAGGTAAACCAGTGATTCCAAGACTGCTGGTGAGACCACTCCCAGTTGGCAGGGACAAGCCTTGGAGGACGTTGTCCAGGGAGAAACCTGTCAAGGTAGATATGACATCGTTCTCTTCCTGAATAAATGGAACATAAGCCGCAATCCAGTCAGATGTGCGACTTGAGACATACTTGGGACATTTCAGAAGGGAAGATCGACGAAGACTAGGTTTTCAGGGATATCTGACAGGATGTCGTCGTCGTCGTCGAGGAAGTGGTGCGTCGTTTGGGCTGAGTTGATGAACGCCGTAGAGCAAGTACTCTTATGTTCGAGCTGGACCTCCTTTCACTAAAGACAACCTGCGGGTGAGTTTAGTTCCCGATAAGGCAGTTCCAGAAATTATGCGTGCCACGCGTCTGTGTCTCGGTTTTCGATAGACTATTACTACCTAGAACCCACCATGTCTATGCCCAAGCAAGCCTCAGAAAAGCTCGACGTAAGTTGCCAATAAGCTCTTATACCTATCAGTCTCTGAATCATCCCATAGGCATTCCGAAGCAATGTGGCTTCTGTGGCGGAAGACATCATCTTCCGCGCCTTCCCAGCCAAGGTGAGTACCCAGATTTATAGTGAGGACCTTAGTTCACCGGAGCGTCACACAGACAATGTGCGAAGTAGTCTGTTTGGTATAATGGCTTTGATTAACATCACTTTGTAGCGAACTCTCAGCTATGGTAGAGTCCACCAGCGCCCTGGACTCCCCTTACCACATATCTCAGGCCCCCGCATCAACGGACGCAAGAGTGTATCCGCCACCGAATGCTACAAGTGACTTAAATGGCCCTGCTTCAAAACGGAAACGTACAGAAGATGGGGTTGTGCCGTCGCCAAACGACGCCACAAATGCGAGGTACCCCGAACTCGTCCATGCTAATAAGCATATTTTGAAGCTGCAAGAAACTATCAAGGGAGAGTGTTCACAGCTTGCGGACTTTTGCGTGAGGGAGTCTAGTTAATGATTTCGTCACGCGACCTCATGTTTGGATTAGGACAAAGTCAAACTATGGGTCAACCTGACGATGCCAAAGTACGTTCAAATCACTTGAGCTACATGACACCAATTTGCTAATGCCCCACATCAGGATTGAAGAGTAGGCATTGTCTCTGATATGTTTGATGTGTCAATTCTGAGCTCTAATACGTTTACCAGTGGAGATAATTTCGGTATGTACTGCCACCATTCCTCAGACTACAACAGCTACCACACGGTTTGCAGGTGTTCAAATACAGGAGGGTACGCATTCCCATGTACCTACCATTCAACCTTCCAATTCTTTCTTCAGAGGTCCTCAGCGAACTACTGCGGTCGCAAGAGAGCGCCTACAACATTCGCGACAGTGTCCGACAGCACCACTTGGCCCGGGCTAAGATATGCTCAAAACTCATCAAGTATCCCAATATTGAGGATTACACGGTGAGGAACAACATTCCAACTTCCAATGAATCAACTCTCACTTCGGTGTAGCTTTTGCTGAAGGAACATGACGAAAAGCAACTATTCTTTGCTCGTCAAAATCTGGTCGATCTCCGGAACGTCTACGCTGTGATGACGGATATCCTCCATAAAAATATCACGAAGGTGAGCGAAAGCATCGTTGCAAAGTCCCACAGTGAACTTACCACTAGCAGATACGCTCTCCGAGGGGCAACAACCGCGCAGGTCTATACTGATGGCTTGGTAGTAATATCGCGAACTCCTTGCACATAGATTTACGCAGCACCGTAATAAGAGTGTCAGAATGCAAGTGATAGAGCCTCATTATTCTAAGATATTCGGCTAGGTACTTTTGATAGCTGATCGGACAGAGATCCACTTTATCCCTACACTGATATCGTTTTGAATATATTGAATCCATCCAGCGCCGTGCTTATAACCGTCCCCGGGATTTGCGGGTGCCAGTGGATTTCTTTGATATCCTTTTGTCCCTGATGAACGAACAGTAGCTGTGGTGGGACTGCCCCAGGTGTCTCGTTCATAGAAACACCAATTTCCTCGTCATCTTGTTCGACTCCCAGATCCCACAACGTGACTTGATCATCAGCGCCAGATGCAGCGAAGATGGAGTCCTCCGTCGGGTGCCATTCGATCGAGGTAATTGGGGCACGGTGCCACGTGAATGCGGCGACGGGGCTTGGGACATCGCCAGGCGAGCTAAAAGAAAATATAGATCGAGGACCTCTGATATGCATTCAAGGGAGCAAGTTTGACTCACCCTGTCTTGTTGACATTCCTTAAATCCCATACTCTGATGGCGCCCTCATCACCTCCACTCAATAACAGGTAGCCCGTGTTCCTGTTCCAGCTAATAACATTAACATCCCTCTCGTGTGCCGGGTTAATGCCAGTGACACTACGTCGACCTCTACTGCGCACATCCCATATTTGTATGCTACGATCGGCTGAACAAGAAACGAAGACGGTTGGCTCGGACGGACTCCACTGGATGTCTTCTACACTGGAAGTATGTGACGTGAATGGCTGCGTGAGGGCGTTGAACCCAGACGGCGTTGATGTGGTAAGATATATTTTAGAATGAATGTCTCCGGTAAGCAAACGGAGCGCAGATGGGTTCGCTCCGCCTGATGCGGCCCAGTCCATGGCAAATCCTTCGGCGCGTCCATGCGAGCTAATTGTGAACGTGGGCTTGTTCGTCCGTGACTTTTCCCAGGTGTATCCAGGTGTATCAAGCGATTCTAAAAGCGGTCGGATGTCCCATATGTGGACTTTTCCAGTATCGGCCCAGGTTGCTGTATAGTAGGGTTGCGAGACCGGCGGTAGGGGCGTGGATGGTGGTAAGGGCTGGACACGGACACGGTTGACACCACCGTTGTGTGGTATAGAGCGAGACTCAAGGACAGCATCCTCATCAAGGTCATCGCCATCGTCCTCGTCCTCGTCATCATCATCATCTTCAGCATCAAAGTTAGTTGCGAAGAGTGAAAACTCTCGTTCAGTACGGACCTCCATCTTTTTGGGTGCGATGCAACGAGCTCATCCTAAAGACAGATAGTTCGTTCTCGCTTGGTCGATCTGCCTGAGTTCCTGCAACCACGTAAGCTGTTGTAGGATATCTCTGTCGTTGATCCCCAAGGCTGTCTCGTAGCACATCGAATGACAAGCATGACCAAGTCACGTCCATAGAATGGCGCATGACATAAACTGAATCATCAGGCTCCAATATCTCGTCTTTTTCCAGTTTGTGCGTCCCAGGGATAAATGCCTGCAGTGCGGGTGGTTGATCCTCTGACTCCTCGATAGCAGGCAGAACCTCGTCAACATCCATTCCTGATTAAAAAGATATTGTTACAAAGGTGATAAATATCAGATCATCTGCGCTATTCCTCGTACCGTCCTCTCCTCTGCTTGCTTCTCTGTCTACTGGATCTTCATCTGATTCGATCTCGTCCTCCCATGCATCCTCGAACTCGCCCATTTCGTCGACGGTGGGATCATCACGCTTGGCCGAGCTAATTGCAGCCTTTTGATATGCTTGCCCATATGCTGGCTGGTTGTGAATGTCGGTCGCGGAGCGTTTGGACATTTTTTAGTGGAAAGATAGATGAGTCCAGGATATCGTGAAGACTGATACCTAAACCGATCAAACACGTAAGCTGACGCGGCACACATCGGCACGGCCCAACGGCAACGGACTTGCGTAGGCCGTCCAGGTCACCCCTCCGTTCCACATCATGCTTACCATGGTAGCCTGAGTACGAGGCTACGAGCACCCGATGAACTCGTCACTCAATGCCCTGCATGCACACGCTTTCTAACCCTCACCTGATGGACATAATACTACGTGACGCGTCAAATTCACAAGGAATGTCATCGCCCAAACAGGAAGGTTATAGAACCCATAAATTCAGAGAGGAGACATTGCAAAACTTATCGTTACCTCGAAATTTCGATTCCTACTCGCCTCATTATGTCCACTCAAATCGTGCTTCCAAATGGGTTCACAACTTCCTTACATTGTTCAGAAACAGACTATCTGATGTCATGATTTAGATTTGGATATGTTCCTACATCCCTCGTCTCCCTGGGCTGGCTGCTTGTTTGGCAGACATTCCTCGTAGGGAGGGCTCGCAAGCGTGCTGGTATTGCCTACCCTCAATGTGAGTAAGACTCCCTCCGTCGCACGCACCTATCCTTAACATTCAAATTCATAGTGTACGCTGAACAAGCGCAAGTTAAAGCTGGCCCAGAAGCTCTCCAGTTCAACTGTACTCAACGTCTGTCCTTCGCTGCGCCTTTATTATTTCGCTTAGCTCACGTACTGTGCCATAGGTGCTCATCAAAATACGCTTGAGAATGCACCCATTGTGACGCTGTCGTAAGTCCATTTTTAACTCCGTATTTCTCATTAACGTAATACACATGCAGCACTCTGATATTTGGCTTGAAATGCCCTCATGCTGCTGCTATGATGTGCGGCTCGTTCGTTGTCGGACGCATCATATATACCCTCGGTTACAAGTCAGGCGACCCGGCTAGGGTACGTAAATCAGTTCTATCCTATCTCCTTTGCTCACTGAATTTGTAGCGAATTCCTGGTGCTGCAATTGGCAGCCTATCCATGATGGGTGAGCTCATATTGGCCCACTTTCCGCAAGTCTACCAAATTAATTCCTTTTCGCCCAAGGTCTTCTTGGCAGTGCATCTTATGCAGCTTACCTGCTTTTCCCCTCGGCATGACTCCTGGAGACTTGGAAATGTGTTGAGTTTGATTAACTCTACTTTCGTCATGACCCTCGGCCTATACCGAAATGTGAATGATATCATGGTATAAAACACATTAACCAGACAGACATGAACTTCTGAGGGTCTCGTGGAAATACCTTGTTGGAAGAGTCCGGGAGCATGCAACAGTAATCTATCCCAGTGACATCAGGAGGCCTCCCGACTCATGCACTAGGCTTTCATGCGGTAGGGCCTGCCCACACAAGATACCCAATCACACAATGCTGCGCTCGGATGATCGGGATCTCGCTTCCAACCGTGTCACAATGGAACACGGTAATGCTGCAAGATATAGCACAATGCTTTTCTGTTCCGTGCGTTCCTGTTTTTGGCTTCTCCCTTTCACTTCGACTAGGGATCCCTGTGCTTTGTGGAAGGCATGCCAGATTAATCGATCAAGTTTCAGCAAAAATCCCATGGTGGTTCGTGACACATGCTCAAGGGTTTAAAGTTCTCTGAATGCGCGAGCTTCAAACGTTGAAACTTTGAAACGATCGTAATTGAGGAAGGTAGCGTTCATTCTGGCATGCCTCTGGTCAGTTGTTTACCATAGATACAGCTCGCCGTGTGTCGTAGTGCGGGGAGTCGAACGATGTGTAACATTAGACATACAGTCATATACCGAGCAATAGATCTAGACATCACTTGAAGTTTGGGAGAAATCAGACATCCCTGAATTTTATTTGAATTGTTTCATTTCCCCACAGTTGGGCGAGACGGTGGTGATATTTACCCCTGTGGGATGGAAACGTTGTGGCAGCCATCCTCAGAAACAAACGGCGACCACAAATACGGGGACACATTCAACACCCACCTACACGACTACCATGCCAAACGCACCGCGCCAACTATCTTTCCCCTCATCGTCTGAAGAATTTGCATTGCCATCGAGTTCAACAACCGCCTCGTTGTCCTCGTCGGATGATGGTCCGGCGAACCCGCTATTTCTCCGTTTTCGACGCCCATCGCTTCTTTCTCAATCATCGAGCTCCTATGCAGACAAGCGCATCAACAGTCCACTTGCCATATCGTTCACGATGCTTTCAGGCAGACATGCAAGTACGAACGGAGAGGAATCAGAGAGCGACAGGGAACGTATGCACACGGAGAGTTCACCGTCAAGTAGCTCGGGAAATCCGACGCCTCCCATCATCATGCCAAACGATAATGACGTCGAAGAAACACGTGGCGAGGATACTAAGGAGACCTTGAACCCGTCTACCCCACCCCCAACTCGACATCATAGCATGCTTGAGAACGAACTACTCAGTCCCGCAGTGGTTTCGCTGAGGCGTCTAAGCTATTCAGTGAGTCTCGCCGTCACATCTAGCTCTTGCGATACTCACAGCACACTTTCCACGACCACGAAGCTGAAACCGCCGCGAATATTGAACCTCTTGGCCGAATCTCGTCCTGAAGAGAATGAGGTAAAGTCAGAGGCAGCCTTTCAGCGCCTCATAGCGTCATGTTCCGACCTTCCAATTCAACCCCGCACACCCCGTGCACCTTCAGATAGAGGACGTTACCCCGAAGAGGTTTGTGACGAGGAAGTGCAAAGGGAGGATACGCCAAGCGATGATGACGACGACGACGTGGAAGGAATCTTCGCATTCGACCCTCAAAGTGATATGTCCACTACAAAACCCTGTACTCCCGCACACAGCATGAACGGGGACGACCCTTCAATGTCTATTATGGGAAGCCCCATGACGGTGGCTATGGATGTAGATGCTGTATGCGCTCGTGTCTGCTATCTGGCCTTAAGGCTTACATGTCCCTTAGCCATTGGCATCGCCATCGATAACTTCCACGCCTGCATCAGTTCAGTGGCGCTACACGCCTCCTCCAACTACTAGCGCAGTGCGCTCCAACAAAAGGAAATGTAAGTATTTTTGTCAGTGGCAAATTGACAAACCCTCTTACACGTTGCTTGTAGTTGACGATAGGTACGACCCTTACCCTACTGCGGCAAAACGAAGAGCAGTGTCGCCCTCGATATCTTATCTGCGAGACTTATCATACCCTCGCACACCGAGCGGGAGGCCATCGCTTCCCATCCCTCTGTCCATTCCGGTGCCAGCTGCTAGCTCGGCGACTTCGTCCCCCACTGTCTCCGGATATCAGTTCTCAAGCTATTCAACTTCTCGTCAAGTAGGGATGGGATCGATGAGCGTGTCTTCGAGTCCCATCCTGCGTCCGACCCTAGGTCTCGCAAGTCCGATATTGCGTCCAATCCCGAGACATAGACGCGGTATGGACGGGGAAGAAAGGGACATCGAAGGGGCTGGGGAGGGTGTTAATAGCCTCACTCTCAGCTAGACAGAGGTTGATCATTCTCCTATGCTTATTATTGAAGACTAATTCTGGTGACAGCGTTCAAGGACCTTTGTTCATAGTTCAAGCGCCGTCTTTCGAGGATATCGAAAGGTTTGGTCCAAATGGCCCTCCAGAGCTCCCACAAGCGCAGAGCGATGCCTATGGTGTCACTTGTACTGACCACGAACTACTAGTTCCCATCGATGGTGCTCCTTGCGAGGAACCACCTGACGACTTCCTAGCAATGAGAAGTGCACGAGCTCGGAGTTATGTGGATCAGATAGTTCTGTTTTGCGCGGCGTATTATGCAATAGATTGCTGTAATAACTTCCGGCATATTGAATCATCCTATCCGGTTCCCAAATTCCTAACTCTCACCCTTGGCTTGCTATAAATGTCCTCCACCCCAAAGCTCACGAAACGCCAGAAGAAAGGCGTCGCCTTCCGAGAACGCAAGCAGGGCAAAGGCAAGGGCAAACTAAAAGACACCACTGACGACCTGGAGAACAATAACGATGTCCCTATCCTCGAAGATCAGGTTCTTGCTGATGATGCGCAAGGCCCACAAGGCGATCAAGGGGATGCAGAGGCTCTGGTCGGGAAAGCAAAGCAAAGAGACCAAAGGGACGAAAGAGAAACGGGAATGGTGGTGGCAGCGAAAAAGAGGAAGTGGGAAGTTGGTGAAGAAGAACAAGAAACGAACAGAGAGTCAACAAAGAGAGGAAAACGATCCCATGGGGATGCTGTCGTCGACATGGGACAAGTTGTAGAGGGCGAGGGCGAGGGCGAGGGTGAGGACGAGAAGGAGGCGAAGAAGAAGGAGGACGAGAAGCCAAAGCAGCGGTTCATTCTTTTCCTTGGTACGATCATCAGGCATGTTTTGTCCACCTTTCGTGATTCCGCTCATACCACGCCAGGTAATCTCAAATATACCACGACTGTGGAAACTATTCAAGCACATTTCTCAGTATGCGGTATGTGTTAAATTGATCTCTTGTTCAAAGAAGGGGCGTTTACGTGTTTGATAAGATCCACCACCCACTGTACGACTACTAACGCCCAAACAATCTACGACTAAACCACCAATAAAAGTTATAAAACCTGTCACAAAATCCAAAGGCTGCGCTTTCCTGGAGTTCAAACATCGTAATGCTCTTCAGCAGGGGCTTAAACTGCATCATTCACAACTGGACGGTCGCCAGATCAATGTCGAACTTACTGCCGGGGGAGGAGGCAAGGGGGAGGCTCGTCTAGAAAAGCTCAAGGGCCGGAATAAAGAACTGGAAGGACAGCGAGTATGTGCTGAAGTGCTGTCTCTCTCATTGTAGCTTATTTGTGTCCTACAGCGCAAACGGCAAGAGAAGAAGTTGCCTGATGATTCGAAGCCCAAAGAGCAACCTGAAGGTGCCCAACGTTTCTCGGCTACATCTGGTGTGGAGCAAGTCCATACCAAGAAGCGAACTTGGACTGTTGGCGATGTGGAGGAAACAGAAACGCACCGGGGGGGCCATAAGCACACGAGAGGCAGCAGAAAGCGCAAGCCGGGGGTCAAAGATTTTGGAACAGGTGTCAATGCCATACAAATAGGATAGGAGCGTGGATCATTATCAGGTGTCCAATACAGCTATCAAATAGTCTAACAGATATGTGGGCCAGGGTCCATCTCACGAGACAAGAATAAAAACAAGGAACTGAGGAGTCGGTATTCAGTCCTTTGCAGGAGATGACGAGAAAGAAGGAGACTCACGAAAACAATGAGTACGCCAAAGACTTTGAGCATCAGCCACCGATTACTAGATATACTGGCGTAGTATTTCAGTAATTCCCTCTGTGCCCCACTGACATTCGACGCAATGTCCACCGTGTCAGCATCGATCCGCTGCACCGTTTCTCGTTGTTCTGCAACCATATGGGTAAGCTGGGTGAATATTTGACCCAACTCCGCTATTGTAGACTCAATCGATTCAATTGCCGTTGTCCGCGATTGGATGTATGAATCCTGGCTAATAGTGAGGACGGGTAATTGGCTGCGCAAAAAGCACGTTCATACCTGTTGTTCTACTAGCTGCATTTGCATGAAAGCGCCGCCTCCGTTTTGCGCTGCGGTACCACCTTCAGCGGCATCCAAATTCATGGCGAGAACGTCGCCATCCTGTGGCGCCCGCCCTTTGCCTTTTGAGTTCGGGCGGCTTGCACTACCGTCGCCCATTGGGTCATGTCGTCCATTTAGCAAAAGGGAACCTGGGTACGGTAGGTCCGCGGGATACATTGGACATATTAGGGGCATACTCACTTTGGGGTGCCTGGTGGGCGGCTGCTGCGGCGGAATACATGAACTGTTCTGTGCGGTCCTTGGATTCCTTCATGTTCTAAACAGTAGTTAGTTGGCCAAACTATTGAGGTAGAGCTTTGGTAGACTTGCCTGTGTTCGGACCTCTAGCACGTCCTTGAAGCTCATGCTGGTGTTCGCTAGTTTGCTTTGTAGCATCATGACGACGTTGTGACTATGTTCGTCAATCTGTTTCCCCTCTGTAGACTTTGAGCCCCCCTGCGCATTGCGTTGCTTGACGAACGACTGTAGAGCAGCTATCTGTCGGTTTATGTTTGCTATGTCTTGTTTGATAATATAAGTTAATTCCTGGACGTGCGACGAGAGAACACATGAGCGGCAGGACGGAGAATGATCTGGGTACACATACGCTAATCTCCACAGGTCGGTCGTCGAACAATGTTTTCCGTTTTGCGACTGGGACCAGTCAACCACTGACTGGGGCCGTCGATACGAAAACTTACGGTGAGCAAGCTTCCCAAGCTTGATGGTGGTACTGCTGATGTCCTTGCCGATGGCAGACGCCATACGCGAGAACTCGCTTTTGGGCGCGTCTTTGCCATGGGACTGAAGCAAACGTTGTTTGGCCTCTGTAGTTCTTGGGGGCACCGCAGACCTATTGCGTATGGAGTCGACACAAGTGCGAAATTCGTTCGTTCGATCCTGGATTGCCATGAGTGAAAGTGAAGCGTCCAGAGAAAGTGAAGCGTCCAGAGAAAGTGAAGCGTCCAGAGAAAGTGAAATAAGGTATTAGATATGTGGCTGGTATAAGGACCGCTAAGAGTCGCGCGTTGTCTAAGTTTCTGACATAGGTCGTGGCGGGCACGGCCAACTGGCACTGTCAGCATCGGCATCGGCGACGGCATCGGCGACGGCATCGGCGACGGCACCTCCGGGATACCTCCGGACTACCTCCGAACAATGATGCACCAGATTCCGGCCATTTGGCATTGACCAAGGTTTCGTTATAGTTAAAACATTCAATCCTTCGGTCCTATCGGACCCCATGGAATGACGAAGCTGCCCAGATTCCAGCAAACGGGTCTTGTGACTGATTTTTGGCCTATCAACGTTCCTAGCCCCCAGCTTTACTTTTATAGGGCGTTTCTCCATATTGTTTTCCAAGTGCTGTTCTCCTCACCCGACGTGCATGTTCAGTTGCATAGCTGCATTACGGCGTAGTACTGTCCAGCAGATATACCCCCGTCCACGCTTGCATCCGACTTTTAAACTCTCTCGTTCCCAGTTTGAGTTGACTTCTTCATACTCCAAAGTCTTTTCCGCACAACATCTCTCAGGAAGCGTTCCCGCAGCAGGAATGGACATGCCCTCATCCCCGACGCCCAAATCGAAAGTTCTTGTTCTTGGGGCAGGCAATTTTGGGAGCTGTCTAGCAGACCATCTCGGTAACTCTGATCACGAAGTATACATGTGGTCTCGACACACCAGCTTCGTGGAGCACTTTAATCTGCACCATCGCAACCCAGATTACTTGAAAGACCATGTCTTCTCCAGCAACATTCGTGCTGTCGGTCCAGGTATTCCAGACAAAGCAATGATCCACCAAATGGATGTCGTTCTGTTTGCCATACCGACGCAGGGAGTCAGGTGTGCACTGTCGCGTTTTTACTATTTTCCTCAGAAGTTTACTGCGCGCTGTCAGAGAAACCCTTACCGAACTTCGATCTAGCCTCGTCGGAGCCAACCTACCGCTGATGATCTTTGTAAACAAGGGTATCGAAACGAATACACACGCGCTTACACTTGAAATTATTGCTGATACATGTGGGAGTGATATCGCGCGGGCTGCAACGTTCATAGTAAGTGGATGCAAGGTACATTCACGCTTCTGAAACCTCACTCTGCATAGTCTGGACCCTCCTTTGCTCAGGAAAGTCAGTACCTCAGGTGTACGATTCTCCAAACCCTGCTGATGACTCGGGACAGTTGTTCGCAGACAGCCGACTTCCGTTTCTGTTGCTTCTTTGACAGAATCTCAGGCTCAAAGAGCGTCGGAAATCTTCCACCAGCCCTGGTTCCGATGGTAAGTCCTGGTGACAATGTTTGGTCAGTTATCCCCTGATGAGGCTTTCTTAATAGTTACACAGGTAGTGACCCAATAGGCCTAGAGTTGGCAGGTGCCTTAAAAAACGTGTATGCTATCGCTGCCGGAATGGCTGATGGTCTTGGCTTTGAGAACAACACGAGAGCAAGTTAGCCAAAGCATCCTCTTGTCAGGAACCATTGACATATAACATTTATAGGCCTCATTACTCGAGGTTTGGCAGAGATGACACGGATAGGCACAGCATATGGCGCCTCTCCATTGACATTCTTGGGCCTTGCGGGTGTGGGAGATCTCTTTCTTACGTGTAGCTCGCCGACGAGTCGAAACTACACAGTCGGATATCGACTGGGAAAAGGGGAAGCGCTTGAAGACATAATTAAGACACTTGGAAGTGTAGCCGAAGGCGTCACGACGGCAAAAGGTCTGAAGAAGATGATCGATGAGATGAAGGTATCTGCTTGTATAGCGAATGGGGTGAGTTGCGGCATTTTCCGTGTCAAGTTTGTATTTCTCAGCCCAAATCGCTCGGCACTTGTCGAGTGACAGATCTATGAAGTCTTGTACGAAGGTAAGGGGCTCGTCAATACATTCCACATTTGACTCTGACCCGGCTTCCTAGGCAAAGACGTGAAAACAGGCGTACAGGAACTGATGTGCCGACCACCCTCACGAGAGTTGGATCTTCCGGACAAGGGAGGGGAACACGCGAAACGGCTCCTGGTGAAACTTGGGATGGACTGAGAGGACATTAATGAACACTGAACGCAGACTGGTCTTGTGAATGTTGGGTATTATCATAGTGGTGTGCCAATGCATTTCCTGAAGTGGCATATCGTTCCCGGGGCCTTGTCCTCGCGGAACTGTTAACCCACGGCCAATGCGGCTTCAAAGCCGGTAATACGTAAGAGCGAGCAAAGACCGTCAGTATGAGCCCGAATTGAATGTGTTTCAAAGGGTGAGCTCAAGACGACCTGGAGAGAATAAGTTGGAGGGACATAGTAGGTCTCATGTTTGGACGAATGCTCAGTGAATCAGGTTGCCGCATCACGTCATTGGAATCTCGGCTCCTCGATTCCGAGAACGACTGTCACGTGTGAGCTTAATTATATAAGCGTATCTAAGTTAATCTTTCACACGCATTTTTTTCGCTTTTACTTCAAGACACTGCCGAAATCCGACACCACCTGAGCTCGACACGTCCGACCAAAACTTGTCTTGTTTTCCTCTTGCTACGTTTCTCATTCATCCATATATTTTCTGCCCCAAGTTCTTGCTCGCTATCTCTCTGTATTCTTCTCCATTCTCCATCAAGCATTCTCGAAATGATCTCCCCGCTCTGGAATGCCTGCTCTGAGGGGAACATCCAAGTTGTTCTTTCTTTACTCAACGATGCATCTCCTCCCGATATCGAGATCAGAGGTATGTTCCCTGTTCTTCACTCCGCCACCCAGTCTCTCTATTTGATATTTAATCTCGATGTCCCTCTCCCCAACAATGCAATTCCGTATAGATCATACCGGTGCCTCTCCCCTCCAGGAAGCAGTCAAGAATGGCCATGTTGACGTGGTCAAGGCACTCCTTGCCAAAGGTTTGAATGCGATCCTCAATCTTGACGCGTGTGACCATTGATCTTGTTGATGTTTCCATTCAGGAGCCGACGCTTCCTTTGCAATCACTCAAGGTCACCTAGAAATGTACACTGCGCACCCTGAGATCATTGAGTTACTCAACGATGCATCGGCAAAAGTGGCGACAAATGGACTTCCATCACAGGACCATGCCTATTCTCAGGATCCCCATCCTGATCCATCGAAACGATTTTATCCTGTCCCCGCACCCCCTTATGGCTATTACCCGATGGGTCCCGTACCCACACTCCCTGATGGTTCACCTGCTTATTATCAGTCCCCTCCGATGCCACTGGGCGAGAATGGTGGATATGGAAACCTTCCTCCACCAGAAGTAGCTAGGTTTATTCCGTGCAGGTATTACCCAGCATGCCGGTATGGTGCTTCGTGCCTCTTTGCTCACCCTCAGGGCCCGTATTATCCTGGACCCCCCGCTCCCCCTACTCAGTATCCCGCTCCTTACGATTCTATGACTCAGCAACAGTACACCCATAATTATTACCCACAACCACCTTCATTTCACCCAACTGCACCTGTTCCACCCCACATGAACCCTGTATCACCACCCCCGGCTCCCGTCCACACTCCTCCCCATCCTCCGATAGCCCACGCACGAAACGGCTCAGAGGCGCTGTCTCCTGTTCAAGCTTCTTTCAGTCCTACGAATGCGCCTGCTCCGGTTCCCTACGGACCAATGTCTCCTGTCTCTCCTTCTTATCCCCCGCCTGCGCACGCCCCTCTCCCTCTCTCTATCCCCACTCTTCCTCCGCCCCACCAGCCTGCCACTGGCACCGGTCCCCGGTCTCCCCAGTCCATGTACCCCAATGGACCTATCTCCGCGCCCCCTTTCGCCGTGCGCCAAGATCCCTCACCATTTCCTTCTCAGGGTCCACATACTCGTTCGACGTACCCCGAGGTTAATGGTGCACAAAAGTCACCAGCTCGCGCGCAGGGAGAGAATTATGGCACGCCAGCTTTTCGAGGGATGAACCATAACCGCAGAGGAAGCATGCGAAGGGGTTCTTTTGGTGGCAACCGGAAACCTTTATGCCTGTTCTACCCCGCTGGTAGGTGTAGAAACGGTGATGACTGTCGTTTCCCCCACGTCATCCCCGATGCACTTGCTGCACAACCTCAGCCGGGTGCTCGGGGCCCCCGTACGAAGGATGAAGGTACAAATGGGATAAGTACAATTGAAGAAAATTTTGCTGCCATGAATGTACGAGATGTGAGCTGGATCCTTATTGTTTCTTCTAAATGTAGCTTACCTATTTTTTCACAAGAACACCCAACCCCAACAAAACGGCACAACCAATTCCAGTCGTTCTCAATCAACCGATCCCGGGAATCGCTCGAGGGGCATAAAGTCCAATGGGCCACGGGTAGAGAAAAAGCCAGTCGCAAAACAGCAACGGGTTCCGAACGCTGACGAGTTCCCGGTGCTCGGCGGTTCCACAACCACGTCATCTAGAAGCTCTGTCAACGGAGCTCCCGCAGTCAATGGACCAGCTGGCCCTACTGCTGCGCAAGTCCTTCAGGCACCTGCTCCTTTCCGCAAGGAGTCCCAAAAAGAGTCTACTACTCGCAGCACGTCTCCCGAAGAACGTCAGGCGAAGAGCCAACTTGTACGTGCCGTCCAGGCCTTGGGCACAAAAGCAACTGACAGCTCTTGAATAGGAGAGCAGACCCATCGATGTTAATGGCGCCCAGCCTAACGGTACATCCAGCGGTGTCGCACCCAAACTGCCCGTCTCCTTTGCTGCGGCGGCGACTGGCACACCCGACGCCGCAAAGGAGGTCTCTGTTTCCGCTTAAAGGAAACAATCACGGTTGGATTGCACATATATATCACTTCACCTTCTCTGATCTAATGTGATGGATCTTGGTTTTTTCTTCGGTGCTGACTGTGGGTTTATCTATTGTTGCCAGATTTCAGTTCTTTTGCATAAGATCATTTTCATCATTTTTGTTTCCATTAACTCTTCATTCTTGATTAGTATCATTCCATTATCCTTGCATTTATCTTTTTGGTGCTTGTATCTAGAGGTTCCCCTCTGCTGTCTACCTTTTTCCGTCTCATGCTGATCGCCAGTACACGTACTATTTACAATTACTATTTACTATTACTGCGACACTCCCGCCTCTATCTACATGTCTTGTTTCTACGCAGTATCACTATCGCACTGTTTTCCTGCATAGCATATCTCATCTATATGGATGCTTCGTCTCGCGCAAGCAAATACATACACGGTGCCTCTGTCATACACCCACAAGATTCCTAGCTTGGATTGGATTTACATCCAATCATTGTTGTCCAGTGCTCCAGATCTCTCATCTCCACTCCACTTGTACCCGTCACCTCCCCTATCTCATAAACAGGGACACCAGGATCCTCCGCTCGCAAGGCGTTCAGCACGTTTTGACGTTCCTCTTTGCCCACAATAACCACGAGACCGATCCCCATGTTGAAGGTTCGTGCCATTTCAAGGGGTGCGACACCACCTTCCTTGATCAGGTACTGGAAAACTGATGGCAGCTGCCATCTTGACGCATCGACGTAGCAGCCAAGACCCTTGGGAAGCACTCGGGGGATGTTCTCGATGAAGCCACCACCCGTGATGTGGGACATGCCTTTGATGAGACCTTTCTTGGCAGTGGGGAGCACGTGTTTGATGTATATGCGTGTCGGTTCAAGGAGGCTTTGTCCAAGAGTTTCGGCTGTGTTCCACGGACAGGGGGAAGAATAATTGAGACCTGTGAGGGATATTATCTTGCGAACGAGAGAGAACCCGTTAGAGTGTAGCCCTGAGGAGGCAATACCGAGGAGGACGTCCCCCTCGATGATGTTCCGAGGAAGAACTAGCTCCCTCTCGACCACGCCGACTGCGAAACCTGCTAGATCGTAGTCACCTGCATGAGAGGCATTTATTGTGTGAGTGTGTTTGAGGTGAAGGAGGGGCTCTTACCGTCCTGATACATGCCCGGCATTTCAGCGGTCTCGCCTCCAATCAGGACACACCCTGCCTGCTGACACCCAGCTGCGATGCCCTTGACCACATCTGTGGCGACAGGAACATCCAGCTTGCTGCAGCCATAATAGTCTAGGAAATACAATGGCTCCGCGCCCTGCACTAGCAAATCATTGACAGACATGGCCACTAGATCGATGCCTGTCGTGTCCTGTGAGCCAAGCGTTCTGATTATGAGCGCAATGTCAGCTCACCTACGAAATCATGGATGCCAGTGTCGATAGCAACACGGAGCTTAGTGCCAACCCCATCTGTCCCACTGACCAACAATGGGTCCTTGTACCCAACTGCTTTGAGGTCGAAGACGCCTCCAAAACCTCCGATCTCTGCATCTGAACCAACGCGTTTGGTGGCACGCACGTAGGGCTTGATAGATTCGACGAGTGAGTTGCCAGCGTCTACTGATACACCAGCCTGTTCATAAGTCAGAGACTTCGAAGGTGTCTTGGCAGCGGCTAGTGCTCTGCCAAGGAAATTAGAATTTCCGACAGAGGAGGAGAACACGTAAGCTTACCTGTGGGCTATGTCGCGGCGATAACCCTTTCCCTCGAACGATATTTTATCAACAGCGGCGTACACAGAAGCAAGGGCCTCCTCCAGTGATGGAGCAGTAGTTGTCACTGCTATGACACGGCCGCCAGACGTGACAAGTTCATCCCCCTTCAGATCGGTGCCGCAATGGAAAACGATTACATCTATGTCGAAGCAGTGAGTTAAACGTAGGTTTCGCGCGATAGTGCCTACCTGATGGTATTTCGCCGATCTCGATACGTTTGCCTTTTGTGTAGCTGCCTGGGTAACCCCCTGACACCAGGACAACCGAGACTGCGAAGCCCTGACGGGTACTTATCTGTACCGAATCCAGTCGGTGTTCTGCACACGCCTATCTGGCGCAAAGAGTCCGTTAGCACGTTATATTCCTATTTGGAGTACGTCACAACGTGCCAGTAGGACCGCGGCGAGATCGACGTCATCGTTGAGCAGGAGCATGAGAGCCTCTGTCTCTGGATCACCAAATCGAACATTGTACTCGAGTACTTTTGGACCGCTATCGGTAAGCATAAATCCGACGAACAGGAGGCCAACGAATGGGAAACCTGAGTCACGCACGATGAGGATGGTCTGTCAGCAGGGTGGAAAGCATGAACAGACCTTCTTTCCTCATTCCATCGATGGTAGGACGGAGAGTCTCCTTCATGATGCGATCCATGATTGCCGGGGTTGCTACTGGTGCTGGGGCGTAGGCACCCATTCCACCGGTGTTCAGGCCGGCATCGCCCTCGCCAACTCGCTTGTGATCCTGTGCGGCAGGTAGAGGGACAACAGTATGACCATCGGAAAAGGCCAGGACAGAAATCTCAGGACCGCGGAGTAGTTCCTCGACCACAACTTCGTTACCTGAGAGATAATGGGGTAACAAAGAGGTTATAGGGATTTAATTACCGCGATGTTAAGGGTACACAAGCGATGCGGCGGACCTGCAGCACCAAACACGTTGGCCACCATTATTTGTTGGAGACCTTGTATGGCCTCTTCGGTGGTTTCCGGAATGAGAACACCTTTTCCGGCGGCGAGACCGCTAGCTTTCAGTACAATGGGATAACCACAGGTGCGGACATGTTCTATTGCTTGGTCGATTTGGGAAGACGAGAATGTGCGGAATTTAGCAGTAGGAATTGCGTGACGGTGCATGAAAGCCTTCGAGAAGGCCTTGCTTCCCTCCATCCTTGCAGCCAGCTCGGTGGGACCAAATACGGGGATGCCAACTTGGGTACTTGACTGAGTGACATGTTCTGGTACACAATGATCGAGACTGACCTTTACGAAAGCACTTTTCGACACCGAGTACTAGTGGTTCCTCGGGTCCGGGTAGAACAAGGTCGATCTAAGGATGATATCAGTGACAGGAAACTGACGAGGGGGGTTGTTACTGGCATCATTTTGGACGGCAAAGTTGACGATTTGGTGATAATGGGGGGCAGTGAGGGGCAAGTTGAGATTCTCTGTCTTTGGGGTGTTGGCGGTTCCACCATTTCCGGGGCAGACATAGATGCGGTTTACGAGCGGGGACTGGGCGAGCTTCCAGGCCAAGGCGTGTTCCCTACCTCCGCTGCCTAGAACGAGGACCCTGGCAGTCATTTATGAGGAAAGTATAGAAAGAGATGAAGACACGATTATCACTGATCGAAAATTGTTTCAAGATTGAGATCAACTTGATCAAGCTTGGTGAAGAGGAAGATAAGATAAGATAAAAACGTTGTTTAAGAAACGAAGACCCCAGAGACTCAAGGCGTCGCGAGTCCGACATCAAAGGAGGGGGGGGAGGGCACGATGCAAAACAACATCCTAACTCGAGGCACGGCAGCATGAGAGCAGAGCAGTCTCATCGCGGTGCATGTCACCCACAGATTTACCGACCAGATAATTATGCAACTTGAACCCTTTTCCACCCACGGGATTGGTGTGTGAGCGAGCCTAAGGCAGTGGTAACGACCGAGCGCCCCGGGGGATATCTGTGGAACAACAAGAATAGTATGAGCTGAGAATAGTAAGGACTCCTAGTCCCAGTACCCGTGACCGAGCAATTGGAAAAAGCGCGCAGGTACTCACTCCAACGGTGCAAGTAACTGGCTGAGACTCAACTCGTCACTACCATCACTCTTCACCCCAGGGTGCGCAGTCTGTCTGTAGATTCAAGTCGACGCTGTGTAGCACAGTCCGTTGACAGCGGCTCATAGGCGCTTCTCTCCTCGTTGATAACGCGACTGTGTGAACTGCCATTTTATTGGGGATATACACCCATAGATTGGGTTGGCTGCGGGATGTCTAGTCTCAGGAATACAATATTCCACAGTGTGCTTGAGCCATTTGAAGAGGCGAGTCTCCCGCGCTGCCGTGATATTTGCTCACCGTGCTGATACGCGAGGCACTGCTTCATTTGTCTCGTCGTCCTCTTGTCTCCTCGTTACGCTTTCTTTCTTGTCAACAGAGCCAAGGCGCCTGCGAGTCGAGTGACCGTCATTCGAACTTCGAACGTCTCTCCCCGGATGAACTCGACAAGATTTACAACGCTCAAATGGAGGAAAAGGCTCTAGTTCAACGAAAACTCTCCCGGAAGAATTCAAAAAATACTTCTGGAAAATCATTATGGCATAGGAAATCCACAAAGAAGTCAACTGAGCCAGCACCCACCGCCACTGCCACTCAGGTTGCAAACAACTTCTCATCTCTCGCCAGTACTCTCTCTCTCTCCGTCACAATGGATTCCAACGACGACAACGACGGCACCCATAGCTCCCAGGAAAACCATCTCTCTTCCCTGCTTTCTCGTTCCATCATTCCAGATCCTTTGGGTGAGCTCCCAGTCTGGTTCAAGAAGGAGAGCGAGATGGCTGCTGCCAACATCTCCAGCTTCAGGATCAAGTATCCTCTCCACAATCCAAATGGCCCTCGCTGGTACAAGAACCATCATTTACTACCCCCCACCCACTTGAATTCTCCCCCTTCGTTTTTCTCCCCTTCCTTTCCTCCAATGGCTGCGTCCATTCAGGAACGTTCCGAGGATTCAACGCGGCTTCCTGGCCCGAGCCGCACTCCCTCTAGTACACCTTTGCCGACGCCTAGCTCGTCGCAGGTGCGTATCCCGGATCCCAACCCCAAGCCGCGCAGTCGGAAGACTTCCCAGGATAACGTCGACCTCATGGACATCAGTGATCCTTGGGGTACGCATTGGCATCACCAATCTCCTTATGATGCAGGCAGTAGCATCAGCCCGGTCTCTGTTGATTCCCCTGAGGTAATTTATCACGCCTCGCACACCCTATATCTGACTAACATTCTCAGGGTCCACCGCGTACTCGCTCTCGCTTGTCGAGCATGAACACGGGTCAAACCCGTCGAAAGACTGTCACTCCTTCCCCTCTCTCACAGTCAACATCCGCACTTCACTTGCAGTCACCCGAGCCAACTCACGTCGCCCGTAAGCTAAGCAAGCGCCGCAAACTTGGCGGACTTTTCGGCAGTCACGACAAAGGCGCGTCAGAAGACCCGGAAGCACATCCGCTTGACGACCCTTCGTCTGGTGTCCCAAAGCGGTCGTCCACTGTCCCAAACGGCGGCCTTCACCTTTTTGGTGGATCGAGGCGCCATTCCACCCTTTCCCCCATGTCCATTGCTGTGAACGGATCTACGGCAGCGTTGTCGAGCCATTCATCCTCTAAGAATGACAGGCGTCAGAGCGTGTTGGGGCGATTGGTGAGGAAGTTTAGTATTTTGAAGAGGTCTACTCAAGATGCTGCTGGCACCATCAGCGAAAGAGCCGAGGACAATGAGCACTCGATTGGTGCTGCCCTCTCAGCTGTAGATGAACAGCCATCGCGGCGCTCGTTCGTCTCGCAGAGACAGTGGTCTCCCGAGAAGCCGTCGATGGAGAAGCGACCCTCAGATCCGTCTAAGCGTGTTCCTCCCCCACGACTAGACTTGGAACTGGAGACACAGGCTGAGGGTGGCGAGGGTCTGTCGACGCAGTTCCAGCGAGAGATTAGCGATCATAGATCGTCCATCTCCTGTGATGTGCCATTTTCTCCACTGGGCAAATTGACAATTGCGAACCCAGACGCTCCAAGCTCTGGAGGCAACACTCCTGTCAGGGTAGACCTTGTATTACCGCCGGAAGTTCCCAGTGAGCCTCCGCCCGAGGCCAAGCCTCAAGTGCAGGGTGCACAAATGGCACAGTACCTCCACCCAGCCGATGCGCAGAATATTGCGCAGCGTTCATCTGCTTCAGCTCCGCTCACTGCTGCACCAATGCCTCCACTGGGCGGGAGGTCGTCGCCGGTCAAGGGGCTCCTCAGCCCCATCTCCGTCGCTGCTCCTACTTTCTCCTTCCCTGAAATCCCCCAATTTCTTGCTGGATCACACACTCCTACTCCATCAGTGTCGACTCCCTTTGCGCCGCCGCCGCCTTCCTCCGCCCTTCGTTTGTCCACGAGCGCTCCAACGCAAACTTTTGTGCCAACGCTTTCCCTCGGGGACCTTCCCTCAATATCTTCTTCGTCACAAGCACCACCCACTGTACCTTTCTTGCCTATTGCCAATGACTCTCCGCTGTCAGAAGCATCACTCCTAGCCAATCCCCCAACTCCCTATAACACCGATGAACCAGATCACAACTTACCTGTGTTGGAGAAAGTTTCGACCAGCCTGACCACTCAGAAGGCACCGTCGCGAGACGCGTCGCCTACTAAGCAGGTGGATGCCGAGGTGCGGCTGACCAAGTCGAATTCGGCGACGAGCAGGAAGACAGAGACGTACAAGCTTGTGAGGAATCCCTCGGATAAGGTGTCGTCGGCTTCGTCGGCTTTCAATGCTGGGGGTGAGCAGTGGTTAGTGGTTAACTCTGCTGACGTACCACGCCGCAGGAGGACGAGAGAGAAAGCGGAGAAGAGTGAGAGAGTAGAGCGGCCGTCGTCGAGAACATCGCGGGAAAGGGAGCGAGAAAGGGAGAGGGAACGAGAGAGGGACTGGGAAAGAGAAAGAGAAAGAGAGCGGGAAAAGGAAAGGGAAAGGGAGCGGGAAAGGGAACGGGAAAGGGAGCGGGAAAGGGAGCGGGCAAGGCCAAGGCCAAGGGCAAAGGAGCCGAGTAGAGACAGAGAGCGGGAACGGGAACGGGAACGGGAGCGGGAGCGGGAGCGGGAGCGGGAGAGCAGAAGGAGGAGACAGGAGAAGGCTGCTCAAGAGGTCGCCGATAATCAACGTCGAGCAGCTAGCAATGCGCGGGTGAAACCACCCCCGGCCGACAAAAGGGACTCTGATTCTCTGTCGGGGCGACCTTCCCGGGCTCGCAGTCTCGACACCTCGCAACGTCCAACTCTAGTTCAGCCTTTGATCTTCACTCTGCAAGACGAACCTCCACCCCCTCGCAAAGATGATAGGACACGCGACTCTATCCATCAGGGTCATTCAAAGCCCCCCCGTCCTGGTCCGAGCCCAATCGTCGCTGTTGCGCGTGTTGAGCGATTGCCATCTACCTCAGCTCGACCCACTTCTGAGCTGACATCGGCTGCCGATATCAATGCCCTCAAAGCCCGTGAAGCATGGGAGATGGATCGCTTATGGAAGGGAAGGAGCATGTATCAAGGTCAACCTGAGATCAACGTGATAGCTTCACCGTCCAGCACAAAGGAGCCCAAGCCTGCCAACGGCCAGCCGGCCAGAGAGGCTATGTCGATGCACAGTATCGCCCACGGATCCAGTCACACCTCGTATGTTGTACAACCCTTACAAGCGCACCCTATACCAGCCAGCGTGTTCTATGCCAATATGCCTTCAGCTCCTCCACCAATCATCTATGCTGCCTCTCCGCATGGACAACCACACTCACACTCTTCGTCTCGGGACTACTCCACTTATCGATCGTTGCCCAACTCTCTTACATTTCCTTCCAAGGATGCACCAGCGGAATCGCCATCGCGCCAAAACCCTTTACCCGCCCCTCCACGTGAATCGAGTTATCAACCCGTTCATCTGCCAGTCCTAACAGATCGGAGCGGCGGATCTGCTTCAGAATATTGGACCAAGTATACCAACATGCCTTCACACTCATGATATACCCCATTTCAGACCTTGCTATCTGCATGGTTGATCGCAACATCACGCAGGTCACTACTAACTTAGAGTTGATATTCACGTACGCTCACATCACCAATCATAACAACTTGCTCACTTTTCTCTCCTTGTTTCCGTTTAGGTGTTTGTTTCTGTGTTTTAGGTGTCACTTGCTTGCGCAACTTTGCCCTTCATTTATTACTTTTTGGACTACGGACAACTTTCATGTATTACTACACTTAATGCTTAGCCATAAGAGCGGCAACAGTGACAACGCAATTTCTTCGTTAATCTATTAATTTGCACTAGTTACTGGTGATTCAAGCCCTTGGACAAGTTGGTCTGTTGAGCATGTCAAGTTCAGCAAGTAGATAGAACAAAGCAGTGGACCAAAATCAGTGCGAGCCAGAGATCCATGTTCGATAAGTACAAACTTCAATGAAAGGAATAATACAAGGTATGCAAATTGTGTCATAACGAACCATGATGCGATAATTGGTCGTAGAATGGAGTATGAAATATTGCCACGAGACGCAGTGGTGCACGGGAAGTCGTCACGAAGAATACCCGCGGTAGTCCAAAGGAAACTCTGGTACTGGATAATCGTCCCACTGCCGTTCACCGCCGTCGAGGAAGCGACGCAGCCTGGCGACTTGGGACGATAGATACATGAGAATGATCTGCATCTTGATGTCGAGTTTCAACTTCAGTATTTCATCGCACGTTCGCAGCGCTTGTGATCGTGTTGCTACGAACATGTTGCCAGCGAAGCCCAACTCTTTGAGGCTGTCAATCATCTCTCCGAACTCTGAGCACCAAGCGAGCACGCCGAGCTGAGATGGACGTAAGTCTCGGGCAAACCCCGACGGCAAGAGTGCTTACCTGGCCATATTGCTTGAATCGCCCGTATAACACGTTTGGGGCTGCCTTAAGAGCGAAATCGAAAGCCTCGTTTTGCCTGATGACATCGTCGTCTGGTATATAAGGCTGAGCAATCGGCTGGGGCTAAAGTACAAGTCAACTGTAGTTCCTCAAAGAAGTCTTAACCCCTACCTCGGGTCGTGGAGGAGGTTCCTGGAACCACTGGTGGCCAGAGTAATCTATTTCACCACCAAAATCAACAACATCAAGATTCTTCCCTGTGTAGTCCATTGTGGGCCGCGCGAAAGAATTGAATATGCCGGACTGGACGAAAAAGGCTTCTAAGAGTAACGAAAGATCTTTTGGTAGAGGGGACTGTTTATTTAAAGAAGATTCCACAGATTGTCCTGGGGGAAAGAAAATAGTCCGGTCGTCAGACGAATTATCGCTGAGTGAATATGCGAATTGTAAGCCTGAGCCAAGATCAAACAAGTGAATATACTTGCCGAGTGACGGGAGACGGAGGTGCTTTAACGAGGTGGAACTTTGGACCGATGGATGATTGGTTGCGAGAAGACAGATCCTGTTGACAATCGGTATGGAAGAACTCGTCTGATTGAAAGAACAGACCTTGAATAACGGATTGATAGACGACTTTGTCTCTTTAAAAGACGGTTGTCGGCGAGTTCGAGGACTGGCGGTGCGAGTTCTCTTGAGTCTTGCAATCGAATGCCGGTGACGTACCGCAGATATATGACTGGTGTTTGATAGCTGGCGATGGAAACGCGGCGAAGGGGATGGAAGCGCGGAGGCAAATGCCGTAGTGGGCGTGGCGCTGGAAATGGGAGAGTAGAGCGTACTCTCAGGTGGGGTTGGTGACGTAACAAACGAATCTACGTCTGATTCTGGGCTTGCTGGGTAGACGTCAGTCACAAGGCGCTGTAATATGGGCCTATAAGGTGAAGCTGTGCACTGGCGTGATTGCGGAGGTGGAACTGGGAGAATCGGAGGGGGTATAGGTAACGGGGGAGGTGAGTCAGGTGCAAAAAGCGCAGAGGGGTAGAATGTGGTAACCTCAGGAATCTTGAGGTGGTCTGAGTCACTCAAGGTAGAGATGCGTGATGGCGGAAAGATTATGGAGGAATCGGACGGATCTGGATAGTGTACGTTCCGGCTAAGCCAAGAAGGAGAGGGAGGGATGAATGATGATCTCGCAGAAGAGTTCACCAAGGAGCTGCTTGCTAGTGGTGATGGAGACGCAGTGAATTCGGATGGATTCACAAACTCGTAATGCGTTACGGAAGATGAGGTACGACCGAAACCCGCAGGTGCTGAGTGCTTCCTTCTTAATGGGGGCAATAACAGGGGTATGGGCGAGGACTCCTCAGGCAAGGAAGATATAGAAGCAGTAGATGAGGAGCTACTCTCAGCGTCGTCAGCAACGAAAGGCGGTGATGAGGGATGAGTAGGATTCAGAAAAAGCTCTGGGACAGGGGGTACAGGAGGTGTCGCAGGATCACTTGATATTGACTCGGAATCAAATTCACTCTTGCGATTCCAGTGTTTCTTGCTCCTGATTGTGTCGACAGATGAAGCGTCAACGGTGTGAGTTACAAACGAGTCACGGAGGAGTTGTGAAATGGACTTGAAACGCTTTAGAGAACCTTTAAATTTATGACGTGGATTTGTGGGCTTTGCGGAAGAAGGATCGGCGTGTTCAGGTGGTATGTTCACCGACGTAGACTCAGGCTTCCTGTCCGAATCTAAGAGAAGAGCGACGTCCTGATCGGTATTTAGAGTGAGATCGCCTGAAAAGGTGTCACGCTCAACGTGCGAGGAGGCCGATGCGTCGAGATAGGAAGGTTCGAGAGGATGAGACGAGGGGTTGTATGTTGTAGAGACGCCTTGGGCAGACGCTTCGGGAGTAGGGATGTGAGTAGGGATGTGAGTAGGTGGTTTCGGAAACTCAAGGTGTAGATCCGATTCGTTTGTTGCAGTCCGAGTGCGAAATGATGAAGCTCGGCTATCTGTAAAAGACGACAGATGGAGCGATACCTTGGAAAAGTTCTTGAGACGAAAAGGGGTGGACTTGGTTCGAGGGAGCGACGGTTGTGGTTGTACGGTCGTTGAAGATTCAACTTGGAGAATGTGATCCTCTGGACTGCGAGAAGATTTTGAAACAGCACTGGGGTGGTCAAGTTCAGGCTGGGGCGGGACGTCGTCGACGGTGATGAGCTCAAAGTCACCAGAGCCTTCGTCAATGGGGGAAACAACCTGTTCCTTTACAGGTTCGGATTGCCTCTTTCCAAAGAGACGGGAGTTGGTCGTCCGAGGAAAGGCTCGGGCGAGCAACCGAGTGGGATCAAAGGAGTGAGTCGAGCTGCGCAGGGAGCCACGAAGGCTGCGAGGTAGCTTCGACTGGAGAAAGTTCTGTGCCGACGTTGTGTCTTCTCAAGTCCTCGAGATACGGACTTGTGAAGAAGGGCGATGCAGAGGCTGCGACCTTTGAACGAAATCGAGCGCTGGGAAGCGTAGCTGCGTGATTTGTGCGTGTCAGCCAGGAGTTTTGGGTGTAATGAAGGAGCAATAGCAGAAGTCGTATCACCTGCGTATCACAGAGCCTCGTGTCAAGAAACTCGTTAGTTTTTGTGCGTCTGCCTCGAGGCAACCTGATGCAAGACCCAATATACGATCGAAAGACCCAGTAGATTTACGTAAGCTTCATTGTCCTACTACTTGCCAGTGCTACCTAGTAAGTATCGTGGACCATCCTCAGATCTCCTGCCTCACCTACTCCGCCCCTAGATTTCTTGATGTCCGTGCAAAGCTCATTGACTTCTTACTACACTAACCGGTAGTGAAACGATCGTTATCCACATCCTCAAGAAATGACAGTGGACGACTAAGGTGCTTGCTTATCTTGGCCCCGATTGCCGGTTCTTACAGTGACGGGAACGTCAAGTTAGTACACGCTGGTACACGTCGATTCGGAAAGTACAGTGCCGTTGTCTTGTACACACGTTACGGATTTTGCTATCAAATGGATGCCTCGTGAACATGCTCGTCGAGGGATGAAGCTCCTTGGCCGCATCTTCTCCATTTTAAACAGAACCTTCGAAGGACCTTGCATTAACTGTCCGTCGCACAGTCGAAATAATACAGTCTGGAACAGCGTCAGCTGTTTCTAGAAAACTATATATTACTCTTCGCGAGTTCGTGCATGCTCCCCGTCCTTCTATAGATCAACTCTCAGCTGGCACATCCTGTCTATCAACACCTTGATTTATCGACCTTGGCCCTGCAGGCAGGCGAAGTAAAGTACCTATGACCCACGACCAGGAGGATGATCCGTGGAACACGAAGGTTACACGCTCACTCGCAATTGCCACTGAGCACGTTGTCGGCATCATTCGCTGGCCCCTGAGGCCCATCTGCATCAGCGATGATCCAGGCAGACAACGGAGGATCGAATCTATCTGCCTCAGTCGCATCGCGAATATATGGCGTTGATGGCCTTGTCTGTGATCCCAGCCGAGATCATGCCCTCGAGTCAATTCGTTTGCTCACTTTCACATCTATCTCTGATCTATTTGCATGTAACGTTACCCTTAGCCCTGGACGACCATTTTCTAAATGTACTCGAGATTTCCTATCTCGTTGCCCCCTTGTTTTTGGCTGTCCTGGTGCTACTGAGCATCACTGTTGCTGCTGCGTTCGCGAAGGACCGTGACGGACGTCGGAGACCCCGGGTTCGGCGTTCAGCGCTCTGCATTCGGCGACCCACAGTGACCTTTCACAGGGTGTTTCAACCGGTCTGACGTCGACGTTGATCAAGCCACTCAGTCCGATATCATGCCAGCTACCAAAGTCCTTATCATAAACCCCAACTCTACCGAGGCAATGACAGACGGGCTCAGACATACGCCACTCGCACAGCCCAACGTAAGTCTGAGTTGTGGTTTTCATGTGCGGAACCAGTACCCTCATCGGTGTCAATGTACAGGTCGAGTACCACTTCTTTACGAATCCAGATGGGCCACCAAGCATTGACGATAAAGACACGTGTCATGCAAGTGCAGAGAGCTGCATGAAAGTTCTTCTCGACCAGACCAACGGCATCGACTTGAAAGACTATGGTGCTTTCGTCGTGGCATGCTATAGTCTACACCCGCTCGTCAGCAAGCTCAAGGCGGAGACAGGAAAGCCCGTAGTCGGGATATTCGAGGCTAGCATCACCACATGCCTGCATCTAATCGACGCATCTCAGAAATTTGGCATCGTGTCAACTGGCAACAACTGGGAGATTCTGCTCACTGAAGGTGTGGGTGACATTCTTGGTACCCCTCACTCCGAAGGCGGCAAGCGGTTCGCTGGGGTTGCGACGACTGGCCTTACAGCGAGCGATTTGCACAAGGCAGCTCACGAGGACGTTCAACAACTCATGAAGGATGCAACAAAGCGTTTGCTGCGAGATCCGAGGAATCAAGCGGACAGCGGGAATCTAGTCGGGGCTATCTGTCTTGGCTGTGCTGCCATGACTGGCTTGCAAAAGACCGTTCGAGACGCTTGCAACGAAGAGTTAGGAGAAGAGCGTGGCGCACGAATTCTGATTGTTGAGGGTGTCGCAGCTGCCACCGGTGTTATTCTGGGTCTTGCGAGAATGTCACTCGTGCCGTAAGTGAGCACATGCTTGCTAGAAGCTGACGATATTCAACTCCTTTAGTAGAGCTGAGGCCTAGTCGTCAACTGGGGACGACCCCGAAGGAGATTCGTTGGATAGCTACCAAATGTACATACAAGAACAATCGAGTCGCGGAGTCGCAAAGGTACACGCAAGCAGTTGAACAAGTAACACAGAAGGGATAAGAAAACTTTGAACGATACCAGAACCACCAGATGGCTCTCCTAGCCCAGCAGACTCTGCCGCTCCCCGACTACCTCCGCTCCCAGTAAGTCTCCTTCGGGGGGTGAGGCGGCAATCATGCGTTGGACGAACGGGATCCTGCGGAGAGCAAATTGTCCACCCGTCACCACTGCAAAAGCTCCGCGGCTCGCTTCCGCCAATAGGTAGTTGCTCGCAACCCCTCCGCCCATCAACGCCACCAGGAAGATGATCACGGAGAACTCTCCCACTTTTCCGTATAGTGTGCGACCCTCATCAAAGGGGTACGGCACGCCAATCGTTCTCATCCAGCTGCTACCGCCGACCTGCATGATCTCGTGGATTTTCCCCCCTCCTACGCCGCTTACACCTGTCACACCCCCGTCGCACCACAACACCATGCTACCCATTTCATTTGCTCGAGTTTTCGCTTGTTCCCACATGGCAAGCCCAACGTTGGTATCCCAAGTGCGCGCGGGCCCCAGGACGAGTGCGGGCCGAGATTCGAGACCCGTGAATGCAGACGGGGAGGCAAAGTCAAGACATATGGACGATGTGAGAGCAATAGGACGTGTATACTCCGGCGCTGGAGCCCACTCAGGAGCAGTTACGCCCTTGGGGTGGGTGAGAAGCAAATGAGTGATCACGGGGGGGTCGACTGATGGTACTTTCGAGAACGACTCTGTCACTGTTTCCGTTGTCAGAGACCAGATCAACAGGGGAGGGTCACTGGACTCACAAGGAACGAGATTCCGCTTGTAATATTGAACTACCTCATCACCTGCTTTTTGACCCTTGTGGATGAGGGCGAGTCCATTTTTCGTACGAGATGGGTCACCCATCACGTATTCTTCAAAGGCTACACCAATGTAGGCGTGGGTAGAGAGGGCTCGGAGTCTTGTAAATGCGGCCTCGCGTTCCTTTTCCGAGTTGAAGACAACAGCACTTTCAGGCCAGAGGATTATGTTCGCTGCGTTCATCCTGGATGTTTCGGTAATGAAGTCGTCGAGGGTAGGATGGCTACCATCCAAAGGGCGGGGTAATGCACAGCCAACCATGAGTGGGGTGGCATGGGCAAGGACGTCAGCACGGATGGGCAGATTGTTGAGCATAAATGAAGGAAGAGTGAGTGCAAGGAGTGAGGTCACCAACGTAAGGAGTGCTTTGGACCTGCGAGATAAGAGTGACCGGCCTTCATGAGTACCCAACGGTTCATAGTCTTCAAATCCCATAAGCCACTGAGCTGCGAACTCTGAGCACACCACAGCCCAGGCTGCAACGATCCAGTCGATCCCGGCCGGACCAAGCAATGGCACTATCCAGTTATATGCATGAGATTCTGAAACCGGGCTCCAGTTCAACAGGCGACCGACTGGAGACATGTGAGATGCGATGCTCCATGATGTCGCCCACAGCGTTGGGAAGAGCGTGAGCTGAGCCCAATCAGTGGCCACTCGTCCCTTTACGCGGACGTCGAAATATAGGGGAGGGAGAGCGAAGATGTATGTAACCGCAGACAAGACAACGACTGCAGTGAGCGACTGTGTTGCACTAGATAGTGCGTTGGACGCCGCTGCCCAGTGAGCAATTGATGAACCTGCTGCAACGAAGAACCATGAACAAAGTAATTCCCGCCCTCGAGTATGAAGGAAGGCAATTCTTTGCCCATGGATCCTCAGCACCGACAATAACAAAACCAATGGGATGAATCCAGGGAGAGGACCTAGTGCCAAGGTCGCTAATGCAAACTCCGCGACGGCAAAGAAGCGAGTGGGGTGCTCGTTGAGCACGAAGGTTTGAAGCGATCGAGCCATGATCACAGTCGCGGTGAGGGCAGCGTTGCAATCGACCAACGATATTTAAACAGCGTTGAGCGCTTGCTGCCTGGTTTTGGGGTTGTTTGTTGCAGATTCTAGAAGCCGCAAGGTCCCGAAGGCCCACAAGGAGTCACTAGAGTCGTGCATCACATACCCTTAGCAGTACTATTATACAGTAGGCCCAGGCCTAGGGGACCATAGTACTAGTGATACATACTTATCACCAGTCTAGTAAGATCTCAAAACCTGCAGCAAAGTTGCTGGAAATAAACGGACTCTATCACGAGATTATGCATGTAAGACGACAGCAAGTAAAAGCAAACCAGCCTATATGTGCCAGCGCAGGGGGACGAAGTGTGGTGCGCTCTACTCGTCTTTACAGAAGTCTGCGCGGGTTAACATATATATTGGTGCCATTAGAGATGGGTTCCCAGTAGCGTCAAGTTGACCAGAAGAACTGTACCTATCATATACTTGTGGGCGATCGTAGGTCGACGTCGACCGCTAGCGCTCGCTCAGCCTCACACAAGTTGCAACGTTCAATCGGCACTGGGGCCCAGTTGTTTTGGCAAATTTGCACGTACGACAAGTCGTTCACAAGAAAACACCGACGAAAGCGAAGAAGGAATGGAGGATGAAGAGACTACAGATCATACATCAGCTTGACTGAACACCGGCATTCGTTTACATGTAATTACCGGCATTGGGTGGTTCTGGGAACATGCAGAGACGTAGGTCCTCAGGCAACAGGTCAACCGGCATGAACTGCAGATCAAACCGCCGCCTCCTGATCCGACGGCTCAGGCTCCAAGGCTTGAGCAAACGGGTCCTCCGCATTTACCATCAACGGACCACCGAGTAAGGCGTCCCCACCGTCCATCTGGCTAAGGTCATGCACGCCCTCGTAAGACGTACCATCAGGACCCAGGATGCTCATATCTAGCTCCCCGACGTCCTCTTGGTTCGCATCCTCATCCACGCCAATATTAACATTCATATCTCCATCCAGCGCCTTGAATGATGCGTCTAGTATGTCTGTTGCTTCGTCGACAGCCAATACAGGCTCCGTCTGCTGAAGGGAGAGCACCGGGGGGGTCGGTGAAGGCGGTTTTGTCTGTGGTTCCGAAGGTGCTTCTTGAATCACGGAATTAGTTTCTGTCACGTCGTGGGTGGGGATTTCAGTGTCTGGTACAACGGATGCTGCTGGTTCGTCCTGATCCATGTCTTCGTCACCCTCTACAACTTCTGGTTCGTCCGGAAGAGGAGCGAGCGGTTCATCAGCCTCTTCCTCATCGTCGCTGAATTGCTTGCAGAAGCCCGCTAGTATGAATCATTCTGTTGTTCGCTTCACAGACATTTGTACACACCTGCTTCTTGTCTGTCTTTACCCACTTGTATACCTTCATAGTCGAGTTCGGAGGTGGGTTTTCTGGCGCGACCCATACTTTCTCCCAGCACACCACGGGTTGCATTAGCTGGCGTCTGGCAGCTTCTGTTGTAGCGACGCGCACCCCAATTCTTCGTCGAGTAGCCATTTTCGAGAATGCTCGAGCTAGGGAGGAATGGTCGACGTCTTGCAATGTTGATATGCCAGTATATCAGGTGCATAGACCCCAGACACTCCGGGGGTATGTGCTACGTCACAAACACAAATATTGTTCACAATTCAATTTACAGTTACACACAAGGACAAAATGGCAAAAATGTTCACAATACACTGTAATCCGGAGAGTACTCTGGTGTTCGAATGAGAGGTAGAGGGGTGTCCTGCTAGTACAGTCTGACCAGCAGCCCGAAGTACCCTGTACTAATCTCAACTTGATCGAGATGCTAAGCCATTGACAGAAAATTATCATCGATGACGAAGGAGATACTCCTCACGTAGAATTCAAGTCACTTCTTCGGCCCAACGCAAGACGTCTTCGATGGTGACAGCCGGCTGTGCCTTAAGAAAAATCGGATGAACATCCCTAAGGAAAGAAATGTAAAATGGAACCGACCTGTCGTTGTTCCCCAACACCAGGCCCTGCACTGCGAGAAGATGCCATCTCCAAAGCAGCCGCGCGGAGATCCAAGAGCTGTGCTTCGAGTTCATCGCATTTACTATCCGATAACCACGTCAGTAACCACATTGTGTAATAAAACTTAACTAACGCGTGGACAGCCTGCGTTTCCTCACGGCGCAGTTCTAATTGACGCTGCATCATATTTTCAAGGTGTCCCCTTGCCTATTTGATTCTTGCGTCAATTTGTAATCAATATAGGACAACCTAATCCAACTAACCTGGACAGGACGTAGGTCGTTTGCCGCAGCCATAAGATTTTGGGCCAGCACAGTGATCCACTCTAGATGCCGCCGCCATTCCGGTGGTACAACAGAGTACGGGGCTGGAGGTGGGGCGAGGATGGAGCTTGTAAGATCCGAATATGTGACCAGGAGGGAGCGCAGGATAGACAGCAGTGCAGGACGCCGATCTAGGACCACAAGGATGAGAACGAGTAACAGCATGATTCGGGTGTGCCAACTTGCCTACACTGGGATCGGCTGGATGTAGCTGGTGGCCACCCAATTCAGCCAATGAGGGTATTGTCTCCTTGACCTTGGAACAAGCGACCCACGTCAAGACATCTCTCGTGCTTAGAACACGCGCCGTACAAACCACGTATCACCAAAGACGTTGTAATGCCCTTCTTCGAGTATCCAATCCACCCTTGGCTTCTCCAGTTGAGCCAGCGGCCATGCGGGAACATCCGTTTGGTCGGATAATATTTCGTGCTGATTGAGAGTACCTAGGTCAACATCTTTGTCTTCGACGCGTTCTTTCAGGAGTCCGAGAAGTTTCAAGTTGTGGGTCGTGTAATTTGTATAATGAGAGGGTGGTGAAGGGAAAGGATTCCTCAGTTCAGTTTCTTCTTCCTCCTCCATATGAGTTCGTCACGAACGAGGTTGGATGCTAATTAGATAGTAGCTAGGCTGCTTTTGATAAGTCCCTTTTGGAATAAATGAAATTAATATTTTCAAGCTTACGCCAAAAGTATGTTTTACTTTCCAAGTTGCAGGTCACTAACTACTATCATACCGTAGTGCTCGTGCTGTTCTTGACCTGCACGGTTACCTTTGAAATGGTGCGCCGAATCGCTTCGCAGGTGCACAAGCAGGTCTCCCGGCTCATGCGAGTAAACTACATGCGGGATGAGCCCGTATGGTACCAAGCTGTCCTTCAATTTCCTCCCCTACCACTCCCTCCGAGGGCACCACCCTCGCGTCCAGATGTTGAAGCAAAAACTCCGCGCCGCCAGCTAACTCCCAATTCCAAGCTGCAACCTCCAAAAAACCAACCGTTGACCATTTCTTATCTGGAGGACGAGGTCCGACGGCAGTTCTTCCGTGACCACCCTTTCGAAGCATTCAGACCGGTGTCTATCGTAGAAGGTGGTCTGGTCGAGGAACAGCACCCAGCTAACGGGAAGGGGTGGACGAGGTTGAGCCAACGAGGAAAGAATCCAACCGCAGAAGAGTGAGTCTTTCCCGCACTCGAACTCACGCGTTCCGGTGACGCCCCTGCTTCAGTGCTGTCCTCTTCGCTGTCAGCCTGCACAGACATCACAAGGTGTCACTCACGGTGGCCTACACTCGTGCAGTTGCAGAGTTCCGTGCCTTGCGTGCAGAGTATGATATTGCGAACACATTTGCTCGGATGGAGGCCGAAGCCTACGGCGCCGTGTTCCCGTCAGAAATTGACCGGACATTCGAAAAAGAGGATAAAGTTTACCAGGCCATTGAACGCAAGAAAGCTCTCGATGAAGGTGCTCTTCTCGCTCGCAAGCGCTGGAGAGCGGTCCTTAACGTTGACAGTGGTATGGGTAACACTTGGAGTAGAGGGCAAGAGTACGCCAAATTGCAGAAGCAGGGTGTACGCCCGACACACTTGGTCGCTGATGATCAGGCTAAGCCGGCAGAGGATGAGCTATTTGGGAACAGCGAGGCAGACATTGTCGCTGGGACTCCCGACTTCCTGCGAGTGTTGCAGCAGCATACATAGTTTGTCTAGTTTAATTCTGCTAGTGGACTTTGTTTCACACTCGTGGGGTCTCGACAGTCATATGACACGGTATATACTAATTAATGTACAGAAAGTGTTTAAGCTATGCCTTGATCCGTGACTGAGCAGCCAAGGCTGCGTTCATCCCCATCCACGTCTTTTCGACAAGCCCTAGCAGCTTTTGCATGTCCGAACTCCAGTCATTCATCACATCCTCAGCGCTCCGTTTGGGCGTGAAATTTACGACGCCTGCTGGCCGGTCTATCCGTGCCCAAATGGTCTTGGAAACGACCAAGCGAGCAAGGGTTTCCTCGGTTTGTTGTGGTGTCAGATCGAGGAGGGTGGTTAGGCGGGACAACGAAATCCGAGTATAATATTCGGAAACCACGCGGATATTCTAAGTGATTCGTGAGCGCCGCGTACCAGACGAACAGAGGGTACTCACATGTTCAATGACGCGAGTATGCAGGTCTTCCCATTGCTTAGCATTGGAGAATACCGGCGTTGTTTGCAGGAAAGAACCATAAATTGATTCGATGCCGGGCCACCTCATTAGCTCGCGTGTCACAAATGACTTGATGAGATTGCTTGTGTTTATAAAGGTCAGCGGTAATTGAAAGATCACAAATCAATAAGACGTACTAGTGCAGTTCAAGTTTCTCGAGAGCGGGGTTTACGAACCAATGGTGCAACATGTCCGATTGCTCGTTGTTATGGGGAGCGAGAACGACGTAATACACGATGTGCTCGAGGGCCTGCACTCACCAGATCAAAAGAATTTCAGTGAGAGGAATTTCAATTGAGGGGAATTCAGGTGAACCCACCGCACGGCTTTTACTCTCATCATCCTTGATGGATGGCGTATCCCACACTTTCTCGTAGTGCTTCACGACTTCCAAATACGCCGTTTGATGTAGAGCTTGTTGGATCATCAAGTCATAAAACTTGAGTTTGAGATCCTGATCGAACAGACGAGCAATTAAAACAATTCAAAAGATTCTTCTGATTGACAAACCTCGTTCTCTTTCTCCTTGAGGAACGTCTCATTGACCTTGCGCCCTCCCACCCTTGCTTTTACCCACTCAGGTTCTCCCCCTCCAATCGCACTCTTACCGTCTTTCTGGTCTTTGCCAGCTACCTCGGCGTCTTTCAAGCGTGCAAGAGCAATCAACAACCGCATTTGCTCCAGAATGAATTCAGTCTTTTCTCTCCGCTCCATCGACGAGTAGGTTTCTACTTGTAGGTCAGAGAGTAGATCAGAGGCTGTTTGCAGCGATTCCTTGACGGCGGGCGGTTTCGCGGATGGCTGTTGTGACAGGGATTCATGATAGTGTGAGAGCACGAGGGTGACGCGTGCACGGGGTGTCTCGAGGAAGATCTAAGTTCACACCAGTTAATTAGCGAATATGAGCGTATATATCCGCGACATGCCTTGCCCTCGGTGACCGCTCGCAGAGTCTCGACCAGCTCCAGCCACTTGGCTTCACCTTCACGTTGTCTAATTTCGGGTAGCCAAGTTATCGCCTTCTCGACTATGGACTGCACTACACCCTTGAGTTGGCCGTGCTTCTTGCTCAGTAGGGTGATGGTGGCATTGAGTTGGGCATAGTCCCGCGCTTCGTAGCATTGGTCAAGTGCGGCTTTCGCTAGACGCGTGGTCGAAGCGAGATCAGAGGCCTGGGCCACCGATGAGTCAAAGTAATCACAGTGTACATGGACATACATTTCTTGTCTGCTTCTCGAGTGCAAACAGCTTGTCCAAGGCCTCCGAGAGCCTGCCGGACTGATGACGGAAGGAATTGAGCTGTATTTTCCTGTGACAACACGGATTGGCGCACCTTTGATAGACTTTCAGATTCTGGTAGCAATGTATCTACCTCTGGTGTGAAGTCTCTTTCTTGTTTCTTTACTTCTGCCATTGCTAGATTGTAATGCGATCGTGTATAAGGCTTGTGAAGCTTTGGCGTGAACTGACGCGTCACGAAAATGTTTGGTGGTGTTTGTTCCTTGATGTTTGAATTCCCTTCTGGGAAGAACTCCTGTCCTCCTTCATTGGCCTCCACCACTTCTGCATCAATCATGGTCTTCGACTCAAGTTGTTCAGTCGCGCTCTTTCCTCTCAAATCTGCGCTAGAATAATATTCGTGATAATACCCCTACACAAGCGCCAGCACCAATGTACTATATGAGTAAAAGTGTCCGTTGCATAAGGAGAATTCATTGACACACAGGGATGTCATATGTTGTCGTTGATACAGTTGAATGTGACGGAGATACTTGAAGCTCGTGTTTTTCGTCCGAAGGCTCATCACCGTTCGTCTTTTGAGCATGGAGCATAGAAAATGACTTGTCGAGCATATGCTTAGGGATCGAGAAAGGGTAGGTAAGGAAAATGCGGCATGCGAGAGCGAGTAGCCCAGTGAGGACCGTTGGGAGTGCAGAAGGGATTGCATGGAAGTTGCTATATTTTTGGAAAAGGTGTGCAGTTTCGTCAAAGGGAGTTTCCATAGATTTCGTTTCAGTGAGTGGGGTAGCGTCGACCTCGGCGTCAGCCATCGTGGGCTCAACCCCAACGGATTGATGGGTAACTTCGGGAGTCGCGTCTACCTCAGCCTCGACGCATTCCGGCGTCGCGTCGACGAAGACAGAGAGCAGGTCAGGTTTGACCTCAGTCATACGGTCAACAAGCGATGGCGTGGACTGGATTCCCTGCTCGCCAGTCTTGGGTCTGACGTGTGCGAACTTGTTGGCGTAGGTCTTCGTAATAGTTGCATCGACGATCTGATCTTTCATCTCTGATCTCCTAGCTTCACGTCCAAGAGCTTTGCTTCTTTCCATGAGACGCATGCCTTGAAGATGAGGCAGCCAATCCGACACCTTCTGCCACCCCTGAGCGTTGGCTTCCACATAACCTGGACGGTTCTTCTCATGGAACCACTTGAGCACCTCAAGGTGTGGGGCAAGGTGACTGAGAAGAATGGTAGAGTGGAGAGGATCACCGATGACAGAGTGGCCCACGTGGAGGCGAAGGAGCGACCTCGAGGAAACCTCAAGGGAGTTCAATGTCTCCGCGGAGCCCGCACGCGCATCTAGCACGAGTGCGAGAGTCTGCAGCCGCTTGCAGTTTTGGGTAAGAGTCGAGACCCCTTCCAAAGTGAGACTTGGGCCCGAGGGGCCGGAAAATCGGGCCATTGGACACAATCGCAGGGTCTCAATGTTTGGACAGGCTTCTGCGATGCATCGCAGGTCTTCGTTGTGAAAAACCGTTGACTCTGGAAGATCGATTTCGAGACGGACTAGGGCAGGGAGGGAGTTGAGATACTGCAGTGGAAGGTGGCGAGAGGGCTGATCCGCGGCTCCGCGAGACGTCGATCTGACGAGCTCGCTAAAGCGCGATGCGCCAGTGGCGCTGACGCGCAAAGAAAGCAACGTTTCACTGAACCGCTCACAGATCAAAGCAGAGAGATCTTGCCAGTCAGCCATGTCGGGAGGGTCCTCGATGACGAGCTCTAGGTTGGTGAGCTCGCTCGTGATGTGCTTCAAGAACACGGCGATATTTGCAACTTCGCCGGTTAGTTGCAGGCTACGGAGGTCAGTGAATACACCACCCGAGTGCAGATCGCCTGTAAGGCGAAGTGATGATTTCTTGATTTCTGTGAAGTCGATCTCATCACCGGAGAACACGCCACTGTCAGATGATGCGTCACTAGGAGTTGAAGCGCCAGAAGGCACGATGTCATCGAAGAAACCTTCGACGGCAATGACTGATCTTCCAGTGAGGTCCAGTTCCAGAGTATGAAGAGCAGGCAAAGAAGCAGACCACTGCCCGACTTGTGATGACAGCGCGCCGGGAGCAACCAAAGCCAACTTTTCCAGCGTGTTCTGCGAGCGCACAAGATCCGTGAAAGTGTCGGGCAGGCTGGTAGGAGACGTGAACGAGAAGGTCGTGAGCTGAGTGTGGCTACAAGCGTTGACAAGGTACGCGCCGAGCTGCGGGATCTTGGTGCCAACTTCCAAGATCAAGCTCTGCAACTCGGGGTTTAAGAAGAGCATCGAGCGTTCCAACCCAGCTGCGGTGTCTGCTCTCCAGATGAGCGTTTGCAAGTGGGGCAAGATGTAGGGCACAGGGCGGTTTTCTGCGATGATTGTGAAAACGGACGGGGAGACGCTCGGAGAGGATTCAATGTAAGCAATGCGGCGGACACGTTCACCATAAGCGAGGACCCTGTCCCAATCCTCGGCGTTTGGCGCCTTAGCCTGTTTCGTGGTTCAGCAAATGCTTAGAATGCTTGCGGAATTAACCAACCAAACCAAGCCCAGGGCGGCGGGCTCGCTTCATGAGGTTGTTCGGGAACAACGAGATGAGTGGGAGAAGCGAGTCAAGTTCTCTCCACAACACATCCAGCGCAGGCTCACACATTGCCCTGCAAGTGCGTGCCAGTCGAGACACCGAACGGCGTCCGTTAGGTGATTCGATGATGGTATCCAAGAGCTTCCTGGCAGCATCGGGATCAAGAAGAATAGTCGGGAACATGGTCTGCTCGTAAACAAAGTAGGGGTGATAGAAAGATGGAGCGCTTGACTTTCTCTTCAGACTGCTGAATTCGCGTAGATGGAAAGATAAAGAAGCTAGGGCGTCGGAGAACAAGGAGTTGGAAGGCATGGGCCAGGTGGTTAAATAGCGGAGGTTGGCCCCTTGCTGCGTTCACGCCATGCATCCGTCAGACCTGTACTTGTTATTAACTTGAGGATGAGGGCTGGTTGAATCTACCAATCATGTGATGGAGTGAACCGTTGAAGAGCCGAGCCATGCTCCCCACCTCAAGCATGGAGGTCACACACGCGTAGAAGGTGTGCCCAATGTTGTGCAATCAAAGCGAGCGAAACACGTTCAGACTCGTGCACATGACAATTATCTAGTCGTTCCAGGTGCACATCTTACACATCGCCAGGCTCCGAGCATGCTTGAGCAATGTAGTATACAGCGCTGGCGAATGTCGGATGTGCCACGGGTCACGCCGGCAAGGGCACGTGGCAGGAATGCCTCACTGCGACCAATCCTGCAACAGATGGCAAGTAAAAATGGCGCGAATATTGATATGAAGCACCGCAAAGTGAAAGCGGGAAGGACAAAACATCACATACGACTCGCGAGGTCACAGCTCTCCGACTTCCCAGGGCACAGGTTCACTTTCCCAATCGTCCTCAGCTTCTGTGTCACCGCGTACACTTTCGTGCCCTTCTCCAACATCCCATATATCCCCCCCTCTGGACGGGTCGTAGTGTCCAACTCGGTCGCCATACAATAATCCACGGACGACACGTTCCTCTATGCCGTTTCGGGTTCGTGATGGTGAAATTGCTAACACGCGGCGGAGTTCATCAGGTAACTCTACACTGAACGTGTCCGACTCGTGATGATTTGCATCATTTTCTCCCTTGGCATCTGGATCGTGGTTGCGGGCACCACGATCTAATAATGGATCCCAATCGAACTCATCGGCGTTTTGGCGTAATTCCTTGCCTCGACTCCGCGTGACTGTAACGACTTTGACATCAACATCGTCCGGGCTGTCCTGATCCTCTTCACTCCCTTCGTCCTCGAGCTTTGCCTTCTTTCGGCTAGCAGCAACTTTGCCTTTGCCCCGACTGACGGGATCCTCTGGCGGTGGAGATGGAGGAATTAAAGAATACTTGGCATGCAATGCAGCTGCAAGTTGCGTGTTCTCGGGGGCAGGATCTCCATCATTGAGGGCACGTTTAGCTGACGTCCTAAATTGCGAAGTCGTAGAAACCACCCCTGTAGGGACCGTGTTATGCGGTGCTCTGGATCTCGCACTGGGAACACCTGGGAGGTCGTCCTTCGTGGCAAATATTCGGTTTGAGACCTTCCCTTGAGCGTCATTTCCTCGACGGCGTAGCTTTGAAGTCATCGTCATGGAATTGGCATTGTGCTGATTGATCTCCTGGGAAATAGTCCGAGTGGAAGAATCACCGGAACACCCTTGACCAAAGTATGCGTCCAAAGTTTGGCCATTGAGTTGTGATGTGGTCGACTCATTGCTTTTCTTGTGTAGGCTGAGTGCTGGTAGGGAGTCATCGAATAATAGCTTAAACGACTTTCCACCAGCGGGAGCCTTTACTGGGGAATCATCCACGAAAGACGAGTTAGAGTCCTGTGTTGCTACTCCCTCATCAGGTTCATCCCCGCCGTCTGAGGTTGCCTCTAAACTTGGTAGAGGCAGAAGAGCTTGCGAACGAACGCGCTGGCGCTTTGGTTTGTTTGGAGAAGGTGAAACGGGTTCTCCACGAAGACGCTTTCGTGCCCGCGACACGGCAGAATTAGATTTACGGTGATTAGAACTGGATGAGCTGCCCTTTGGCTGCGGCGGTAAGATGAATGGGCATGGGTCGGGGGAAGGGGTCCGGATACGTGGTTGAGGTCTTGATTTATTGCTAACAGAAATCACAGATGGATTCGCCGAAGGCGGGTCCCGCGATGTTTGTGAGGCAAAAGTTCTAGACGAGTCTTTATTTTTTCCCTTGTCCTTGACGGGAGAAAAAGGATTAAATCCCGGGAGGGGTTCGACCGTCTGCGCTGGACGGGATTTTGGTATGGGACCAGCACGTGATGAGGTTGATTGTGTTCGAGGTGGAGTGGAGGGGGTGTTAGCGGATGAGCCCGCGGCAGGCTGTAATGAGACAGATGCTCTGCTCAGCTTTTTGTAAAGCTTGTATCTCTCCGCTGGAACGCGGTATGAGTTTAATACACGACGCGTCAAGGCGAAGTACAGACCTATTAGCGGTTGGTCTCGTATATCCTGTACAGATGGGTCTCTGCCATATCTAGATCTGAAGTCGCGTTCCCAAGCCTTTACTTCTGTACGAACGGTAGCCAAGTCGGGCATTTGAGTTATGTGGTGAGCTGGTAACAGGTGTTGTTTTGCTTGATGGTTTAGCAATCGCCCAGTGAGCAATAGCCAAGTACTGGCGTGGTCGCGTTTAGAGCACACATACACAAACAGAAACACGGCTATCGCCGAAGCGTGTGTTGTGTCTTTTAAAGTAAGTACATAATGACTTTTAGATCGTCGCTAGTACTAGCTCATGTGAGACTACCCGGGAATGTCCCAGTTACCCTCTCCAAATATTCCCGTGACGGACGGCGGCGGCAATCGAACGTCTGTCCCACATTTGCAATCTCTGAGTCTCCTTGATCATCTATATCTACCTCTACTTTCTCGCGTTTGACACCCAGGGATCGTCCAGCTTTCCATGACTTGGGGTGTGTTTTATCGTCCTCCACAATGCCCTGACTGGGAGGATAGCCAACGTGGAGTGCGGGATGGGCCTTCTATTAACTTCATCAAAGAATACTCTCCCTACAGCCCTGCAACCGTCCCACCACCACAGCCTTACCGTCAGCGCCATTTGTTAATCTCTCCCCGTCATGCTCATCCCCCACCGCCCCCCATTCGAAACCCAACCACTCCACAATTTAAAAATCCTTTATCTGACCTCGTACTCAATGATCCTGCATTCTCCTCCGATCCTCGTTCTCATCCACATTTCCCACTCACAAATGCTAGGTCGTACAAAGACCCTCCTCCTAAGTCATCGCAGAGTTACTCCCGCCACGTCACGAGGGCCCGACATGTCTCTCTATCTCACGAAGCACCGCATTCACAGGAGAACGCACCCATTACAGAAGTACTCCCACGTATCTCACATCGATCATTGCCAGAAGAACGTCGCTCTTCTCCATCTTCAGCATCTGTGGAATCAACATCTACCACCACACATTCTACATTCACACCTTCTACTGTATCACCAGCTACCTCGCATAGCCACTCACACACTCAGACCTCTGGCGGTCGCACCACTTCTTCTGTAGCATCAACTTCACACTTGACCGCACATTCGTCCCCGTCTTCTCAACCTCAGTTCAAAAATGAGCCAATCTTTCCTGTATCACAAGTCCCAGACCATCCCACTGTGCTTTTTAACACATCCGTACCAGAAATGCTACCAAAGGCGCAGAAACCCTCCATGCTGCCGAGGACTGAATCGGTGCCAATCTTTTCGGAGAACAAAAAAAGTATCGTCGGCAAAGTAGGAATGAAGAATTTGTTTCGTCGACTGACCAATCGCCGTGGCCTTGACCGTATCGATGAGTTGGACGAGACAGACCCCTTCGGAGGTAGTTACCATCATGGCGGACCTTACGAGGCAATCGGCAACAGCCTAGCGGAGTTGGGCCCGCCTCACATGTATAATGACTTTGATGTTCTCAGAGGTGATGCCCACAATCCAAAGTGCGAGGTGGGTATCGCGAATGCTCACGCTTATGCGCCTGGCTCAATGACACCTATCAAGTCTGCCACCCATCCTGCGCGTTGTGTGAAACATAAAGTATGTATAGTAGTTTTCTCTGTGGACCATCGTGTCTTTACACTAGCGGAACGCAGTCCTCTTCCCGAGTGCCACCTCCTGCGGAAGGTGAAAATGGATTGTCCTTGCACCTCGAACCCGGCCAAATCCTCCAACGAAACGCAGTATACACGGTCCCCATCCATAATGGTTCGACATGGATGACTCCGACTCCGAATCTTTCCCGTCGTAAGGCAGCCACGAGCGTCACCCAACCCGATCACTCCAGAAGGCAATCGCTTCCAAATTCCCCAATGCATCACCGGGAAGTTACCTCGCTCGCAGGTCTCCAAAATAGCATCGAGAGCTATTCATCTCCATCTGGTCCTCGGATACATTATTTTGGAGACCATATACCTCGCATACCGAACAGCTCGTCATCTCATATCAATGGTGATATTCCACCCTCGACCGTTTTACCACCGACTCCTCGGGAATCCGCATCGCGTAGTGCATCACCATCACCATTTCCGCAACTCACACAACTACCTCCGCCCGATCTAATATCACAGCAAGGTCGGCTAATGGGTCGCCCGATGAGCGACTTGCCACCGCAAGGTTCGCGACACAGGGGTGTGCGCTCGTTGGACAGTTCTCGCCCACCTAATAGAACTAGGACCACACATTCCTCTGGTGGTCAAGTCAGATCATCAGAGCCCCCACGAACACGCCACCTCCCAAAACGACTTGTTATGCCAGCACCACTTCAGCCCCAGCACCATGTCGCCGCAATACAGCATTTTACATCATATGATGTACATCCGGATCATGCGGGATCAGAGAAAGCCATGTATGACGGAGGACGAAAGCTACCGGGGAAAAAATCATCCACCTTCCCGACAGAAAACCCTATCGCGGAACATGCGGCTATGTTGCAGGGCGACTCCGTTCCGACAGGAAGAAAATATCCACCGAAGGTAGTAAATGCGGCCGAAAGAACCAAAGAAGGAACCCGTCGGCGAAGATTGAGCAAACGGAAGCACGATAACTGAAAGCCCACCTTTCATCCCCCCTGGCATGCATCTGGCTTGTAGCGGAAATGGCTTCCTTGTTCAAGTAATCTATCACCTCGTCAACTTGCCTCGTGTTGGACGATCCTGTAATCGACTCTATGCTTGGTGGTGTACACGCTCCACTATATATATTATGTGCTTGGATGCTGGGCATGCAAGTACTGTACAACTTACCGTCCTCAGTATACTAGACGAGCCATATAGCTGCTAGAGTATGGACAAGATAGATATTTGTGGCGTCGTGATGGTCGGTAACCTTGCCGGAGCTTCTATTTGAATGTTCTCTTAAACAAGACACCTTGGACTGTTTGCTGTTTCTAATATCGCGTTATCCTTTGCCTAGCATTTATATATATACTTATATATATATGTTTTTCCATGGCCATCTCCCGCGCCAGTGAGAATTTCATAGAATTCGTTCACTTCCGCTCATTACGCAAGGTGGGTCTGCCTCCTGGCGATCTACAACAGATCTATAACTGGGTGGTTCTGCACAGTACGGCAGTTTTCATCGAGGACAGGCTTTTCCTACATAACTTTTAATGATGTAGTCCGCAACGTCTGAAGTGACATCAATCTCCTCGCCAAAAGAGCGGTTCATGCATGAAACGTGTTGTTGATTTCCATGGATCTCGTTGCTGAGTCGGTTGTTGACATGACGAAGCACCCCCTCGTCGAGACAGTGGTCCATTGATATCCCGTGGATTCATAGAATGTCATCCCCTCGAGAAAAGCGGAATGACTTTGTGAGAACAAAGGACTCAAGTCCTTTAACACTTTGCCGCCGCCACTGCTCGGAATATTTCAATCTAATCTAGCCGGTAAGAGCGTTCTAACTCTAATTTCCATTTCATCGCTTTGTCCGTCATAAATACTTGCCTCCATGAGACCGTGGCCCGAAATGCCCTCCGCCTCTCTCCCTCCCCGACATTCCGCCCATGGACAGTGCTGGTCTTCTGATCTGTGGTTTGGCCGTCGCTCTTGTCGCCACTCTTACCGTCGATCGCATACGATGGTCAAAAGCACGTCCTCCTCGTTTTCATGTCCTTTTTATATATATCTCGTGCTAACTATATCTACTCAGCTCGATGATATACCTGCCGTCGGTCCATCTGGTCATCTTTCGTCCTACTATGGCGCAGCCAAGTTCATTCTGCACGCCAGAACTATGATACAGGATGGATATGACTTGGTCTGTTGCTTTCTACTCTAATTTTCCATTCGAATCGTGCTGACCACGATGCTAGCACAATAATAAGTTCTTCAAAGTTCCGATGATGGATCGATGGATGGTCGTCATGTCTGGGCCAAAGCTCGTCGAGGAGTTCCGTAAGATTCCCGATGACAAGCTCTCCTTCGATCACGCCATGCAAGACGTATGCATGATTTTTCTCTAACATTCTTCAATTTTCACCTACGTAATGAGTGCACAGCTCCTACAAGTCAAGTACACTTTTGGCCTCGAAGCACAAACCAACCCCTACCACGTCACCGCCATCCAAGGTCAACTCAAGCGCAAATTCTCTAATCTCTTTCCCTTCGTACACGATGAGATACGCAAGTCGTTCGACGAGATACTCCCCCCAAAAGAAGCTGGTGAGCATCGCCTTTGATCTATTTCTGCGAATCAGGTCCGATGCAACCCGCGTAGGCTGGGCGAGTGTACCCGCTTATTCCGCGGTGATGAAGGCGACATGCCGTACAAGCAACCGCGTCTTTGTTGGGCATCCGATTTGTAAGTCGCGCCTAATTCCCCCCCCGAAACACGCACCCAGCCATACCTGCAGGTCAATCCACCGAATTTGCCGATGTCCAATCAAAGTTCGCCCTGCAAGTAGTGCTGCGGGCTAGTCTAGTGAACTTCTTCCCGAAACTGATGCATCCGTAAGCATGTTCGTCACCACTGATACGTTCTTGAAAATCTGAATTATTGGCTTCTAGAATCATTGGTCGCGTGTTGACCAACACGCCCAGTAGCCTAAGTCATTGCGAGGATTTACTGCAGCCCATTGTGGAGGAACGATTGAAGGATATGAATGATTACGGCGATAACTCGCCTAACCTTCCGGTATATGTTACACCATCTCCCAACTGCATCTTGAGCCTTATGCTTGGCCTATAGGATGACATGATCACCTGGCTTCTTCAGGTATCCAAACCAGAAGATAGGAATCTACGCAGTGTCTGCTTACGTATACTCGTCTTAAACTTTGCGTCTTTGCATACAACAGCTCAGGTCAGTGACAACTTAGTCTGAGAAAAACTTGTCCTGATACCTTGGAGTAGAGCTTCACACAGGCTTTGCTTAATCTTGCATCACATCCGGAATATCTGGAACCTTTGCGGGAGGAAGTACGAAACGTGACCGGACAACATGGGTGGACGAAGAACTCGATGACTATGTTGATCAAAATGGAAAGTTTCTTGAGGGAGTCCCAGAGAGTTAACGGCACGAGTCTCTGTACGCCCCTCTCTGTTTCTATATAGCCTGGGGCACTGACTTTGGATAATAGTGCCTATCATTCGCAAAGCCATGGATGATATCACTTTTTCTGACGGAACGACAATACCCACGGGCACTCATCTAGCGGTGGCCGCAGTGCCCATGCATCTTGATGATCGGTTTTACCCAAATGCATCGACGTTCGACCCTTTCCGCTTTTCGGAAATGCGGGGAGAAGGAGAGTCGCAGGAGAAGTATAAGCTCGCATCAACGAATCTGAGCTATCTGGTTTTTGGGCATGGCAAGCACGCGTGGTACGTCGCCTGCCTGGCCTCTTCGCAGCGATCCGACTCTAACTGCCTTACAACTGTGTCTGTCTTCACAGCCCTGGACGTTTCTTTGTATCAACTATGATGACAGCTATGATGGCTCACTTGGTTCTAAATTATGACATGAAGCTGAAGGAAGGTAAACGGCCCCCAGACAAATGGTTCCTGATGAACTGTTCACCCAATCGGTCAGTAGAAATCATGTTCAGACGACGCTGACCTACATACGTCTGTTATTTCACATCGGGTCATCGAGTACTACGTATCCACTCCCCTACTATGATAATTTTGCCCCAGTGCCTATAGCCAGTTGGATTAGAAACACGTCGTAATGAGAGAGGTTCATCATATTTAGACCTTCCTAGATCTTCTGACTTCTGAGCGATTTTCTTGCGATGTGCACCTTCCGGGCCGCTGCCCGCTCAACCCCTACTACTTAAATAAGTACGTCTGTTCAGGCCGGTAGAATAGAACAGATATATAAAGTTGGCCAGGGAGCATGAAAACCCATGCTATCATGCAATATATATCTCATACTCTGGGTGCATCCTGCTAATATTGGATAGATTGAAACCTTCAAACGTTACAGGCTGTAGTATACTACATACCCCACAACCTCATATCCAAGCCCTATCTTCCCACTGGTTTACTGACTTAAAATGGTTCGTCCCACATGCTCTATCAATGCACGTCGTCCAAAAGGATGACTGGCCTGCCTTACGCCAAACCCTGGGACAAGTAGCACAGTGTACAGGGAAGAGCGCGCCTTATCTCATGATGGCCAAGATCTATATTCCAAGTAGGCTCCACTTGGTTCCTGCCTTCCGTGAACATTATGCCAGCTGTGTGCTGGCAGGTACAATGTACCTTGCGAGCGGTGTCATTGGTTGTTCCAACTTTACTGAGGTAGCAGTGGAAGGCAGTGCTCGGGGCAGGTGAGCTTATCACAGAATCCCGTGGTCGTCAAAGTATAGACGGCGCAACTGCTCCGGCTTCCTCCGAATCCAATTATTATTCCTGCAAGGGGATTCTGTGGGGCTCAGGAAGGTATGATACTTCGCCGACGCGCCAGTGGCCGCGTCGATCAAAGAAATCCCCATGCGATGTTGAGGGTCCTTATCATGCCACCACAACGGAACCCAAGACAGTAAAGCCTGACCAGCGTGCCTTACCACCGTAACGACGACTCCTAACAGAGAGCGGCTAATTGAGTGCGGCAAGGCGATCGAGAGAATATTCCTTCAACTGCAAGAGCAGGAAGGAATATATATTCATTACAGTGAATGTTAAGCTATCATCAGTAAGACATGCGAAACATGAATTGGAAAGTGTACTGCTTTGTGTCTGGATCCCAATGTGACCAATTCCAATATCCAGCATCGTCGGACTCATCCTCGATCTCACGAGCTGGGATGCGGAATGCAATAGTTTCGTAAGGCTCAGCAGCAACCTGTTGGTGTTATGAGATTATATTTCATACCAGTGGAGGAACGTACAATTAAATACTGATATGCCTTGTTCGGGGGCTCCCGCTTTTGCTCCCAAGCGCTCATGAACCGCCGTCGGGGGATCACGTCGGGTTTGATCTGTGGAAGGTGCACTTGGACCATCATACCTTCTTTGCCCGTGTCCCTGTCGCGGACTTTAGTCACCCGGTATCCTGGTCGCCCAATTTTAAGGAAAACTTTTCGTTGCACATTGGACTGTGCTGGAGCGACCATCAACTGAGTCTCCTTTGCATCCCGTGCAGCACGCCTTGCGAGATTCGTTTGGTGCTTTTTGCCTTGGGTGTGTGCAAGGTACGAGCCTTCATTTGTATGAAGCGTAAGACAGAGGCGACATTCAAGAGACCCAAGGTGGTTGCGGAGAATGTAGGGATCCTATGGAGAGAAAAAATCAGAGCTTATCAAATGCTGAGGGTGGGTACACACCTTAGCAAGGTCGATGGTTTCCAATGCAAGCTTTCTCAGGCGTTCCCTTCTGTCGACATTGGTTTCTGATGCACCAGCGACACCACCACCACCAAACTTAGAACCAACACGATTCTACAAAAGAGGTCAGTAATGACTGAGGCTTCGTGAAGGACATGACTGACCTGATAATCTGAAAAAGCGCCCATCAATCAGACGCTGTTGTATTGAGAAGCGCAAAAAAACGTACCCATAACTCGAGATTTTTACTGTCACTCAGTTCAGCAGCGTCGCCGACGTCGAAGTTCGAAAAGAAGAGGTTCACCAAGTGGCGGGCACGTGCTACTAACAACTTTGGGTCAGACTATTTCCTGATCAGGCGTGAGTCCAAGACTGGACAAAATTTGGGGACTCGGGTTCTACATCTAAGTAGCTGCAGCAGCTCATCTCCGTCGAGTTCAACGGTGACGCCCTGTTAGTGGGTATCAGAGATTATCGCTACACGGAGCACATTTATCTCCAAACTTGAGCGACGAAAAAGCACTGCTCGCCCGATCTCCACATCCGACTTAACATGCCGGGACACAAACGCCCTCTCGACGATGGTTCCTCCGTCCCAAAATCCAAGAAGACCAAGGTGGAGAAGAAGCTGCACAATGAGCATCCAGTGCCTTCGACATCAGCAATGACAATGGACGAGGTTGACTTCCCTCGTGGAGGTGGAACTAGCTTGACGCCTCTCGAAGTCAAGGCTATTCGAGCAGAGGGAACCAAAGAAGCAGAAAAGGAACTCTTCGCTGTAAGTGAATTGGTTGTTACAAAAAGGCTGTATTGAATTCTGGTAGGCTGCGGAGAAAGTCCATGTCAAGCGCAAAAAGAGCAAGTCTGACCTCAAGGATCAGGTTTTAGAGGCCAAGAAGAAAAGAAACGACTCTGTCCGCATTGAACATCTCAATTACAAGGTAATACATTTGACATCGCTTTGTGGACGTTAATGCCAACAATTTCGCAGCGTCTCACTCCAGGCATGAAAGTTTTCGGACAAGTCATGTCTATACAACCTCTCGCCCTTGTTATCTCGCTGCCTAACCAGCTCTTGGCCCACGTTCCGATCACTCAAATCACGTCCCAGCTCACACGGCGACTGGAGTCTATGGACGCCGAGGATGCTGAGGACGGCGAGTCAGACGACGATAAATCGAATAACCCCGCTCAAGTTCCAGATTTATTCGAGCTATTCCGACCTGGGCAGTATGTCCGTGCTGTAGTAACGACCATGCATACACCAGGTACTACTGATGTTTCCGGGCTTGGTCGAGTCCGCGACGATGCCGTCAAAACTAGTCGAAGGGTTGAACTCAGTCTCAAACCTGAACAGGTCAACGCTGGTGTGCAAAAAGGTGATCTAATAAATGGCTATGTGAGTGGCTCGTAGCTGGAAGATGTTTGGGGATTGATTAGGTATTGTAGACCTTAAGTGCCGCTATACAGAGTGTCGAGGATCACGGGTACATTCTTGATCTCGGTATATCCGGAGCATCAGGTTTCTTGCCGTTCAAAGAGGCCCACAAGGACTCTGAGGAACACAGACTACAAGTTGGTGCACTCATTGATGTCTCCGTCCTCAAAATGTCGTCCAATGGCCGCATATGCACCGTGACCAACGATCCCGCAGTGTTTGCTTCATCCTCGGTAAAGCTGGTCATTGACCTGCCCAACCAACTGAGCTGATGAAAATCTAGATCTCCGAGGTTACGAACGTTACCTCTGTGCTCCCAGGCGCATCGGTTCATTCCTTGGTCACTGCAGTAGCTCAAGACGGTTTGAACCTACAAATCCTGGGCTTCTTCGATGCAACTGCGGACGAGTATCACCTGCCGAATGTGCATAAATCACTAAAAATGGGTCAAAAAGTAAGAGCGAGAGTGCTGTATGACCTCCCAGGCTCGACACCACCACGGTTTGCTGTCACGCTTTCGGATCATCATCTGGGACTTCAGACCAAATGTATATCCCAGGACCAGGAAGGGTCTCCTTTTCACAATGCTTTCCCTGTTGGTACTATTCTGAACGCAGTCAAGGTGAAGCGCGTGGAAGCAGAAAGAGGTCTCCTCGTGGAGTTACAACCCAACCTGGAGGGTTTTATTCATGTGAGCATCTTTGGTAATATGTACTTACCGCCTGATGACTGAAGATAATCTAGATCTCTCATGTCTCTGAAGATCGTACAGCTGTTCTGTCAGCATCATCTGGACCATGGAGAGTAAACACCCTCTATAGGGCACGCGTGATTGGCTATCACCCGTTCGATGGTATACTACAGCTCTCTCTACGGCCATCCGTCCTGGAACAAAAATTTCTGCAGGCAGGGGAAGTGCGCGTCGGGGAAATTCTGAAGGGGACAATCAAACAACTAACGGATTCCGCACTTTTCGTATCGATATCCGGAAATGTTGACGGTGTCATCTGGCCCAGTCACTATGCCGATATTCCTCTCAAACATCCGTCGAAGAAGTTTAGGGTTGGCGGCAGTGTGAAATGTCGGGTTCGTGCTACTAATGCACAACACCTATGGTATATGAGCACTGACATCTCCACCAAGGTGCTTATTGTTGATCCAGAGCGAAATCGCATTGTTTTGACGGCCAAGAGGACGCTGTTGGAAACTACGCTCCCGATTCTGACTTCCTTTGAGGATGTCAAAGTTGGTGTTGTCACACATGCAGTCATCTTCCGGGTTTCAGATAAGAGTCTCATCGTCGAGTTCTTCAACAATGTCAAAGCCGTAGTGCCCGCTCGCGAAGCTAGGTGCGGTTATCTCGCGTCATGCTATGGTCACGTTCATGGATTTTTTTTTGATAGTGAGACTGGTGCGAAGTTTACAGACGCATTCACTCCAGGAAAGATAATCAAAGTGCGCATCATTGCCGTGGATTCAGAGACACGACGCATTGTCGCTAGCATCCGACAAGCCGCATCCACGTTTACATCCGGCGTGACCGACATATCTGGCATTTCTGTAGGGGACACTGTTCAGGGCGTCGTCACGGAACTACACAAGGTGAATGTCGTACTTTCGCTAAAGCCCTCCGATGCTCGCGCTCTTGTTTCGTTTACGGGGCTGGCCAACCACTGGGACACGACCGTTCCGGAGCTCAAAGGGTCTCTGAAGCCAGGTACTACTGTTAATTCGCTTGTGGTGACATCCCGCAACCCAGAAAAGGGTTTCGTTGTCGTTAGTGGACGACCCAAGACGACTATGCTGAAGAAGGGTACATTGTCCATGGACACCGTGACCATTGGCCAGATCGTTGGGGGTCGAGTAACCAAACATGCGCGCTATGGAGCCCATGTTAAGCTCACCACTCGGATCTTTGGTTCCCTGCATCCGACTGACACGTGTGACGACTACGAATCTGGCAACCCCTTCCCTGCTGTGGACTCTATCTTGAAAGCTGTGGTCGTCGGTATCGACAAATCAAGCAACCACCTGTCGCTTTCCACGCGTTCATCGAGGTTGTCGCCGAACGTTGCCACTCCGCTGGTGGACCGTGAAATCAACGGTATTGATGATCTAGGGGTTGGAGAAACCGTGAGGGGTTTCATCAAGAGTGTAGCGGAACATGGGCTGTTCGTGATGCTTGGACGGGGAATTGATGCTCGGGTTCAGATCAAGGAACTCTTTGATGAAGTATGGCCTGAAACACTGACCTACACCACATGTACTGAACGGTTTCACAGTACATCAAAGACTGGAAGAGTCAGTTTGTTGTTAACCAAGTGGTCAGGGGCCGAATCTTAAAGTCTGTAAGCTTGATGAACTGTCAAGTTTCTGGAAACTGACAACCTCCTAGTGTTGACGCCGCCAACAATAAAGTCGAGATGACTTTCCGATCTGGTGACCTGTCTCGCCCATCGTCCAAGTCATTGTCCCTTGGCGATCTTCAACAAGGTCAGAAGGTCACCGGTCGTGTGAAACGCATCGAACAATATGGCCTCTTCGTTGAGATCGATGGCTCCAAAATTACTGGACTGTGTCACAAATCTCAGGTGGGTTTCAATCGTGCGGTTCTCACTGCTTCGTTTGACACTCCCTTGGCGCTTCCTTAGATCTCCGACAACAAAGACGCGGATGTCTCGGTGACCCTGCGTACTTTCCGTGAAGGTGACCGTGTGAAGGCAATAATTCTTTCCCGCGATCTGGAGAAGAAGCAGCTCTCACTCGGACTGAAGCCTTCTTACTTTACTGGTGATGGAGACGCCGAAGACGAGTCGGACTCTGAACACTCTCAGCATAACGATTTCGGTGTCGTGAGGGACGTTGAGATAGACGAAGACAATGGAGACGATGTCGGGGCCGAAGACGAAGGCAGCGAACCTGGGAGCGACTCTGGATCAGAGGAGGGTGCAGGCGAAGATGGCGAATGGTACGATGAAGAAGACGATAGCACTATGCAGGTCGACCCTGCGCTGCCTTTCCCTATTGATTTCTCGAAACAGAAAAAGCGCACAGACACCGAGGCTTCGTCCCTAAAGGTGCACGGATTCCAATGGTTCGGGGACGGCGCAGCAGATGACGAACCCCAATCTGGATCCTCCTCAGGTGGCAGCGACAGCGAGGAAGACTCTGGGAAGACGAAGAAGCGGCGAAAACGGAAGGAGATTGAGAAGGATCTCACAGCTGATATGCACACGAAGCTTCCTGAATCGAACGCCGACTTTGAGCGTTTACTTCTCGGGTCACCCAATTCATCGTATCTCTGGATTCAGTATATGTCCTTCCAACTCCAGCTCTCGGAGATCGACAAGGCACGAGCCATTGCCAAACGTGCAATTCAAACCATCAGTTTCCGCGAGGAGCAGGAGAAGCTCAATGTCTGGATTGGACTTCTCAACCTTGAGAACGTTTATGGCACGGATGCCACGATAGAGGTCGTCTTCAAGGATGCAGCACGTCACAATGACTCCAAGACTGTCCATCTGCGCCTTGCGGCTATCTTCGACGAAAGTCAGAAACATGAAGTAGGTTGAAAGCTGCTCCATCGTCGTCAAGTACTGACCATACCACAGAAAGCTGAAGAGCAATACAAGCGGACTTGTAAGAAATTCGGCCAAAGCTCGAAAGTCTGGACACTGTTCTGTGAGCATTACCTTCGGCGTGGTCAAATAGAAGATGCACGGAAACTCTTGTCGCGCTCCTTACAAAGTCTGGAGAGGCGTAAACGTAAGGATGATCAGCTTGTGTATGGGCTTGCCTGAAGGTTGTATTTGTCAGACCTCAAAACGATATCCAAATTTGCTAAGCTAGAATACAAGCTTGGCGACGCTGAGCGAGGAAGGACCATCTTCGAGGGCATCGTAGATTCACATCCAAAACGATGGGACTTGTGGTCCATTTACATGGACATGGAGGCTGGGCAAGGTGACATCCAACACTTGCGGTAAGTTCTGGCATTTTATCCCTAACAGTGACTCCAACCATGTCCTAGGAACCTTTTCAACCGCACTCTCGCGATCAAGATGACAAGCCACAAGGCGAAGTACGTACCCTCATCACTGTGCCCATACTACTCACTTCATCCTGTTCACAAGGTCATTCTTCAAGAAATGGTTAGATCTAGAGCGCAGATTAGGTGACGAAGAAGGCGCTGATGCAGTCAAGGAGAAGGCGGTCGAATGGACACAAAAAGCTGCAGCCGCAGCATCGTAGTATCAACTACAACACCATAATGACAAAATATCATGTTGCTCATGCGAGAATATATAGGGGGATAGTCGACAACGAACACAGTGCGCAAGTAATAGCGTAAAGAAAAATGCGAATCCAAACGAGCGTTAGCATCGGGGAGAGCAATCAAGGCAATAAGGGTATAAGATATATATGCAAGTGAAGGAACATCGTACGTACGACACAAGGCCAACAGTGTTATGATCGTGAGCCTGCTCGAATATGCCCGAGAGGCGAGGACTCGAAGTCACTCATGGGCCGACGGGTACTCATTGAACTGGCAAGCTGTCGTTGCCAATCATCCAACTCATTCGAGAGGTGTTCAAAGTTCTCCGAGCTCGACATACTCGACGGGCGGTTGAACGAGGGCTGATCAACTTCTAGGAGAAGATGTATCTTGTGGGATAGCTGCTCGTTCTCCCGCTTGAGGTTGGTGTTTTCCTGGGTGAGTTGTTCTACAGCCGTTTCATCTGAACCTTTCCGGTAGATTGCCAACGTGGCGTTGAGCCTCTCTACCTCGTGTTCGAGTTCTTCCACTCGCGAGTACCGGTCATCCGATTCGCGTTGAGAGACAACCAGATTTTCTCTCATCGATGTCAAGTCTTTTTCGAGCGACTCGATGCGTTGGCGCAAGTCCTTGTTCTCGCTTGTCAGCCGTTGAGACTGTTTCTGCGCATCGATGAGTTGAGAGCGTAGGAAATCGTGACTATCGTCAGAGGGTGTGCTACGGCCATTGACACGTGCTCTTGATCCAGGTTCAGTGCTTGAACGTCCGCGTGTACCATCAAGCTCCGCCTGAAGGGTGGAATTCGCGGTCTTCTGCTTCGTTAATTCGTCCTTCATCTTCCGCATCATTTTTTCGGTGCCTCTGTCAAAAGAAACGATATAAGAAACAATAACATGAGCGTAGTTATATTACGGCTCACTTGACATAGTGAACAGCAAGCTGATAATCTTCTTCCATCTGCTGCATTCTGGCCTTATAACTGCGCTCGGTCTCCTCAAGCTTTCGCTCGGCCTCGAGGGCCCGAGTGTCCGCTGCAGAGTCGCTCTCAACGATGGGGCTCTGCCTGGAGCGAGAGCGATCCAGCTGTGACGTCAACGAACTAATCTGAGCTTCAGCATCCTGTTTTCTTCGAACAGCTTGGGCAAGTTCACGCTCCGAGTGCTCATGTAGACGAACGCGGTCTTCCAGCTGTTTCTCGAGCTCAGCTATCCGCGAGCCATCAGCACCACTCATCGTCCCTTCCGAGTCCGGACTGAGACCGTTCTCGGCAAGGTAATTGCGGAGCATAGCAAGTCGAACACTCGCATCAGCGGCCTCCTTGAGTGCTTCCCGGAGCCCTTTCTCCTTGTCTGCAAAGTCCTTGCGTAAGCGCCCGTGTTCTGAGGCAGAGATGGACAACTGAGAGCGAAGTCCGACGATTTGAGAACGGAGGAAGGTCTGTTCAGACTCCGTGTCTCTGACCCTCTGACGCTCCTCGCCAAGCTCGTTCTGCACCTCCTCCAGTCGTTGGGAAACTTCTTTGAGCATATTTCTCAACGAGGTAGCCTCCACATCCATTACCTCAACCCTTTCGGCGTGTGCACGCGCATGCCTGTCTTCATCCGCCTTGAGATCCCGATGTGAATCAAGGAGTTCTCCCAGACTCCCAGTAGTCAGCGCTCTGAACGCATCCGCCTCCTCACGCGACTTGGCCCACGAGTTCTCCACCTCAGCTAGCCGAATCCGGAGGGATTCCACATCAGATGCGCGCACCTCGAGCTCGCCTCTGAGTTCTGCAAGGTCACCCTCGAGCTGGGTTATCTGATCACGTGCGCGCTGATGTGCAGTGTCTGCTTCTTCGGAACGGGATGCTTGGGCTTGAAGGGCGGTACGGGCTTGATCTAGTGCACGGATGTGCTGGTCGCGAAGTTGCGTCAGCTCTTGCAGTTGATTCTTAGCTTGGTTGTGCTCGGCGTCTTTCTTCTCAAACAATGATGACTGTGCAAGGAGTCGGTCGGCGTGATCTCGCAAAGCAGCTTCGATGGTTCCGTGTCGAGTTTGGAGCTCAGAGTGTGCGCGGACGTTGCGATCGTGTGATTCCTCGAGGGCGTCAGCACGCTTGTTAGCGTCTACTGCTCGTGCTTCGGCTTGTTCGAGTAGCGTGGTCTGCAACGATAATGAATCGTTCAGTTCATCGACTTTGCGACGCATGGTCGTTTGTTCGGAAAGGAGTGTCGCAAGATGTCGCTCGAGCTCCGCAATGCGTTCACGTTCGGCACGAGCGACATCCGAGGGCGTATTGGCCTCGTATGCAGTGAGCTTGGCGCGATAGTACGCTGCCTCTTGAATGGCACTCGACTTCATACGCTCGGCATCTGCGATTCGATCTGAAGCCTCTCTCGCCTGGTTGGCTAACGTCGTCTGCAAGCCATTCCCTGTCAGCAACCATCCCAAACAAAGTACAAGTGTAGATAGAAGCAAGCTATGAGCGGAAAACACACCTGCATCTGCGTCTTAAAATGCTTGAAGTTCAGTATCATATCCGCCGTCTTCCTCTGCTCCTCGCTGGGTGACTCTTCAAGACTCAAGTCCTGCGCCTCCATTGCCTCCTCGTCTACCTGGACAAAACCTGACCGAGACGCCTTCAAAAGCGCAGTCTTCATCCATGCCTCACGCTTCCTCAACATCTCAACCTCCATTTCCTTGGCTTTGTAGTCCCGAATGAGATCAGCAGTCACATTGCCGGTGCTTCCGAACTTGTGCTGAGAGTTCCCATGCGAGTGGGCATAACCATTCACCATGGGAGTGCTGGAAGGGGAAGACTGATAAAATGCGTCAAGCGGAGGCTTGCTCCTATCCATGATGGGAGAAGGACTACGCGCAGCGAGCCCGTTGTTCATATTCATAGCAACGCTGGCCATCGTCGGAGGCTGTTGTTGCCCCTGTCCCTGTTGTCCATCGCCACCACCGCCTCCAGGCGACATCGCCCTCCCCGCAACCCCAAATGAATTCGGGCTTCGGGCACGCTGGGCCTGTATTTGTATGTCTGTTGGAGACGGCGCACGCATACCTGTTGACACACCGCTTGCGCTCTCGGAAGTGGCGCCTGTGTCAGTAGCATGCCCGTCATCTGTGCCGAGGGGGTCCTCATCGTCTCGTCGGGGACGCATCGGAGCCCTGCCTGTTGCATAAACGCTCACGTTCATCATATTCATCTGGTTCTGGGCCTGCACAGGGGTAGGCATACCGTTTGGCGTGCGGGTGCTGGGGCGAGTTCCGGGAGGGGAAATTGCGCGGCGGAGATCCTCGGTGTCAGATTGGGGACCTGTGGGGGACATTGCGCGGGTGCCGTTTAGCGGGGGGGCTGATTGCTGAGGCGGGGACGGCTGGTTGCCGGCTGGGGAAGGCGTTGTGGAAGATTTGCGACCCAGGTTGGTGGTACTTCCATTTGGATTGGGAGGAGCTTTGCTGGAGTCAGGGTATTTGATGTGTTCTAGAAGGCAAGGTCTACAAGTTATTCAGAGAGGCAATGCGACGGCGAGACGCACTGGTGTCAAGGACGTGGATGATCCCGTGGTCGTCACCCCTTGTGGGCGCGAAAGATTCTCCACCGAGCACAAGCACTCTGCTCCCCATCGAAGCCATCGCGTGTCCAGACCTCGCAGTCGGTGCAGGACCCATGTTCTGGAACATATACCATCGTTGATCTGTGGATTATACACGGTCAGCTCGCCGTTCACCCATCCGCTCCTCTCCCCAAGCACCCTAGCCTCTTCGCAGAACTTTGCTATCCCACCCTTCGCCAGCCTCATGCAAAAACCATCTCTGATGAAGTAGACACTCACTAGACAACTTAAAGGCGGCTAAATCGCCCAAATCTTTTCCATCCACGCCCCTCCCTCCAAATATATAGATCACATCGTCCACCACAGCCGCCGCATGTCCCTCACGCGGGGATGGGATGAACCCGATACATTGGAGTTCGGTCCATTTGCACGTGTTGACGTCGTAAGCCCAGGTGTCGTTGTAGTGATACTGACCATCGGTGCCTCCGAAGCTAGGGTTGGTAGGTTAGTAAACGTTAGGATGGGTACTGGGGGTCTGAAGGGGAGAGACCCACACAATCAGGCGATCTCCGTGGGTTACACATACATGTCCCGTCCGCTGAGCTGGCCTCTCGGCTGTAGTAGGTTGACAGAGCTCCCACTGCGTTTGCGTCCTCACTACGACCGACAGACACGTTTCGCGCGCAATATGACCACCACCACCCACGAAATAGGATGCATGTATCAATGAGCTGGCGTGATGATATACGAATAGAAAGAAGGCAACTCACGAGTGTTCAAATCGAAAGACCATAGGTCGTTCAAGAACTCTCCATCAACCTGACCACCGAAAACAAAAAACTTGGTCCCGACCATGGTTACCGCGTGCCCGTATCTCCCCGCCGGCGAAGGTCCATACATCGTCACTCTCGTCCACTCCTTCGACACTATCAACGTCAGACGATAAATCGGTCAGGTTAGCATAGCCCAAGCCCAAGACATATTTCCGATGCGGAAAATACAAGTTCATGATTGAAGACAACTACCCACCAAGATTAAGCAAATAAAGCCCATCATCTTGCTTCTCCGCGGGATTTGACATTGGATCAGTCTTGGTATCACCTCCCCAGACGATTAAAACACTGCTGACTATTGCACTCGCATGGCCAACTCTCGGGGAGGGGAGCTCCCCCGCGGTGTGTACTAAGGTCGCACTCAAATCTCTAGTTGAGAAGAGATAAAGATCATTGCAAGCTGTCTCGCGTACGAGACCACCAAAGAGGTAGAGTTCGCCTGAGGCAGTGGCTGTTGCCGGGAGAGCGTGGCCATAACGAGGAAAGGGAGGTGGAGAAGGAGATGTGGATGGTGCGACGCCTGGTTTTGTAATGGCGAGCGGAGGAGGGAGGAGGAGGCGACGGGCGGACCAGGGATATGCCGGACGGTGCTGCGAGGGTTGTTGTTGAGGTTGTTGTTGTTGGCCCTGCTGTGGTTGGCTCGGGGGACCTTGTTGGGGTTGAGGCGGTGAGGAGTGGGTGGGCTGAGGAGCGATATTTGGGCTCGCACCACGATTTTGTTGTTGGCGCTGCTGTTGAGTATGGAGAGCAGCACCGTTCGGGGTAGTTGCGCTGAGGCAGGTTTAAGAGTATCAGACGGCGGAAGCGGCAAAACGATACAGAAAATCAGGATACAGGATAGGATGAGTGAGCATGACCAAGGGAAAGAGGAGAGACTCACGCATCGTTGGTCAACTGTTGGGGAGGCTCTTTGGCAGCTAGTTGAGCAAGAGCCTGAGAAGGGGTCTGAGCGACGGTGACATTTGATGCAGCAAGCTGTGATGCGCTTGGGTGCTTCTTCCTAGAGAAGAAGGACATTCTCCTTGATCTGTTTCCTAGGATGGACGGTATGGCTGGCTAACTAAAAAAAATGTTGGTGGAGGTGGTGTTGAAAAAGTCAACTTAATGACAAGTGAATCGGCGTAAGGAAAGGGCGTGCCAGCGTCGAGAACGAACAGAAGCAACTCGTTACGTGTGAGAAGTATCAAGAGGAAGTAGAAAAGGATGAATTAGAGGAACAAGTGCTCGATAATTGATGAGTACTCCAAGTGGTAGTACAGCGGATCGAGTAGAGCTGAGACGGTCGGTTGACACAGCCTGAGGGTACTGTGCCAATTATTTACTTAGCAGCGAGTATCAATCCTCGTTTATCTCTGTTTGCTTTTCCCTGTACTCATACTACTACCACTACCACTACAAAAGACAAGTAGTCGACGTCCTCCCCGCGTTTCTACAGTTACATACCGTCAGGCCGATGGCAATAGAATCATTCAGAAAGACGAGATGTCTCGCTCAGCTTCTTCTCTCACATACCTGGCCAACTGAAACACTGATCCACATCATCATCCAATCTTTCCCGAAGTTCACACCCTTGATTCCAGTTTCCCTCACAACGCCCAGCATGTACATTTTTAACATGGACGAATTAGTTTTCGCCCCGTTTCCGAGGCAGATATAAATGTTAATCATAATCAGAATATGTTATGCCCCTACACTCGTCAGCGCGTCACCTGTCCCCCACTCGTCTTTAGCGCCCAGGCACGATACCTGTAGCGGCCCGAGGTACGTAGCGCATAAGTTGACGGGCCCCCTGACTATTAGTACAAATGATCTCGTCGCCACTGTTAACAGTAAGCACAGCGTAACTTGTGGTGAAGCAGGCCAAAACAAGCCCTGTTGATCGCTGATCAACTCAATGTCTGCCTTCATCGTGAGCCCAGACACATGATGGTTCGCTCTCGAAACTTCATCAACAGATTGATAGGCATCGCTGTCTGCGGTGTTGAACTTTGCCAAGTTACACCCCCTCACAAAACACGTGACAGCGTTAATGTCTCGACGCGTCGCGAGTCTCTCCTTCCCTGCCTCCATCATTCCCAAGTCACACCACAAACCCAACATGAAGTCACCCTCCGATTCTACCCACGACACTCTCACACAGCCAGTGCCATCTGGTCCCTCATCATCAGTCCGCAACACCCAGTCATCCTCCGATATATGCGCCAAACTCATCACTACAACCCACGACGGACGCACAGAAGGTTTCTCCCCATCTTCATCATAAAAATGCAATTCATGAACTTTTCTATTCTGCAGCGCTTGTGCTGACCGTCGGAAAACCAGTAACAATTGGCAGGAACTCGAACATCTGGTTCGCGTCCTGCAGCTTTATTTGTGTTTGGGATATGTTGCTGATTTTTCCCTTTGTCGGCGCGTTTTCACCTGCAATAGCTCATACGTTATACCGGACATCGTCGTTTCGAGTCTGCACTGCAAGATATATGCGTATGTTTCGGCGTGCTATGTCATGGTCTGCATACTGACTCATTACGACCAGCGTTCGGTCAGGTGCAGGGGGGATTATCATATCATGCCATGTATGCGCGATCCCTTTCATCTCAACTCCAACCCGTTATCTTTCTCTTGCCACAGGATCTATCAACCAATGGTGTCATAATAAATGGGCACAAAATCCGGAAAACATCCGCTATTCTTATGCACGGTGACACAATTAAGATACCAGCATCACAATGTAAGCCCGCCCCCCTCCTCATCTCGGAAGGCGACCTTAGTATTCCCACCTCAGCATTTCAGTGTGTTCAGAAATGGAGGCATTTACCCGACACACGGCCTTCCCAAACTGTTCCCTCCCAGCCCCATTCATTCAAAGTACCTCGTAATAATACTTTGTAGCGAAAGTCACTGATGGCATCTCCAGGACTTGGGTCGATACCTTATCATGTCCCATTGCCTGGGAACAGGGAGCTATGCAACAGTCCACCTCGCGCTTGATACATCTGCACACCGCCAGGTCGCATGCAAGATTATCAGAAGGAAGGAGGGAAGCGATCTGAAGAAGGAGATGAAGGAGGCGACCCTTCTGATGGCATTGCATCATGTATGTTGTCCCTTCATATGGTGTTTTCTCGTCCCTCCATGAATCTCCGACTCCGGTATTGACGTTGACACCTATTTGCTGTAACTCCAGCCTAACATCAACAGACTCTACTCCTTCGACTATGATTCGGACTTCCTCTACATCATGCTCCAGCTTTCAACGGGCGGTGATCTCTTCACCTATATCACCTCGCATGCACGACATAGGCTCTGCGAAGGGGAGGCCAAATATATCTCACTTCAGTTGCTAAAGGGGATCCGATATTTGCACGATAGGATGATTTCGCATCGTGGTAAGTTCTATACTTTTTGCATGATGTCTTCCTTCGGCTATTTTTCTATGTCTGTTGGTTCCTTTCACGGTGTTAGGCCTTGCATTCCCCCCATCGTTTATTATAAGCGGGATCTGACTGATACATGTAAATTTCAGATCTCAAGGTCAGGATCAGTCTTCCATTTCATCATACTATGTCGATTTTCTCATCTTCTCAACCTGCTAACGGTGGCCGTCTTCTGCCACCCTACCACCATGTACCATTCATATTCACCTAATTCAGCCTGAAAATATCCTCCTTCACTCTCCGGGCCCGTATCCCCGGGTCCTAATCGCTGATTTCGGTCTCGCCCGCCCAAAAGCCTACCAAGAAACCCTCCACGTATGTGGCACCATTTCATACCTTCCCCCAGAGGGTGTCCGTGCATTGGAAAACAAACACCTGGGGTATGTGGGCATGCCGGCAGATTGTTGGAGTGCCGGGATTGTCATTTTTGCTATGTTGACGTGCGTCCTTTTTGTCCCTTCTTTTTTTGTGAGATTGCTGTCGGTCGGACAGTTTGGTGTGTTGTCTGCTTTGACGCCATTTCTGATGCGTCAGTTGCTGTTATGCAGAGGGAGTCATCCGTTTGATTACGACGACTCGCGGAACATGCATGACGACGAGGCCGGCGGAAACACTCCAGGTGAGGGCGATGGTGAGTTTGCAGACGAAGAAGAGTGCATCGAATTTTCGCAGCGCTCCTATCTTCAAGACGAGAGAACAAAACAGCGCATCCTCGATGGTACCGTCTATTTCTGCGAACCGATATGGGCTCCGTTGAGAGACGGTATGTGTGTTTTTGCCCGAACTCTGTATCGCATACGAACCATCGCGCTGCGTCTCCCCGCTGCTGTGTCGGTTTCGCACTCTGGTTTGACTGACACGTACAAGAACTTGGGTTGATTTGATCGCCGATGCTGACGCCCCTTTTATCTCCCTCTTGCACCCCTCTCCCTGGAACAACGTAGCCAAAAACCTTGTCTGCCACCTCCTCATCCCCGATCCACAAAAACGGGCAACAGTATACACAGCTCTAAAGAGCTTCTGGATCGTCTCGGACCTCGCAGAACTCGAACGGGCGTATCGCGAACGTATTCGATCGGTCGCTTCGTGATCTCATCAATCTGTCGGGTTGATAATTCGTCTTGCTCCGTGGTCGCACTCTCCGATTCTCCTCTGGCTTTCTTCCTTGTTGAGCGTGCGGTGTTTTCATTCCAGACAATCAATCGTCTCGTTCTTTGGTCTCGTCGTGCTTGTACTACTTGCTGGTGTCTAATATGCGGTCACTGTGTATTGCCTGCCTCGCATGATTTCATGCTTTATTCTGTACTGATACAGATGTTTGTTCCCCTCTCATCATTGACACCCGTGCGCAGCCTGCCCCGCTTATGCCTTAAGGAAGTTGGCGTGGACTTCAGAATAACAATACAGGATGATTAGTTGGAACCCAGAAATTAGGAGAAAGGATACTTGCAATGAATATGATCCGCAGCAAAAGTCGAAATCTATAAGCCACTGAATCAGCAACTAGCTGAGAGACTGCAATATTCAGAACGCACGAAATAGTAGCTATGGTCGTACCCGTCCTGACTCCTCACACGGACCTGAACTTCGTCATGGCCCGCATCGCGTGCGGCCCTGAGAAATGCTTCAGGATGGAGCTGGTGGAGAAAATTGTCCGCAGTTCCCTGTTGTCAGCGAAATCCAAACCTCGTCAGCGTTCATTACTCCAATCGTTTGGAGAGTGAAAAACGCACATAATCAATCAATACATTGATTGCCCCTTTCACCCTCCCTACAAGCACACTCGCATCATATCTGTCCTTCCCTTCTTCGACCCCACCAGCGAGATACCCAGCGAACGCCTTCGTGCCCCAGGGCACAACGGATGGTTCACAGATCGGGGAGAATGCCGAGCAAGATCGGTATTGTTTCGTCCCTGCAAGCAGGGAGGAGAGATAGGTGGTAAGAGCACCATGCCCACCCATGGAATGACCAAAGATGGACTGGCGAGAAAAGTCCTGGATGGGAGAGGAGTAGATATCGAGTAAGTCATTTGTTATAGGGATGTGTGACGTACAATAGGAATTCCAGCAGCCTCTATCACCTGCGGCAGCTCCTGCGTGACATGGTTCAACATGTTATAATGCTTTGACCACTTGGGGTTCGTAGCATCGAGGTAGAACCCTGCGCCTATTTGGTTTGGTGCAAGGTTTGATGTGTGGTCAGTGGGATTGACACTCGAAGAGCCTTGTCAGTGGGATTATTGAACCCACCACTTCCGAAATCCCAGTCAACGTCTTCGCCCTCGATCCCGGCTCCTCGGGGAGACGTATCTGGAAAAAGGATGGCTATGCCTTCAGTTGCTGCGTCACGCATGAAGCCGCCTTTCTGGGCGCTAAAGTAGAGATGATGAGCCATTGCTCGACGTCAGTTTCAAGGAGGGTGAAGACAGTCGAAACAGCTTTGAGAAAGCGAAAATGAGGCTGACCCATTGTCTTCCGTACATGTCAGCCCAGCAAGGTAAACCAAGACTGGGACTTTTGCCTGAGCAGCGTTGGCGGGAAGGAACAGGTTGAACTGGGCATCGAGGTCGCCAAGGACGACGGACTAGATGATACGCAACATGCATGGTTTCCATCCATCCACGTATGAAGATACGGAAATGATCGGTGTTCGAAAGAGTGAGGGGTGGGTTCGGGTAGAGTAGCGCGGTGGACAAGGAGATCGGAGAGTAAATGAGCAAGAGATCCAGCATTCAAAAGTTCCGGAAACTCACCCTGAACTTGTATTTTGTCAAAGTCCCCTGATGATGCTTGTTCGACGAAAGCTTTTGGAGTGTGGGTGCCATTCCGCGAGTCTGACTGCCACTATAGTACTCCCAAGCAAAGTGACTTGGGGTTGAGTGTAGATCAAGATAAACTACAGACCTACCAGTGAGTTCTGGCCTGATGAGTCACGGGATAAGAAGTTGTCTTGGAAGTTTCTCTCAGGCGACTGGGCCGTGAGTCGGTCCTCTTCTGCCAATTCCGGCGTTGCCCTCACAGAGTCCCACAGCCTGACAGGCTCTTCGCATCCGTCTCTGTCTGCTTTCCTCATCGTTGACACCTCCGGGTGGCTTGAATGCCTGAGTGAACCAGGCCGTCCTGACTGGCAACATCCTACAGCTTCGGTACATTATCTGTGATAGGGGGAAGTTCCCCCCTCCGAGATCCCGTCATCTGAACTGAGCGTTCGTGTCCTTTGAAGAAGAGAGAGTAGTGTGACTGCGTTGATATCTATGCCAGATACAAATTCCACAATTTCAAAGTTGTGCGGTGAGGGAGCCAAGCACCAGTGTTCATCGAGACCCTTCAAGTTCAATCAGGGCGGGCGGAGCGAGTAACGTCACTCTAATTTGTCGACATGTTTATCTCGAATTTTATGTACAGCTGTTCAACATAGGTTTTCGCCAAAAGAACGCGATCACTGGCCGAGTTGCATCCAACTATCATCAATCATTAATCGTCTCCCGCAATGATTAGTGCCATCCATAGGATCTGCACCCAGTATGTGAGGTATAGTAAAGATGTAGAGTATTCATGCGGTGAATAACTATAGCCGGCTGTATGGTACTCAGGTCACAGGTAAGGGCTTGCAATCGTTTCAGTCGTAAATCGCCACGTTGATCCCATACCTCTGAGGCCCGTGCCCGAGACAGGACCAGGGGGCAAGAGCACCTGGGTGCTCAGGCTGGCGGTCCACTGAGTGCGTTATATGAAGGGTTCAGTGGTCGCAAGATATGGATACGTCAAAGGCGTGACGCGGACGGAGAAGACGGCTTTGGTATTGTCCGCGAACTAGAGTCTGATTCATGATGAAGCGTGGTCGTCCTTGCCCTCCACCCCATTTGCCCTCCCGGACTGCATTATCGAGTCTGAGGCAGAATCAGATGAGAAAACTTTTGTCTCGTCCTGACTTGCAACATTTGGCTGCACGTCCTCCATTTCCATGTCCGCGTCCGCGTCGCCCAACCCACGTTCACCCTGAGTTGGAATCACCGCAACGCTCGTTCGTGTGTGCATCTCAAGGGGTCCGTCTTCTTCTTCGGGAGGTGACGGGCTCGAAGAACCACGGGCAGAGAGACGGGGGCAGGGAGAAGGAGACGGAGAAGGAGACGGCGTGCAATGGAGTATCTCCTCCATCCTCCGTCTCTCCTTGTCAGAGGCAGTGCGCTTCATACCCTCCGCGCATACTTCACCCTCAACAGCCCCAGTCACAACTTCCTCAGCTCTCGCAGCCTCCCTCGACGCCTTCTTCCTTTCCTCTTTTCCGTCCCAACCAACCCACTGACCATCAACAACGTACCCTTCCTCCTCTTCCACGCCTGCCAATAGATCCGCGACACCCCCATAAAACCTTCCCGCGCTGAACCCTACGTCTTTGCCTCTTATGAAGGCATGCAGTTCCTTGCCCATTTTAAAACCTGGTTGACAGTTGGTTGTTCGTGAGTTCATACGGAAGGGACAGGGTAACAGGCTGCGAAAGAGAGACTTACCTGCAAGAGTTGTGAGATTCCCCGTGAGGCCACCCGTCCAACCTACTAGGTCGAGGTGGTTTACGTTACGCAGCGTACCAAGGTCGGTGCCCCACCGTGCTGATTGTACAGACACCAATCCATCATTGGGGCCTTCTTGTGCTGATATGATCGAGTGTGGATACCTGCGGGTATGTACATCAACACGGATTTCGCAGATAAGATGATGGAAAGGGAGGAAAAGGGACAGAAAGATGTGATACCACCATACTCACTTCCACGGGTCGATCAACCCAGGGTCGTATTCTGCTCCCCAGCTGAAATACCGCACCCCCTCTATATCGGGCGTATTTTTATTGAACTCTTTCATCGCCTCCCTCGTCAGACACTCGAATGCCTTGCCATCGCCGCCGCCATTTGGGAGGAGCTCAAGGAGAGCGAGAACGGCTGGGAGGTGCGTAGAAGCGAGGGCAAGAAAGTGAGACGCAAAGGAGGATCCATGGTGTGGTGTCGCGATCGTTGTAAGACTGAGAACGCGGAAATTGCGGTTAGTCAGGTGGCTGATGAGGTAGCGGCAATCGAGGCCACCCTGATGGATGGATGGACGAATTTATGAGTGAGTAGAAGAAGCTAGATGCAGGAGGTGCAAACCATGCTGTGACCTATTAGATGTACAGCTCTACCAGGGTATGTCTCGGATATTTTCTCCTCGAGCACCTTGGCGCGGTCGACTGGTGATGACGTAGCGGGCACACGGGTGACGAGGACCTCGCAGCCATTAGCCTCAAGGATTTCTTTGATTCCTCGCCAATGCGACACCTGTAGGGGAGCTATAGCGGGTCCAATAGTAACGGAGTCAAAGCCGAGGAGACCGTGGCAGAAAACGAGAGGAGCTTTGGGAGGACGGACTACATCATGAAGTCGGTCGAATTGTCTGGATCGAACGAGAACGAGACGTACATTTCTTTCCCAGCTTACCATTCAACAGATCATCCTCATCCAACACAGCCGCTACGCTCTCCTTACTCGCCGCGTCGGCATCAGATTGGAACCACCACCTCCCAAGGGATGGAGATGAAGTGATTGGTGCTAGTGCAGAAGTGTGTATCGAGCGAAGAGTGTCAAGGGATGAAGAAGTTGGGGAGTGGGTAGGTGATATGTGAGGGGTGGACAGGAGCGAGGGGGAGGCAGTAAAGGTGGAGTGAGGGATACCTAGGGGGGTGTCATACGTGGCGGAGAGGGAGGCAGTGGGATAGGTGTATCGGACGCTGGAGAGGAGCGGTGGTGGCCTAGAGAGGGCGTGAGGTGCAGACAACGACGAAGGAAGTCTGGCAGGTGGTGGGGGCGAGGGTAATATACTCTCTGTGAGTGCCTCATGAAGCGCATTCAGCATCGGGGACGTAGGCCGAGAGCAGGATGTGGGCGATGAGGGTAAATCATTGGAACGACCTGCATCTGATTGTGAGCGAAAATGTGAGGGATATCGTAGTAACGGGGCGGAAGGCATTTGTGCAGAAGAACAGCGGAGTTGGCGGGGAAGAGTGGGTGCTCTGGTATGCAGCACACGTGCAGAACCACCTATATTCATGTCACCTCCCCTCTTCATCACGGCGCTGTGACTGCCACTGTTTCCAGACGAACTCGATTCGGTTTGTGTCCGTGTTGAAAAAATTGACTCAAGTCTAAGAGAGAGTGGTCTCCCAGTCGTATGAGACGACGACGACGAGTTATCCATGCGTCCAAATGCAGCTGTCACCATGAAATCATTACACCGTGTTCGGTGGCTGTGCTTCGTCTATTCCCTCTTCCTGATGAGTACAACCGCCGTGACTATTAGTACTGGTACTGTTGGTGGACCACGCTTACCATCCGTGCTCAAATCGAGGCCCGCAACTCAAGACAGTGAGAAACTAGTCCAGCGTCGACACTGTATTCCATTGATTTTGCATAGCGACAGCCACGCTCGCAGAAATCGAGGCAGGCCATGGGCGAGTGACATCTCCAGCAGAGTACGCCAGCATTCCACCTCCCATCGGCCCCTGCATACGGCTAACCAGACACAGGACGCCCATTTTCATCTGTGCATTTCAAGGTAACATCGCCTGATCCGTCTCTTATCTGTCCTCATATCGCGCAAGACTGCAACAGACTCTTCCCCTCCCGCGAGCGGGTCATGCTCCATCGCAAACGTGACCACGACTCCGAGGACGATAGGGACATCCTGACGTGGAACGAGTGACAAGTGCACGTGTTTTTCTCAAAACAATTCCACGTTTCAGCGCTGATAGCTGTCCGGTCAGCGAGTTGTTTTCATGCAGCAACTATGCTCTAGCGAAACCATTCAGTAGTTGTAATCTACCGCCGCAAAGCGGTTCTGCTGGCGACCACCTGTAATCATATCACAGGAATCTTTTCTCACATACTCTCGCCGAATGATCCAACAGCAGCGATGGCAGTCAATCATACCCCTTCCCACTCCTCTGCTTCACCCTCTTACCCTTTTTATGATGCTTCTTCCCAAGTTGCTCTTCGCCAGCCCTATTCATAAGCGCAGCAACTTCCCCCGCCCCTCGTGGCCCAAGCGGCATTCCATCATCCGCCACCATGTTCTGATGTGGGTATAACCTCCCCCTTGTGAATTCCTGTCCGTGCCTGGCAGAGCCTTGCACAAAGGGACGAGAAGAGTGCGAAGAATTTTGTGCGAAGAATTCTTTGTCCAGGGTGAGGGACTTGATGCCGGTAGCTTGGGCTGCCAGAATTGAGTCGCCGTTCGTTGACTTGTCTGAAGAAAAGGCAGGCACTGAGGGGACAAATGTATCTGCGCCTTTGACAACGCGCGTGGTGGGGGCTCGTTTTTTCCCTGTGGCGCGGAGAAGTGAAAGCTCGTGCGTTCGAGCATTAAACGACTCCTCGGAGTTTCCAGGAGGAGGGTGACAAAAGAGGAGCTTGCCGTTGACGTAGTCCTTGAGGATGAATCTCGCCGCTCTGGCTTCATCTGGGTTTCCTTGTCCCGAACGCATAAAGCCTCGTGCGACTATCATGCACAGGTACAGCCGTTAGTGAATAGAACATTCGATGAAAAAGGAGGCGTACTGGCATGAGCAACCAAGAAATCCTCTGCTGACACCTTCCCATCTCCGCCCTCTTCAATACCTCTCACCCCGATACTCAACCCATATGTCGCCTCTAAAACCTCCTTCGGTATCCTCTTCACAACTAACGCTACTGGCCCGGTATGTTCCCTCATTTGATCTATCGGCAACACGCCATCACAAACCAATGCCGCCTTCGTCGTAGTAAACTGGGGGAAAACCAATCCCGGGCAGTCGCATAGGACGATAGAAGGAGAGAGGTGGATTGTTTGGAAATGTTTGGTTTTTCCTGGGGTAGACGAGACGCTGACTTTCTTCTCGCCAAGCAGAGCGTTAATCGTACTGGATTTGCCGACGTTGGGATAGCCGACTAGGCCCACTACGAATTTTGTGGGCGGCTCGCCTGAGGGACCTTTGAAAGCTGTGTATAACACCGTCAGATTCTGTGTGACAGGAGGATCGGGGGTGCAGGCATACTCGATAGATCGGGTGCAGCAGTAGCAAACAAATCCTCCAGCTCCAGCACACTGAGGACCTTCGTCCTTGGATCTCGCCCATCAGGTGTATCCTCCTCTGTGGGCACATACCTAAGCCTTTCTTCGTCGGAATCCGAGTCGACATCTGAGTCGGGTGGGTCACTCTCTCCATCGTCGTCGTCATGCGGAGTGTGAGGGCCTTCCGAGTCAGATGAAGACTCGGGTTCGGCGTAGGCGTTTGAATTCGTGTTCGATTCGATCGCGTCTGGGTGCTGCCGCCGTTCCGAAGCATCTATCTCGGTTTCAGACCGCGGAAGAGCTTCTCGTCGTGCTTGCTGTAGGGCTGCAGCATTTGCAGCTGAGAAAAAAGCATACTGAATCCCTTGCGCATCGAAGTAATCCCCCCATATTCGTCTATCTCGCACGCGATCAATAGTCAGCACTGCTCTACCGCCACACCAGAGTCAAGGGACAACCCTACCTCTGTGTAGCAGTCAATAAATCAGCTTTGTTTATCAACAACAAGGTCTTCCTTAACGCCTTCCCAGTGCCGGCCTCGCCTTCTGCCCCCTCAACGTCTTGTACGCATGATTCGAGATCTTCACATCGAAATCGTAATGGATTACGCGCATCGACGATCTGGACGACGAGATGCGAGCGCTCGAGGACCCGCCAGAGTTGGCGCCATACTTCGATGTTGCGCTCAAAGGGTGTGAGGAGAAATTTTTCTTCTTCCTGCAGTCTATCAATGGACCACACATACCCCGATCAGTGCCAATTCATTCAGTCATGAACATGACAATGAAACACATACTGCGCCAATGCCCTCCTCCATTCCAAAAAAGCATCCTTTTCCTGCCGATCTAGTTGTGCTGTCGTTATATTCTTCGTCCAAGGTGGTCTTCTCGGTACCTGGAGGCGCTGTTTGTTGGCTTGGTGTTTGCGAAGCGTGGATTGTTCTTCGGCGTCTGTGAGAAGGTAGGGATTTTGAGTTGAGCCCGCAGGAGATTGGATGATTTTAACGTTGCGACGTTCTATAAATTTTGTCAGCTGGAGAGTTGGCATATATCGGGAAGCGCGACCGTACCAGCTGTGAACTCAGTCCCAGCCAATTGAGCTGTATTCAAGAACTCGTCCAAGTCCCGTTCTTGAGTGACGGATTTAAGACGGGTGGTAGAGTCCGCTTCGGTGGTATACTACGAGGAGGTGAGCGAGAAGGTGAATCGCGAATTGATGCATGTAGGTGGGTCGCAGGACGTACGAGACCTGATTCCTGCCTCTCACGGGCATCTTTCACTTTGCGGTTGATAATCGCTCGACCGAGCCCTGAAGGGTTCTGGTTCTTCTGTCTTGGAGGCTGCACGGAAGCGTTAAGGCTGGCCGATCTTCTCTTAACGCGAGGTAGATTTCATACTGACCATGATACTAGTAACAGTGGGCTCCGGTCAATAGGTAAACCACAGTAGGGGGAAAGTTAAAACCCCCAAGGAGAGTAATGATTCGACGTCTGGTGGACTAGCTATGAGTGATTTAGGGCAGGAAATATGTTTGCAACGCTCTGGAGCTTGAAGTTCGGGCTTCTGCTAGCAACTTGATAGTAAGTTATGACTCTAACTTATGAATGGGCCTCAATTTGCTCTCAATTATGTAATAGGAGTTATTATTCTCTAATTATAATTACATCAGCGTAGACACCCATGCAAGCAAGTTGCAGCGGAGCGGGTTGAATGGCTTGGATGCGATGAACCAACATATTTTTTCGCTCTACAGGACATACGTCCGTGAAGTCAGAAAGCTTCCTCACATATACCTCCGGTGACCACTTTCACGCAGCTTCCTGATGAGTCTACTCACATGTTACAGCCAGTTTTTCCAGATTAAGGGAGCAGATGACTTCCGGTCAGTTTTACAAACCAAGTTGGACGACCTCCGCAAGAAGAAACTAAAGAGAATGTCAAAGGTAAGAATCATCGCCCTGTTGGCAGTTTATCAGCTGCATCACACACGACGCAGGGCTTGCGGAAGCTCCAAGCAGCCAATGCAGGGGACCACACCGCTTTCGATCGGATGCTTGACATAGCCTATGGGAGGGTCGGAAAACTGCGATGGGAGTTGATGGAGGTATGAAGTTGTCATTTTGGTGTCCGTTTCTTCGAGCCTTATGACCTGCCGAAGCCTTTACTATCCGACCCCGATGCTCCACCTCCTGCCCCGATTATTCCAGGGAAAGATAAATCTGTCCCGCCCATATACTCCCCAGAACTTACTACACTTCTCACGTCGGGAAATTCGCGCAGGACAAAACCCTTGGAGAAGCAGCATCTCGTTTTCCCTCCTCGTTTACCTGGGCGTGCAAAGCCGGATTCCGAAGAAGCAGCTCTGCTAGGTCCGCTGAGCAGGCGTCGCGAATTTAACATTCGCTGGCGTTACTTCAAAACTGAATGGAAGAGGGTGTACCCCCCTCTTGGAGTATCAGAACAGCATCCTACAACTGACCAGGGCACCAACACCTTTTCAATGCGTCCTCGGAACATTGGTTTCCAAGATACTGCTGTACTTCAAGAGCTGCTTGAGTTGGCAGGATCACCCTCAAAGTCACCCGGCCTGACTCACAGGCAACGAACGCAACAAGAATCCGAGGAAGCACTGGATTCGAGTCCGTTTGATGGCAAATTGTCAGCTCGATGGCTTCGACGGCGATACCAAGCACTTCTCGGGAGACTTCCACTTCTAACGCTTCGACCACCGAAGGACGACAGATCCAAACCCGTATACGACGTGCTACTGGCAGACAGCGCAATGACACCCTCAAGGCCGCATACATCGCGTCTCCGTGTCGTAGATACAGGAGACATGTCATGGATATGCGATGTCCAGCTCCCAGATTCTTTCAAAGGCCGTCGCAGATAACGAAATGCTATTTGTCCTTCCTTCCTTAACACTCTATTACCTTTATCTTCTAAGTGTTACTTGACGCATTCACCCACGTCTACACTTCGTGAACGGTCACTCGGCTTCCGACCACTGATCCTCTACAGAGACACGGACAAGCCGAAAGAGCAGCGCTCATAAATACCACATACAATTAGTAAGATTTCCAGAGCGAGTGCGCAACTATCATGGGCTTGAGTCGGCGCCCTCTAGTTCTAAACCATGGAGCTCGATGCTGTACATGCCATAGTTGCGATTGGTGGCCTTAGCCGCTGTAGAATCCCCGAGGCTCTGATCCAGCCCACACTGGAGGCTCAAGATGACCTTGTACTCGTCGAATGCAAAGATTTTGTCAGCGCGGACGCTATCAAGTAATCCCTATGCAGTCACAACTAGTCAAAACCGTGATAGTGTTCAACAGGGAATATCGTACTTGTGGTCCCAAGGCGAAGAGCGAGTAGTATTGTCTCGCTCTGTCGAACTGCGCCAACTGTTGACCGTCTCCAATCGTGCGAATGCTCTGTTGGAGTGCTCGGATGTTCCTCGTCACCTTCTTGATTCCGAAATCGTTTGCTAAACGTATGTTTCGAGCGTTGGCAATTAGCAAGTGTTCTACCAAGTCTTCCAAGCCACAAAATACAAAGCTGCGGCAGTCACTTGTCAATCATGGGTAATGATGGGGAAACGTAACCGAACCTCTGTTCATCCTTTAGCAACGTTGCAGAAACGAACTCGTCGATCTTGCTCAGCTCCGTGTTTAGATCAACGATATATGGATCCGGCTCTCCAACTTCGTGGTCGATCTGGTAATTTCCCTAGCATAACGATGTTAATAAATAAGTGCAGTCCATTTAAATTAAAACCTACATGGCGGAAGGCAGCATCAAGATAATAGACACTCCTACAGCGAACCTCTATCCTGATTGTATGCAAAATGATCTCAGCCAGTTGTGTATACGTCTTCAGCAATGCACCGAAGCGTCTGCAAATTATCACCATAGGTCAAGGTGCACAGACGGGCAAGATAAGCTACTTACAGGGCCATTTCGCGAGATAAAGGCAGGTTGAGCTGATCTTCCTGAGAGATTTGCGGAAGGAAAGGGAGGAAAGGCGATGGTGTAAATGGGGTGAATGCGGTAACAGGCTCCAAGTGCAAAGCAGCCGACATAGGGGAGAGCGCGCTTTCAGGCGAGGATTTCAGAGCATTCAGTTCTCGGGTAAACCAGGCCTAAGGGAGCAACGGAATCAGAAGCCACGACAATTTCCAACAGGGTCTAATTACCACACTCCGGTATAGGCTGCAAAGGGCGGAAATGTTGCGAATTGAGGGATTAAGATTGGTTTTGTTCACTGGGCATTGATCGAGGTAACCCATCTCGAGGTGAATCTCTTGTCTGCACAACTGCTGTTTGATCACGGGGTCCTGGATATTACAATGACTTTGGTGCATCGTAGCCTAATTGGAGGTAGACTCACTTTTGTTACAAACAGCTCTAATAAACAAGGACTCAGCTCTGACTTCTGTGCCCATTGGGCAGCGAGTGACGGCGGAGATGGCGCTTCAACTTCGCCACTGGATACAAGAGTCTGGAACCGATCGCTACATCGTTGATAGAACTGAATGATGACCCCGACGATGAGTCGCGAGTAGTTTTCGCGGTGGAATGGTGTTGTGCGAAGCATAGCACACAGCGAGTTGATTAGAGCCATCAACTGAGTGGCCGCCTACGGATACATTAGTGAACGTCTGATCTGATAGATTGTTCACACCTTCAGAATGGGCTGGGAACTGAACCGGGTCGACAGGATGTCAGGCTGAAAGGCATCAGGACCTGTGCAGCGTCAGTTCCCGAAATTGATAACCCAAGACAGATACGCCTACTCGAAACTGCTTGATGGAACAACAAGGATATCTTCTCCTCCAACTGCGGCAAGTATACTTTTAGGACGAATTCGTCCAATACCTCGCTTGCAGATCGTGCGCTCTCCATGCCATCAGGTAAGATATCGGCGACCATACCCAAAAACGCCAAAGTAGGCTGAAATAATACGCTGACATGGAATGCATCCGGTTTGATTAGCAGTCGATGATGCTGCCCAGCACCAAGCACGCGTTCATCAGACCCAACAGTGGATAGTGCGCTCTGTACCATGTTTTCTGAAAAACTCTGGACAAGCCCTGGCATGGTATCTCGAAAGGCACGCATGAGTTCGTCCTCGGATTTCCGAAGGGCCGTTCCTGTTGTTTTTGGATCTGTGTCTGCAAATCGGAAGATCCCCTGTTCTCAAACGGGTATTAGGCTGAGACAAATGGCAACGGTCTACAAATACCTTGAGCCTGTCTCGCGTAAAGCGCCCTTCGCGAAGCGCTTCATTGATGGAGGTGATCGGATTCCGCCCCGCAACTGCGCTTCGCTCTTCATCGGTCAAGTAGTCGTGCAGCAGAGTGCGGACCTGGGATCTTGTTAGTGCTGATATCTAATGCTCGACTACAACGACAAACCTCGGCCTGCACCGGTAGCCAAACATCGGCTATGGGGAAAAGGGCTCCTGGTTTAGCGCCCGAAGAATCCTTGAAGTCTCGTCGCTATAAGTATATTTGAGCTGTTCGAATCCCAAAGCATGACGAAAGATGGTGTTCCTCACCGATCCGATCCGATTAACTACTTCGAAGACAACACGGAGACCCTGCGTTACAGCGGCCAATTTCGAGTAGACCGTCCAGAAAAGGTCTCTCAAGATGTCCTGATCATGATGCTTTGATGGTGGCTCCAGCGCAGCAAGCCGAAGTGAAGATGCTCTCGTTAGCATCCCTTGGGGAGCAAGTGTCGTATGAACCGAATTGACAGTAGCTGGCTCAGTAGAAAGGAAGATATACCCTGCCTCTGATTTGGTTCCGAGGCAAGCTGTTGCAAGGAGGGCAGAATTTCTCTTCGACTCTTCTCCACGCCCCGCAACTTCGTCGACCGTGGACTCAACCAATGAAAAGATTTCGCTCTGTAGTCGCTGCATCACGATATCGAGAGCGCTCCCAAGTTTACCTAGAATAGCTAGGGATTCCAGAAGCGTCTCTATATAAGTGAACGAATCTGCTTCGGGATTGGCGTTGGGATGATTGAGCTGTAGAGAAGCTGTCCCAACCAAAGCTCCAAGATTGGAAGTTGATGACACCGATGCAGATACTGATGCAGATATGTCCTGCGCAGTCGCACTACTGCGGAAATCGGTATCGAGGTCGTGAGGGGGGTCATTCGGTCGGGTCGCCAGACCGTTAAGATAGCGTGAGAGGCGCGTCGTCTGGGAGTTACGAGGGAAAGATGTTGCAGGAGCCCGGGAAGCACCATTCGGTGCATCTGATTCTGCGGATTCGTCTTCAAACTCAACTTTCGGGACTGGTCACAGTTAGGGTGGTAGACTACGCGGTAACAGCACAACGCACATGTAGACTGACCCGGGGTAAATGCGGCCCAGCGCGTCTCACACCAGAATGACTTGAGGTAGAGATGATTGTGAAGCTCGTCGACGAGGATCTCTCGAAGTGCCTATAAACTGTGAGCTTCTGCTAACACGACAGAGCGTTCTTTGGGTCGTACTGTTTCTTGTCCAACAAGATAACTTCGCAAGTCGGCAACGGCACCAATCTCTTGCATATCTGGTTTGTTTATTAGCTTGAGGCTGCGGATCAGTAGCACCGATGCCTGTATAAGGCGTTTTTCTGATATCAGAGTCTCCAAGGCATCCGGGACAGATTTCAAATGCTCGCTGGAATAAACTTCAGCATTGTCTATGACCTTAGAGAGATTTGACCGACATTTGATCCAACAACCGCATCATCTCCTCCAAGGTCTGACCTCTAGACCACAACTGGACAAGATCAGCACGTTTGCTACCAAGGGACTCTTTCGCCTCCTGTAAGGCGACACGAGCCTCTTGCACTTGCGTCTGAGCTTGTCCTAGATGGTTCAAAAGAGCAGCATGATGCGGCAATGCATCGGCAAAAACCTTGTAATGCCCTGACAATGTCTCAGGTTCTGGATGTCCTTCCGGGAGAGCGGGGCCACTTACTATCGACAGACCCTTTGAGTGCCTGTGATAACAATCGTTTTGTCTTCCTGAAGGAACCGATGCTTTTCCCGGTCGACGATTCATCGAGCAAAGATAGGGCGAGCTCCACGTTGTTAAACTGTGTCGGGAGGTTCGACTTTGTGAGGACTCAGTAGAAGGCACAAGGGATGTCCTCACATCAGGATCGATCACAAATTCCCATTCGTCCCTGATCTGATCCAGTACAGCTGTGGGTCAACTCAGCGACTTATCTGATGTCGCAATATTGTGAAGTGTGGTATTCGAGATTTAGAACTCACCATCGATGTCGCCAGCTTTAGCCTTACCGGGAGCCTTGCTGTAAGGTATGCGTTCTCTGATTCGCTCCTGGCGAGCTGTCTCTCGCTCGAACTCCATCCTTCTTTCACGCTCTTGGAACGCGTCTGTACCACTCGCTAGTTCGCGCCTGCGAGCACCGGCTTCTCCGGCGTCTCTGAAAGCAGCCATGACAGCGGAGAGAGCCGGGGAAGTTGTAGTAGGTGAAATTGGGGATGCACCGGATCCTTCATTAACGTTGGTCGCAGAACGAGGAGTATCAGAACGAGACATGCTCCCGAAGGTGACACTGCCGTTAGCAGGTCGTTGTTGGATAGAAGCATCGGAACGTGTCGTACTGGAGCTGTCTCGACGTTCTCTTCCGTTTAAATCATTGGTTATGCGAGAAGAGGTCGAGGCTCGTTCGGAGGCAGAATAGTCGGAGGTGTGGCGCGGTCTGAGCTCTGATCTCTGTGGACGATGGGGGTTCTTTGGGGACGAAATGACGGACGCCTTGGGTGAGGATGAAGTGAAGGCACTGTTACTCGGGGTGGTCGGACGTGAGGGAGGTCTGGCGATCTGGAGAGGGCGTGTGGTTGGCAAGGAGGTAGGATAGCTGATTGGAATGGGATTAGATATTGAGGGAGCGCGTGTTCGCCTTTGAGGTTCGAGAGGGAAGGCCGGTACACGAGACATCGGTGCGGCTGTGTTGAACCTCTCCGTGGTATGCCTCAGGCTTTTGTTGTAAAATAACCAAATCAGGAAACTACAGCTGTGTATGTTGAGTGCCTCAGATCTCAGAGGCCTGCCACTGGTGCCAGTGATATTACTAGCCTGACTCGGAGGTGAGGGTCGAACATTTGCATAATTAACGACATTGTAGTGACCCTTGACGTGCAGAATCTGACTGCGCTGGAGATATCCAACTCCCTAGTATCATGCCAGTTTCTCCAAGAGGATTTGAGAGCCGCAACACTGTCACACTGCCTCCTTTCCTCCAGCCTCTAGTAGCAGATAACGGACCGTCTAGCACTGGCAACCAACAACATCATGATGCAGTCTTCCCAGAGAGTGATGGAATTCGATCCGTTCATGTCCACTGGTGGCCATGCAAAGCGGCCGACGCCCTTCCTCGGACATTATTCCTGTTCATCCCAGGTGTGTGAAGTGTCCACTGTCCATACCCAACTCATCTCTCCACAGGGAATCCTGGCGTCATAGATTTTTACCCACCTTTTCTGAATACGATTTACGACAGTGATACATCTGGGAGACTCGCAATTCTCACGTATTCGCATGTTGGCCATGCTCCCTTGTTGGACTCGAAGCATGTACTGCATCGTCTCGACGCTTCGCACTTTAGCTTGATTTGTCAGGTTCAGAACGCTCTCAGGATCATTGACGCCGTAAAGTCGACCTTTGGAGCGTCGCTGAGAATTGTTTTGGCTGGCCACAGTGTAGGAGCCTGGCTTGCTCTCCAGGCAAGTATTCATTAGAACTTCCTTCCTCGTCGATGATCCCAGTCTTTTCCAAGGCTTTGAAGCTACGGTCGGACGCTATATCCAGCGTCTTCCTTCTCTTTCCTACCATCGCAGATATTGCAGACACTCCCAATGGTCGAAAGCTCTCGGTTTGTGGCGCTCAAAAGTTGTTATCTGCACTTGTTAAAAACTCTCGCATGGGATGTAGTGGCTATTCCGCGCGCCTTTGCCTCGTGTCACAGCCAATCTTGCAAGGGCCGTCTACTATTTACCCACCACGCTTCTTGGCATGTTCTTGCCTTCCTACCCTCGTGCGCCACTGAATGCATTGCGTTCGTTTTTACGATCACCGCAAGCAATATTTGCGTCGATGTCGATGGCTCATGACGAGATGGCCAACATCTGTCAATTGGATTCGGAGTTACTCAACAAACACAGAGATATGCTGTGGTTCTACTTTGGAGAACATGATGATTGGATTGGCAAGCAGAAGGACGCAATCCTCAAAGTGTTCAGGGGTAATAAGCCTCGCATTGCTTACGGACCTTCCGGAGTTCCCCACGCATTTTGTATCAGTGAGTCTGTCTTTGTGTAATTGCTGTGAACGTATTGAGCATCATGGAAAGATCACAGCGAAGAGGTTGGAAGACAATGTTACGACTGGCTGGTATCAGGAGAATATTTGTAGATCCTCCGTTGTCAGTACTAGTAGCCCTTGATTAATCTCACGGATATCACGTGAGCAAAGCTTGAATGGCTTTGCTGACAAAATCGCGTCTTGAGAGTCGAGATCATATACCGCGTAGAATCTGAGTACTGCGTACTTCAAGTACGGAGTGTTGAAAGCTTCGCGTGTTCTGGCAAAGAACGCGCCTTTCGACGTTTAAACGTTACCGTTAAACGCCAGTGGCTCCTGTCGAGCGTATAGTCTTACAATGGCAAATCCTAGTTCTGATCCCCTACTCCTTTTTGCTCCGCCCAACTTGAAAGCGTCTTCCCTCCCTCCTCCCAGCGAGCTCATCGCGTCCTCTTTACAAGAGTCCCCCCAGCCAGAGGCCAAGAAACCGGCGCGTCGAAACGTCGGGTTTTATATAGAGCCGCCGAGACTATCTTCCTCTCTCAAGAAGCTTTACGAAACGGTCCCAGATAGCTTCAAAGGTTGCACAGGATTTGGCCGCGATGATCTCCACTCAGTCGTCGGCGAATATCATCTGGGTTCTGAGGGTAAGCCATCGTATTACTTCGTACGCTTCAAAGACGGGCTTGCACGCAGGGTTAGTCATAGTCCGCTTTGCCCGTCGCGAAACTCAGCTCTCGTTTAGTTGCCTGCACATCAGTTCAAGGCTCAATACGGTGACCTTGTTGATGATTATGGTGCGTCCTGGAGACTCCTGTGTCTACTACATAACCTCACAAATTGATGTAGAACAGCGAAAAGAAGAAGGGTTACTCGAGCCGTTTGACCCTTCTTCCAATGCTGTCCACGAGGACTCTCTGGGAGATGCAATGGAAATCGACGGTGTCGCTGGCCTTGTAACTGCACACACATTCTCCGGGAGGACCATATCCAAGTCCCACTCATCTCCGCTCAGTTCCTCCCTTTCCCCACTCTCATCGGAGGAGGATGTCGACGGGAGTGATGAGGGAGACTTCACTGGCATAGCACCGACCCGAAGATCTACTCGCGCTACTGCGAGAAACAAGAGACTCGCACAAAGCCAGCTTCCTTTCAGTCCAAAAAAGCTTCGCAGTGCTCATATACCAGCACAATCGGGCTCCGACTCTGGGGATGACCTAGGTGGTTACGGCCAGGTAGACTCTGAGATGGAAGATATCCCAACCAGAAGATCGGGTCGCTCTCGGAAGGGTGTTCGCTCTAACCTTGCGGATGACTTTGTCGACGAAGAAGAGTTCGATAGTGATACCTATCACGACAGCCCTCAGCGTAAATCTATGGCTCGAAAAGCTGCGCAGAAGCCCAAGGAGAAGCGATCCGCCACTGCACGCCCTGCATACGGGCATTTTCGTGATATTAACGACCTTGACTTTGACCCCTACGATGAAGAGGCCACCGAAGCTCTTCGAGCACACAGGGATATATGCGAGAAATGTCATAAGTATGCTGCTCATGAACTGCTGAAAACTGCAAGGAAGCAGAAGAAGGGCAGGCGCAAGAGCAGGAATGACGACGACGATGAACACGAAGAAGACGATGAAGAGCGCCTACAAGGCTTGGGAGGCTGGGTTCGATGGTTCGAATTGCCAGAAGTCTATTTCCTTCGTCGGACTAACATTTTTATGTAGCCTTAAATGTCCTGTGGCTGCTCACTGGGGGTGTCTAGCGAGAACTCAGAGAGACGAGATCACGCGGGCCGCTCGTGCTCGAGACAAAGACGAGTGGAAAGCCAAACAGGGGATGGGTGCCGAAGCCAATGACTCCCCACCCGGCGAGTTACTAGATCGCAAGGAACTTAGCATCGAGCAGACTACAGAATTTATCTGCGGAGCGTGCATGAAAGGTGGTACCTGCCTGGGATGTCTGGAAGTGGCCGTAGAGCCTGACGCATCTATCAAGAACAAACAGCTTTTGGTTGGTGCTCCTCCTGAACCAGTAAAAGTAGATGGTCCCTCGATCAGACCCCTCGACGCCCCCACAGACGTCGAGATGGCCGACGGTAATCGCCCCATTGAAGAAGACACGTCATCGAAACCCCCCCGAGAACTACTTTTCAGGTGCTTCTCCTGCAAGCGTCTCGCTCACTACGAGCACTTGCCCAATCCTGACAATGGCGCTTGGGAGGACGCAGACCTTGCAGACTACTATCAAACAGCCACTGGGTGGCGTTGCGCAGACTGTGCTTCGTATGTCTATCCCCTGGATAAAATCCTTGCCTGGAGACCCTACCCTCCGAATGCTATTGAGCCCCAGTCGTCCGATCCTCCTGACCCCAAGTCTGCCCTTCCTCGGCAATACCTCGTGAAGTGGTCAGACCGAAGTTATCGACGGACGCAATGGGTTCCCCACATGTGGCTCGTCTCTACCAATGTCTCAAAATTGAAGAACTTTCTCACCGTCGGATCCAAAATCCCGCTTCTCGACGAGCCAGTCTTGGACGAGAAAGCTATGGACGTCGACAAAATTTCCGGTGCCAGTGAGCAACCGATCGCCTTCGAACCAAATGCAGATGCCACCCCTGATGTCGACATTTTGGCCAAGCCGAAGGCTTTGTCGCTCGGCCCACTGCAGGATGCGGAGCGCCGAATCCCTCCAGCCTGGAAGACAATTGATCGCATTCTCGATGTGCGGTTCCGGCAGACCCCATCGAAATCGAAGTCACAGACTAGGGGCAAGGGGACTAAGAAGAATGCTATCGTGATAGATGGTGACGAGGAGGACCTGCCTCTCGAGCTTCAACAACAGTTGGAACGGGCGTATACGGAAGGCGAACAGCCCGATGAATCGTTGATGGAAGAGGTAGATGAGTGGTTGACAAGGACGAAGGAAGACCTTTCAATCAAGCATATCGATCAGGTCGTGTGGGCGTTCATAAAGTGGGAGGATCTTGGATACGAGGAAGGTCAGTACTTTGGGCATGACTCCTTACCAACATTCCCTCATATCTTTTACAGCAACTTGGGACTCCCCACCGCGCCGTGGAGACCCTGAGTTTGCTGCCTATGAGCGAGCATTCCATCGTTTCGTTGATTCTCGGACAGTCTTCGTCAAGAAGACGCAGAAAGAGATCAACAAACTCGAGAATCGTGTCGAGAATGGTTACAGCCCCTTTGCTCTTAAGCGAGACAGTGATGATCAGCCTGACCTCGGCCAGAACGGCCAACTCAAGCTCATGAAATTCCAAGTCTGTGCTGCCCCTCTCTCCTGTCATGCATTTGTTGATCGGTTTTCCAGATCGATGGATACAATTGGCTTTGCGACAATTGGTGGAATCGCCAGCCTTCCATACTGGCTGACGAGATGGGTTTAGTTCGTGGTTGCGTTGCTTTATTTCTCTTGCTTGCTGAGCTGGTCTTGTTGGCAGGGCAAAACAGTACAAATCGTCACCTTTCTGGGGACATTGATTGAGAAGTTCAAAGCGGCTCCTGCCCTTGTCGTGGTCCCGAACTCTACTATCACCAACTGGGTTCGAGAGTTTTCTCGCTGGGCTCCAAGACTCAGAGTGGTGCCATTCTATGGGGAGTCGAAGGCGAGAGATGTTATTATACGATATGAACTATTCCATGGGTCATCCAAGAGGGGCACCACCGAACCAAAGTACCATGTCCTCGTCACCACCTATGAGTCTGTTACCAGCGCCAAGGACTTTTCTGCTGTCTTCAAGAGCGTGCCTCGTTGGGAAGTCCTCGTAGTTGACGAGGGGCAGCGCCGTGGGTACCCTTCCCTTGCAGTTCTGAATGGTTTTTTCATCATTTTCGTAAGTCAAAAACGACAGTGGTCTTCTCTTCAAGAAGCTCAACGACCTCAAGCCGATCCACCGTGTCATCATGACAGGGGTCAGTGAAATTTTGTTTTGCATTCATAGTTCTCATTGATGGCTTTTAGACTCCCCTGAACAACAATATTCGTGAATTACTCAACTTGATGAACTTCCTTGACCCAGGTACCTGGAAGGACCTTGAATCGCTGGAGAAAGAGTATCAGGAGCTCAGCGAAGACCTTGTACGGCAGTTGCATACGAAGTTGAAGCCTTATTTCCTTCGGCGCATCAAAAGCGAAGTGCTTCAGCTTCCACCGAAGGTATATAGATTTCATCCCTGAATGCAGCCACCCTGAACACATGTTGGTAAGAATGAGGTCATTGTCCCGGTTTCGATGACTCTTCTGCAGAAGGAGATCTACCGGTCGATCCTCAGTAAGTTTTTGTCCCGCTCGTGAATAGGCTAATTACTGAGGGCTGCCTTAGGTCAAAATTTGGATGTCCTGAAGAGCCTCACACAAGGATCGGCCGTCAAAGGTCGACCTGGAAGTAACAAGACGAATATGAACAACATGTTGATGCAACTACGAAAGTACGTACTGCCGTGAATCGCGCTTGTTTACCTTCAAGAACGATATTAGGTGCATCCAACATCCGTACCTATTCTCGGACGACATCGAGCCTCGCGGTCTCCAGCCGAGCGAAGCTCACGAGAAGCTGATTGATGCAAGTGCTAAGCTTCGACTACTCAAATCGCTGCTACCCAAGCTTAAGGCCAGAGGACATCGGGTGCTGTTATTCAGTCAAGTGAGTGTCGTTTCTCACTCGTATAAAGATTTTTTTTCACTACAGTTGACAGTTTGTCATCGCTCTTGATATCGTGGAGGACTTCCTGTCAGGCGAGGGCTACCAATATTTGAGGCTGGTATGGCAATCACTTTCAGAGGCGATTGGCCACTGATACTTTGATCAGGATGGCGAGACGAAACAAGCCGCCAGGCAGAAGGGCATGGACGAGTTCAACAAGCCAGATTCCGGAATCTTTATATATCTGCTTACCACTCGGGCTGGTGGCGTTGGCATCAATCTTTACACGGCAGATACAGTAATCATTTTCGACCCAGATTTTAATCCACACCAGGTCGGTCGACCCTTCATTATGCCTATCCAATCAGCTAACAGATCTACACACAGGACCTCCAAGTGAGACAACGATTTATCTGAATTCATGCGTGTTCTGACAGGTTCAACCAGGCAATTGCTCGTTCGCATCGTTATGGTCAACAGAAGACTTGCCTCGTCTTCAAACTCATGGTCAAGGACTCCGCTGAAGGTGAACACTGCCTCCCTGGCAACGGGCCTGGCTAACATCAGACAGAACGTATCATGCAGGCAGGCAAAAAGAAGCTCGTCCTTGACCACCTAATCGTCCAGAAAATGGATGATGACGAGAATGGTGAAGATGACCTGAAGTCAATTCTCACTTTCGGCGCCAAGGCACTCTTCGAGGAAGGGGATCAAGCTTCGAAGGATATCATTTGTGTGTACTGGTTCCCCCTATCTACGCAGCCAAGCTCAACTAGCTATATATAGACACCGACAATGACCTTGACAGGCTCATCGAGAAGACGGAGGTTGAGGGTGGCGAGCAGGACATCGCTGGCGAACCTGGTCTGAAGTTTAGCTTTGCTAAAGTATGGGCGGCGGAAAAGGACACCCTGGAAGAAGTTGGGGATGCTGTGCCAGATATCGAGCAGGGAGATTCGTGGGCACAGGCATTGGAACGTATAGCAGCGGCGAAGGACGTCGCGGGAGAGCAAGAGGCAACGGGTCGTGGGGTTCGTCGGAAGGCCGCTGTAGCTGTCCCCCATGTTTGTCTTCGGTGTTTGCGAAATGATCTGCAGCTGATACTAATTCTGCAGCAACAACTGGACTTCATTGAAGGCCTAGAGGAGACTCCTGAGAAGAACAAGGGCAAATCCAAAAAGAAGGGCCGTTCTTCCAAGTCTGGTCCATCGTCTGACTCCGATATCTACACTGCTGTCCAAGGCCCCGGTGACGAGACTGATGCCACGACAGACTCAATGGACGGTGGTCCAGAATCTCTTTTGGTCCTGGCGAAGCATCAGAAGCCACGCTACCGTGAAGCCCTTCCAATGTCGTTTTCACCTCCACAGAACCAGTCTACCCTTCAAGATGACGATGGCCAGCAATGCGGGCTATGTGGACGGAATCATGCACGTGGTACATGCACCATGACCGACAGTGCACAAAACTTGGTGGAGTTCCGCGAGATCTTGATGAATCATGCCAATGATGAACCTTGGGCATATCGAGTGCGTGTTCATCTTACGTCTGGAAAACTTCATTCTCACGAAGATGCACAGAAAGCCGCTATCGAAGCTATAGAGCAAGAGTTGTATGACCGAGGTCAAGGACATCTATTGGCCGGTCAACCCCTGAAGCTCGTCGTAAACCCGCAGTTAACGTCGACATCTGCAAAAACTCGAAAGTCACACTCAAAGCATGGCAAGTCTCGGAAAGACCGTCATGGTAATCCATCGTCGAAAGTGGGCGTTCCGCGACCGACGCCTCCAGAGTACACCTCGCGTGAACACGGTGTTATTCTTCCCCCTCGCCTACCGGCTGTCGCGCACAAGGAAAGCACCGTAAAACTCGACCCCAAGGATGAAGGCAAGAACATTGATAACACGCCCACTTTTCCCTCTGGTCCTTCATTACCTTTTCCTATGCTCCCATCCAAGCGCATGTCCTCGCCTGATCCAGCATCTGAAGCTTCATCATCAAAGAAGCAGAAGCAGAATGGGTTCTCTCGTTGTCCTGTGTGTCGTGGGCCTGTCCACTCTATCAAATACTGTCCAATCGTCGCTGAGGGCAGCCAAAGGTACGCTCGCTTTGCTAAAAAGGGTGGTCTTTTAGTCACATTTTGGGTTCTAGTATCACGAAGCAAATTATGCGGCTATCTGAGGACCCGTCACAAGCGCATACAGTCAAGAAACTCAGACGTATCGTGAAGAAACAAAAGCGTCAACAACAACAGGTTGAAGAAGTTGGCCGCTCTAACCACGAAGCGATGCAAATGTGATGCTCCATGACAGTTTGGACTGGACCATGTCTCAGTTCTGGGCAGTGACTTATCCTTCGGACGGCCAGCCGAATGTCGATTTCTTGCGTACTATATACCGTGCTATAATCTGGGTAGTCGTAGACCAGACTTTAGTGTATATGCAACTTGTGTGAAAGGTGATGACTAGGGAGTGGTACTTACAGAGCGGTCTCAAACCTTGAGCTAATGATAGTAATATAGTGCATACTCCTCCGAGTCCAATCATAGTGTTCACTAGTAGTAGCTGAGATAAGTTGTCGACATGTCAATAGCGCTCATGACTCACCATGACTGCCATGCATGAGTCAGAGTAACTTTCAGTGTCTAGCCAGGCGTAAACCTGCAGTTTCGACCTAGGCCTGGTTCCATACCGCCTGAGATACAGCTGAATGTCATGGTACGCGGCATTCAGTACAAGTTACCGCCTGAATCTCGGCCTGGCAACGGCCCTTAACTCTTGAACGGAATGGGGGTCTCACCGCTGTGGCAGGGCCATACTAGTAGCATAGCCTCTAGCTATACTAAACTACCACTTCAAGATGTTGATAAATTGGTAATGTGTACACATAGTGACGTCCATCTCCCCGCAAGTACAACCATTGCTTTCTCTCACATCCACCTCACGAGTCAAAATCTAACTTGAAGCGAGCGACGTGCTCGAGCAAATATAATCATCTGAATCCGCGCTACTTGCCTTGATGGTGCTCACTCCCCGTCTCCGAACCTTCAACATCGCAGAACCATCACCTATGGAATTTGAAACGGCCTCTGAATCCGGCGCGAGCCTTGGTTCTCGCAAACGGCAAAGATCTATGACGTACGAAGAACCTCTAGATGCACCTCCAGAAGACCTCCCGGAGTTGCCCAAGCTTTCTGGAGAGAGTATCCTGGAAGTGTATACCCATAGATCACTTCGACTCGCATGCCATGCCAAATATCACGACAACGAACGCTTATCGCTTCTTGGGCGCCATACATTGGAGGCGATCACGGCTCAATTACTATTCCACAGGAGACCGATGTTAACGAGGAGTGAGATCGAAGTGAGTGCCATTGACATTGATTCTGGGACACAAGACGAAATTTCAAAAAGATACAGAGAAAAGCATTGCTATCGGTGGACATCATCGACACTTGGGCAAACTTCTATCGACTACGAGACGAACTGCGTCATGATTCCTCGTTTCAGTCTTCGCTGTGCGAGCCTGAGGTACGTGGTACCTTGACCAACCCTGTCGGATTTAGGATAAAGCTGGGATTCAGCAAGGTCGTCTCCTATTTCTTGCATATCTTGGTGCCGTATTCAACGAGCACGGACTCACGATTGTGCAAAAATGGATCGGCGCCCTCCTACGGCTCACTGCTAATGCGTTCAAGGACAGGGCTACAGTTGACCTTGGGCCTACGGACTTTGAGGAGCAATCTGGCAAGCGACCCAAGGTTGAAGAATCTTCACAAGGGCTTTCAACGCATTCACTACAACATGCTCTCCCGTCTCTGTCACCTGCTTACAAGCCTATTCATTACAACCCGTATTCTCAACCTCCACCACCTCCGCCGAGCATGCCACCTCCAGTACAACCACCACCGCCAAAGGGCACTCCGATCTTCTCCAACCCGCTGGCGCCCGCACAACCAAACCTAGCATTTTTGCCGCTCTTCAACCAAACAGCGACACAACGCGGGCTGAGCATTGACTACCCTGCTACGTTTGCTGGACCCTCCCACGCAGGAAGATGGAACGTGAGCTGTGTCGGTGAGTGAATATCAGTTTATTTTATCCTGGCGATCACACTCAGCGCGAGTAATTACCGAAGTGAACGGGATAGAAAAAGGCAAGGGAACGGGAGCAAGTAAGCAGCTGGCAAAAGAGCAAGCTGCGAGAGCGGCATACTACGCCATGGGCTGGGCACCTCGTGCGTTTGGTCGTTTTTGAATGTATAAGCTGTGAATTCTAATAGTATCCTATAATGTACATGACAAGGCGGGTGACAAGCCCAGAAATTTTACTGACAGTGGAGGCTATGGGTTCTCACAGCTGTGCTCTTCGTGCATTTGGCAGTGGTGTTTTCCCACTGAAGATAATATTCGGGAGGGGGTTGTTCCCGGAGAGCACTATTATGAAACACCACTGCAAAGTCGTCGTCGGGTGTTATTTCACTACAAAGGAGGATCTAAGTGTACTAGGGGAGTGAGGCAGGCGTGGGAATTATGCTTATTCATACGGAGTAGATGAAATGTGCTGCCGAGTAGTTGCCGAGGATGGCATTGTCTTTGGTCACGGTATTGGGTCAACTGGGGCGCTTGCAAAGTTGCATCTCTGAGACCGACCGCGCCAGTGACCAGCTGCAGTGAGTTCAACATCCAGCTTGGTCCGTCGCTGTCGTTCGCAATGGCCACCCACGCCGCTTCAGGTTCAACCCCCTCGATATCCAACTTGTCGCTGTCCTCGTTCAACCAATCCAATCACATCGACCTCACCTTAGATGATGAAAGCTCTCCTCCACCATCAATCATCCGTCCAGATATCAGACAATTGAGACACGATTTAGCCCCTCCAACACCTAAGCAGTTCAATTTTTACGACCCGATACACTCTGCCCCTTATAACCAACAATCAATTCCGTCACATGTACCCAAGTTTCCGCTACCTATGTCCCATCACTCTCCACCAATCAAGCCGAACGTAATACACCCACCGATACAGAACCTCCACTCACCTCCCAGCCATATGTCGTCCACTTATCGTCCTGTCTTTCCTGGTCTCTCTCATCCCCGTCCCCACTCGCTCCCTCATCCGTATCAACACCACTCTCCCTCCGTTCACAATGCATCCAGTTCCCGCGCAACGCCGCAACCTCTCCCAAACCGTCCCTCTTCTTCTACTCACTCGAACAATCAAGTAATTGATCTTACGGGTTCTCCTTCTCCGCCGTCCAGTCCTCTCCCTCCGCGGCTCCCCGTGTCTTCCACACTCCCCGATGATCTTCCACCCAAAACCCCCGTTTGCATCGGCCAACTCACTGTTACCGCCCTAGTCCTCTATCCAGTTCCATTTTTACAGCCACAGGATCCTACCAAGGTCGAAGCGGATTGGGCAAATGTACGACTACAGTACGAGCATAACCCTAATAAACCATCCGGCACGACAGAGACTATTCATATCAAAACACCACACGGTAAAACTACCGCTGGCGAGCTGACGCACGGGGAGGCTTTCGGCGTTGTCGAACAGAAAGTAGCCTCCCACCTTGGTCCAATGCTAGGGAAAGGTCTTATCCGGCTAGACGCTAAAGTGCGTCGTGGCATGCCAAATGTGAGCCTGACTGAACCCTGTGACCTGTTCTCACTCAATAATTTCGCTCGTATCGTTTGGTAGCTCCCGATCCTCCCATTGCAGATGCTTGTTTACACGCCAAAGGGTAATATTTCTGTTGTTGGAAATTATTTGCACCAGTGCGGGTTGTTCCTCGACCATCCAGCGCCACCATACGATATCCAGCGGCTCGCCAACTATCATTACTGTAATCCCCACCACCCTCTGATAGGAGGACACCGTCCTGCGTTGCCGCCTGGCCGCCCGGGTTACGTAAGTCTAGGGGCCAGTAACTCTCGTTGGAGTACTCCTGCAGTCTCGGGAAAGACGCTGGAAGTCCAACGGAGTCAAGTCGAGGAACTTTTCAAGAGTTTGAGAAGCGGAGATGAACTCCATGAGACTGAATCTGGTAATTCACATTCATCCACAGCCATCAAAACTTCATGGACACTGACTGCTTCCATTTCTATCAAAAGTGTACGAAGTTGGGACGCCTCTTTATCCCCATCAGAAAAAGGCGCTAACCTTCCTCCTCGAGCGTGAACGGGAGACACGTTGTAGTGATGGCCGTTACTCGTCTCTGTGGCAAATACGAATTAACCCGCATTCTGGGCAGCAATCGTGGTTTCATATCGTTACTCAGAAAGAGGTGTTTCAGGAACCACAAGAAGCCAAAGGCGCTATTCTCGCCGATGATGTATGTTTACTGGCCAATCGCTGCTGACAATACTCACCAACACGCCTTCGTGCTGATTAGATGGGTCTTGGCAAGACGATCACGTGTGTATCTCTATTAGCTGCCACCTTTCATTCAGCCCGTGCCTTCGCTGCTTCACCGCTACCTCGACCTCCTCTGGACCGAAGTTTTCTTCAGGACACTTTGTCGGCGGCTCATTTCGCCGGGAGCGTCTGGGGAATGCCTGACATCCCCGATTCTGGGAAGGGAAAAGGGAAAGCAGGAAAGGCTCAAGATAAAGCCGAAGCCGAATATGCACGTGCCTGTCGCATCAAGGTAAAGAGTCGGGCAACACTCATAATTTGTCCCCTCTCCACTGTGTCGAACTGGGAGGATCAGTTTCGGGAGCACTGGCGAGGAGAAGTTTCGGTTGTTGGTGGCGGTGGAATAAGCTCCTCTGCGGCGTTCAGCATGTCGGGAACTGCTACTCCACCCTCTTCTCAACCATTATCATCCCAACCAGATTCGAGTGCCGATGCAAAGCCTTCATGCCGTCCCAAGGGGGGCCAACCTTTACGGGTGTACATTTATCATGGGAACGCTCGTCGACCAGACCCCGCCTTCCTTGCGGACTTTGATGCTGTCATTACAACATATGCTACGCTGGCGTCCGAGTACTCCAAGCAAACCCGAAGCATTGCTGCTACTGAAGGGGACGATGACGACGAAGTGGATAGCGATGGAGGTTTTGCAGGCGTGGAGATCGATGAGCGTGGCAACCAGGTAGTGCGGCTGCCCAAACCAAAGAGAGCAGGAATGAAACGGAAAAAGTCCTGTTCTAATCTCTCGACGGAGGCCACGAGTGCTTTGCAAACTATTCATTGGTTTAGGGTCGTTCTCGACGAAGCACAGTATGTTCACCAGACAGCGTCTATCAAGTATATATATACTGACTATAACGTAGTTCCATCAAGGAGACGGGGACAGTGGGCAGTCGTGCTTCGTGTGACTTGGTTGCAGACCGTCGTCTCTGCCTGACGGGCACTCCTGTCCAGAACAAACTTGACGATGTCTTTGCATTGATCAAATTCTTGCGCCTGGAACCTTTCGATGACAAGAATATCTGGACAGAATTCATTGGTACTCCTGTCAAGTATGGGCAGTCACTCGGCGTTGCCCGACTGCAGACCATCATGAAGTGCATTACTCTACGCCGCACCAAAGAGACGAAAACCTCGGACGGCAAGAGAATCCTCAATCTTCCACATCGCCGCGATGAACTCCGCTACCTCAAGTTTGACCCACACGAACAAACCATCTACGACCAATTCTTCACAGAGTCCAAGGCCGAGTTTAACGAGTTGTCGAATAAGAATGAGGTTATGAAGAACTACGTCGGGATCTTGCAAAAGATCTTACGCCTTCGGCAGATTTGTGATCACTTTGAACTTGTGGAGGGAAAGGAACTTGGAGGGGCTCAGTTGACGGAACCGAGCAGTTACGAGGATATCGCGGCTGCTATCGAGCGAGAGGGTTTAAATCCGGCCCGTGCGGCTGCAATCGTTGCACTACTACGGGAGGCGGCAACAACGCAATGCGTGGAATGTGGCGAGGAACTCTGTGTCACCTCGGAGTCTCAGCAAATGATGGAGGGCGGGGTTTGTATGGATCTCGATGGACCTTCGGCACCTAAACGCGGGAGAAAATCGAAGGGGACGACGTCTCGTGCCCCGACGAGGGTTAGTAGTCCATCGACGTCCTGTCTTGTCCTTACCCGGTGTCAGCATCTTTTCTGCCTTGGATGTTATCGCCAGTGTGTATGTCCTGGCTGGCCGGACATATCCCCGGATACGCGGCGGTCATGCTCTGCTTGCCAAACAGGGCTCTCTCCTCAGGACGCAATACAAGTGCGACCCGACTGTCAGCCTCAAGACTCAATGTCGAAGAAGAAGCCAGGGAAGCGCGAGAAGAGGCTCAAGGGCACGGGCCTGGAGAAATTTAATCCATCCACCAAAGTCAGGGCCTTACTCGGCGATCTCATGCAATTTTCCAAGGCGAATCCATTTTCTGCAAATTACGATCCCGAATCTATCGAAGTGGAGATGGTAGACGATCAGGGACAGCGGGTGGATGACGGAGTCGTCAAGACTGTGGTATTGTAAATAGTGAATCATTTCCCCCCGAGAGCTACGCTGACTGAGTGACATGTAGTTCACAATGGACAACAATGCTCGACAAGTATGGCTAACGTCCAACCACATCCCTCCATCTGCGTTCTGACATGTCTTTCCAGGGTCGAAGATGCACTGGAAGCAGCTGGGATTCGTTACGATCGACTGGATGGTACCATGAAGCGCGACGACCGGACACGAGCCATGGATACCCTTAAATATGACCCAGCCTGCGAAGTCCTTTTGGTCAGCTTAAAGGCTGGTGGTGTCGGTTTGAACCTCACTGCTGCACAGCGGGTTTACCTGATGGATCCATATTGGTATGATTTCCGCGTTCCCCTCTTTAGATCACCGCTGAATACACCACACAGGAACCCGGCTGTCGAGAACCAAGCTGTTGATCGTATTGTGCGTCTCCTATCCCTATCCTCACGTCATCCCACTTATATCTCGCTAGCATCGTCTTGGCCAGACACGTCCCGTCACGACAGTCAAACTCATCATCGAGAATTCTATCGAAGACCGTCTCCTCGAAGTCCAGCGGAAGAAAACAGAATTAGCCAACATGACCTTGGGCCAGAACTTCAGCAAAGCTGACATGTTGCAACGTCGGATGGAGGAGTTAAATCAACTGTTTGGGTCATAAGTTATCTAGATCAGCACATGTCATTTTTCACTACATCTTGGAGAATTCCTAATTTTCTGACGACCTTGTAATCCTTACTCGTACAACGATTTCAATGTAATGTATAGACTGCGGACGATTGGACGTTTGCCACGCCCGCTCTGTTGGAGTGTCCTGATGGTCCAAGAGTTGTTCATTCCAAAGCACAAAACTATAATGTTACAGCATTCCACGTATAGTACAACAGGTAAAACTCGCCATCTTCAGAAGGCGAAATGTGCGGCGCTTTTTCGTCGCCCCAACGCGTACACGAATATCTGGCTAATGAAAAGGCCGACGGTGACCCCGATGGCTACACGGATCATCCGGATAGCTAGGGTAAAACCGGACGAGTACTGTGTCGAGCTGTCATCAGTGTCGATGAGGCCGCCTCCCTGAGCAATGCCAGACTGTTGGAAGCACCAGGGTGAGACGGCTGTAACCACAGGGGTGTCTGTACACTTACAGGCACGAGGAAAAGGACTCCTGTCACCATCGCTGTGAAGGCCGTCCCACGAACTGCGCGAGAGTAGAAATTGCCAAGTAAACCGATGACCAGGGCGCCAAAGGCGGACACGAGGTCTCCGTCATCAGGCAAGAAGACATTTCCGAGCCTGTCGGCGGTGAAAGCCAGACATGCGAACAGAACCATCACGACAAGTTGCCAGCTCCACAGTTCCTGCAGGTTCGACAAAGACGAGCACACCGAGTAGATCGGAACGAGGAAGAACGATGTCCACCAGGGGAGGGGCTGTCGCCACCACGGCCAGTCTGGGTCCCTGTGGCAACCTCGTGATATTCAGTATCATGCTATACAAAAAGGAGGTGAAGATACCTCTTAGCAAGTAGTTCCTGTCAAGAGCATTGGCTTTTGCGAAGCCGAACACCGCCTCTCCTAGCGGAAACGAGCCATTTTCAGCGCGGAAAGAGCCGTGGAGCATTCTGTAGTTGGGCACTTCGGCTTTATCAAGGACTCGCCGCGCATGCGGATTTATGACGAGATAGATGTCGGATCCAATGGTTAGCCCAAAGCCCTGTCAGCGCAGCATCCGTCAGCACGTTGCAAGATGATTCGAGAGGAGATATATTACTAAGAATAGAGTGTATATGATTGAATAAACCATCCTCACAGATCCGCAGAGAATATTTCGCGATGTCAGCTCCAGTGCACTGGTAACTAAAGGTCCAGAGCCGTTTGAATGAGAAGCTATGCACGGCCATTTTTTTTTGAAAACTCACGAATGGTGAAACCTGGCAGGATAAGAACAACCCCGGCCGAGGAGATAGCATTGTAACAGAACAGATCGCCAGGAACCGTGCTCAGGGCCCGCGCGACAAAAGAGACAATGATGGAAACAGTGATCCTGTGGGCTTGTTGTTAAAGGAAGTTCACACCACAACTGGCTCATCGGCTCACTCGTAAACGTTAGCATACATGGCGCTCTTTGACGCCGCATTGAGGCCCAAGTACTGGAGAACACACGCGCAGAACCCAGATATCCACATGTCGATTATTGAGCCTCCGAATACCAGGGCACAGATCGCCGAGGCAGAGACGAAGGCAAAGAGGCACCGAAGACCGAGCGAGTATATGGGGCGAGCGTTTAGTATCTCCTTCAGTCCCTTCGTTCCGTCCTCGACTGTCATTTGATCATGAAGTACCTTGCGATAGATAAGGTGAACCTGGTGCAATGAACCCAGGGCGATACGACCCTTGGCCTTGACAAAGTGAGTCTCAACCGAGGCCACGTCTTCATCTCCAAACGTGACGATGACGAGGTCAGGGATGTGCACAAATGCAGCTTTGGCATCCAGGATCTTGGACGCCGTGGACAGCTGCGACTCGATGCGGTGTGAGGGTGCGCCGAAACTAATTAGGCATTTTGCCAACTTCAGTACGAACTTGCGGCGTTTATCAATATCTGCATTTAATGACATGAGCTTGGCACGGGCAAGATCATGATACATACCCTGCACATGCTTCGTGATCACCGCCTGTCTTTTATTCCGCTTCAGGATGTTGGGAGGACGTTTCCCACCCTGGTAGAAGGTCTTGCCTTGACTGTCGGCGAGACGATTCAAATTTTCTCCAGATTGAAGTGCTACTTTGTCAAGAGACGAGATATCATTAGGTACATCGAAGTAACTCGGCCACTTTGGTTGCGATTGAGAGGTCTTCGCTCCTTCGAATAACTCGTCGTCCAGGACCGGGACTTCCCGGGAGCGAGCGGGCATAAAGGAGAAAAGGCGCGACCTTCTCTTAGACGGTTGTTCCCCGTCTTCCAGGTCGCTGAACGTCCGACCTGGCGCCAGAGATGATTCGTCGGTCTTGGCATGAATGGGTTCCACAGGACCAGTGCGGTGTCGTCTGACACTAGGGAGGGCGATCTTTCCAAACATCCAGGGACGCTTGCTCTGTTTACTAGACGCTGGGCTGTCCATGGCAGGCAAGTGGGGTGTGGAGAGTTCGCAAAAGGACAGCAACGGGGTTGACTGCTCTCAGCGTTACTGTAGAGTTCGGTCTAGGATATCATGCTACCCAACTTCGCCTCAATATCGTTCCAGTCCATCAGTCCAAAGAGAAATCCATCGACAGGATCATGATGTAGCCCAACGTTGAATCACGGTTGTCCGAGCCTCGGTCCTGGACGCTGTTAGGTTAAAGGATCAGTTTATCCAGTGATCGGTGAGATATATACCTGGTTGTCTGTGAGATGCTCGGATTTCACTGTGTTTGGCAGAGGCAAATTGGTTGAAAATGAAACTACAATACAATAGCAATGGCAGCTGTCGCAATAATCATACAAAACAGGGGGAGAAAGTAGTAACTAAACACCACACCAACCATATGAAATCCACAAGGGCAAAGGCGAGTTTGAGAGCTTCACCATATCTGGGGTGCAGGGGGCAAGTAATCTGCTGGTAGCAGGAAGGCATCCATGCCTTGTTGCGAAAATGTACTCCCACCTAGACTTTGATCAGATATCCAGACAGGCAGTTGTTCGTTAGAGGTCATCTCGAATCCCCTCCAGATGCTATCCACATCTGCCCCGTGTTGCGGCAACATGCCTGTCTGTATCTGATGCATGGTCTCGGGGCTCGAGAACGAGGGATCGTATGTAGGCGAGAACGTGTCGTGATTCATCATGGCTGTCTGTTGATCAATCGCCATGGGTATGGTACGTTGGGAATCCCGCGAGATCTTGGGGGACCGGGAGCTAGACGCAGTTTTGCGCTTCTTCGCTCTCTTCAGCATCAGCTGAAGGGTTATAGCATAGCGTTTACCGGGGACTGAATGAATGTTGTTAGACGAAAGCACAGGGTGTCTTGGACGACATACTTCGGGACATCAAAGCCGCTAGTCGTTCCACCTGGGATCTAATTTCCTGTGTGTCGCAATCACTTGGACTAAGGTGCGGGAACCATGAGCGTACAAATGTCTTATGTTTGGGCTGACAGCTCTTACAAAAGGCGGGCCAACCTCAGAAGAAAAGTGGCAGCAAAGGTGGCGGTCGCATGCGTGTAATGAACAGCTACTAAAGTGTTAAACTGTTTGAAGGTGGGCTGATACAAGACAGCTCACCATACTTCATGCCCTCACTGTAAGAAGGCGAGTTGACGGTGATATCCAAGCCTTGTCGCGCAATTTGGATTGAGCGAACGGCCAGATCTCGTTGTGCTTTTGGCATCCTTTGCACGTCTTCGGGACCATTGATGCCACGTAGGGCGGTAGCGTTGTGAAACAACTCTGCATGCACGTGTTGGAGTTGCAGACTTTGACGATAAAAGGCTGAATGTAGCATTTCAGGAAGTGTAGCACAGTTGACTATCATGAAACTCGCCTGCATCTTCGTACTTCTGCGAGAAGGCGTGGTCCCAGGTTTTGTACCAATTTTGGAACTCGGAATCAGCTTGGTGGATGACACTGAACGTCATTTCATCCACAGGGCGTTCAAAGGGCGAGAGCTTGTTGTGAATTCTTTCACGAATAGCCATGAGCTCCACAGTCGAGACGAGACGCATATCGTCCTCGATAGCAAGTGGATGTTGCAACAGTAAACGACATTGCCATATGCTTTCATCGTCTTTCAAGATGGCCGGACGTCCTGTACCATATGACAACCTGCATGTTGTCTGGTGAGCGAATCAGCCTCTGAACCAGTCTGATTACCACCCACTGATGCTCAAAAAGGTACAAGCAAAACCATGTGCGAGATGCATTGACCAGATCGCGATCCTCCGACCCATCGGTGGTTTTGGTTCTGTTCTGCATTCGCCTAAGCAACTTCGGCCACGCTTTGTGCAACGCTGCGGGATCCGTGAGACGAAACGACGGGGGAAGCATCAGAGAAAACCCCTACCCAGTTCCATTGCCATCCGCACAGCATGGCCGCCACTTAGCCAGCCATTGTCAGACCAACCTGAAACGAGGACTACACAAGCATCGATAAAGAGTGGCTTAGACTATGTATAAATACTCACTCATCGCTTGTACAGCTTCCACTCGCGTCACAGGAGCGAAGAGAGTAGCACGAGATATATCTTGGACTGCATCCAGACATCGGTTATATGTTTCGCTACGTGTTCCTGTCGGGAGGAAATCAGAATGCTAGAAGCAAGGCGTAATGTTTAATCAACCTCCTCCATCACGTACACGGGCCCCGACCATGCATATTGCATCTACAGCAAAGGGAGAGCGTTCGTGGAGAGTGTCAAAGGTATCAACGCGAGAGTCAAACACAGGCAGAAACGTAGAGCAACCGGCATAAAATCTGTAAAATATCAGCACAAAGGCAAGGAAATGATATTGTGGTTGCTACATTCTGAACAGTTCGCGAGCCTCATGCTCGGGTATAAGGTTTTTTGTGACGACTACATAAAATCACATGTTTCAACTTTCGATAATCCAAAGCGGAGGAATTACTACTTGCCATCAGGGAACACCATCCCACGAGGGATTTTATGCCGGATCTTCCTTCTCTTGGCAGGCCGAGTCTGTCGTTCGGGAGAAGGCGTCCTCGCCCTGCTTTGCGGCTCGCTACTCGCTTCCCCGCTCTCCTATGGCACGAATCACGTTTGTGCCGAGGACATGATCGGTAGGAATGGCTCGTACACTCACCTTGGCAGCCCTCTCAATAGCAACATCGGCCAAGCCTCTCAAAACCTCCCACGGCGCAACCAGACCGGAAGCGGGAAGCTCCCCATTGTCCTCATCGTCTATGTCCGAGGAATCGGCGCTCGTAACGTTTGATGAAGGTGGTAATGTACGCTTTGAGCCCGAGGGCGTTGGTGCATTATAATTTCTGCTACCATGAGAGCGCTGTGAGTTATCAACAGAGTATCGTGCAGAAGGATGGCCTGGAGCGTTGCCAGCCCCCATTCCGACAATAGTTGAAAAGGGCGGAAGAATCGCTCCCGAGGACGGACTAGCAAAGGCATACTGTTGACTACCTGTAGAATTCATATAGGAAGGCGGAAGCTGTGGTGGATGGAAGTCTCCTATTCCCGCTTGCCCAGAGGACAAAACTGATCCTTGAGAACCCGAACCTCGAATGTGTCGAGAGGGAGGGTTGAGCATCGGGGGAATGGACCCGTGGCCAGTCTGATACGTGGTCGGTGTTGCGGGGCCACCATGAATGTTGGGGTCTCCTACATGTGACCCATTCGGGCAAGCGGACACGGGCGGGGATCCTATGGACTGGATCGTGGGCGATTGCGTGTACTGAGCTTGTGAGAATGTTGAGGGGGAGCGGTTATTGTAAGGAGCGGTGCCTCGTAGGTGCGAAACAATCTCGAGCAGTGTGTTCTGTATTGCAGACTGAGTTACTCGAATGTCTGCAACGTGCGCTTCGAGACTTCGGATTCGCCTGTAACGCAAAATAAGCATGGCCTCATTGCGGCTAGGCATTGACTTACTCGAGGCCTGCTTCACCTGTGAGAGTTGCCTCCCTGGAGGGCTTTTCGAACAGACATTCCAGACCCGCATGGCGGCACCGCCGACAAGGAGGGTTATCCGCTCCTTCGCAACGCATCTTCTGTTTCCGACAGGCATTCTGCATCCAAAAACTGATCAGTGGTAATTCATGTCATGTCACGCCTAGATAATTACACAGGCACCTGCAGCGTCAATGACAACAAGATCAATAACGGCGTACAGTTCGAGAGTAGGACCTTACGGGGTACTCGATTGAGAGTTTTCACGACAGGCTTGCCATCTGGTTTGGATGCGGGTTTGTTGGGATCACTTGGGACATCTTCCATCTTCTTGACTGGATTGCTGCTGGCGCCATTGCTGGGGTCCATGACGGCAAGGAAGCTTGCCTGACCCCTCTGAAGAGAATCAAAGTTGGTAGCCAGGACGGAGGAAGCTGTGTGGGGCAGATAAAAAGGCGTCTAAGCGGAGAGCCCGACTGTGAGCAAGTTGCAAGTAAAGCCGCATTGAGTAACCCAAGGAGACAAACATTTGTCAATAAAACGTACGATATTTCATATTATTGTACTCAAAGTCTTGAATGCACAACGAGCCTTGTGTACGTCTTCAATACACTTCAACAGAATATGGCTCTCCGACACCTCGCTCGACGTAGGAACATCGAACGTGACTGCAACTACTCTAGAACACAATAATTCTCGAGGGATGGGATGGGACGGTGACCCATATTTGGTCTTACACACAAATGAACAGTCACCAATTCTGCAACCAGTGCATTTCTGTTGCCATCGTACACGTTGGTAGATCCTGAAACATCCCCGCTATCCTATCACCTGACTTGAAACCTCGGTATTACCCCAACCCACCTTCTGTTATCGCCACTCTGGACGCAATGACTTCTATCTCCCCGGACTCGTCCGTGAAAAAACCAATTGCAAACTCCATCGACCCTGCAACCAGGTCCGACATTTTCCTGTGCTGGCCTCCGGCCTAAGTTTCATCTCCAAGTGTTTTGTATACGTCAGGTAATTGCCTTTGAAGAGTCGTACTCTGCTTTTCCCTCACGATACATCCACCTAACAATCACTGGATGGTTGAACCCGTGCATCGCAGCCGCAGTTTATTTGATGTCGGCGGCAGTACGAGCCCAGGTAGATAGAAGTGCTGATGAGGAGCTGATAAGAGATATCTCAAGTGAACCGTGATCTTTCATAGACACGTCCAAGAAGGCCACAGAAAGATCGTGACCAGGAGAAGTCGAAACATGCTTTCTGCGTAGTATTGAACATGCCCTGCCCCTGGTGGTAGGTTTGGTCAGTGCTAGTGCAGTACCATGCTGATGACTTGTTCTTACGTCCAGAACGCAGTGCTGGTCGAGTTATGTCATGAGGGTGCTCCTAATGAGACTTGATCTCGATTGGATCTTGCTTCAATACATGTACAGCTGTTTCTGGGGAGTTCGTTGGCTTTCTTGCCAATGCCTGAAGCGCACTGAATACTAGACTGAGTAACTGCCACCTGGCTGTGGCGCCCAGTGCTGCGTGCAAGGCAACCGACATCATGATCCTTCTTACCTGCCTAACAAGGTAACTTACATCAGCAATCGCTCGTGCCTAGATAGTTCTTTGCAACGCCTGCTGTCAATTTCTCCACTCAGCAGACTCAACACCACAACTTCGCCATTTTCCTCAGAACTTAAAGACCACATCCAGCCTTCAAAAAACAAGGACCCGCATAATAATCTAGAGGTTCGATACATCCAGACGGTCGTGTGTTGCTGTTCGGCGGTTCCCTAACGTCTTCTGATCAATTTCTGTTACTTCGCGGTCGTGTGAATCACCAGAGCGACGTTCCACGATGTTGATGTCACTGGTCTCCCACCTGCTTTGGTGCGCTTCGTCCTTTCTGTCTCCTTCGCTTTTCCCTAACATTTTCATTTGAAAGTTCTTGGTTTGCATTCCTCCTGCCATGCTACTCAACATACAAAGCCTTGTCTCGTGCTCCCTCGCCTGGAGAGCTTGAAAGGCTTTCCATGTATTGGGCTGTGATCGGTGCCTTCATTGCAGTCGAACAGAGTGTCGGTCCTTTCATCTCTTGGTCAGTACCTCAGACGCCACACACTTTCAAACATCCTTACCCTACATCACATTAGGCTCCCATTCTACTGGGAGGTACGAACCTTATTCTTGTTGTATATCTCCCTCCCTCAAACCCAGGTATGTTTGGTCCGGTTCTGTTCCCATATTTCTGCCTCCCTAAACCTTTATCTAGGGTTCTACTTACATTTACAAAGGCTACTTTGAGCCCTTCTGCGCGAAAAACGAAGCGGATTTGGACGCTGGGATAACTGCCGCGCAGAGCAACATCGTTGCCTTCTGTCGTGCGCGCATTTCCAGTCTCATCGACATTCTCTGGAGCCTTTTGAACAAGGCCCCCATCACCAAGCAATCTTTTACTGTCGGAGAGGGCGAAAGGTCTGGGATGCCTGGTGTTGGTCTGGATCAGCTGAAGAACATCTGGAGTGCCTACCGACCTACGGTCCTGGCGGCCTTTGCGCCCGTGGCTGCCCAAAAGGAAGCTGGGTACACGAGCGGTGCACAGGTCAGCAGCAACGACACCCAGGAGAGGAATTTTGCCAAGCTCCCATTGGACGAAGTGTCAGCTGAGTCAGAGGCCACCTGAATGCCGTAACCCTCCCCCATCTCCTGGGGAGGGAAATCATAAACTATCTACTACAATTGCCATGGATAGACTGCTCAATTATGACTAACTGATATCTTGTGATTAGGCTGATAGAATGATTTATCTCGAGGTCTTTGACGTGATATACACGCTATTGCTTTACTGTGCTCGGTCACTCGGCGGCCTGCGTCATCTCAGTCAGTCACAAACAGTCACAATCAATGTTTCGTCACGTTCCGCCGGCTCCCCGCAGTCTTCATTTGAGCTCCGCCTCGGTCACTCAGCATTGCCACCACACACTGCTTATGTAACGTCTCTTCTCTTCGATCGACGTCGTTCAACATCGTAGTCATTATATGAGGATATAAGCGAGGATATGTGGTTGCTCAGAAAAATGGTTCCAGCAGGGTGAATGAGTGCATGGTAAACGATATCTAGTATATCGTATATGATAAAAAGATCCTACTGAGTTGGGGCGACGTACCTATGAACCGAGTCGGTGGCGTTTGAACGCAGCCTCGACATCGGTGGAACTATACTCGAGGGACAAGCCGCTATCAATGTAGCATTGTGATATCCTTGTAACGAAACTCTCCGTCATTCTCTGCAACTCCTCTTCACATGCCTTCCACACTCCCACCATCACCGTACCTGGGGTGATCCCGCTGCTTTCCTCTTTTGTGGTTTTTTCCTCCGCCTCCGTGAAGTGCTTCTCCACGCGTCGGAAAAGGACGTCGATGTGTTTGCGAACATCTTTGCCATCGAATTCCTTCAAGACCTTCTTGAGAGATGATTTATTATAGTTGCTGTTTTTCTGCACTTCGCTTGGCGCGGTGGTCTGTAGAAGCCTCTCTAGGCCATCGAAAAATTCCTGAGAAACCATGATTAGTGCGGGTGCGGCGCTCATTAAGGGGAAACCCACAATCAATTTGGCAAATGGTCTCCTCAGCACAATCCTGACATACGCGGTCAAGTTTTCATTGTAAATAACTTCAGCTTGCTTGAGGAATCCGGTGACAGAGCCCGATTCCAGTTGCGAGATCTCCGCGACGAAATAATGCATGTTCTCTGCGCAAATACAGTCACTGTAGCGCACTGAAGGGGGGGGAGGAAAGTCCACTGCACTCACCGACGAGTAATACATGATAATTGAGCTGGCCTTTGTCTTCACCGTCACCGTCGAGAGTAGCCATATGCTTCAGACACTCGAACATGCTATGCACGATTTTCTCATACGCCAGGTCAACATTTGCCCGGACCTCCAGTCCATCTGCACCGACAAGTTGTTGCTCAACCCGACTGACATAGACTGGAAAATATTTGATGAAGTGCGCCACGCCTTTCCGCTTCTTGCTCGTCAGTTTCGTCTCCTCAACCATCTTGATTTGCTGGTTCTGGGGGATGTGGGTGAGTGTCATAATCTTATCGTCTATTGAAGCCACTTACGATGTGCCGATCAAATGTCCCTTTCAGGCGAAGATGCTGTTTATCTAGTATTTGGAGGAAACAGGCATTGCCACGTTCATCCGCATCCGCGAGAAAACGCTCCAAGCAAACAATAACGCCGACGACTTGTCTGGCCCAAAGGTGAGTCGCGTCTTGTTAGATAGAATAAGAAGTGCCATACAGTGTATCTTTTGCAATAGCGTTGTCGATCCATTGTTTCAGTTCTGCAGGAAGGAAGCCAAATATCAAGTCCATGGCGCCACGAACAAGCTTCACGGTGGATTGACTAAGCCCAGCACTCCTGGCTGCCTGGCGTCGGAAGTAATTATCCAACCCAGCGTAGTCAGCAAAAGTCAGATCTGCATCATTGATCTGCAGAAAGTCAGCCATGAAATCGCCTTCCCGGTATATCTGAGGAGCAATCTGCTCCAGGATGTAGCCAAGGGCCTGTACTGGAATGAGCACAACACTTTGCATGCGGGAAGAACTCCAAACCTCTGCTGCTCCATATTCTTCAGCCGCCTGCCCACCTTTGTCTCGTTCGCGGTTCCGGCTATCTATCGGTGAACGTACAACGGTGCCTGCGCGACGAATAGCACCTCCTTTGACGCCGACATTGATGGGAGCAAAGCCTGAAACAACGACATCAATGTGGCGGGCACAAAAACCTGCGAAGAAAATCTTACCTTGTTCCCCGTCTTCTTCAGACCTCTTCATCAGACCGGTGTATATCGAAAAGAGGCTCTTCATTTGGTTGCTGTGGAGGTCGCTGACTGCCGAGAAATATGCCTGGATGACATAAATTTAACATTACAAGCACGATTTAGGGAACTCACCGCACAGAACTTGGAGTACACTGCTTCATCCATCTCCTTGAGATACAGTAGTAGACCGGCATATCGACCAAGATAGGACTCCATGCTTTGATGGTTGGCTATTACAGGCCGCCTACGAGCCTTCGGTCGAGTGATACCGTTGCTATCTTCTAAGATGAGTTTGGACTTGCGGAGGGCATGAGCACCTGCATAGTGACACCCAAACAACCGCGGATTTACCTGAGCAATCGTCATGATGGAGAGATAATCAAATATGCGCTTGCAAAACTGTGCATTGTGCGTCCTGTATTCATCCAGTCTTTCCATCGTGGCAGCCATTTCTGTGTGCCAAATGAGGTCATGCAGACGAAGTACCAGGAAGTAATGGAATTCTGACCCGTATCCTGACTGGCTTGGAGTGCCTTGTAGAGCTCTGTGGCTGCTGCTTCGAGCCGGTGTACGCCGGTGGGTTTCTCGAGAGATTCTTGAGTAAGAGTAACCAAAGCTTCCTGATTGACTTGAACAGTTTGCTGGAGAAGTGCACAATATTGGGACACGCTTAAAGACTATGAATGTGCCACATACAAGGAGGTTTTCGAGCTCAGATAACAAAGCGCCTTGGTTTTGCATCTGCACCTGCAAACCGCGCCGCTGCGACTGGATGAAGGAGATATCATCTCCAACGGCCTGTGAAGACTGTCTGAGCTTCGCGAGCGAGATTATTATGTTGCTCACATTTAGATGAATCTTGTAAGAAGATATCAAGCTGTCGATGGCGTCTACTTCCCCAAGAGCTTCGTCCAGGTATTTGACAACCACATTCACTCGATCATCGGATTCCAAGAAAGAGTGTATGTTAGCCTTGACAAGCACGTGAGTGACGTGTCGATCGATCATGAAGTTAGGATAACTAACCTTCTCCAGCGCCATTAATTCATCAAGTAAACGAGCCTCAATCAGATCTGCAGCTCCCTTCGCAGACTTGCGACCGAACATATCGTCACTTGCCCAATCGTAGCCTTCGAGCATTTCTTCTACACTAATCATCGTTGCCTGAGCAGTCTCATCTGCGCCTTCGGCATCCTCTTCAGTGTCTAATCCACCTGCAATAAGCCGGTCAAGGGCAGCTTGGTTTGCAGGGTCGAAGAATGAGACACGATTATTGTGTTCGCGCCGTATTTGTGGCATCTCGGCCGATTTGGAAGCCCACACGCGTGATACAGGCTTGTTCGCAGACATTGGTGTCTCGGCATGTGCAGGAGGATGTAGCATTGCCGTCGCAGGATATGCCGATAATGGACTTGAGGCGTAAGGTAAATCCAAAGATGGCTTAGCAGCCGTGTGATTTGAGCCGTCTTCTTTTGGTGGACGTGGGGACGAACCATGAGGACGAGCGGGCATGAGACTTGCTGGGAGTGCTGTCGTAGAACCTGCTGTAGAAGGCGGGGACGTTGCATTAGATGGTCGACGGCCAATCCTCGGTCTGGGGATACCAGCCACATTGGATGACGGCTGTTGCGCTATAGAAGATGGGGGAGGTGCTTGCTGACTTGGAGTGCTCGAAGGCGTAGGTTCTCTGGTTGGTTGGTTTCTCGTAGAGTCCGCAGGGGATGCAGAACGCGAGGGGGCTTTGACGATATGTGAATGGGCAGGTGCGGGGGAAACCTGGGCGCTGTCCAGCTGAGATGGAAGCTGAACAGGTAAGCGCGCTGACACCGTTGCGGATGGTGCCGAAGCAATGGATGTTAGTTGAAGTTGCGGTGTGGGGTCTACTTCTTGTTGACGCGTCGGACGGACGGCTGGTCACTCGGTGTGAGTGACTTTCCCAAAGATGTCCAATGTGACTCACAGAATGTGATATCCGCCTCATTTACGCCAACAAGGTGCAAAGGGCCGGCGACGGCAGAATAGAATAGCTCAATAATGGCTTTGACGAATGTCGACTGGTCATTAGGGTTTTCCGTCTGCCATTTGTACGTTCTGGCGAGGGTTATATTGAGTGTCATCGGCTGGGACGAATGTGAGTAACAAGTCCAAAAGAGTCATAAATGACACACATTGACGACTTGGATACCCCGCAGCTCAGAGAGTTTCCATGTCTTTCCGACAGAGAAAGAGCCATTGGTGTTCAATTTGGACTTGTGTATGAAGCCAGTGTTGTCACTAGCCCCTGCGACTAGGTATCAGTCGGGGTCGGATCAAAGATTACATGAACGCACTGGAGATGAGGATGTAACGTGGCTTGTTTCCGAGTCCTTCTCCGGTATCCTCCCATATCTTTATGTGGGCGACATAGGATTCCTGGATGGGGGCGCTGGCGTTACGTTTGTCAAAGACAGACGTGATTATGCGATTTCGAGTACGATCGCTGTCTGACATTGAGATGACACTACGGGTATCGGTGATACCGCAGAGAGGATTAAGGCTACTAGTAGTAGTGACTGCAGTACTCAGGCTAGTAGACAGTGACTATTAGATGATCCCGAGTTCTAGACGATGAATGGAGGGTAAAATTACCTATTATGGCGGCGGTAACACTTGGCTTCTTGGCCCAAAAAGGATCCGACATATATACGGTGGTCATTAGGCGAGTTTCGTTCAACGTTCCTCCTCTCCTCACCACTACTACCTCGACCCATCCCTACACAGGACATTCCGCCCATTCATCCCTTGCAAGCTAGTTTCTTTCCTGGCTTTCACTGCCCAACCAATTCAACTCTCTCAGGGGCACTCATTCCCCCACTCGGCCTAATCCGACCATCAATTGTCCTTTGGACCGTCCACAGTGGAATCCACACAATCGACCACAAGGTCTCTTACCCACTTGTGGATCAAGTTCCTAATTGCTCCTCAGGTAAATCTCCCTTTATATCTTACATCTGTACTTCCTCCACCTCTCATCTCACCTCACTTTACAACTCTTCTCATGCCTCGCTCTACACCAGGTTTGTCGGCCATTTCCCATTCCCTCTCATCCACTCTGTCGTCTCGAGGCGCCCTTTCTTCCTTCAATGCACAGGAAGGCACCTTTGCCGCGGACAGTACCGTCTCCTCCTCCTCTAGGGATGCGTCTGTAGACGTCCCGGACCCTATGGATGTGGACGAACACTTCGCATCGTCTCAGGAGTCCTTGCTGCTTCATCCAGATACACAGTCCAGGAGGTCTTTAAGGAAGAGAGCGCCCGTCACGGACAAGTCCTCCCTCAGGTTCAGACCCATACCAATGTCTATCTCAAGCTCTCGATCCAGGTCGCACGTTCGCGATGCTTCCGAGGATAATCTCAGGAAGAAGGTTCAAAAGCAAGCTGGCATACATGCTACCCCAAAGGCTCATTCCGAACGCGAAGCAAGGGTTCGAGAACTCAAGAGTCGTGCTCTTGCAATTCCTTCTACAGGAAAGACGCCTGCAACAATGCGTCAGCGCATGGTCATGCAGATGGTTTATGACGAGATCACTCCATATCCCGACGAAGCGTGGGTTTCACAACTGGGGATTGTCATTCAAAGGTGATATTCGACCTTAAACGTTTCTCATCAGTTCTCACTATCTTTCCAGGGAGTACCATCAAGTCAAGAACTGGTTCTCTAATCAGCGGCAGAAGGACGCCCGCGACTCACGACAGCAAAGTCCGCAACCTGCGGCCTCTTTTACTCTGGAATCTTCGCTATGTAAGGTAACATGCGACGGCCGGGACATGCGGATCCGAGCATCCGTTCTTGATGCCTGTGGAGCTGATGAATGGTCGGACGCGTTCTTTGATGAGGTGGTTATGATTCACAATTTTCGCCTCTTGGCGAAACATAGTCAGGATGAGGCGAGAGCCTCTCGTAATGATTCTTCTGTTAGCAGCACGGACACATCACATGCACAATCTCGTTTTTCATGACATCCATCCGTACTATATATCAATATTTCCATTTTTTTTGTACATTCTAATCGTCACTCCATTTATGTGTACCACTTATAATATGGTCCTAATATCGTCATTGTAAATTTCAATTCATTCGCATCAATATCAAGCGGGTTCATCGCTGCGCAGTGAGTACTAGTATCCGCCTTTCCGCACCACCTCCAAAAACCTATCCCCCTGAGATCCACCGGTCACCGTGCTTTTTACTTGACCAGCCCGTAAGACCTGGTATCTCTTGCCCCTCCACGTAACCTCATTCCCGCAAATGGCCAGAAAAAATATTGGCAACGTCAAAACCTCTCGTATGCACCACGCTCCGATAAACTTCCAGCGCTCCTGAGGAGGAAGCGGGTGACCAGCAAGGGACTCGAAAACATCCAAGTCAACGCAAAGCCACGCAAGGTGATGTATAGGCAAGAAGATCCACGGCGACAGTCCGAAAAGGTATCGCAGGCTAGCCGCTGTTATGGAACTCGCCACTATGTTTTCCGTGAATGGTTCAAGGATGGTAGCCGCAAGAACCATGTGTTTGCGAACACGTATCCATCGGACACGACGCCAGACGTAATCAACCAAAGACATTTTGCCTATGGCATTGTGAGCAACGTCACAAGAAAGGTCGTGTCGGAGATCCAGCTCATGCCAGAGCGCACTTGCGATCATGTTGTCCTCGGCCAGAAAAGACCCGAACGCTGCTAGTCCACGTTCGCCTTCTGTCAGCTCCCCTTCCTTGCGAGGCTTCAGTGAACCGTTGACCCTTTCCAAGTCGGAACGACGGTAAAGGTTCGACTTGCCCACCACGCATGACTCAAGGGCCGCGGTATTGATTGCGAGGTACATCTTCGCATGATTGGTGTTCAAAAACGCGGCCTCGACCCGCGCACCGAGGTACCCTTCATGTTCAGTCGCGAAGGGAACATGATGAACAAGGGCTATGCGCTTCTTCTTGGAAAGACTCTGCGATGGGGAGGGTTGCGTGAGGATGTCTACTGAGCGCGCAAGTGTTCCTGGTGCGACTGAGACATTGGAGTCGATGACCCAAAGGATATCATGAGAGGCCTGTCGATAGGAACGTATGAGGTTGTTCACTTTCGGATTGACACCGACGGTTTCTTCGCCTGTGAATGCAATAGATCGGTTTGTAGAATGTGTATCCTCAGAGTATCTGCGTACCGATGACAATCTTGGCGTTCACTTGGGGGTACTGAGAGATCAGGTCTCTTACAACTGTCAGAGCTTGGTCGTGTTCATCGGCAACAGAGAGCAGGATCTCGAAGTTAGGGTATTCCTGGGCGAAAGTCGACTCCAGGTTCTCGTACAGATTGGTTTCCAAACCTTTGAGAGGTCGCAAGATAGATACGCCAGGCGCGTCAGGGGACGTTGCAAGAGGAGAACGGGGCCGAAGACGATATCGTCTACGACTGTGTTATAATCCACATGAGGCACTAAGCATGTCTCGCCAAAAATAAAAATAAAAAAGTTGCACACTCACCCTGTCATGCACCCTAGCAAACCAATGGACCATAGAACCACATACCAGCCAAGACCGACGACAGAGAGGACGTTAATTAGAGTGGAATTGCTGGGTTCAGACGGTGTCGAAGCCGACATACTATGAGTGCGAGCTAGTAGAAAATATAGTAGTCGTGAAACAGAGTGAAGCTTGGACTTGGAACTTCAATATGTATGATACTTGGCGATTCGAAGTACAGACTGTGCAGTTGAGGCTGAAATTCAACTTTCAACGTTCAACATCAACGCTATGCGTAACCTAGCTAGGCGTCCAAGGAGAAGAGCTGTACGGTATTCTTGTACACTACTTCTGTGACCGTCTCAAACGGTACACCGTCATTCAATCTATGAACCACCCACGCGACGCCTCCAATAGCTGAGGGCTCATTCCGACCTTTCACTGCTTTGCCAGGGACGAAAGATTCTGGCTTAACCGTTGTAGGGAAATAACGAGAACGAAGTGACGCTGGTAAGCTGTTCAGGTATGCCTTTGATGCATGCGTATTTGTCATCGAGCACCATGGTGCATCTGTAGCAGTCCGACCTAGCACCCTCGACCGGATCAGATATATATTCCATACCTGTTTCGAGGAGTAGTCTATCAAGGGGAATGTTCCTGACTGCATCGAGGTTTTGTTCGGTTTTCATGGAGCATCCATTGATACCGATGTGGAATCCCATATCCATCTTTCCCGGTGAACCGTCGAACATAGCGATGAGATCGATGGTTTCCAATTTGCGAAGGAACACTTACAAGCTCAACTACCTCCTCTTTACTCCCCGTAAAGCTGTGCACGACACCACCTTTTGCACCTACACCCCTACCTCCATTGTCCCCAAATCCCTCCTCTTTAAGTATTCTGACCAAGTCATGATGAGCCGCCCGTGAATGAAGAAAGAGGGGAAGGTGATATTTCTTGGCTAGCAAGAGCTGCGATCCTGCAGGGGCGGTGGCGTGGTGGATCCTTCATCGACATCCTTCATATCTAGCCGCTTGTACTTACGGAAATATTTTTGTTGCACTTCTTTTGATGCAAAATGTGTTCGATCGTAATCTGTGAAAACAAGCAATCTTGTTGGATGCTTTGGGGCCAACAACAAAAGTTGAAGCTCACCTAAACCACACTCTCCGATAGCAACCACTCTTCCCTTTCCGTTTAGATTATCACCGACTAGCTTGTCCAAGGCAAGTAGGTAAGCATCTGGCCCTTCAGGGCATTGATCAAACTCCGTTGAACGTGTTGGATGGCACCCAACGGTTGCATAAAGCCCTGATCGCAGGTGGAATGGTAAGCTATGGATTTACTTGTGGCGATCAGAAACGTGTGCTGGACTTACCGTGCTGACGCGCAAGATCCAGAGCATGTTCAGACTCGTGAAGGCTGCCTCCTGTGACAATCATCGAATTCACACCAGCAAGGCGTGATCTCTCGAGCATCGCTTCAAAGTCATCTTGGGGGGTACAAGTGGCAAACGTTGCCAGCAAAGATATTAATCATGTCTCAGTAGATCACTGGCACCTCACGATCAACCTACCTTCGTGTTTGTTCTTGCCACGATAGAAACCTCGAAAGACTGGGTCGGTAAGATTTACTAGTGGGCGATAATCATTAGTAACTGTTTATCGAAGATCAGTGACTCGATCAGAAGTATAGTTGTACCTCCGATGTCTGCAAAGGATTTACGGTGAGCAATTTAAAGCTCGCCAGTATCGAGGAAATATGAACCTATGAAACTATGGTTTTGAAAAGGCACCTCTCCCTCAAGTTGAGTAGTAGGCGATTTGCATGCTGCGGCCGAAGTTAGTACTGCCATCTTGGAGTGGCGTTGAAAAGAACGTTGCAATTTCTTTTCGAATCACAGAGCTAATTTCAGGCTGGATCCAACGACGGCGCACTGCCAGTTAATGCTGATCACGCCCTGGTCCCTGGAGGAGCTCACCGAACGTTTTGTCACTGTCACTGGAACACTGTAAGCCTGTGATAGCTAGATCTCGTGGGTATGATGATGATAAGAAGGCCAGTGTTCAGCGCTCAATCATTCACTGGCAACTTGGACACCGTGATAATCATGATAATCATAATTTAGTTCGTGCAATGCACGTTGACCCTGGCACTAGTAAGCTAGAGGGTTAGACGGCGTTTTCCCAGAAAATTTACGACTCCTGGCTTCCTGGCAGAACTCTTCATACACTGGACCTCTCATTACCCATCCTCCCAACGGTGTCCCTGGCTAGGCCCTTGAGGATGTTCGCTATAGCAACACGACTCTCCCACAACGGCAGGACAGAAGTGATGCAAGCAGCCACAAAGAGCCACAAAACACACATGATGATCCATCCTTTGAAGAAGGCTAGCGAGAAGATGTAATGAGATAGGAACATGGGAATTGGAATAAGCTGTTAGGCCAAACATGATGTCATGAGTCCGCTGAAGGAGGGTATCGAGTGAGGAAGACATACAAAAACGACAATAAAGGTCATGATAGAAGAGGCCCAGATTGCGACTTTCAGAGACTGGCGCAGAGACTCGCCGTATTCAGCGTTAGCGTCTACGGTAGCATCCACCTTGACGGATGAAGCACGAGTGGTCGCCTCGGATTTGTCTTTCTCCGGGCTGGAGGGTTCGTCATCCTCGTTGGGAATTGATTCCGAGTCGGCTGATACCCTGCGTTGTCTCTCCATCTCCCTCCCTCTTGGATTGATCTTCTTTGTGGCGGACCAATCAAACTCATTGTCCGGTTTGATGAGTGTGATGATTGCGGAGATTATGGCTCCTGAACAGCAGGCACCAAGGTTTCCCGCTAAATTCGGGTATATACCGCCTGCCAATGGAAGTGCTCTAAGTGAATGCTAATGCTGAGTTCTGAGGAAGTGTTTTACCAGTCGTCGCAATAGTGAGTTCGCCGTAGTACAGTTGAGCCACAACCAGCCAACAAATGATTCCAATAAACATGCCACCAATGGCTCCACTTATCGCAGCGATTTTGGTCTGTTGACGCCAGACCACGCTAAAGATTATGGGCCCGACAGCGCCTGTGAACAGCGTTCCAGAAAAGAGGAAGAGCCAATTGAGCGAAATCCCGATCCCGTTCCAAAGTGATGCGACGCATGACATAACAATTGCCCAGACGGCAACCATGACATGGGATACGCGGATAAGTACCTCCGGTGACGCCTACTCTTCCTTTAAGAAGTGTTCAAGGAAGCAGAGAAAAGTCGTTACATACGTCTGGTTTGAAGTGGATTTGATACAAATCAAACGTAAGTATGGACGATGTTGCAATCATTTCTGAGGACGCAGCCGACGTGACCGCCATAAAAAGAAGAATGAGCTGTAGGTTTTGTCAGACAGACCGCATTGAAGCCAAGGGGAAAAACTCACCATAGCGGCGGCACCACCGCTTCCCAACAGCGTGACAACCCCCGCTGGAGCTGCAAGTCCAGCATTTATTTCTGCAGTGGTTAACCCCCCGGGATAGGGGAAAGACGGGCCTGTAGTTGATGTGAATAAAATCATCCTAAGCATGGGGCTGCAGACACAAACTGTTGGCAAGGGCGACGGCGGCAAGACCCATGATCGAAGAGAACGTGAGGGGAACAGCAAACCAGGCAACTCCGCCCATTAGATATGCACGAACTGCAGTCTTGGCTTCCGAGGCAATTGCTCTTTGCCAGTACCCCTGATCAAGCATGACAGTGCCGAAACCGCCAGTTATCTGGATGATCATAAATATCAGGCCATCTTCGTGCAAATTCGTCAGCCTTCCGGTTAGTGCAAGGGTACCCCATGTCACTCACAATTAGACTTGAGGGTCAGATAAGAACCGTTGTAGTTCCCTGCCACTGGCCTCTCCAAGCCAGCCTGGTGAAGTTTCTGATACATACCCTCGAAACCCCCGATAAGATCGGCTTGCGTATATGTATAGAAAAAGAAGTATAAGATGAGAATCATCAAAATCAATGTATGCGAGTAATCGCCTGTACAAACTCAGTATCCAAAACTATTCATAAGAACACGTGTTCGCTCACATAAGAAGGTGGCTCGAAGACCACCGAGTATGACATAAATACAAACCCCCAGCGGAATGAGGAAGTTTGCGGCATAAATGTTCATTCCAGTAAATGCATTGACGACTGCGCTCCCTCCCAAGAGCAGCATACTCGAAACGATGAGATTGACGATGAGGCCGTATGTCGCAAAGATGAAATGCGCTGTGTTACCGTAGCGAGCGTGCACGATCTCTAGGTAGGTGTGGCAGTACGGTGCAATCATCTTGACACGGACCGCAAGAACAGACATGATGAAAATCTGGATGGTGGCTCCCGCAGCGTAGTAATAGCCGGCGGAGAGACCATACTCGTAAGTCACGGTAGAGCTCTGTAAAAGAGTGGCTGCCCAAGTCCATGCAGATACGATTCCTGACGCGATTAAGCCAGGCTTCACGGAGCGGGACGCGGTATTGAACTCTTCCGACGTGGCGATCTTGTAGGTTGTGTATCGATTTTGAAGGATCGAGAGACCCATCATGATAACCGCAAAGATGAAGCCTATGCCCAAAACAACGCCATATCCAGTCCCCTGGGTGAGGACTTGAGAGCTAGTAGTAGAAGACATGAAAAACGCAGCTAAGTGCAACTGTCTGGAAAAGAAGCAAATTGGGGAGGAAGCTTCGAAGCTTGGATCTCTGAAAGCATTTCTATCTGCCTTTTGAAGAGCAGATAAGCATGAGAGTTGCCTCGGTCACGCCTGAGAGTGAACTGCAGTACAGCCAATGATATATCTTTAGAACGCGGGTGACTGCTGAATTGCCCGCAGTAAACAAAGATAAGACGTGACATGTGTGGGTGGTGTGAATGTCGTAAAGCGTAGGATCCAGTAGAAGTGGGCCTGGTTGATCAACGATCATCCACTTGTCGGACGGTGACGGGGACCCCTCCGAATCTTCGGCAACGACAATTCACCGACCGTTGCAATGTCGGTGTTATGCCTCTTTGCAAGCGTGTCTTCTCGGGGTGAAGCTTTCTGCCCAGTGCGCACCTAAGAAAACTTGAAAGGTGACTGCATATTACTTAGTGCACAGTCGCGTTATTGCAACAGGCCTCCGAGAGCGAGGGCGTAGATCAATGAACATAGGTGATGACTCGACTTTCCAACTTGAACGAAGGACATCCACTGCCTTGTAAATTCAATGAAATTGACGGTCGATTGGAAGAAAAACGGTTATATCAGCTGGTCAAGCTGGTATCGCCAGACGAAAGCCTTTTTTGGTACTACATCCACCACCATCCCGTTCGTCACTAGTAGTATGGCCTGAGACAGATCACAAGGGAAATATTTATTGCGGTAGCTGTCGACGTGTCTATATACGAGTGCCTAGTGGAACTTGGTCTTTCGCTCTTTCACACAGTACTTGCCACTGTGCTGCTTTTCACCAGCACCCTAGGACTAGATTAAGCAAGTTATGCCCCTCCAACGTCTCAAGCACATCTCAGCACACCTCTACCATCCTTTGGGGATATCAGCCCTAGAGAAGAAGCATCCTGACGATGTGGTCATAACAACGGCCATACGCTCCCCTCTGACCAAGGCCAAGAAAGGCGCGTTAAAAGATACTAGGTGAACCTACTACTCAAACTACCTTCCGAACTCCGGACGCTCATCTTCAGCTAAAGTACCGATGAACTCATGCTCGAGATGTTTAAGGTGGGTGTGATGTATCTCTTCTCCAACCAACCATAGCTAAGAAAGTTATAGCAAGTCATCACTTACTCCAAAGTCGATCCCGGTAGTGTTGGTGACATCTGCGTCGGAACCGTCTTGACTCCGGATCCTGTCTATCATGCAAGAGGCGCCGCCCTTGCGGCCGGTTTTCCCGAGAGTGTCCCGGTGCAAGTGGTCAATCGCTTTTGCTCCAGTGGGCTCATGGCTGTTACCGTCATTGCCAATCAAATAAGATCCGGGCAAATTGAGATTGGACTTGCTGTGGGCGTAGAGTCGATGAGTCAAAAGTAAGCACATTGGAACATTGCCTCATAGAAACCTTGTAAAACCTTGTAGCCCGGACAAAGGTGCGCCTCCTCAGTCAGAGAGTATCAGCGCGAGCTCCGCAGCAAGGGATTGTCTGCACCCTATGGGCTGGACTAGCGAGAACGTGGCAGAAGACTACAGCATCTCCCGTGAAGTCATGGACGAATTTGCGGCAAGATCGTTCCAGCTAGCAGAACATGCCGAGAAATCGGGTTACTTTGCCAAAGAGATAGTCCCTTTCACCGTCTGCGAGAAAGACCCCGCATCGGGCGCACCGAAGAAAATAGTCGTGGATAAGGATGACGGAATTCGGTACGGGACAACCAAAGGAACCTTGTTGAAAATTCGGTCGGCATTTCCTCAGTGGGGAAAAGCGCGCACGACAGGTGGCAATGCTAGTCAGATCACCGACGGCGCAGCTGCTGTTATGATGATGACCAGGCGCAAGGCAGAAGAACTGGGTCTTCGCATTCTTGGCAAGCACGTCAGCACAGCAGTCGCAGGTAGGTAACCTGACTGGGCAACACGGCACATTCGATTCGCTGATTCCCTGACAGGCGTGCCTCCCCGCGTGATGGGAATCGGGCCTGTGTACGCCATCCCTATGGTCTTGAAAAATACCGGGCTGAGCATACGCGATGTTGACTTATTCGAGGTATACCAAGGAAAACATTCCAAGGAAAGCAAGGTGGCATGCTCATGTCTTCTGGATACATAGATCAACGAAGCCTTTGCTTCCCAATGCGTGTACTGCATTCAGGAACTGGAGTTGGATCCTGATAAGGTCAACGTCAACGGAGGAGCGATTGCATTCGGACATCCGCTAGATAAGTTAACCCAACTCCATAAATAACAATGGCCCAAGCTAATATTTCTGGCGATGATCACGTTGCACTGGAGCGCGACAGATCGTGACCGGTCTTCATGAGCTGCATCGAAGGAACAGCAAGGTGGGTTGACGTATGGCGAGTCTGCTTTCTTTTATTCTGACTTTTCCATAGATCCTAGTGACGTCGATGTGTATTGGGACGGGTATGGGCGCGGCAGCAGTGTTTGTCAAGGAGGCTTGAGTAGATCATGCGATATGATCGACATGTCACACTGGCAATGCCAGGCGTTGATGAACACATACGATATCCATATTAGATGGTTATATTTTAGTGGAGAGACCGTTTCCGACGAGGATCCGAGGCTCAACTTGAAGGCGACTTGCGAGTAATTTATTTTTTGTGGGTGCCCTAAAATGCCGTTGCAAGGTGTCAAGTTGGTGTGCGAATTGGTGGTCCGAACGTGTCAAATGTTGGCATGTGGGCAAAGTCCAGTCTTGTTCCCAACTTCCCATCCTTGTCTTAACTACAGTCCTTTTCGACTTCCTTTCGTCTCGTTGGTTTTGGCCTTTTCACCTCCACCTCTCGTCTCTCGTTTACTTTGTGCGAGGCCGCATTGTTGGCCTCCCACCCACCATGACTACGAACTATGCGTCGATAAACAGAAACACCCCTTACGGTTCTGGTGACCCATACTACAACGAATCCACTGGTTACATCTCCCCCAATCAACCACAAAAGAAAAAAGTCAGCAGCTGGATCAAGTTTGGCATTCCTTTAGCTGTACTCGTCATTGCTGCTGCTGTTCTCGGCGGCGTCCTTGGCTCTCGTGCAACCAAGAACAATGCATCCGCCTCGGGCAGCGGCGCTGCGGCGACTTCAGCTATTCAAGTCAAGAATTCTATTGGCTTGTATCCAACCGGTACAGATAGTCTGTACATGTTGCCACTGTATCCCGCTACTGTAAGCCACTCCGAGCCCATTTTGCATGCTGTCAGAGTTAAGTGTAAAGGTTACTAGACCAATACCGCAGCCTTTACTACACCTACGTTCCTCTCTTCTTCGGACGCTAACCTTGCCTGGCCGCAAGATCCTTACCAACCTTCAAGTCCCAGCCCAACTACAGTCCGCTCGGATCGCCCTCGCCTCATCGCACCTTCCTACAAGTGGGAGGCTCTTCCCAACTTGATCCGCAACGACCCGTATCTTTCTTTCTGGAACGAATCTATCTTTCGGAACGCTTCGCAATACATGGCCCTTCCTCCCGTCGTATATGTAATGGATAGCGGCAATGGTATTTTGGATCCCGCTCGTGAAATCAAGCAGCGCGTCAAAGCTTTCTCTTATGCCTATCGTATGACAAACGATACGACATGGGTTGACAGGACATGGACCGAGCTTATGGTTTGTCTATAATCCATCTTCGGTATTCCATTGCCTTATACTTCCATTTAGAACGCCGCTGGAAACCTAACAGGCGGCTGGGGACCTGATAACAGCACCAAGTGGAACCCTGCTCACTTTCTTGACACTGCGGAGTTAACAGTCGCCTATGCCATTGCTTACGACTGGCTATACAACCAATGGACTGCAGACCAGCTAGAGAGCATCCGCTTCACCATGATCGAATACGGGCTCAACAATGGCATCATCGCGTACAATGCTGCCGACGATGCGTTGTTCTATGGTTGGTGGAGGAACAACACAGCGGGTAACTGGAACTGTGTCTGCAACAACGGGCTCACCATGGGTGCTCTTGCCATTCTCGGGGACGATACTTCCGGCATCGCCCAACAACTCCTGAGTATGACCGTTCCCAACGCACTCGAGAACTGTGCTCTGGCTCCTAGCAGTGACGGTACTTGGTCAGAAACCTCTGATTACTGGTACTTCGGTACGACCGGACACGCAGAAATGTCGTCAGCGCTTCTATCTGCCACTGGTTCCACATACAACCTGCTCGACATCAACCCTGGTTTCCGCCTCACAAGTCTTTTCCACATCTACGGCACCGGCCCAGGCTCTCTGTTCAACTACGGTGACACTGGCCCGAACAAGTACACGGCCACTGCTAACTCTCTGCTTTTCTATGGTGACCAGTACAACCTTCCCACATATCAACTCTTCCAGCGCGACCAGGTAGATGCCGCAGATCCCTGGAGTATGTTCTGGTATAACCCCGCTGTCTCCGGGGCATTTTGGGACGGTCTTGCCCTCGACCATCTCTTCGACAATAGCACCGACCAGTGGGCATCTATGCGCTCCAGCTGGACAGATGAGAACGCACTGTTCGTCGCCATAAAGGCCGGCACGCTTCAAGGTCATCAAACTCACAATGACCTCGATTGTGGTGACTTTGTGATAGACGCGCTGGGAAATCGCTGGTTCGGAGAGTTGGGCGACGGTGATTACGTATCTGAGGGTTACTTCAGCAGTGATGCGCAGGATAGCGAGAGGTGGTTGTACTATCGCAAGAGGACAGAGGGCCAGAACACAATTCTTGTCGGCGAGGTTAATCAGGACGTGGCGGCTGCGCCCACTGTTAACTTCGACTCTTCAGGCACTGCTCAGGGCTCTAGTACCGTCTTTGATGTCCCCAGCGGTTCGACGGCCTACTTCACTGCTGACTTGACCAGCGCATATTTCAATGTGTAAGTCAAAATGTATCATGTTGTCAATGCGTATCCTAACCACCGTTTCTTTGACAGGACGTCTTTCTTGCGGGGAGTTCATCTGATCAACGCACGCAAACAGGTTCTCATCCAGGATGAGATCAACGCTCAGGCATCCGTCATGTGGCGAGCACACACTAACGCTACCGTGGTGTTGAGCAACAACGGCCTGACAGCCACTCTGACCATTGGTACGAACACGGTGCAGGTTGATCTGCTGAGCCCCGCCGGTGCCCAATTCACCACCATGGCGGCTGAGCGTTTGCCCAGTGACCCTCCCACCCCAGTTGGCTGGCCTGATCAGCCTAATACAGGTGTGACGGTCCTTGTGATTAGCTTGCCCGCTGGTCAGTACACTTTGGAGGTCCTCATGACACCGCAGTGGCCTGGCGTGTCGTCCAGCACATACGTGCAGCCCAGCAATGTGCCCAATGTGCCCATCAATCAGTGGTCATTGACGAGCCACCCCTAATATACTCCTTGGATTTTTGCTTTCCTTGACACTTTATTTCTGACGTGCCTTCTGGGACACTGGCTGTACATAACGTTTGGACTTGGGGGACTTAGGCAATTCAATCTAGGAACGTCGTCTCTCCTGTTTAGCTTAGTTCACGGCCGTGCCAACGATTTATATTACCCTGGGGAACTAGCAAGTATATAAATTATCAATGGCAAGCCTCCACTTGCGATGGAGTGTACGGATTAGGACATGTGTATTATTTAGAGGAAGGCGTTCCCTTGGTAGCTGGCGGTTGACAAGACCGTTGACTTTGTGTTGAACCATCGACTGGCAGCACTTTCGTTTACACCACTACATTCCCTGACGGACTATTAGACACGCTCCTTTATTGCTCCCATCTGAACGACGTTTTACCAAGCCAGACAATACCCTAGTAGTGGGTGGGTCTCCCAGTTTAACTCTCAGACTATTGTGATTTTGATCCAAGTGCATCTCTTCATTCGATATCCTTCCAACTATCCCACCACTTCGCTGCCTTCCTTCTCCTCGCAGCGATCTCGCCCGTTCACGAACTGAGGGCTTTCATCCGAGTAACGTGGCAACAGCTAGAAGAAACACCGTTTACCCATGGCAAAACTCGGCTTCACTCTCATTCTCTGTCTGACGCTCTTTCTCGCCTTGGCTGCCAATGCTTTAGAGTCCCACCGTCGTGACCATGCCAACCTCAACCGCGTGATAAAAAAGCGAGTACCCGCCCCTCAGGGTGGCCTTAATGGTGTTTTCGGTGCAGCCAGCCAGCCAACTTCAACGTCAGCTGCTGTTCAACCCACTCAAACTACGCCGACGGTGGTGCAGACCACCCCTGTCAATTCTATCCCCAATGGTGCTTCTGCCTCCCCGTCTGCGGTGAGCTTGCATTCTCAACATTATCTGGCTCTCGGACTGACGTGGTAATCTTGTAGAGCTCTGCATCAACTGGTGGCGGTCTGTTAGGTAGCATCGTTGGTGGTCTTGTGCCCACATCGTCTACCACAAATTCAGCTTCTACCTCGTCTTCGGTGACGTCTTCCTCGACCTCCAGCCACTCATCAAGCACACCTGCACCTCCAACATCCACCCACCCTGCCAGCACACCTACGCAACAATCTGAATCCATTTACTATCTGACCAGTAGCGTTGCAGCATCACCCACGCAAACTAGTTCAACCTCATCGTCCTCAGGCATGTCTCACGCTGCCATGACAATTCTGATTGTCATCGCTGCTTCCGTTGGAGCTGCAATAATCATCTGGACTATCATTCGCAAGTGGAAGTTCAGACCCTCGTCTGACTTTGAAGGTCGTATGCAGCCGATCGACTGGCAACCTGGAAGTGACGAAGATACTGGGTTCTCCGGCCAGCGTCGTCGCATGTCGAACGCATCTTCCTTCCACTCGGGCTCTAGCCATGGCCACGGAGACGATCAGTTCCGCGGACAAGCTGGTGGACATGGTACCACAGCACTCAGCCCCATCCCTGACCACGACTTTACTGCTGGTGCTACCCATCTTGCTACTGTTGGCGGATACGCGGACCTTGCCCGTGGTCCCAGCCCACAACCAACGATGCAAGAGGCACTTGGGCGGGCGCCAAGCATCAATAGGCCGCATCAGTACGATCAGTACGGTGTCCCTCTTCACCATGGGTACAGTGGCTATTGAAACCGGGTAGGGAAAGATGCTACTTCTATAGGTCCATACCACACCTATTTGTTAAGATGGTGATGGTCGTTCTCAAATTTATTGCTTGCTATTTGACATATATGACAAATTCACTTTGCTTGCTGGACGGTGCAACTCGACACTTTACACTTTTTCTTTCCTCGTCTTCTCTGTTTAACGGAGTCTTAGACAATGCCTTGTCATGCGTTCATACCCATTCATGTTCCTTGTCCCTGCTTTCACTCACACAGTGCACAAAAATATCTTACTGTTGGCTTAGTATTGTTTTCGTTGTTGGCAATTAGTACATGTGATGTGCCGTCGCTCGCACGGTCGGGTCATCTGCGCCATCACACAACGATATATTTTGACATGCGTATCAATCGCTACCTAGATCCATGTACCTTTGACTTAAGCCACCTCGGTAAGCAATGGCGCCCAAGGGTACAAAGATCACAGTAAGAGCAGCTATCCACAATCCGATTGCTCTGAGGTTATGGGGGCTCAACCATATTGAAGCTGTTGGGTTGGATGTCCTGGTGTCTACATCCTCCAGCTTGGTATTCGCAAACAAGGTCTCGAGGCCCGTGGGTCGTTCGGGGGGAAAGAACCGCTGAGGGCGTAGCCAAGATCCGTTATCATTATCTATCAATCTCTTTGGTTTGATGGGAGAAGGATTTGTCGGCGTCCAGTCCATTGCATCTTCATCTGGACTTCCGTCGACTTCAATTGGAGACCCCAGCGGGGCGGTTGGTCCAGCTGTAGAAGGTAACAAGGAGGGGTGACCGAAGATGGGGTTGGTGGGAGAGATGACGGGTTTGGAAGAGAGAGTTAGGGAAGCGATGAGGTCTGGTTCGCTGGCGGCGGGGGCTGAGGGCATCGGAGAGGCACGTGCACTATGTGATGACAACTCGGGAGTGACACGCGCAGAAGAACTCTGACCCGACGTATCGATGAGACGGATAGGTGGAGGTCGTTGCAAATGCAAGATGGCGAACGATGAGAATAGCACCTAAGTTTGGTAAGTCAAGTGGGTCGTGAGCTAGTGAAAAAAATGAGCGAACCGATATTTCGACAAGAAGTGATATTGAACAATATATGCGAACGCGATGTGATGACGGGTAGGTAGAGATACGAAGATAGTCCCGAGATGAGGAGTGCCACGATAGAACAAGAAGGATAGATGTAGTGAATCGAGAAAACCATGCAATCATTTGAAGAACCTATCCCAAGCTATGAGTCGTGTGCATTATCAGCATTGCAACAAACCACTCACAATGTAACGAGTTTTCCCTTTTACACGGACGTCACGCCCTTGTACTCGTGCTTTCTTAAAGCGATAATACGTCGGATCCCAGGCAGTGTAAAATAGGGACAACAGAGAGAGCACGGGGAGTACAGGTACGGCTCTGACTAGCATGCGAGGAAAGCTGTACTCTCGGATGGCTAGCGCAGTGGGATCAGCAGTGCTCGTTAAACCGAAGCTACAGAAGTATACCCACCTGCTGCATGGGATGCAACAACACAAAGGAGAGTCATCCACCACAGAGCACCTCTCAGCCGCCAGAGGGCGAGCTGAGATTCCACTTTCTCGCGCTCCCTTTCAGTACCAGACACCTGCCGTTGCCTGCCCTTCCCTTTGCTTTCCTTGAGCCAGGCCCCAAGAGCCTTTGTTCGAGCCATCTGATTCTTCCGCTGTATTTCATCTTCCACCGCCGGGGAGCAGTTTTCACAAACTGGAGGGTATCGCACATTTAATGATTCACGATACGCGGGGAGTTGTTCGAGGCGCTTGGCGTAGTCGGGGTGCTGTGTAGCATCAGTAAGAACGCATGGGGGATTAAGCTTGTGGTAACTTACTCGTGGAGGTGGTAGATAGTTCGATAAAAGGTTTACCAGAAGCATTTGGTTCGTTTGACACGTGTGGCAGAACTGTCCTGTGCCGTACATGGACGGGAGTCTGTCCTTGCTGGGAGATGCTGTGGAAGTTTGTAAGAATGACGGGGAGCTCGGAAGGCTACCAGACAGACCGCGTTTCGCAAATGACTTGGTGTTCAGCTTCTCGTCGTGCATTGCCGGTTCATCCGACATGATTTCGCCGTTGGTGTCATATCGATTCCAGCAACCGCAATGTGGACAGCGAAAGGATCGAGGGTTGATTGGGGTAGGACTGAGGGTCGATTGACAGAAAAAACACGTCAGGTTACTTGTCCGCTTGAGAAATGGTGGTGGCATTGGCTATACCCTTGCCACGTCAAATCGGTAGTGCAGGCAATGATGAGTGATGCTGGTGGACGTGATAAGTGTTTGCTATTGTTTACAAAGTTACGCAAAAGGATATTTGCGCGGAGTCGGGATTGGTGGGGACTTCACAGACTCATCAGTGGTTTTTGGGATCGAAGAATGTCATTAGCCCCATCTCCTTCAAGCGGTCGTGGACAAATCATTATCCAGCCACCCTACTTTACCTCTTCAACTTTTATTCACCCTGCTCGTGCAGACGTTGACCAACTTATCAGGTTGTACTCTCGACAGTATGTAACGACACATCCATCGCACCCATTCACCCTCTTCAAGGAGATCTGGGCAAGCCAAGGGTGGACCTGGATTCATTTCAAGGTATTCGATACTCGCTCGCGTGAGGCTTTTCTCAGAGCCATCACGCGACTTTTCTTAGGTGAGTGTATGTCCCCCTCACTTATGCTTGACATTGCTTGATTATATCCAAGAACGTCTGAGTGCAAACGAGACTCCCCTAAATCGTTGTACGGCGTTGTTCGGCCTCTACACCCTGCTTAGCACCCAGCCGTCTACATCAGCACCACCGCTGTGTGGCATTGGGCATGTGCAAGTGACCTACGGTACGCGTGTAAGATTGTCTCTCTGTCTTTACCTCACTAGTGTCGCAATAGATCTCTATAACGAGATATTATCCCTCCCCAACGCGTTGAACTTGGAATACTTGATACCCACCCGTCCACACGCCATTTACGTGCTATCGGCTCTCCTGAAGGCTCAAGTATTCCACATTTTGCCCCGCGCAGAGTTGCACCCTCTAAATCCTCGAGAGCTTCCTCGAGAATTTTTCGCCCAGGACACTGAACCTACGGCTGCAGAACTCTCGACTTCTGGCGTACCCATACCCAAGAAAAAGGGTCGCCCTTCAAAACGCGAAAAAATGAAGAAGGCAAGAGACTCACTTGCGTCGTTGGACGGGTGGCTTACAAACTATACACATCAACCTTCATATGCGATTGAGTCTACCGAACCAACTTTGCCGGTTACCACTCATATTTTATTGTCACATCCGCCCATTACAACGCGTGATATTTACCGATCCCAGAAATCACATTTCCTGGATGCAATCGATCCCAATTACCCCTACGGTGTGTGTGGGACATCAGAAACCAACTCAGGACGGGCAGCATTAGCACGTGCCAACGAGGCTGTGGTTGAGCGGATGAAGAAGATCGACGAGGAAGCTGCAGCGCAGGGACTCGAAGTAGGAGGTGAAGGCGGTGAGCGGACTGGGCTACAACGAGTAGAAAGGGCGGCAGGGGAACTAGGTGACACGACGGCAGCTGGTGGGAGGGCGGGCATCCTCAGTCTTCTAGAGGGAGCGGGCATTGGTGAGAGCGGTGGCTTGCCGTCGACTCCCGCTCATAATGCTGGCGCTTCGATAGGTGTATAAAGCCTTCCGGCCAGTACTTACAGCTGGGGGTGGATATGTTGATTAATTGGCCTGTGAATGGATCAGTGCAGACCCAGTGAATGAACTAAATAAATAAATAAATAGTGAAGCTGGAGTCTTTGTATGTTTTGGTTCCCACGAGGTCATCACCATGGACGGTATTGTCAAGGCTTTGATCCTGTCCAGGTTTAGAACAGTTGTCAACGCGAATTCCCTCCATTTTCTCCCAAGACCGTCCCCCTCACCAACGGCTCAGCTCCAGCTTGGCCTGTACACTAATCTCGTCTATACGTCCCCGCTGTCAACATTTAGCCCAACTATCGCTCGTTTATAACTGCCGTTGCCTTTTCTTCTTGCCATATAATGGCCTTTTCACATACAGATACCCAGAAGCGTTTCTATGCCCAGGCAGCGTCGAACGCTCCGTCGACAGCAAACCTTCTGCCTCCTTCAGCAAGGGGCACTCAAGGCGTGCAGGCCGCGTTTGCGAGAGCACCTCCGTCGATACCAAGCGTGCCCAGTATGAACTCTCTAGTTTGTCTTCCGTGTCATCCGTATATCCTTTCCCGCGTTACTTAACTTTGGCTTGCAGAATGACTCGCCGTATTCTGGTGCAGCCGCAGGACGATCGTCTGCATCTCAAGTACAATCAATCTCGGACAAGGTGAGTCCCTATTTTACGTGGCAACCGGTTGAAATAACCTTCTCGTCCCAATTCCTCGTTTTCATTCAATAGTTTTCCCTGTCTCCTGATCCTCAATCTTGGGGAGCCGACCTCTCCCCAAACCATGCAGAGCCTGACGACTTTCTCCACAACCCTGATCCACGTCGCGACCGAAAGAGTGACCGTGGCGGCAACGTGCTTACTTACAGAGGTCTGGCCAACCTCGGTTGTCTGGTTTTCCTTGCTGTCGGCCTTGTCGCCCTGTTGTACGTGCCATTTCAATTGTCTCTCAACCCGCGCTTACGTTTTCTCTAGCGCTGGTTATCCCGTCATATCCTACTTAACGAAACACTCCCTGTCTTATGCAGGTGGTTTTAACCTCGGTGGTATCAATGCAAGCGGACAGGCAAGGTCCACAATATCACACCTTGCCGTATTGCTCATGTTTCACGCAGATACCAAGCATTCCGAACAACTTTGGGCTGATCGATGTCCATACCCCATCGTCAGCGCATAGTATCCAGTCGTTTGCCGACGGTTCTCAGTGGCAGCTTGTGTTTAGCGATGAGTTTGAAACCGAGGGTCGGACCTTCTGGCCTGGTGACGACCCGTACTGGGAGGCGGCTGATCTTCATTATTGGCAGGTAAGATATGGAACTTCTTCAACACCATTCACCGAATCTTAACAGACCCTAGACAAATGATTTAGAGTGGTATTGGCCCGATCAAGTTACAACCAAGAGCGGCGCACTGGAGATCACAATGGCGCAACGAACCATGAACAACCTCGACTATGTCAGTGGAATGATCTCCACCTGGAACAAGTTCTGTTTCACTGGCGGTATGGTACTAGCATCTGTCAGTTTACCGGGGGCCCACGACGTAGTTGGTACGCACCAAGACGCATATCTATCACCCCGATGCTGACACGACCCTCATTTCAAGGACTTTGGCCTGCAGGTCTGCGTATTTTGATTACCTTCTTCCCTGATGTATTGACTTTTTCTCCCCAGTATGGACAATGGGCAACTTAGGTGAGTATGTGAATCTCCTGTGAATGAAATCTCGCTCGATCTCGTATCATTACCAGGTCGCGTGGGATACGGTGCTTCCTTGGAAGGGATGGTATGTATTACCACTAAAGATCTGCATCATTCCGTTAATATTTTTCTAGTGGCCATACTCCTATGACAGTTGTGACGTCGGTACTGCCCCAAACCAAACGTATCATGGTGGACCTCCAGCCGCCCTCGAAAACGGTGACCCATACAACGGAAATGTTCTGTCTTTCCTTCCTGGTCAGCGTTTGTCCAGATGCACTTGCAAAGGCGAACCACACCCTGGTCCTGTGCATGCTTCTGACGGGACATACGTCGGCCGTTCAGCACCCGAAATCGACATCTTCGAGTCTCAAGTGAGCATCAGTCATGTCTGTGTCGCGAAGTCGTTCCCATGCATGATCACCAGATTTCGGGCTCTCCGCTCCAGGGTTCAGTATCTCAGTCTGCACAGTGGGCTGTGAGTGTATCGTGTAATGCGTCACTGCCTCCACTAATAACTTTCGACCTAGCCCATGAATGCCGCATACCTGTGGCAGAACACCACAGGCAACTTCGTCATCCCCAACCCGGATATCACTACGCTGAATCCGTATGCTGGTGGTGTCTTCCAGCAAGCAACCTCAGGAGTAACGACGACAAGTAAGCCCACTATAATGCTTTCTTCGTGATGCTGAAGCTGTTGACAGATCAGTCCTGCTACACCCAGAACTCCGGATGCTTTGCAACATATGGATACGAATACCGGCCAGGTATGTTCCTTCATTCTTGCCCTCACCGAGTCTGATTCACGTCCGTCAGGTTACTCGACTGATGGGGGTGTAAGTTCATTTTCAAATATTTTGGCATTTTGATCTCATAGGACAGGATTAGTACATCAGCTGGATCACAAATGATGTAGTTGCCTGGACACTGGACGCAAGTGGGATGGCTGCGGACCCCTTGACCGAGATCTCGGACAGACCTATTCCTCAGGAGCCCATGGTACTGTAACAGCATACCTATGCGTGTACGCTAATTGACGGTTGCTTCATAGTACTTGATTGCCAATTTGGGGATGTCCCCCAACTTTCAGCCACCAGATTTCCAGGACCTAGTTTTCCCAACCAAAATGAGGATAGATTGGGTCCGTGTCTACCAACCTAAGAACGCCGTTAACGTCGGCTGCGACCCCAAAGACTTCCCCACTGCAGCTTACATCAACGAGTGAATATACTGTTGGCTGTCTTATGTATATGTTCTCATGGAGTTTTCAGGTACATCGAGGCGTACACCAACCCAAACCTGACGACATGGACAGGCGACTATGGGCAAACATTCCCCAAGAACAGCTTCCTGGGCCAGTGCTGAACGGGACTTACCTGATTTTTTGGTGGGTGGCTTGTCATCAAGTGTTTTCGGTCGTTCGTTACTGTACTTGCCCTACGCTATCCCAACACTTGTTTTTTTTTGTTTTCTCCTTACAACAGGCGATGATATTGTTTGTTGGGTATTTTATGAACATGTAGATGTTGATGGTTGGACTGGCCGTCAGATGTTCACAGTTAAGCAGTTTAATGCTCTTGGGACTATTGAGGGGGTACGTCTCGCCTATATTTACTTACAGCGGTGCTAGTGATCAACGTACAACAATATTCCGACAAATGTTCCTTCGCACCAAAGATGATGAGAAATTCGGAGAAAATAGATACGGATCGATCTGACAGTGATTATGTTTGACATGGGGCTAGATCGTGACGCTCAAGAAAGGCCTGGAGCTTCATCAAGGTCCGCTCCAGCGTAATAATCCCCCCTGTGGTAAGTCGGGGAACTGCGATATCTGGGTCAACCCCGCTGTCTGGCTCTGACTTGCTCTTCTCAATCAGATGCCGGGAGTCTTTGAGGACCTTGGCAAGCTTCCCCTTTGTGTAGTACAGCCAATTGATCTCCGACTGCAATCCACCAAGGGGAATCTCGAGTGCTCGGCGCACAAATCCCCTCGATAGGACGAATGCTTTTTCGCTGTATAAACGACTGTCAGGAAAAGTCAGTGTATCGAATCCCAAATTACTACAACAAAAAGCGGCACCTGTTGACCGTGCCCTCTTCTGTGCCCCTCAATTTCTCATACGCGGGCTCGCAAAACCATCTATACATCTGGTCAATGAATGCCACAGATAAGCATAGAGACTCACGGTTCTTTTACTAATACAAGACCTTGGATGGAGACAAACGCTTGCAGTAAGCTCGATCTTGCTGCGCTCCAAGTTTCGGTGCGGTCACCAGACCATGTCCCCAGAATAGATAGACAGACCTTGCCTTCTTCATAGAGATTCCTGCGCAGTGCCAATCAGATAAGTTCGTTGACCTCGAAAAGGATCTCCCATGTTCACTTACGGGTTGACTAGACGGAGATAGTGAGTGCTTGTCAAGGCGCCATAACACAGAAAGGGGTTACACACCTCTGCCATTTCCGTTTGTCCAGCTGAGGAAATGGGCTATTGGGGGGCTTTGGGGGAAATTAGAATCCAGCATCCAATCGATGACAAATGGTGCGTCTTCGTATGGGGTGTTCTCCGGCCCAATGATCAAACACCGCAGAAGATCTGATCGATTCTCGTAGGCACGAACGATGATGGAGTCTAGCAAATATCGTCAACATTACGGCCCGAGCACCTTTGACCAAGGGCGCACCTGGTAAACTACTAGAGAGTGCTCGATACTCCTTGGTTAGGCGAGCAAGGAATGTCCTTGAGAATTGACTAGAAGCCGTGGAGTAGAAGGCGTGGTCCGCAGGGGCAGAGGACAGGATCTCGAAGCGCTTCCACGCTGATTCTTGGTCTATCTCATCACTCTCCTTGGTAGTGTTGTCTACTACCGTTTCTTGGCTCATGTCCGGGGGTGTCGTAGAAGGCGAAGTGGGTAGCGGGGAGACTGAATCGGCGAGATCTGGCGTAACGTCTCTGGGAAGGGAATTGAGAGAGTCATCATCGGGTGGTGGTGATGATTCGGTCTCTGCCCAAGGGCCGTCGACTTCCATGTCGTTCGGCTCCTCGTCCGTCTCCTCCCATTCATCGTCGTCATTTTTTTCGTATCGCCAGACACCTTGCCCGTCTTGGAGCCAGAGTCCCTCCGAGTAATCTTCGTTCGAGTCCTGCTCTGACCCTTCATCATCCCAACCATCGTCCTCGATCTGCTCGAGACTGTCGTATAGCCTCGTCAATCTTTCCAGAGGCAAAATGGATACTTCCATGCTGGGATGTGTCACCTCCACCGAGCCATCCAGGCGGAGCTGCAACTTTGGTTAGAAAAAGAGACCAGTTCCAAACACTTGATACTTGCCTCAGTGACCTCTCCGAACCACGACAGTGAATTGTCGTCCCTCCTGGGAAGCCTCACATTGTAGAGAGGAATTCGTTGGGCTTTGCGATCAGCCGCTATACGTGCTCCCAAATCTGCCATGGTACGTCTCCATCCACCAAGCTCCCCATCGGCTCGTACGGGAGGTTCACGGACCCATTCCTCAATCTCGCCAATCTTTGGAACTCTCGGAGGAGTGAACCCGTTTGTAGTTCCCTCCGGGTGTACAAATACCGAGTCGCCCCGCCGCACGCCGAAGCCATGACCGTGCAACACATCGGGACTCATGTCTCCTGTGCCATTTGGATCAAGTTCCAGGACAGATACCGTTTCAAGAGTGCCCGTGTCCGCACAACGTATCACAGCGACTCTGTCTACGGAGTTCACAGACTGGACTACGGCTACGCGCTCTTGGTCTTCGTTCTTCCACATGACATGATCGCCGGGCCTGTTAGCGTGGCTGAGTTAGATACATCTGATGAGAAACCATACACACCAGCAATCATATTCATCTACGTTCAAATAGGGGATCAACTTTGTTGAACGCAAGGTCTCTCGGCACCCATCTTGCCACAGTACGGTGACTGTTGTCCGCGTTTCCTGAACACAAAGCGTTCGAATAACAATCTTTCCACTGGACTCGGTCCCAGTATCGAATGACATTGTCGGAACGATTTCGTTGTTGGGAAGAATCACCTTGTCACCAACACGAATATCGCCGGACTTCGTCCTTATGACCGAGAGCTTCGTAAGTTCTTCTCCGTGCCAAAACCGCTCAGGGCGTAGCTTTCGCCATGCAGTATCACGGTCGAGCTAACGAGCATAACTCAGGGAACAGATAATAGGAAAATAATGTGAACATACAGTCTGGTTCAATGCCAGCCAACAAACGGCAAGCACTGTGTGCTTGAGATCGACGACCGTGTCGTTTGCCGTTGGCATTGGTGCACCTTGACACGTGTTGTGAACGCCTTGGAGGCTTAGGGGACTTGGCAGGATGTCCTGGATTAGAAATCGTTAGCACGGCTGCATGGAAGGGAGCATAGGAGTAACATACGAGTCCCTTGTCCCCAACGGTGAGGCGTGAACTAATCTCCGGCATCCGGACGAGTGTACCCGACGCGGAAACGACGAGTTCGTCAAAAAGCTGAGCGAGTGAACAAAGGTATAGACCGCCGACTTTAGAGGCATACCTCGATAACCTTCACTGAAGGTAAGCCCGAATCAGGACATGTGGAATATGAAGAATCCTCACTTGCCCTATCCAATCATCATACACTACATAATCGCCAGCATTGACATTGGCTGCGTGGCGAAGATCCTTGATGTCTTTCCAGCCAGAAAGAGGCTCGCCACTGATCGCGTGCGCGAGCTTTGCTTGTACTTCAGTACCAACCACAACACCGGAGCGAACGTTGTCGAGGCCGCGTTTGCAATAATCCCCCGCTTGGAACGTGCGATCAACCAGTTCATAATCAGACTCTGGAACTATCTCGCGAAGCCCTCCAGGCAAGAACGATACACCGACTTCTCCGCGGTTCAGCGGGCGCATGAGTGGGTCCATGAGGGGCCCTGGTATTGGAAGAAGATCCTCAGAGTCATGCCAACATCGCTGCGGATGAACGTCAGCTACGGCAGCTAGGAAGGACTACGCCAGTCATACCAATACGACACCATGAACATTTGGCGAGCTAATCCGCCTCACAATATCTTCTTGGTAGAACTACATGACGCCAATCATCAACTCCTCACACGCGAACTGAGATCTGTGATTAGTACCTTGGTGGGCGGCGTGGGCCCATTTCTGGATGTCATTTGATAGAACTAGAATGAGCACACCAGGGATTGAGATTAAGCTAGATGGGAATGAGTAGCGGGATAGCAGTGATGGTAATGTGAGGCGAGAGAACAAGGCTTGCATTTCCGAGACGCCGCGGCGGCCAGACCACGTGCTCGATATTTTACGGATGGAATGACCAACGCCACAGCGATTACTCTTGGTACCTACCAGGCAGTAACTACTTGGTACCACCTCTTGCACATCGCATACGGCAGGTCGACACTCGTCGCTTATATTCAAGAATGACGGGATACATTTTTGACGTCTTGCCTCTGGAACTTATCATCCGAATACTTGCGTTCGTTGGCTACCGCGATCTGTTGACTTGTAGCCAGGTGAGTGTGGCACCCTGTAATCTGACGCTATCCTGGAACTTAGCCATACTATGCAAGGTTTGCCGCCTGCTCCATACAGTTATCGAACAGAATGCTTTGTTCCAGTACACGATCGAGCTTGCTATTTCCGGCATGCAAAATGGTCCTCCCAGTGCCATGGGTCATGCCAATCGCTTGGCTGCACTCAGGAACAGTCAAGCTGCATGGAACAAATTGCAATGGACAGGGACGAAGGATATCCCCTTGCTGCAGGGAAACTTATACGAGCTTTGCGGCGGTGTTTTCGTCCAGTCCAACCACCTGGGTGGCCTGGAGTTTCGTCGTCTCCCTTCTCACTACCGCGGCATCGATGAGCACGTATGGTCATTAGATCTGCCTGATGTTGACTTGCGCGATTTTTCATTGGATCCTGCTCAAGATCTACTGGTCCTTATTGCGCGGCCCCTACTCCGGTATGCAGTATTACAGGATCACTTTTAGCGAAGCCATGTGCTTATCTCCTTTCAAGAGCCGGGGTACACGATGCGCGGATGGAGATATCAATTCACCTGCGCTCCTTGACAACTGGAGAAGAGCACCCCTTAGCCACTAAGCCGCCCATACTTCTACATGACGTAGATCTGCGGGCTGCGATCCTGAGTTTCATGGTCCAAGTCCACGGTGATCATGTTGCTGTGCACTTCATAAGTCATGGAACAGCGCCGTCAGAACTGGTGGTTTGGAACTGGAAGACCGGTTTAATTCTTCTAGTAAGCCAACCACAACTCGTAGTCTGCGCCTGTACTCACTCCGATCTTATTAGAACACGTACAGTACTAACCTCATGGCGTTCGCTTTTCTTACCGAACGCCTCATTCTTGTGGGCGGTCTCGGAGATGTTGACAGCGGTCAACTTTGCCTCTTCGTAGTGGACCTGGATTCTAGCCACAGCGACAGAACCGACTTCGACGCGGTGGATTATCGCTGCGTCTTTTTGTACCCGGCCTATTACCCGTGGGTTCGCCCGGTTAATTTTTTGATCCGGTCGGATCCACCGACCAACTGGTTGCCACATCCATCCTTTCAGGTGCCTTTCTCAATTGGACCTGGTTCAAGGCTGTATATTGTCACAATATGGTTCATGCAGGGCGAAGAGATATATCCAATCGATCTGTTCGTCCTGTCGAGCACATTGCTAGATCGTATAGAGAGCCTTGGCGATGGTGAGAGGCGTGTTTTTGAGTGGTGCGAATGGGGCCCCGCTGGCACGCGCATGATAGCACGAGCCTCGCACTCTCATACCTGGGTATGCTACGTATACGGTGCCAAGTTCATCACCAGCCCTGGAGGAAGGAATTCTAGGACGCTGGAGATGTGGGACTTTAACCAGCTTGGTATTCGACGGGATAAACTCAGAGAATGCTCACAATCTCGAGATGTCCAGTGGCACGTTGGCGACACAACTACACTGAGCCGCAGGGTTTTTGTTGATCAGGTTCGGACGACGCTACCGTACCGGATCATCCGACGCACGCTGCCTGCCCCATTGAAAGGAATGCCTATTTTCACAGAAGCCATGTGCAGTGAAGACAATCTCATACTTGTTGATGTAAGTTGTCATTCGTTTTCCGCCGCGCCAGCGGGCTCATGGGAATCCCTTTGTCTTTTAGCCAAAAGGTCGCAATTCCCGCGTTCTTACCTTCTGACCTGTTACAAAGGACGAACGATGATGATTCGGTTCAAAAGATGTGCGAACATTTGGTGTATGTCACCTGCGTACTAGCGCTAGGATATAGTAGTTCTCTGGTTACTGTTTTGTGTGGGTGTTTGTAATATGGGGTTCGAACGTTCAACGTTCAGCGCTTCAGCCATTTTACCGTTCCACGCCGTCCTGTAAGTTTCAAAGACGGCGTGAGCCATATTAGGATCGTGAAGATTGAGGGAGCGTTAGATGTGCTAGATACAGAGAAATGATTGGACAATAACTTTGGCAGCTGATGGGGATTCTGTACACTGGAGAACGTTGAGGGGAATGTGCTATTAAGTAGATCACCCTTTGCTAATAGTAATATTACCACCAGTAGCAATTGGTGCTGTATAGCCCATCAACTGGCGGATTCAGCTCAAGCTTCATAACAGCGCAGCCTACCGGTGTTTCTTATCCATCCTGTATAGACTTTCCCCAGGTTTAAATCCCGTTCTGCCATGGACTCCCCATGACTCGTTCGCTCGTCTTGTCAAATCTTCCACCCACTCAGTGAATCCGTCTGAACCTGCACCCGTTTATAACGACATCATGATACGCTCACCTATCCACAACCCCCACATTTTCTCCGCTCTCAAACCCTGCCGCCAGGAGACCTTCAGAGCTTCCTATGCAGTACGTTCCTTCGCTTCGTCTATTTCTTTTTCTTATGGACGTTTTTCTCTTCGCTCAGACAATCAGAAGTCTGCGACAGCCTCTAACACCGCCTCCAGAGGGTGATGAGTTCGACCCATCGGAATCTGTTTGTACCAGCAATCTTTGGCTACAAGTCGTCCACTGTTAACCTCAAAGCAGGACTTCATACTCTCGATCTTGCGAGCAAACCCTTCATTGCGCGACACCAAGTCGTACTTGGCAAACTTTGGAGTCCGCCAGCCAGAGCGTCAAAAGCCTTCGCTCCCCTTGGGTTTTGTGAACCTCCCTACACATACCCTTTTCTCGCAGAACTATACACCTGAAGGTGCCGCTACCCAGAAAGCCGCAGACTCTCAGCCAAAAACTAGGCCCGTCATATCTTCGATTCTCAATCCTGTCTATTGTCGCACTGCTTTGGTCAAACTTCAGGGGCCATTCACTGACAGGCAGCTCGACAGTATATCTCGGGGTATGGTATACTTGGAAAAACTCGGTTTGGTCAGCGTCATCGTCATTGAGCATGACAAACTAGCCAAAAGGGACGACGGTGAACGAGCCACCATAATAGAAGAAACCAATCGCGTCGTTGCTGCTCTCGAAGCCCAGGGTGCCAAGGCTCGCCCAGTACTCGGCGCATTCGTCCGGTTGGGACCCAAACCAGGCGACAGTGACAACGCCAGCGACAATTTCCCCTTTCCCGAAGCACACGTTTTCCCTCAGGACCTGGCGCCAATTCGCTCAGCCCTTCGTGCTGGCGAAATTCCCGTCCTCCCCCCTTTCGCCCTGGATTCGTCTTGCCGATCAACGCGAATCGACGCCAACGACGTGTTGGCAGCGCTCGCTCGTGGTATGGTTGAGGCCGCCGAGCTTGATAACAGCACACAACGCCAACCTCTACGTGATCCTCACGCGGACTACTCGGAAGATATTGATCTCGCGCCCATGCGACTGATGATCATTAATCGGGAAGGTGGTGTGCCATCGTATGCACGCTCTGGATACCCTCATCTCCTTGTCAATCTTACATCCGAATATGACTTCATCCGAAATACGTTTGATCATGCATGGTTGAAGGAGAAACCTTCGGCCCTTTCAAATTTAGCCCTCGCTCACATGTGCCTGTCTTACATGCCACCGACTTCCTCTGCCATCATGGTTTCACACCGTTCTCCAAGCTCTCTCATCGCCAACCTCATCACCAATAAGCCCGCTGTTTCCTCAAGTCTTCCCCATGCACTCCTGCAGGGAAACAGCAAGCTTACCCCTGATACCCCCACTCTCCTCCGGCGCGGTCAGCCAATCCGAGTCATCCATGATCTGGCCAACGTTGACAGGGCGAAATTAACTCACTTGCTTGAAACCTCGTTCCAAAAGACACTTGACACTAACGCATTCTACAAACGTCTAGAAAATAGTCTAGACTTCGTGGTGGTCGCCGGAGACTACATTGGTGTAGCCATCGTCACTGACGAGCCCACTGCTGATCCATCTGCACCTCCGATATCATACCTCGACAAATTTGCAGTCCTGCCTAGCCACCAAGGCGATGGTACTGTCGACTTCCTTTGGGTCGCCCTCCATGATGAATCCTACGGTCTCGGCCATCCCTTCTCTATCAACCCTAACGGCGGAAAAGCAGGAAAGGGGGAAGGCAGGGATTTAGTATGGCGCAGCCGATCGAATAATCCTGTGAACAAGTGGTACTTCGACCGCAGCACAGGACACACCCGAATGGGTTCCTGGGTTTTGTTCTGGTGTGATGCAGAGAAAAAACTAAAACTAGAGGAATCGCGCCGTGCTGATGCCGGCCTTTCGTACATCGAAAATTGGGAGACTGGGAGGTTGGGGAAGTGGGCAGATGTGGTTACTAAAATTCCTTCTGCTTGGAAGTAGAACTTGAATACACAATGCATGAATTTGTACCAGTAACATCCTGATGTATTCCAGTACAAGCAACATAAGGTAGTCAATCGTGTTAAAAGGGACATACACCCATGAATTACCGATCGAACCTCGACGCTCAATGGCTTGACCGCCTCCTCCGGGTGCGCTTGCCTTTCTTCGGGGGGGAAGGAGAAGATCCCGATGTGGTAGTGGTAATGGAGATAGTGTTGTTCTCCTTCAGGACTTTCACAGTCAAGGCAGGTGACGAACTACCGACCCATTTCCAAGGTTGATATAATCCGTCCTTGAGGACTACGCTCTCAACTAAACTGTTCAGACCTGTGACGACCCGGTTGTGGAAATGGGTACACGTCCAATCGTCAATATTACGAACGAGGAAGTAGACCTGGAGAATGTCCCGAGGGTTATCCAAGACCCATTCGTGGAATAGTCGGTCAGACACCCGGAGGTCTTCGTTAGATCCTGAATACGGGGCAGACATGACAACCTGCACAAAACCATAAGCAACTCAACTACTACTGATATAGGTTACATGTCAACGGGAAGAACTCACAGGCTTTCCATTCACCACTTCGCACCAGTCAATATGCGCTCTAACTGTTCCATTCGCCCAGATCAATCCGACGACGGGGCTTTTGATGTTCAGAGAGTGCAGATGACGTACGGCCGATGCGGTTGCAATGCGATTCTGGCGGTATGCGTCGTCAAGAAGGGTATGAACTGGCTTCTTGTCTTCCCAGAAACTGCTGACGAACTCGAACCCAGGCATGTCGGGGAGCTGAGCACATGGAGTACTCTGATACCGAAAGGAGGAGCCCTTTGTTGCAGTCCCAGCTGTAGCAACCGCCGGATGATTCTTGAGAAGCCTGTACGGAGATTTGGCAGAGTGCGACAAGGGACGCGTCAGCGCAGCGGGAAGAAACACTGCGCAGTCAGGAGTGGCTGTCTTGGTATTCAGGATGCGGTGTGCGTCGTCAACAGCAGTGCTAGGCGGTTGTGGAAGAGACACCGTGCACTGCACTCTGTGGAAGGTGAGGGTAATGGGATGTGCATTCGGAAACCACTGACCGAAAAACGCTGTCTTTAATGGCCGGACTTCGAAAGACATTGTAACTGAAAAGTCGCTGTGATCAGTTACCTACAGACACACCTGAGTCACTCAGATAAAACATACACATTCGCGACATAGTCGGCTTCGGACCACTTCTCATTACTGGCTCGTAACTTGCGGAGTCTTTTCCAAGCGAGGTACACAACAGATATCTCTTCTAACAGCTCCTCGTTACCACTGGATGTCGCTGCAGTACTTGAGAAGAGCTCGGACTCTGATGCGTCACAAGCTGACTTCAGAAAAGCTGTTAATCCTCCACTGTGTCCGTCAGGCTGGAGGATAACATTTCTCAGCAACCCGTTCCAGTCTTTCATAAACATAAAGGCAGGGCACCTTGTCTAGCCAGGATTTTGGGATTCGATCACGCGCATCAAATAGGTGCTGGAAATCACTCTTGAACTCGTCAGGAATGTCGCAAGAAGACGCTTCTTCGCAATGCTGATATGTCGACCAGGTCTCGAAGCTGCGGGTGTTGCGCGCGATCCTGTTGACCGTCAGATAGGATATTGAGCTACCTCGGTTTCGAACTCTGGGGAAGCCCTCACTCGGATGCAGAGAACGAACGTTGATGGCCAGACCTTGCTTGCTTTGCTGTGACTGGTCTTGACATACTATATGCTGAATGCGCCTTGGAAATCAACTCCAAAGAAGCAGGACTCGCACTGGACACTCAAGAATGAACAAGTCCGAATCGTTGTAAGTCGAAGTGTAGCACATGCATTCAAACGAACCGTTAGTATAATGCCGTAAGGCCCCCCCCACACGGAAGGTATTTGTCACATAGTACGTATGATAGTTCCGATAAGCATACTTAATAGCCTGACTGCCAGTGCAGAGCTCACAAACTAAAAGTCTGCAGTTCGACCTCAACAGTTTCCAACCTCTTCTTCCTCGCGGTAAGCTCAGCCCGCTGAGCAACGACACGTGGATCCTCTTCCAGATACATTGCGAGTCGGTCTTTGGACTCGGTCGATCCAATGCCCAACTTCGTGATGAGGAAAGTCTGGAGGTTTTTCGCGACTGCTTTGACAAAAATATGGTCAAGAAGAGACGGGATGTTATCTATCATCCTCTGGGTGGTGGGTGAGTGACCTGAACAAATAACAAGATTTGACCGGTAGTTACCTTGTACGCCACTTGGAAATATCCACGGACTTCAGCCATGACATGGAGCTCCTCTTCGTACTCATCGCTAGGAAGCAACTTTGCAAGGTCATCCTCCGTCACAGTATAGCCCAACTTTGCCAGGCCAGCGAGTACGTTGAGAGTAGTTTCCGCAACTGATTCCTGCTCTCTCGGAAATGTTGCAGCAAATGCCGGGCTAGGAGTTACATCTCCCTAAAATACCAGTAGGTCAAGGAAGAAGAAAGTGTGCAGAGGCTGGGCATTCAAACTCACCCCGGATCGCGGCGTTGGACTCAGTGAAGCAGTAGCACCAACGGCAGCCGTGGCAGGCGCAGGGCTGGCCGGGGTTGGTCCAGGCTTTGTTGGAGCAGCCGTCAAACTGAATGCTCCTTTCGCAGGGTTCTGGGCCGCTGATGCGGGGCCCTTTCCGAAGCCAAAAGGTGCGGGCGGCAGCGTCGCTGCCGCAGATGAGTTACTGTCGTGACTAGGTGCAGGCGTTGCGCCTGTAAACTTGAATATCGGTGTACCAGCTGAGTTGTTGCCTCAACATGAAGTGATTATATGTCTACAGACTCAGAGCACTGACCTTGAGACTCGGGGTGTATGCTATCAATTCTCGCACGTTTAGCGGATCGCGTAGCTGACTGGCCTGCTCTAGCATCTTTGTAGTATGCTAACCACTTCTCCTTGCAAGTTTCGAGGTAATGATTGTTCTGGGTGAAGGGCTCCTTTTCCATTTCGAGATGTTCCTGGATGCGAGCTAAGCACTGTGCATAATGATTTGCCGATAGCTCATTGACGGCCACGCTACACCATGCTGTTAACACGGGACTACATTGATAAAGTGCACCCACGTAAGGAAGCCCTGCAAGGACCCATGGCGCACAAAGTGCTGGATGTAGTCATGTAAGAAAATTGACATCGTGTTCCGGATCTGTTCTGCGCATCTCGTCGCTGACGTGCTCCATAATTTTTGAAAGCTATTAATCAGCACTACTTTCGAAACGAAAGGGACACTGTTAGGCAACTCCCTCGTCACAGACCTGGAAAAACGGAATTGTGAATAAACTATGTGACACATGGGCGTTTGTGATACCTCTGTATGTGTTTCCTCATATCGTCCAAGAAGAATGGCTCGCCAAGAGAGAGGGTGCGCAGACCTTCCTCTGTACCTTCATCCTCGCCGTCATCCAGAGCGTTCTTGAAGCCTTTGGATGTACTGGCAGCCGCAATAGTGAAGGGCCTGAAGTTGGGAGCGGTGGCGCGGATCTCGTGTTTGAACTGCGCAAACGCCTCTCGGTTGCGCTGTATCAAAGCACTAGCTTCCACCCCTCCTCGCACAAATTGATCTACTGTTCTGCAAAGCTCCGCTACCAAACCCATCATGTAATTGGCAGGGTCACCCTCGATAGCGGGCGGGAACGCCGCTAAATGCTCTGAACACTCTTGGTGAAGCCTAGCAGCCTCCTGATGAAAGTTTGGAAGCCTAAGGACAGAGACTTATAACATGCACCAGCTTGAACAATTGAGGCTTACGTGTCATTGATCAAGTGGGTCAAGTGTTCGCTCAAAGCACCGACGAGATTACTTGTGCCCAGCCTCTCGGGGCAGGCTGTCTTACACCATGGTGTCGTCGTCTTGAAAAAGTTGGATTCAGCAGCACGGGCGCCCGCCGGAGTAATCCCATCAGCGCGTTCTGCATCATCTGGTTGACGAGTACAGTAATAGCCATGAGTGAGCGGATGATGTCGACCCTCTAAGACCTCTATCCAGCCCGCCCGAGCTTTGGTTGAGGTCAGAGCTAACTGATCGGGCTTCGTAAGCACCCCTGTCAGAGAACAAGTTGATTGCCTCGATCAAGCACAGAGACTTAGGATAGATCACCTATCGTTCGCTTCCCGGCACTATCTTCTTCTTGTGCGAGTCTGAGTGCCTTCTGGTTCTCGATATCGTCTGATAGCGGATGAGCTCCCCGAAGTCGTCTATGCACATAAACGAACCAGTCATTGGCAGTGCCACCAAGATTATAGTGTTCCCCTTGATGTTAGAAATAACGACATCCTCCACGAGCTTAACGATATCTGGTTCCGCATTTTGAATAATGCCTGCCAGAAGACGATCAGAAGGCCCGTAGGGATCCAAGGAAGAGAAACAAAAAACTACCAGGGAGGTCGATGAAAGACAGGTCCGTTAAGTCAGGACCCTCTAAATCGATGCAGACCACGTTCCGCGAGAAGGGCAGGGATGTGCCTTTCACATTCTTAATGTCTTCGGCTGGCAAGTTTAGAAACTTGGTGGCGGAGATTCCGGGATGTAATACTGCAGCCTGGGCACGGCGAAGTGCCAACTCAACCTCACCCTTAACGTAAATGATGTTGCCAAAGGGGACTTCGGAAACTGAATTTTGTGGGTTTCCTTGGTCGTCGAACTCCCAGCGAATAGATATTTTGCAAGACCAAGGTCCATCAGATGAGGACATTCGACATTCCATGGGACAGCGAGTGCATGTGCCAGCATCACGGGGCACGCTAATCTGTAAAAGGAGATTTATCATTGAGAATGGCGATGCCTAACAGTGGCAACCCACCCCCGAGATGGCCTCAACAACACTTGACTTTCCTAGGCCAGAGCATGAGGATATCACGGTGGAGAGGGGAGTAAAGGTATAGATACTTGCCAGCACTCTGGTTACCTATGACAGCTATCCGTGGAAGGTCGAGGTCCGCTTGGGCTCTGTGAAAGATGAGCAAGTATGAGGAGGATAAACCACCGTCTCCTACCCGATGGCGCGAAGCTGCTTAACCAGCGCTAGTAACTTCTTTCGCCGAGTGGCATACTTGCTGTCTGGGAGCAGTTGGGCGTCGACAACCATCAAGGCAGTACTACTAGTAAGCCACGAATGTAACCTGTAAGTTCAAGGGTCCAATAACTGCGACTTGAAGCTTAGTGTAAAGTTTCACTGAGGAAGGCTTTCGATTATTTTATGGGCAGACTGTATACTCAGGGCCCAGGCTTAGGTCACCAGTCACGGTATGAAGGAAAGGACTTGGATGACATAAGTCACTAGTAATGACTCTTTGAACGTGCCGATCCGAGCAAGGTAAAGTGTGCGGTGTCACGGTAGAGAAGACGGAAGCTGGGTCGGGCCTGCCCATACTAGTAGCAAATTGGCGGTAGATATCCGCTATGTGAGCCACATAGAAACTGGGTGCGGAAGAGGAACACCAGTTAACGCTGTCTATTGAGACTGGCGGGGCCCATGAGTCATGTAAGTGGTTGAGGGAGGACAGGAACTATCCCGATTTGCACTACTAGAAGCGTAGCCTTCCGCCGACATACAATTTTCGACGTGCTCATGTCGCTCAAACTGAGAATCGGATACATGTCATTTGCTCAATGATTACGGAAGCGACCCCGAGCTGCAGAAAAACAGGCAAGGAACCAGTTCCACGACCGAAACATGATGCATGGTATCGAAACGAAATTAGATCATCCTGTCCATGAATTTACGTGACGCCTCCACTCCAAGCTGCGAGGTTTCTTATCAATTCTCATGTTTGCATCCCGCCAAGAAAATACTCACGAAAGTAGCAGCATTGGCTGGGAATGCCTGAGGGGATGGCATGTCAGTTCTGAGTACTGAGCGACCCAAGTCTCGAGCTTACTCTTGCCATAGCAGGCCCAAACCCTCTCCACAACGCAGCAACACCGTCTTGGGCGACGGTCTTCCGGAAGCAGTCAAAAAGACCAGAGTACGTGCCCGAGGGGGCAGATTGCAACCTTGATTTGAGCACCTGATGTAACCAATCAGTGTCCATGGTAAGCTAGGGCATCGACGGTTTGGACTGACATCTGGGGGTATTGCCAAGGACCACATTGCTACACCTGCTGTTCCACCAGCAAGGATGATAACACCGAGGTTAAGTTCAGTGGATGACGATCCAGCTGGCGTTAAAGCCTTCTTAGTGACCTCGTATGCAGCGAAGTAGCTAGTACCGATGGGTGTTAACTCTGCCACAATTCTGAAAGGGAGATGTCCTACGCAGCACTTCCAGGTCCATCACGAGCAAGTGTCGCACCTGTTCCTCGGAAAATGCTCCGCACACCACCTTCTTTGTAGAGGTGCTTCATCACATCAAAGACACCCTTGTACTGGACGCCTGATGTTCCTTGGCCTTGAACCTATGTCAAGTTTGGAGGAGTTACAGCTCACTGGATGCATGCATTTACCTGTAGCAAGACCTTGGCCCGTTCTACTGGTGCTGTTACAAGGGTAGTTGGCACGGCTGATAGAAAACCGGCAGTTGCGAGCTCCGCCGTTGATAGCTTCTCACTTGTCCTGCTTGGGGTTAAGGACAAGATAAGTTGTTTGGAGGCATCATAGGCCTTGGGCAAACTAGGTTAGCACGAAACTCATGAAGGCGGAAGAACAGGACATACCCAGAAAGAGACCGCAAAGATTGGGGTAACACCCAGTAATGGGGGCACCATCCCTCTGTACATCCTGTGGTGGGCCGAGTGCTCGTAAGTCGGTGGACTGCGTGTCTCAGGCTGTAGCTCACCCAGTGACACCATCCCGGGTGAGAGTCTTCCTGACTACATCGATGGCTCCTTTATATTGTCCTGGAGCAGCAGTTTGTAGACGTGTCTTAGTCAGGTCAAAGGGGTGGCCTTTGAAGCAAATGAGTTGTCAGAAGAGACCAATTGAAACAGACTTTCTCACCCACTAGGACCGCTGCGCTGCCTCCAAATCCCCCGGCGACGAACGATTTGACATTCTCAACGGCGGAGTTTTTCGTCATCTCCTCGACTGCAGGTGCCTCGCTGCTCTAAAACACAAGCTGTCATAGTAATGGTGTTCGCTTTTATCAGTCGTACTGACCATGATGAGGAGAGGGTTACGTTGGGTCGCACTGAGGGATGGATTATTGTATTTCAGACTCGGTCGCCCGTCTACCTCTGAGTCTCAAGCTATATACTATTTCGGACGCGTCTCTTTCATATGATTGGCATCACTTAAAGCCGGTTGCCGTTCAATCTCCATCAGCCTTACCGAACGTTGCACACGCTTGCAAAGGTCGAGTCCGTCCTCCCAAGCTACAAACATACTAATGTACATAAAGCTTGTGCAAGGATCATATGAGTATGGGGAGGGGGTTAAAATTGCAGTCTACATACGTCGCCTCACGCGCATAATATGGCTATGAATCAGAGTCCCCGTCCCGTCCAAACCCTCCAGCAGGCTCGTAAGTAGCTTCTGTTGTGTCCCTCTTCCATACAAGGTGCACGCCATAAAAGAACAAACATATGATGAGTATACCAACAGCTCCAACGAGGAACGGCGCGCCATATTTGATCCACCATGATGGATCGTAAGGCATCAGCAGTTGGTCGATCTGGATAACACCTCCAGTACCGCCCCCCGTAGTGGTCCGACCCCAGTTCGACACACGAGCCCAGTCAGCTTTACCATCAGTGCCCCGGGCATTCTTGATGCCCACCATATATCCGGCCGTCGACCCATCATCTAGTTTTTTGAAGACAATATCTCCGTACGCGGAAGACGGCGACAAAAGTGTC